>CANSNZ010000480.1:1877209-2565814 GCA_947646795.1 Beta lomatogona
AGTACTAAAATATTACTAAAACTACCAAAAGAAAAATCAAAGGAAAAATTATATTTACAAGAAGAAGAAAAAGAAAAATCGTTAGTCATTTTACAGGACTCAAAAGAAGGAAAAGAAATCAATTGTACATTATTTACATTATCATGAGAGTCATTCAAAAGGGGAGAAAGAAGGAACGATGGAGGATATAATAAAGGGGAAGAAGGAATAAGATCAAGGTTTCTAGAGAAGGGAACATGAGACTCAAAAACAGTATCAGATGGAACCGACAAAGACTCATGTATTATCTCACTCTCAACTTTAGACTCATATGCAGATGAAAAGTTTATAGAAGAAGTGTGAGACACTTCACTCTCAACTAAGGATTCGTCGACATAGAGACACTCACTACCAACTTCACCAATTACACCCTTACCTTCTACCAAACTATCATGAGTCATATCAACGCCTTTCTCCTCCGGAGTATAATTCTCAACACCAAAATCATCATCATCAAGTATAACCTGTTGATTAGTAGATTGTTGCACAACAAGTAATTCAATAGATTTCGCTATGTTTTGATAATCATGAGCTAATTCTTTTAAATCTTCAAGCTGTTTAACCATATACTCTTTCATCATGTTAAATAGTTCCTGACGCTCTGATGTTTCGGGTTGAAAATAATTATTCACTTCAGGTTGATAACATTGAGTATAATCAGGCACATAAGACTCATTAGGGTAATGGGAATATTCATAGGCATTCATGCTTTGATTTTGTGAATTTTGACAATCACATGATGCATCATAAACATAATCATTCGCATTATTATACCCAAAATAATCATATTGCCCTTGATAATTCGAAAAAACATCCCCCTCTGAACTAAAATTATACGACTCCATAACACACTAAAACAGAGAGGAAAACAAAGAAAAAAAAAACTATTCACAAAAAGAATGAAAGGAAAAAAAAATATATACAGTTTAGTATCACCAACAATAAAAACAAAATAAAACAATACCGTCTCCCCGGCAACGGCGCCAAAATTTGATAGGTTGTCGTACACCTGTCAAAAATAATTCCTGCAAAACCTTCTAACAATGTAGTAGGGTAAGTAGGGTCGAATCCACAGAGAGATGGTTGTTTTAATCTAGCTTCTAATGCATGGAGAAACTAAACAAGATCAGGAATAATGAATTGAAGTTCTAAACTAGTCAAACTACGAAAATCAAGCTAAAAAGGATCTAGGGCAATGGTTCACCATGTTCATAACTATAATCTATCAAAATATCATCAATGATTCAATTAATCAGATATCTAGAGCACATGTTAATCCTACGGTCGGGCATTAACGCTCTCAAATCAACATATGCTAGTACGGTCGCTCAACATAATCAGATTTGCTAATTGTAGGTAAGCCTCTAAAGAGTACTATCTCTCGATCTATGACTCGATATTAGCAATATTTAATCAGACAATTGATCAGATTGCAAGATTAACAATAAAAACACTAATCAATTAGAGATATCAATAACTAATCAAACCATTAATAAATATCAATAAAGAATCATAGCATATAAACATGGATTCCCAAACCCTAGAATATAAACTACTCAATCATGAAATAAATAAAGAAATGTAAAATCTACAAAGAAAAGCATGATCAAAGAAATCAATGAAAGAAAAGAGATGAAAATTATAAACTCATGAATTAATGAAGAAAAGAGAAACTAGGGTTTGCCATGAAAAACTAGAGAGAAAATGAAGAAGGAAACTAAAGCTAAACCTAAGAATACAAAATATAACGTCAAAAAGAGAGGTCCTCTTGGGGAGAGAGAGAAGACCTATTTATAGTTTTTACAAAACCGGCTAAAAAAAGCAAATAAACCCGTCTCGAGAAACCGCCCGGTTGACCGGGCGAAATCCGCCCGGTCGGGCGACGGTGATTGAGGAACTTCGACAGAAAAGCAAATCCGCCCGGTCGGGCGCGCAAGCGATTTTGGCTCCTTTCTCGCCCGGTTGACCGGGCTAACATGCTTTGCATCCTCTGAAATTTTCATTTCGCCCGGTCGGGCAAAACCGCCCGGTCGACCGGGCGGGAAAACAGTGATTTTTGCGTCAACTTGCGAAGGCTGTATCTCTCGAACCGGAAGTCCATTTGGGGTGTGTGACCTATCGTTGGAAAGCCCTTCAAGTCTAGTTTCCAACCCAACTGGAATTTCTTGATTCGGAGAAGCACATCAAAAGTTATGATCAGAAGAGTATACATGACTCCTTTTTCACATTTCTTCTAATGATTTTCCGCTTCGTTTTCGCTCAAGCTCGTACTAAGACGTATCCATACTATCCTTATGCATCGTAGCTTATTTCCAAGTGCTCCTATCCTCAAGCTCAGCTAAATATACTCCAAATACGTTCTCATTACCTGAAATTCATCAAAAACAAGAAAACATACCGAATAGGAGTAGAATAACATAACTTAAGAATATGATGCAATAATGAACCTAAATATGAACCTAAATGCTCTAAAATGCAACCTAAATGCACCTTAAAACTATATGTAAATATGATTTATCAAGCATCCCACGCCAAGTGGAACCCACACGCTTAATTTCAAATGATTCCAAATGTTCATCACGACATTACATGCGACAACTCAACGAACTTTCAAAAGCTTACATTCAATCTTGTCACTCTACAAATTTTCAGCATACATTGCTCGGGAGACAACCAATACTCAGGAAAATCAATGATGGGACACAAACCGTTAACCACTTCAAATCAACTAATTGCCTTGGAACAGGCCAAACACTCCACACCAATTGCCTTGGAACAGGCCAAACACTCCGCACCGATTGCCTTGGAACAGGCCAAACACTCGGCACCGATTGCCTTGGAACAGGCCAAACACTCCGCACCGATTGCCTTGGAACAGGCCAAACACTCCGCACCGATTGCCTTGGAACAGGCCAAACACTCCCCACCGATTGCCTTGGAACAGGCCAAACACTCCGCATTAATTGCCTTGGAACAGGCCAAACACTCCATACCATCTGCCTTGGAATGGGCCAAATACACCAATAGCCTTGGAGCGGGACAAAAGCTCTACACAAATTGCCTTGGAGGAGGCCAAAAACTCTACCCAGACATGAGCCGGACCATAATAGCTCATGATTCCTTTTTCCCACTTATCATCTCATTTTTTGCAAATTTACAATTACTTTGGAAATATGTTTCACGCATGTCTGTTCCTTAAGCTTTTGCTTGTTTTGCAGGTACCGGTGGAAAAGAGTGATTTTGGATTGCAGAGCATCTAGAATCATTCTCCGTCCCGACATGCATACTTTGGCTTTCGGTTTTACAAACCACAGTCAAAGTGGGGGCTTCTGTAGACACATAATCGTGTCTCCCCATTTAGTACCCTATGATGACCAATACCCTGCTCTAGTTGGTCCAGATCGAGGAAAGAATAAAGAACGAGTCTAAAATAAAATGTTTTAAGCTCAATTCATTTTCTAACTTTTTTTATTAACCCATTTCCAAAACCTTTTTAATAAATAACTTTTTAAAGCCCATCTTCGAAAACCTTTTAAAAATAGTTTTATGAAAGCCCAATTTCTAAAACCCCTTTTCTAGCCCAATTTAATTAATAGAATTAATTAATTATATTAATTAGTTTTATTAATAAAATATCTTTTACAAAAAAAATCTTTTCCCAAACTGTTTTTAAATATCTTTTATCTAACTCTTTTCTAAAATCTTTTATAATAAAAATCTTTTAGAGACCTACTAACTTTCGAAAACCTATTACAATATAACTACTTACCTACACTATATGATACACTCATCTCACATTAATCTGGGCTCACTGTTTCACTATCACCGACTCACCTCACAAATTGCCTAAGTCTATTTACTTCAATTCATCACCACCTGATCTCTCGATCTTCCTTGCGCCACTCCACCCCCTGCTTCCTTTTCATCATCACACGCATGATCATCAATCACACCTACACCAATTCCACGCCTAACATATTACTCATTCATCCTCATACTACACCTACATCTAATTCAACGCATCATCACCAAAATCTATCAACCTCCTAATTCATCATAATACCAAATTCCACGTAACAATAAATCCCCTATACCTACTGCCTCCAATTATCATATAATCATCACCTATCCTATTTTGTTATCCCATTATCATAAACAAAACCAAGCACACATCTTTTCTCCAAATCAAACAACGTACGTTTCCATTCAACGCACGACATAATCATCTTTTTTAAAAATTCGTTCGACATCCCCGTACAAATCAACGACCTCGGACGGTAGTATAATTTATGAGGGTCAACTAAAGTAACTAACTTTATTTTATTTCTTTTATTATTTTGATTACTTTCTTAAAGTTACTAACTAACTATTCATGATGTAGATTGTTAACTCGTCCCGGCGACCATAAGTATTGTATATATTATACAAACTACCTGCATTATTTTCTTTTCTTATTTTCTATTTATTATTCATATTATATGATTGTCCTGCGTGATTTTTATCACCCACATGTTATTTTTACTAATCAAGACCTAAAGAATTGTTCTGACTAATTCAGATAAATTGGACAACCTGTTAGGAACCTTGTAATATGTTTGCATAATAACTTGTCACTAAATAATTAGTCTTTTTGTGTGTTTCCTGAACCAACCTAGATTAATTATTTTTAGGGTGCTTAAAACGTTATTCGATTATTCTTTTGCATAAAATTTGTTGTGAATCGGTATTTAGTAGAGGCCAGTAATGGGCAATATAGTTCATGACTATATCGTACCCTCACCCCCCGAACTCAAATTTTGGTTCTTGAACATCTATGGAGTCATGACGGGGAAATCTACATTGGATAAGTATCTAAGATATCCCTTCCGTTTCAATATCCAATTAGGTTTATGATTCTTCCTCTAAAGAATTGTTGGCGACTTCTTTCTAAACATATTTTTTTAATAAAACCTTAGCAATGGGGTAGTCAAATAAACGCGCTCACACCACGTGTATGCATTAAAGGAATTGAAAATCCACGCCTACAATACTTAATAGAACATACCAAAAAAATTTTACAAACAAAAAAATTAAAAAGATAAAGACCTGTTTGGCACGAAGTTGTCGCGCAACATCGCTGGAAGTTCTCTCTCCTCCAAACATCTCTTTCTGTCTCCTCATTCCCCCCCCCCCTTCGCTCTCTCTCTCTCCTCAATGGAATCTCTCTCTCCTCAATTTTCCCCCAATTTCGAGGGTTTCATCTCCAAATCAAAACTTCATCCCTTCATTTCAATACAATCCAACAAATTTGATTTCGTTTTTAATTTTTCAGGATCTGCGGAAGGAAATTCCATTGAATTGAGGAAATTTGATTGAATTAAATAAAATCCTGATGTTATTGTCCGAGATCTTCGCTGGAGTTTTTTCCGTTGTGGTGAACGTCGATGACTTCAAAAGCTCGCCGGAAGTCTGGCATGGCTTCGCAAAAGATTAAAGCCATGGATTATTTGCAGAGAGAAGTAGATGTAAGATTGGGAAGAACAAAAAAAAAAAAACTGGAAAGCATAAGCAAACAGTGTCATTTTAGGGAGGGGGCCGGGGGTGCATGTCGCTACATGAACTTGAGTCCATGTAATAGTTTGCGAAGAGATAAGAGAAGGGATGTTCGGCCCGCGGGCCGACCCACGGGCCATATAGGCGGGCTCGTGTCGGACCGTGCCTGAACTAAAATTTCTTGAATGTGGCAGGCCCGCGGTCCATGTAACGGATAATGGGCTTGGGGTGTCCCACGAGCCATATAGGCGGGCTAGTACCGGACCGGACCTTAAATAAATTTCTTTAACGTGGCAGGCCTGCAGCCCGCGATCCATGTAGCGGACAACGGGCTTGCGACGGGCCTGACCGGCCCCCGTGCCGGCCCGACCTATGCCCACCTCCAATAGAACCCGACCCAAAACTATTCTGACCCAAGGCTACCCGACTCAAACCATTCCGACCCAAGGCTACCCGACCCAACCATAATATTTTGTATTTTCATTATGAATATAAATATGTAAATACTAGGTTTGAAGCCCGTGCGTTGCACGGGTTGTTGTTTATTTTATTTTATTGCAAATTTTTTGTTGAAATTATTGTTGATTTTGTGTTGTTGTAATATGAGATTTTTTCAAGATCATTGTATTTACATACTTCCTCCGTTCTTTTTCTATTACAACAATTACCACTTTAGGTAGTTTCATCTTTTGGAACCATTCCACTTTTGGTAAAAAAAAGAAACTACAGTTGACAATATTACCTTTACTTTATGTTAATAAAACCATCATTAATTATTCGAATTGCCTTATAAAGTTGCGTTTACTTTAATAAGGATTTATTTGTCCCCTACTCTAGCTAACTAAAGAGGTACCTCTATGCTAAACTACCCATTTTTTATTTCCTTAAAAACCATATCCAAACCAATTGTTGAATTAGAAAAAAAAAACGGATAAAGTATTTGTCATTATACTGTAATTTCTAGATTTCTAGATTTGAAATGTGATATATAAATTTTATAATTTTTAATATTCAATTGAATATTGTAGCTAAGTCTATTATTAAATGGTATCCCAATAACAGGTATGACTAACAATAGCTAATACAGTTTTAACATGAATAATACCCGAATGATACTTTAAGAAAGTATAAGGTAATAATTTAATTGTTGTAGGTCAAAAAGAATACTTCTTAAAAATTGATAAGAATGACATGGCATGCTTAGGTGGAGCTCTTTATAATATTCTAAGTATGTTGTATTTAAATCAAACTCTAATTTTTACATAATCCAAAACTCTAATATGTAACTTTATTGTTATCGATTTTAGTTAATAAATTTTGTTGCAATACTATATTGTTTTAGTTTAGTTGAGTAAGGTTGAGGTTTTCAAAGATAATATGTTTAATCCTGTAAATTGGACCTATAATCAAATGTTATAATCACATATTGTAACACCCCCAAATTCCATACACGTCTAAGCTACGTTGCATCGACTTTGGGAGTGTTACCGCTGCGGTGAAACGCAAGGCTTATTGAATTTAAAACACTAACTTACTCTCTATTATGAAAACTAAATTGCAGCGGAAATAAAATGCTAACTTAACTACAACTCGGGAATCACTATTGACCCCTTTTATTTAAAACCATTAACTCTGTAAATTATAAACAATCTCTAGGATGTTCAACCAAAACACTTTAAAAGTTTATAATCAAAAGTATCCCCTGTATGCCCGAACTCATGCAGCATCTCCAGCATACCTAATGGTTCATCACAGGTCAACAAACAGCACAAATAACAAACAGTAAGCTATGCTGAGTACGTACAAAATCAGTTAAATAATATACTAACATAAACAGAAGAGTAATAACAATACCTAAACATGATACTACAAAAATATTAAATTTCTTTTTACAATTTATTTGGCATCGAACGGGCACCGTCATCTTTCTAGAATCATACGGGCTACTTAATCCTTAATAGACAACTTGGTCTATTAGATGAAATGTAAATACGGTTTCGTTCCGTTCCACATCCATCACCTTAGTATGCATACCCCCAAGATCGTACGGAACCTTCCGCCTACTTGAGTTATCAAAATTTATAAGGACACTACTGTTGTCACAGTAGGCCTGCGTAGGAGTGTAGAACAAGTCTCACACTCCCCCCCATTGTTCATACTTGTAGGGATTCCAACTACAAGTTTATCGCCAAAGATCCTTCTTAGTGATATTCATTCATACAACATTATGCATATAATCATTTAATTTTCCTTCTTAGGTACATTGCTCAATTCTTTAGTTTAAACACTTTCTTGTAACCTCCTTGCTACAATAATAAATCATAGGATTCCAGTCCAATTCTCATTCAATGTTTGTGATACGATAGAATTACGCATACCAATAATAATGCATTCCAACTCACAAGTCATACAACAAAGAAATACATACATATTTCCAATCGATTTCATGTAACCAAACAATCTCATCAATCATAACCATACAATTGTTCCCTATCATGATTCTAGGTTCCAATGAAAGAATCCATAACCTAACATGATACTAGTAATTGCAACTGAACTGGTACGCGTACGTACCTTGTAACGGAGAATCTTTGCTGACTATTAAAACGTTCCGCTTATGAAATTGGGACCTAATCGAGTCATGAAAGTATTTCAGTGCTAAATCTTTGATAATATTAAATAAAAACCAGCTTACCTAACTATATAAAACTCTAATGTTTCGAATAATAAAATAAACGTTCATGTGGGTTAAACCTTTCTTTCATAAACTTTATTGAACTAACATATTTAGGACTTTAATCATATGTTTGCAAATCTGATTTTTCTGTAACTTCTACTACTTAATTTACAAAACCAACCTAAACCATTATATACACAAATATAACAAAATCAGATTTGAGAAATAGGATTATCATAAGAACTAAAACATAATGCTAAATTTGATTTCTTTTACTTATTTTATACTTTTACTTCCAATACAACTTAATCCAATGTATATATATACAAATTACAAAAAATCAGAATTTACAAATTAACTAAAGTAGAAAAGAAGGAGGTTTTTTTTTTTTTTTTTTTTTACCGAAGTAACTCGCCGGCAACAACCACCGGCGACGTGAGGAGCTCCGACCACAGCAGCAGCCACACGCACAACACACACCGCACGACAACCCACAGCACGCAAGCCACGCACATCCTCGACTTGCCGCACAGTCGAAGCCTCGACTCGCGCAACACCCTCGACTAACACGCACAGCCTAGCACCCACGCAGCAGCACTAGACGGCCCGCCCTCGAACTCTCGCAGCGCTCGCCAACCCGCACAACACACTCGTCGGCACACCCTTGCTCGACTCGACAGCAGCAGCGATGACTCGACACCCTTGCTCGCCTCGCACGACACACCCTCGCGCACCACAATCGCACACCGCACACACCACACTAGCACACCGCACACAACATACGCCTCAAAGGCCGACGAAAGCTCAAGGGAAGGGAGGAGTATTAGTGCGACGACGAAGAAGAAGGACAGGTGACGAGGGAGAAGGAGAGAGGAGAGAGAAAATCTTTGAGGGAGGAAGAGAGGAAACGGCTGAGTAGAAGGACTTAGGGTTTTGATTTCTTTTTTTTACTTCCTATTTATAGCACGGTAAACCCTGGTTTAATAGGATTTGTTTTCAACTCAAACTCCGATTTCTTATTTTATATTGAAAATAAAACGAAACCAAATTATAATATAATTTGGTACAACAGTAAGTTATATAGTTAAATTAAAACACTTTCAACTTTATTCTTTATATTTTCTTATTTATAGCAAAATAACTCCCAAAAATGCGGAGTATTACAGGCTTCCCCCTTAAAGGAAGTTTCGTCCCGAAACTTTGAGGTAGCCAGTCTTAACGACGATCTTTTGCACTTCTAAGTCCTAATATTTCACAAGCGTTTTCTAGTTTTCGCAAGTCACATAAGCAATAATACACATAAATAACAATCTTAAGCAAACTTTTGGAAACTTTAGGGTAGAAGCGCGAAATTCTATCGCATTCTTCCCCCCTTAAAAGAAAAGTTACGTCCCCGTAACTCACTTACCCCTTGAAAGAGCTCTGGGTACTTTATGCAATCGAATAACATGTTTAAGACTTTGCATACAATTAGTTCTCCCTAAGTGTCTGTAAAATAAGCCCCAAATGCTCATCATGTTCCCCCTTGCTCCTTGAATATATCAATATAACGTCAATGGACATGACTACGAATTTATCGAGGTAGGGAAGAAAAAGCTTATTCTCAGAATGACGTCTAGGTTCGATAAATTAAACTCTATTAGATCGGAAGGAAATAAGCCCTCCCTTAATTTCAGTGAGACATTAAGGAATTTCTTAGAGCAATTAACAATATCCCCAGACGGAATAACTATAGGCATAGAAATTGACTAGGGCTAAACCAGTGCTAGAGTTCTAATAGTTGTATGGGCAATAAAAGACAAAGATGCTCAAGAGTCGAACAAGCCTTTAACAGGAATTGAGTTTATAGAGAAAGTACCCGTGACAACATCTCTACGAGCCTCCTCTTCGCTAACCGTCATCATATACAGCTTCCTTGTGCCTTTATTATCATTGTTGTTGGTCACATGGTTCCCAGTTGGTGCCTGATTATTTGCAATGGTTGGTGGTTTGGAGTAATTAAAGTTTCTCGACCCATTGTATGCATTTCCACCATTCCCATTCTCAATCCTAGGCTTGTCTCCATTGTTCCCCCTTTCTTGACCATTGGGGTTAACTTTATTCTTTGAGTAGCATTCGTACGCTCTATGCCCCATTTTCCCACATTCATGACACTCCACCTTATTACCCTCGCAATCCTTCCCAGGATGATTATATGGACACTTCTTACACCTGTACACACGCTCAGGTCTGCGGTTGTTGGTGTTATTGTTAAGGTTATTAGGTCCCTTGTCGAAGTTTCTTTGGGAGGTTTGATTGATATGATTCCCATGGTGTTTCTTTTCAAATCTTTGAAGCTCGGGATTTGGATTCTCCTTTCGTTTCTCACCTTGTTTACCCCCTTCCTCTCGTTTCCTTATTGCATATAGGTGGGCAGCTTTGCCAAAGGCATGGTCCAATGAGGTGAAAGTATCTCCCCCCCAGTCTCCCTTGTAGATCAAGGGTGAGCCCTAATTCAAAACGCGAGGCCTTAGCTTCCTCAGTAGGGGCAATTTCAGGAGCAAATCTCATCAACTCAATGAATTTGCGGTAATACTCTTCAACAGACAGGTTCCCTTGTTCTAGCATCATAAACTCTTGGGCTTTCTGCTTTTTGAGGTATGGTGGATAATACTTATCCCTCAGGGCTTTCTTGAAGGTTTCCCACCCAAAGTCAGGTTGTTTGAAGAGGTTGTCCTTAGCTTGGGTCCACCAAAAGTGGGCATCCCCCTGTAGGTAATAGCTTGCTAAGGGAACAGTCTTGTCATTTGGACATGAGAGGGTAAAGAAAAGCTTATCAAACTCCCCCACCCAGTTTTCCAATTCTTCGGGTCCCCCTTTCCCATTCATTGTTGGTGGGTTCCTACGGGCAACCTTTTCAGACAAGTCCCCATCCCGGTTATGTCCTTGGGCTAGGTTAGCTGTGATCTGCACTAGATCACGAATCGATTGCTCGACATTCAGAGAGGTGTCAGGCGTGCCGCCTTGACGAACCATTCTGCGCTGAAAAATGACGCAACGGCTGTTTCAGCGATATGTACATAGTCGTTTATTTATTTAACTACTACACATTGGCACGTTCATATAACACGTTTTTATTGCGAACAATCGTCAAGTCTCTATTGACTTGCAATATAAACATCTCAAATAAGACGTTACATCAAATAATAAAAGAAATAAAATATTGTATTATTATTGAAAAGGGTAAAATTTATTGTTTCCAAAGAAAACATAATATGAATAAATAAAGGAATAAAAGAATACTAATTTGCTACTTGGCATGCAAGCCTTATTAAGACTGAAATAAACGAATAAAATAATATTTTAATCCTAATTATATATGCAATAGAAACTAGGGACTATAATGGTGAGCTTCGTCATCTGAGTTAGGATTTTCTATTCCTTCTTCCATGTCAGCTTCGTCCTAAAAAGGCTTGTCATCCTCTATAGGTTCATCTTCATCCAGGGGTTCCTCCTTTCTATGGGTTCTTCTTCTTCGTGTATGGGCTCTTCGTGCACATTTATCGGATTCCGTTCCGCAGGCTCATTTTCATTAGGTTCTTTCTCTTCCTCATTTTCAATGTCAAGTATAGGTGCAACATGATCTTCCCCAATCACTGTAATGAATGTCCTATTATTCCCTTCATCATCGGAAATATAGATAACAGTTCTAAGGTTTGACGCTATGTGGTAGTTCTCGGGTATGAACTCATCCTCAAAAGTTTTGTATCTTACTCTTTTTACAGCTCTAAGTGACGTTTACGGCTCAGATTTAACTCTAGGGTTCTCAGAATTCACATTTACAACCTTAGGTCCCGGGATTTCCCCCCACATGATAGGTTCCCCTAACTAGAGGTGATGAGGTAGAGGGCTCCCAACTTCTTTTCTCACGAATTCTCCATTCATTTTCACAGTATTTAAGATCAGTAATGAAATGCCCTACAGTAGGAAGGTATTGGTTCCAGTAAGTGTGTTTGGCTCTGTTAAAACCTCCATTTTATGACCATATATCCCCATATCTACGGTGTACGAAAAGGTAGGGTTCCCCCCTAGGGACGTACTGCCACATAAAGTATATTTTCTCCATTTCAGTCTTTAGTCTAGTATCTCCGTGTAAGGTTCTATATTCCTTAGCAGCGTTCATCTTATAAGCCTAGATGTCCCAATCTTCCGCTATTCGGTGTTTCATCAGGTATTCCTGCGGACCTAGGTAGTAAACTATCCGCGAATTAAAAGAAGAAAAATAGTCTAAGTTCCAGGGAAGTAAAGGTTTCTACGTATACATTATATATAAACATATATAAGAGGTAAAACGATTATTTTCCATTTTAGAACTCATGAAAGAGGTTCAAAATATTTACAACAATTAGATGGTTCTTTTTTAAAATATTCGAAATAAGGTTTTAGTTCCATACCTTTTTGAAACATCTTTGGAATATTATACTACTTCGACATTTTAGGCAATAAAATATTTCAATATCTAACTTAGTGCGTCTATAAAATATCACTATCTATGCACCTATTCTTGTACATCCTTCTAATCTATTCATACTTTGAAGATTTCAAAGAACCTTTCACAAATTCAATCAAGCAAACAACACCACATTTCACAAAATCAGAACATCTGATTCATTCCACAGTATTTGTATACTTTCTATAAACATATCAGACAAGTAAGGCAAGAAATGCATTACAAATAAAAAGTAATCTATATGCTCTTATCCCATACTACCCATTTTAAAATTCGTTTGAAACATCTTTGAAAATAGGAACTTTTGGCTCTGATACCAGTTTTGTAACACCCTCAAATTCCATACACGTCTAAGCTACGTTGCATCGACTTTGGGAGTGTTACCGCCGCGGTGAAACGCAAAGCTTATTGAATTTAAAACACTAACTTACTCTCTATTATGAAAACTAAATTGCAGCGGAAATAAAATGCTAACTTAACTACAACTCGGGAATCACTATTGACCTTTTTTATTTAAAACCATTAACTCTGTAAATTATAAACAATCTCTAGGATGTTCAACCAAAACAGTTTAACAGTTTATAATCAAAAGTATCCTCCGTATGCCCGAACTCATGCAGCATCACCAGCATACCTAATCTGCTCCCCATTGAAATATCAATGGTTCATCACAGGTCAACAAACAACACAAATAACAAACAATCAGATATGTTGAGTACGTACAAAATCAGTTAAATAATATACTAACATAAACTGAAGAGTAATAACAATTCCTAAACATGATACTACAAAAACATTAAATTTCGTTTTTACAATTTATTTGGCATCGAACGGGCACCGTCATCTTTCTAGAATCATACGGGCTACTTAATCCTTAATAGACAACTTGGTCTATTATATGAAATGTAAATACGGTTTCGTTCCGTTCCACATCCATCACCTTAGTATGCATACCCCCAAGATCGTACGGAACCTTCCGCCTACTTGAGTTATCAAAATTTATAAGGACACTACTGTCGTCACAGTAGGCCTGCGTAGGAGTGTAGAACAAGTCTCACACTCCCCCCCCCATTGTTCATACTTGTAGGGATTCCAACTACAAGTTTATCGCCAAAGATCCTTCTTAGTGATATTCATTCATACAACATTATGCATATAATCATTTAATTTTCCTTCTTAGGTACATTGCTCAATTCTTTAGTTTAAACACTTTCTTGTAACCTCCTTGCTACAATAATAAATCATAGGATTCCAGTCCAATTCTCATTCAATGTTTGTGATACGATAGAATTACGCATACCAATAATAATGCATTCCAACTCACAAGTCATACAACAAAGAAATACATACATATTTCCAATCGATTTCATGTAACCAAACAATCTCATCAATCATAACCATACAATTGTTCCCTATCATGATTCTAGGTTCTAATGAAAGAATCCATAACCTAGCATGATACTAGTAATTGCAACTGAACTGGTACGCGTACATACCTTGTAACGGAGAATCTTTGCTGACTATTAAAACGTTCCGCTTATGAAATTGGGACCTAATCGAGTAATGAAAGTATTTCAGTGCTAAATCTTTGATAATATTAAATAAAAACCAGCTTAACTAACTATATAAAACTCTAATGTTTCGAATAATAAAATAAACGTTCATGTGGGTTAAACCTTTCTTTCATAAACTTTATTGAACTAACATATTTAGGACTTTAATCATATGTTTGCAAATCTGATTTTTCTGTAACTTTTACTAATTAATTTACAAAACCAACCTAAACCATTATATACACAAGTATAACAAAATCAGATTTGAGAAATAGGATTATCATAAGAACTAAAACATAATGCTAAATTTGATTTCTTTTACTAATTTTATACTTTTACTTCCAATACAACTTAATCCAATGTATATATATACAAATTACAAAAAATCAGAATTTACAAATTAACTAAAGTAGAAAAGAAGGAGGTTTTTTTTTTTTTTTTTTTTTTTTACCGAAGTAACTCGCCGGCGACAACCACCGGCGACGTGAGGAGCCCCGACCACAGCAGCAGCCACACGCACAACACACACCGCACGACAACCCACAGCATGCAAGCCACGCACATCCTCGACTTACCACACACTCGAAGCCTCGACTCGCGCAACACCCTCGGCTAACACGCACAGCCTAGCACCCACGCAGCAGCACTCGACGGCCCGCCCTCGAACACTCGCAGCGCTCGCCGACCCGCACAACACACTCATCGGTACACCCTTGCTCGACTCGACAGCAGCAGCGATGACTCGACACCCTTGCTCGCCTCGCACGACACACCCTCGCACACCACAATCGCACACCGCACACACCACACTAGCACACCGCACACAACATACGCCTCAAAGGCCGACGAAAGCTCAAGGGAAGGGAGGAGTATTAGTGCGACGACGAAGAAGAAGGACAGGTGATGAGGGAGAAGGAGAGAGGAGAGAGAAAATCTTTGAGGGAGGAGGAGAGGAAACGGCTGAGTAGAAGGACTTAGGGTTTTGATTTCTTTTTTTTTTTCTTCCTATTTATAGCACGGTAAACCCTGGTTTAATATGATTTGTTTTAATAAGAGGTCTAAACAATAGAAATAAACAAAATGAAGTGAGAAATTTCATAAATTCTCACAACATAAAATTATTTAGCCTCTTGGAGACTCGGGTGAAAATGAAGAATCTGGGGAAAGTGTACTTAAATTTGTGCTCAGGATGGTGTTTCACTCACAACTTGAGCTGTCATGAAAATGGACGAATCTTGGTGGGTTGGTGTCCTAACTCTTTCAACTTAAACATATTGGCTATGAATAGTCAATATGTGCATTATTTTGTGCAGCCTAGGAATTGTGTTGATGGCTTTGCTTGCACATTTGTGTATGGGTTCAATGACCAGCAGAGTAGGGTTGAACTGTGGACAGGATTAAAGTTTATTTCTAGTCGGTGTGATGGCCCATGGTTGATTCTTGGGGACTTTAACGCCCTGAGTAGTACTGATGACAGAATTGGTAGTGCAGTGAGAATGGCAGAGATTGCTCCCATGTTGTCTTGCTTAAATGACTGCCAAGTTACTGATGTCAAGGCTACAGGTAGATATTATTCTTGGAGCAATAAACAGGATGGGGAACAAAGAGTGTTTTCAAGAATTGATAGGGTTCTAGCAAATCAAAGTTGGCTAGATCGTTTTGAGCAAGCTGAAGTTAGTTTTCTCCCTGAGGGGGAATTTGACCATACACCAATGTTGGTGTGCGTGTATCCTGATCATAATCAAAAGAAACCTTTCAGGTTTCTTAATTTGTGGTGTCAACATGGTGCTTTGCTAGAAATTGTGAAAAGTGAATGGAGTGTGCAGATTACTGGGTGTGCTATGTACAGGGTGGTACAAAAACTCAAGAGCATAAAGAAGGCTTTGAGGGAGATGAAAAAGAAGGGGTGTAATGACATTGAGGCTTCTGTTCTCAATGCAAAAGAGAAGCTGAAAGAAGTGCAGCAAGCTCTGCACTTGCATCCTGAGGATGTTAGACTAAGTTCAGATGAGAAAGTGGCTCAGGAGCAATATGATCAAGCTAAGAAAATGTTGTATTCCATGCTGCAACAACAATCCAAGTTGACTTGGCTAAAGTGTGGAGATGAAAATTCAAAGGTGTTTTATCAAGCCATTAAAGCTCGAAGAAGACATAACAGAGTGCATGCTATCCATGACATTGATGGTGTGTGGCAGAATAAAAAACAAAACAGTGGATGCAGCTTTCATAAATTTTTACAAGAACCTTTTTTCTTGTAAGGAACAAAAACAAGCAGTTCTGGCGACACTAGTGAACAAGGGTAACAAGATTACATAGGAGCACATTAGAATCTTGCAAGCTGATTTCACCAAGGAGGATGTTAAAAGGGTGATGTTCAGTATTCCTAATGACAAGGCTCCGGGAATTGATGGTTTTAGTAGCTGCTTCTATAAGCACTGCTGGGAAGTAATTGGGGATGAAGTTAGTGAAGTTGTGCTGGATTTTTTTAAAACTGGCAAACTCTTGAAGGTTATCAATGTCACCACTTTAACCTTAATTCCTAAGGTTACAGTGCCTGAAAATGTTAGTGAATTCCGTCCTATTGCGTGTTGTTCAATGTTACACAAATGTATAACAAAATTGATCAGTGAAAAGCTTAATAGGGTGCTGCCTGATATTGTGTCTGGTAGCCAAGGGGCGTTTGTTGCTGGGAGGAGTATATTACACAATGTGCTGATTTGCCAAGATCTAGTCAAACAGTACAAGAGGAAAACTAGTAGAGCTGGGTGCATGATGAAATTAGACTTGAAAAAAGCATACGATACTGTCAATTGGGATTTTATCCAACAAATGTTAGAAGGTGTGGGGTTTCCTATGAAGTTCATTGAGCAGATTATGGTGTGTGTTAGGACACCTATGTTCTCAATTATGCTGAATGGTGCTCCTATTGGGTTTTTTGGTGCTCAGAGAGGCTTAAGGCAAGGGGATCCAATGTCCCATTTGCTTTTTGCTCTCTGTATGGATTATCTGGATAGGATTTTAGCTTATGTAGGAGAGTTGGAGGGTTTCAAATGTCATGCCCAATGTAGAAGTCTGAAGCTAAAACATCTCTGTTTTGCTGACGACATACTGTTGTTTTGTCATGGAGATTTCAGGTCCATTTATACTCTTCTTCAAGGCTTCCAAATGTTCTCAAATGCCTCAGGTCTGGAGGTTAATAAGCATAAATCTGAGGTATATTATGCAGGGATGGCTGAGATGGATATCCAAAGAATAACTGAAGTTAGTGGGTTTAAAATTGAGAAGCTGTCTTTCAGGTACCTTGGGGTTCCCATCTCAACCTCAAAACTGAAGGCAAGGGATTGTCAAGCTCTCATTGAGAAGATGGTGAGTAGAATTAGAGTTTGGAGTACACGCAACTTGTCTTTTGCAGCTCGATGTCAGCTTGTTAATAGTGTTTTAATGAGCATTCACACTTATTGAGGGCAACTGTTTATTATTCCTAAGAGTGTGTTGAAAGAAGTTGATTCAATTTGTCGGTGTTTTCTGTGGTCTGGTTCACATAATGATACAAAAGCAGGGGCTATTGCTTGGGAGAGATTGTGTAATTCAAAAAAGGCAGGAGGGCTTGGATTTAGAGAAACTTGGAAGTGGAATATAGCTGCAGTTAGTAAGTGAGCTTTGGTGGTGGCTCAGAAAAAAGACAATTTGTGGGTGAAATGGGTGAATGAAATATACATTAAGGAAGCCAGATGAGGGTCCTATGTAGCCCCTAGTAGTGCTAGCTGGGCTTGGAAGTATGTATGCCAAGCTAAGACTATAATGAATGAAAAAAACGTCTGGTGAGCAGTGGCTTATGGATTCTCAGTTCAGTATCAAGAAACACTACAAGGCGCTACTGGATGATGGTGGGCAAGTTCCATGGAGTATGTATGTGTGGAACCGATACACTCTGGCCAAGCACAGAATGATAATGTGGTTAGCTATGCAAAATCGACTGAAAACAAGGCATAGATTGAAGCAGATGAACATGTGTGTTGATGACAATTGTCTACTATGCCAGCAACATTCTCGAGACAATTCAAAGCATCTTCTATTTGAGTGTAGATTTAGTGAGCAAGTGTATCTCTTCTATTATGCATTGGCTTGGTATAAGATGGAAGAAGAGAGGTCTTATCCAGATGTGCAGGTGGCTAAAGAATAGATACAAAAGCAAAGAAGGCTAGGAAGATGGTGATTTTGGTGCCGTTCCTTGCAACGATTTACCCGATTTGGAGAAACAGAAATTTCGCCTACTAGGATCAAGTCATAATGACTGTAGATAAAACTGTACAGGAAATCAAATATATTGTAAAGCATAGAATCCTGCAGATTGTTAGTTTAAAGGTGAAAGAAGAAGATAGGAGATGGATAAATGACTTGTAAATGCTGGGTTTGTCCAGTTTTGGTTGTGGCTGCTAGGCTTTTCTAGTTTGCCTTAGGCTGTTTTGGGTTTGTTTTTGGGCTAATATAATTACTTCTCTTCCAAAAAAAAAAAAAAAAAAAATACATGATTTGTTTTCAACTCAAACTCCGATTTCTTATTTTATTTCGAAAATAAAACGAAACCAAATTATAATATAATTAGGTACAACAGTAAGTTATATAGTTAAATTAAAACACTTTCAACTTTATTCTTTATATTTTCTTATTTATAGCAAAATAACTCCCAAAAATGCGGAGTATTACACATATAATACACTATACTCAATACTTATAGCCATTATTATATTTATCTAAAAAAAAAAGACTAAATAATGTCCTATAATGCATCTAATTTAATACATTTTCATGAGTTGTAACACTATATTGTAAATAGATGCAGGACAGAAAGAATACTTTCTTAAAAATTCATAAGAATCACATGGCATGCTTAGGTGGAGCTCTTTATAATATTCTAAGTATGTTTTATTTAAATCAAACTCTAATTTTTACATAATCCAAAACTCTAATATGTAACTTTATCGTCATAGATTTTAGTTAATAAATTTTGTTGCAATACTATATTGTTTTAGTTTAGTTGAGTAAGGTTGAGGTTTTGAAAGATAATATATTTAATCCTTTAAATTGGACCTATAATCAAATGTTATAATCACATATAATACACTATACTTAATACTAATAGCCAATATTATATTTATCAAAAAAAAAAGACTAAATAATGTCCTATAATGCATCTAATTTAATATATTTTCATGTGTTGTAACACTATATTGTAAATAGATCATATTTTGAAGCATATTTCAAGCACTCTCCAATGGTAAAAAAATTATAATGTTTTGAATTAGGTAACAAAAGTTAAATTCAATTTACATAATATAATAATTTAGGTTGTTTATTCAAAATGCAACTCTAATTTCCCCCTATTCATAACTCTTTTATGTATTAAATATATGTAGAATTCTATTTTTTTCAAATATTTAAAATAAAAACTAATGACATGGTAATCTTAAGTGGTGCTCCCTATTTCATAAATTGTAGAACTATATTGTAAATGGATCTTATTTCAAAGCATATTTCGAGCACTATCTAATGGTACAAAAATTATAATATTCTGAATTAGGCAGCAAAAGTTATACACAATTTACATAATACAATAATTTAGGTTGTTCATTCAAAACGAAACTCTAATTTTTGCTTATCCAAGACTCTATTTAAATCTATGTAGAACTCTATTTTTAGAAAAAATATAAAAATAAAAATTGATGACATGACAATCATACACGTCGCTCTATATTTCATAAGTTGTACAACTATATTATAAATGGATCTTATTTCGAATCATATTCCGAGCACTAAAAATTATAATATTCCGAATTACGTAGCGAAAGTTATACACAATTTTCATGATATAATAATTTAGGTTGTTGATTCAAATCCAAACTCTAATTTTCGCTTCTCCAAATCTCCTTATATGTATTTAAATCATCTAGAACTCTATTTTTGTAAAAAATAAAAATATAAATTGATGACGTGGCAATCCTACGTGGCGCGCTCTATGCTCTCGAAATCTTGAGGAGCTCCCTATGCTCCCGAAAAGTTCCTCCTTTATATATATATACTAGGTTTGAAGCCCGTACGTTGCACGGGTTGTTGTTTATTTTATTTTATTGCAATTTTTTTGTTAAAATTATTGTTGATTTTGTGTTGTTGTAAAATGACATTTTTCAAGATCATTGTATTTACATACTTCCTCCGTTCTTTTTCTATTACAACAATTACCACTTGAGGTAGTTTCATCTTTTGGAACCATTCCACTTTCGGTAAAAAAAGAAACTACAGTTGACAATATTACCTTTACTTTATGTTAATAAAACCATCATTAATTACCCGAATTGCCTTATAAAGTTGCGTTTTCTTTAATAAGGATTTATTTGTCCCATACTCTAGTTAACTGAAGAGGTACCTCTATGCTAGACTACCCATTTTTTATTTCCTTAAAAACCGTGTCCAAACCAATTAAATGGTATCCCAATAACAGGTATGACTAACAATAGCTAATACAGTTTTAACATGAATAATACCCGAATGATACTTTAAGAAAGTAGAAGGTAATAATTTAATTGATGCAGGTCAGAAAGAATACTTTCTTAAAATTGATAAGAATGACATGGCATGCTTAGGTGGAGCTCTTTATAATATTCTAAGTATGTTTTATTTAAATCAAACTCTAATTTTTACATAATCCAAAACTCTAATATGTAACTTTATCGTTATAGATTTTAGTTAATAAATTTTGTTGCAATAATATATTGTTTTAGTTTAGTTGAGTAAGGTTGAGGTTTTGAAAGATAATATGTTTAATCCTGTAAATTGGACCTATAATCAAATGTTATAATCACATATAATACACTATACTCAATACTTATAGCCATTATCATATTTATCTAAAAAAAAAAGACTAAATAATGTCCTATAATGCATCTAATTTAATATATTTTCATGAGTTGTAACACTATAATAGATGCAGGACAAAAAGAATACTTTCTTAAAAACTGATAAGAATGACATGGCATGCTTAGGTGGAGCTCTTTATAATATTCTAAGTATGTTTTATTTAAATCAAACTCTAATTTTTACATAGTCCAGAACTCTAATATGTAACTTTATCGTTATAGATTTTAGTTAATAAATTTTGTTGCAATACTATATTGTTTTAGTTTAGTTGAGTAAGGTTGAGGTTTTGAAAGATAATATATTTAATCCTTTAAATTGGACCTATAATCAAATGTTATAATCACATATAATACACTATACTTAATACTTATAGCCATTATTATAATTATCTAAAAAAAAAGACTAAATAATGTCCTATAATGCATCTAATTTAATATATTTTCATGAGTTATAACACTATATTATAAATAAATCATATTTTGAAGCATATTTCAAGCACTCTCCAATGGTAAAAAAAATATAATGTTTTGAATTAGGTAACAAAAGTTAAATTCAATTTACATAATATAATAATTTAGGTTGTTTATTCAAAACGCAACTCTAATTTCCCCCTATTCATAACTCTTTTATGTATTTAAATATATGTAGAATTCTATTTTTTTCAAATATTTAAAATAAAAACTAATGACATGGTAATCTTAAGTAGTGCTCTCTATTTCATAAATTGTAGAACTATATTGTAAATGGATCTTATTTCAAAGCATATTTCGAGCACTATCTAATGGTACAAAAATTACAATATTCTGAATTAGGCAGCAAAAGTTATACACAATTTACATAATACAATAATTTAGGTTGTTCATTCAAAACGAAACTCTAAATTCTGCTTATCTAAGACTCTATTTAAATCTATGTAGAACTCTATTTTTAGAAAAAATATAAAAATAAAAATTGATGACATGACAATCATACACGGCGCTCTATATTTCATAAGTTGTACAACTATATTATAAATGGATCTTATTTCGAAGCATATTTCGAGCACTCTCCAATGGTACAAAAATTATAATATTCCGAATTACGTAGCAAAAGCTATACAATTTTCATGATATAATAATTTAGGTTGTTGATTCAAATCCAAACTCTAATTTTCGCTTATCCAAATCTCCTTATATGTATTTAAATCATCTAGAACTCTATTTTTATAAAAAAATAAAAATATAAGTTGATGACGTGACAATCCTACGTGGCGCGCTATATGAGCTCGAAATCTTGAGGAGCTCCCTATGCTCCCGAAAAGTTCCTCCTTTATATATATATATATATTGATTGATTGATTGAATAACAAAACAAATAATGAAATAAATGTGGGTTTTAGGAAAGAGTACAAACACAATAATTCGTCATTGTGTTGTTTTTAAGGAAATTAAAGGCCGAAAGATTAAAGATTTTATAATTTTTAAGAGACTTCAATGGTTTAATATGGTTTTATTTTAGGTTAATAATTAATTTGGTTTGCTATTATTATTTAGGAAAGAGTTAGCAATTAGGTGGTTTGGTTGGTTTGTTAATATTGGTCTTGGAAAGACTAAATAGTTAGCAACTAAGTCCCTAACGGAGTTACGTTGTAACGACCTAACTTATTGCTTCACTTCATTGGTCTTGGATGCTTGATCATGTTCTATTGTAGTTAGGATAAATACTAAGTACTAACTAACTAAACTACTATAAGATTATAAGTACAATAACAATCAATCAATATATATATAAAAAGGAGGAACTTTTCGGGAGCATAGGGAGCTTCTCAAGATTTCGAGGCCATTTAGCGTGCCACATAGGATTGCCATGTCATCAAATTCTATTTTTATTTTTTACAAGAATAGAGTCCTACATAGATTTAAATACATATAAGGAGCTTTGGATAAGCGAAAATTAGAGTTTGGTTCTGAATGAACAACCTAAATATTATATTATGTAATTTAAATTAGTGTTTGGTTCTGAATGAACAACCTAAATATTATATTATGTAATTTGTGTATAACTTTTACTACGTAATTCGGAATATTATAATTTTTGTACCACTGGATAGTGCTCGAAATATGCTTCGAAATAAGATCCATATACAATATAGTTTTACAACTTATGAAATAGAGAGCGCCACGTAGGATTGCCATGTCATTAACTTTTATTTCAAATATTTTAAAAAATAGAATTTTACACATATTTAAATACATAAAAGGAGTTTTGATTAGGGAGAAATTAGAGTTTGGTATTGAACAAAAAACCTAAATTATTATATTATGTAAATTGAATTTAACTTTTGCTACCTAATTGAAAACATTATAATTTTTTAACCATTGGAGAGTGCTTGAAATATGCTTTAAAATGAGAACCATTTAAAATATAGTTTTATAACTCATGAAAATATATTTAATTAGATGAATGGTAGGACATTTTTTAGCCTTTTGTTTAGATAAATACTAATAATAAGTAAGCTATAAGTGTAGTGTACGATATGTGTTATAGTATTTTATAATAGGTCCAATTTACAGGATTAAACGTATTATCTTTCAAAACTTCAGCCTTACTCAACTGAACCAAAACAATTTAGCATTGCAACAAAATATACTGAGGAAACTTTGTTATTACAACAAAAACTAAATTTTTTAGTGATAAAGTTACATATATATTAGAGTTTTGGATGATGAAAATATTAGAGTTTGATTTTAAAAGACAACCTTAGAATCTTTTGAAGAGCTCCACCTAAGCATGCCATGTCATTCTTTTTAATTTTTATTTTTTTAAAAAAAATTGTGATCAAAATAGTTATAAATACATATGAGGTGTTTTGGATAAGTGAAGATTATTATAGTCTGATTTTAAATAAACAACCTAAATTATTATACTATGTATTGAATATAGCTTTTGCTATAAATTCGCAATATTATAATTTCTTTACCATTAGAGAGTGCTCGAAATATGCTTCGAAATAAGTTCCATATACAATATAGTTTTACAACTTATGAAAATTTACTTATTTAGATAAATAATTACATATTATTTATATATATTTTTTTATTTTAAATACATATAAAAAAACTATAAAAATAGAAAATTATATGTGACAATAGCAATTATATCTTTCAAAATCATACTTTTAAAAATTGAGTTATATAAAGATAAAAAATACATATTTATAATTTTGAACCTATAGCATACCACGGGGGCATTACATGAAGAATCAAATGAAAGTTTGTCAACGACATTGCAGAGGTATTATGCAATTGACTAATTATTTTATTCCTAGAATATTTATTGTATACATAATTATTTATGTTTGTCTTTTCCATATATCTATATGTCTAATCTTATTCTTTTCTCCATGAACTTAATTCTACTAAAACCTAATTGGAAAAACAATGTTCGGGTTTTTACACTATTTGAGGTCACGGATCCTAAAAAAGAGGGAAGTTTAATAAGTCTTGATATGGTCATGATTGGTAAAGAGGTATTTTTTTTCTCTTAAATAGTATTTTCGATTATTAGTAGACTTTTGTTTTATATTTAATTAATTGTATTTATGATACCATCCTTATGATCTTTTTTTGGCTTTCCCTTCTTCCATTAATTCTATACTAGTATCTGTTCCACGCGATGCGTGCGTGACATCGTGTGAGTGATTTTGTGGAAGTTTTAATTTAATCGTCATTCAAGTAATATTGTTCTATTTTTGTTTTTTACTTATGCAGATGTAAGATGTAACTGTTTTGCAATTGTAGAGATTCTTTTTTGTTTTTTAAAAAAAGTAAAAAAATGAGAGAAAACAATTAGTAGTTTTGTTTAGTTATTAAGGGTATTTTGGGTAAAAAGGGTGGACACCAAAAGGTGAGGAGTTCCCATATATAATAGAGATGCATTAGTGTTTATGTACTATATTAAAAGTTGAAGTTGTGGCTGGCACACAAATTTTACTCTATTCTTTCTGTCCTGCATCTATTAAATTATTATCCTCTACTTTCTTAAAGTATCATTCCACATTCTTCATGTTAAAACTGTGTTAGCTATTGTTAGTCATACCAATTATTGGGATACCATTGAATAATAGTCTTAGCTACAATATTCAATTGAATATTTAAAAATATATAATTTATATATATCGTAATAACAAATCTATAAATTAGAGTATAATGACAAATACTTTATCCCTTTCTTTTTCTATAGCAACAATAGTTCTGGACATGGTTTTTAAGGAAATGAAAAAAATGGGTAGTTTAGCATAGAGATACCCTTTTAGTAACTAGAGGAGGGGATAAGTAATTCCTTAATAGAGTAAATGCAACTTTATGAAACAATTTGAGTAATTAATGATGGTTTTATTAACATTAAATAAAGACAATATTGTCAATTATAGTTCCTTTTTTTATACCAAAAGTGTAGTCATCCCAATAGATGAAACTAACCAAAGTGGTAATTGTTGCAATAGAATTAGAACGGAGGAAGTATGTAAATACAATAGTGTCGAAAAATATCATTTCATAGCAACACAAAATCAACAATGTTAACCAAAAATTTGCAAAAAAAATAAAATAAAAAACAACCCGTGCAACGCACGGGCTTCAAAACTAGTATATATATATATAAAGGAGGAACTTTTCGCGAGCATAGAGAGCTCCTCAAGATTTCGAGGCCATAGAGCGCGCCACGTAGGATTGCCATGTCACTAATTTTTATTTTTATTTTTTACAAAAATAGAGTTCTACATAGACTTAAATACGTATAAGGAGTTTTGGATAAGCGAAAATTAGAGTTTGATTTTGAATTAACAACCCAAATAATTATATTATGTAAATTGCGTATAACTTTTGCTACGTAATTCGGAATATTATAATTTTTGTACCATTGGATCGGATAGTGCTCGAAATATACTTCGAAATAAGATCCATTTACAATATAGTTCGACAACTTATGATATAGAGAGCGCCACGTAGGATTGCCATGTGATTAGTTTTAAATTTAAATATTATAAAAAATAGAGTCCTTCATATATTTAAATACCTAAAAGTAGTTTTGGATAGGGAAAATTAGAGTTTCATTTTGAATAAACAACCTAAATTATTATATTATGTAAATTGTGTATAACTTTTGCTACCTAATTCAAAACATTATAATTCGTCTACCATTGGAGAGTGCTTGAAATATGCTTCAAAGTAAGACCCATTTACAATATAGGGTCACTAATCATGAAAATATTTAAAGAATAGAGTTTTACATAGATTTAAATGCATATAAGGAGCTTTTGATAAGCGAAAATTAGAGTTTGGTTTTGAATTAACAACCTAAATTATTATATTATCTAAATTGTGTATAATAATTTTTGTACCATTGGATAGTGCTCTAAATATGCTTTGAAATAAGATCAATTTACAATATAGTTCTACAACTTATGAAATATAATAAAATAAACAACAATGTAAAATTGATAGTCTGATTTTAAATAAAAAATCTAAACTATTATACAATGTAAATTGATTATAACTTTTGCTACATAATTCGCAATAGTATAGTTTTTTTTTACCGTCGGAGAGTGCTCGAGATATGCTTTGAAATAAGATCTATATACAATATTGTTTTACAACTTATGAAAATGTATTTATATAGATGAACAATAACATATTATTTATTCTTTATTTTAAATATATAAAAATAGCGTATTATACCTGACAATACTAATTATGTCTTTAAGAATCATACTTTTAAAAATTGAGTTATATAAAGATAAAAAATGCATATCCATAGTTTTGAACCTATAGCATTCCATGATGGCATTACATGAAGAATCAAATGAAAATTTGTCATCGAGATTGCAGAGGTATTATGCAATTAACTAATTATTTTATTCCTAGAATATATATTGCATACATAATTATTTATGTTTTTTTTCCATATATCTATATGTAAGATCTTATTCTTTTCTCCATGAACTTAATTCTACTAAAACTATTTGGAAATCAAGATTCGCGTTTCTAGACTGTTTAAGGTCACGTATCATAAAAAAGGGGGAAGTTTGATAAGTCTTGATATGGTCATGATTGATGAAGAGGTATTTTTTTCTCTTTTATATAGTATTTTCAATTATTAATAGAGGTTAGTTTTACATTTAATTAATTTTATTCATGAAACTATCATTATGATCTTCTTTTTTGCTTTTTCATCTTCCATTCTATATGCGTTAGTGTTATATGCTATATTCAAAGTTGAAGTTGTGGCTGACACTCATGTTTTTCTCTATTCTTTCTGTTCTGCATCTATTAAATTATTACCCTCGCTCTACTTTCTTAAATTATCATTCGGGTATTATT
The DNA here is from genome assembly GCA_947646795.1 of Beta lomatogona. Taxonomy (NCBI): domain Eukaryota; kingdom Viridiplantae; phylum Streptophyta; class Magnoliopsida; order Caryophyllales; family Amaranthaceae; genus Beta; species Beta lomatogona. Next base: position 1,904,774 of record CANSNZ010000480.1, read on the forward strand.
CATGTTAAAACTGTGCTAATTATTGTTAGTCATACCTATTATTAGGATACCATTTAATAATAGAGTTAGTTACAATATTTAATTGGATATTAAAAATTATAAAATTTATATATCGTAATAACAAATCTAGAAATTATAGTATAATGACAAATACTTCCCTGTTCTTTTTCTACTACAACAATTGGTGTGGGCATGGTTTTTAAGGAAATAAAAAATGGGTGATTTAGCATAGAGGTACCCCTTGAGTTAACTAGAGTAGGGGATAAATAATCCTTAATAAATTAAACGCAACTTTATGAGGCAATTTAGATAATTAATGAGGGTTTTATTAACATCATATAAAGGCAATATTGTCAACAATAGTTGCTTTTGTTTTACCAAAAGTGAATGGTTCCAAAAGATGAAACTACCCACAGCGGTAATTGTTGTAATAGAAAAGGAATGGAGAAAGTTATAAATACAATAGTGTTGAAAAATCTCATTTCACAGCAACACAAAATTGACAATGATATTAACAAAAAAATTTACTAAAAGATAAAATAAGCAACAACCCGTGCAACGCACGGGCTTCAAAACTAGTAGTGTATAATAATATAATATTAAAACTTTGCAAAGTGATGAACTTATAAATCTGGGAATCAGGATCACTGAAAAGAGAAGAGTATTAACTAAAAATCTTATATTTATAAGCTTGAATGTCTACAAATATAAAGTATTTACAACTTAACTGAATAGTTTAAGTAGTAACTAAACTACTAAATATTATAAATTATTATTACTTAACTACAAAATATAAATGTTTGATAACTGAAATACAAATATTGATGAACTAATATAAGTAAGATTTTTTACAATCTAAATAAGAATCTAACTTTATTTACAGAATTTTATACAATTTGTCTGTCCACCAAATAAGCAAATACTAATTCTTGATTTTCTCCCAGTTGCCAAACTTCAAATTTTAGAATCTAGATTCAAGATTATATTGCCTTCAAAATCCAGAGCAGATGAGGCTATAAGCAGATGCCTTTAAAGTTTTAAGTGTTTAAAATCAACGCCTCTCCAATTTATCGCAAACAAAAACTGAAATAAAATTGGGACTAGTACCCTCTAATAGAAACTCCTTTGTAATAATAAATAAACAGTTGAGTGTAGGAACAACAGCTGAGGGGCGGATCTACTATGGGTTCACTGGGTTCAGATGAACCCAATGATTTTCGGAAAAAAATTGCCTAGTTTTTTATTTTCATTTTTTTAAAATAAATAATAATTAGGAAACATATAAGTATATCTTTCGCGTGCAATATGGAGCATGAAAGATGCTGGTGCTGGGGTGGTTTTGTATCTTTGTGAAGCGCTTACTTCGCCAACGGCGGCTGGGGTTCGATTCCTAGCTCCACAACTTTTTTTTTCCTTTTCTTTCATCTAAATTCCAAACCCTTTTCTTTCATCTAAATTCCAAACCCTGAAAGCCCAAACTTACTTTCTAAAACACAACTTAAGCCTAAGCAAAGACAGACCCTTGCAAAAAATATGAAGATGACAAAGCTACTAGCGATCTTATTCTTTTCTTTTCTTTCTTCAACTTAAAATATGAATTTTAGATATTAGATATTAGACATTAGAATATGTATTAAATTGTTTAAATTTGTTTAGAATTTCTTCTTTTTTATATTAGTAATTGTAATTCTGTAATTTTGTTAATCATTTAAATGTTGAATGTGGAGTTGTTACTATGATTGAGGGTCTAGACTCTAGACCATGGAGTTAAAATGTTGAGTAATGTGTTAAACTAGTTGGGTTAATTTCAATTAATTGTTGTTCTTACTTATGTAATGTCTTAAATTAATCGTGTTAATTTCTATTAATTGTTGTTCTTGCTTGGGTAGATTGTAGAGTTGTTTTGTATTGTGACTATGAAGGGTTTATAATTTCTTTAGGAAAAATCGTGCAGGGAAGTCACAAAACGTCCGCTACGAAAACCACCCTAGGACTAAGATTTTTGGACCGGCTCCGAACCCATATGATTGAATTCCTGGATCCGCCACTGCAACAGCACAACATGTAAACAAACAACCACAGCAGGACATCAAAGACTTTTTCGAGGAGTTGAATAAGAGAGATTTCATGGGGGCGAAAGCCGAGAATGGTCTCATTTGATTGAATTTGGTCGATAACAATGGGAGTTGAGGAAAGTGTCGAGAGAAGAAGACGATGGTAGGTTTTCTTTTCTTGAAGTCTCATGTAGTTGTCTGCACCATTTTCATCGATAAGAATGGGAGGTGAGGAAAGTTATTCTACTAAAGAAGTTATGCTTTAACGGAGGGCAAGTATGGGCATGGTTTCACTCTCTTTTTATTCTCCTCTATAAAATTTTGTTGTTAGTGAGGAGAGGAGTGATAAAACGTTAATTGCTGGTGGGGACAGTCTTGTAATTTCAGCATATGAAACATATAAATCAGGGTTGATTTATAAATAATAAGTGTCTTAAGCCCATAAACAAGGTTGATTTATAGATAAACAATGTCCTAAACACAAAAATAGAGGTCTTTATAAATAACTTGTTGCACTTTTGATGAAAAAGCCCACAGAAACACACAAATTGATACAAAAATAAAAACAATAGTTATAATACTAATAATAAAAAAATAAAAATATTAAAAATGATAAGATAATAGAATAGTAATATTTGGTTGAATTTGAGAGTATATATATGAAAGTAGGTGGTTAGAATAATATGTGATTAGAGTAATATTAATGATATCCATATTTAACATATGCCTTGTATAATAATAAATATTATTATTTGTGCAAATAGAAATAATAAGGATATTTTTAAAAATTAATAATATTAACATATAATAAATGATCATGATAATAATAATAATCATGATTGTATTAATAATTGTTGAACCCTAGTTTTGATGATGACAAAGGAACAAAGATACAAACTAAGTATTGAACTAACAAGTTGTTAAGTGAATGGATTTTACAAGGTATCAATGAAAAGAGCAAAGAGAATATTATATTTGAAGAAGAAATCAAGTTTGGATTTTGAAGACTAAGTGAAGATGCTGAAAGATTTGATACCGAAGAAGCGTTGGAGCAAGAAGACCAAAGCAAGGCTTTTTGTTTCTAGTTCCAATGTAAAGGAACGAGTAAGAATTGGTAAGGAATTGTGGCAATTTTAAATGAGAATGAGTGTCTGTTCCTCTGTCAGGAACAGACAAAGTGGCACAGTTATATTGAGTTAAAGGAACTAACTATTTAAAAGGAACTAGACATATGTTGAAGACGGTTATTTAATGACGTTTGAGTGATTAAAGCCTTAATTTTAGGAAACCGTTTTTATTTATTAAAAATCTGATTTTAAGAAAAATCTTTTTAAGGAAAAGATTTTATTTTTATTAGGTAATAAAAATCCTTTTTCGGTTTTAAGGAAAATATTTTTAAAGATAATATTTTGATAAAAGGATTTAATTTTGGTTTCATTAATTAAAATATTTTTTAAATTAAATCAGATTTTTAGTTTACTGCATAAGTGGTTGCTAAATTTAAGGAAGCTGTAAAATTTCCATAACATACGTTTAACTTAGATCGTGGAGATCATGGGTGTCAAAAGGAACGTGTTCCTCTAGTTGAGGAACATCATGGGAAAATGTTTTACCACTAACACATGTTTTAGTCACACGTTTTAAGTAATCACTACTATAAATACTTATGTCTAATTAAGTTCCAATTTGTGTCTAACCAAGTGAATTAGCGAGTTTAACTAAGTAAAGTGTCAGTGCCTTAGCTTCATTCTCTCATAAAATCCATTTGTTCTTTGCCTTCTTACTCTAATTCCACTAAGTTTATTGTTCATTGTATTTTGGTTTTGGGGTAAGGAGATTTTGAGTGAAGTCATGTAAGAGAGAAAGCTTTGAGTCAAGCGAGTTAAAGTGAGAAAACTTCACGTGAAGTTGAGAGGAACAACTGTTGAGGGAACAGTTGTTAAGGAACTTGAGTTTAGGAACTCAAGGTGTGGCCCGTGAGTAGAATTAGGTTGTAACAAAGTTGTTTGGCCTAATTAATGGAAGTGTTGTGTTTAAAATTCCAAGTGGTCGAGGTTGTTCCTTCTTGTTGGGCCCAAGAAGTTTTTCCTCGTTAAAATCCCTTGTGTTCCTTTAGCTTGTTTTTTTTGTTTAAGTTTTATAATTCCGTAAAAAGTTACGTTTATTCCTACACATACAATTCACCCCCCTTCTTGTAGTATTCCTAGTGAAATAACAATTGGTATCAGAGCTAGAACTCACGAAAAATAGGAAACCCTATTGTGCAAAAAATCCAAGGAACAATGAACACCACCGAGAAACTTGAGGAAGGCTACTCTACGCAAAGGCCTCCTATGTTCAATGGGAAGTTATATTCCTACTAGAAGAACTGAATGGAGATTTTCATCAAGGCCGAAAACTACCAATTATGGAGAGTCATTGAAGTTGTGTATTTTGAGGTTACACCTACTAATCACAAAAATGAGGTAATTCCTAAACCCTTCTCTGAATATGACAAAGTTGACTTTGAAAAAATGGAAGTGAATGCTATGGCTATTAAACTTTTGCATTGTGGACGTGGACCCCATGAACACAATAGAATCCTGGGATGTAAATCCGCAAAGCAAATATGAGATTTACTTGAAATAAACCATGAAGGAACTAATGAATTCAAGAGATCTAAAATTGATTTACTAATGATACAATATGAACTGTTCTCCATGAAGGCTAAGGAAAGCATACAAGAGATGTTTACTCGTTTTACTAACATTATTAATGAGTTAGCTTCTCTCGGAAATTTTATTTCATCTGAGGAACAGGTTCGAAAAGTTCCTCGGAGTCTTCCTAAGGATAGATGGATGGCTAAGGTCACTGCTTTGCAAGAAAACATAAGACTTCACTAAGTTCAACTTGGAACAACTTACTAGATCACTTGTGACTCATGAGCTCCACCTTCATATTGAGTATGGTGAAAGCTGTAAGTCAAAGTCCATTGCCCTAAAAGCAGATGATGAAGATGACTCTGACTCAGAAGAAGAGGAAGCAACTCTCATGGTCCGAAAATTTCGAAATATGTATAGGATCATAAAGAATGGGAACTTCACAGGTAAAGCTAAAAAAAATTCTAACAAAGCTGTTTGGCATAAATGTGGAAGTACAAATCACTTCATCAAGGAATGTCCACTTTGGGAAAACGACAAAACCAAAGAAAGGAACAAGGAACGTTTCGCTGAAAGGAACAAGGAAACTAAAGCACCTTTTATCTAAAGCGAATGCTCGAAAAGCTATGATATTAGCTTGGGGAGATTCAGAGACTAAAGAGGAAGAGAAACAACAAACTGAAGAACTTGCAAATCTTTGCCTCATGGTAAACACTGACATAAAGGAAGATGAAGAAAATGTTGAGGTAAACCAACATATACTTGAATCAGACTTAGATGGAAAAACTAGGACTGAAATTTATGATCTTCTTTATGATGCAATTCTTGAATGTAGAGATGAACGTGAAATACGTGAACAAACTGAACAAGCTGTTAAAGTTTGTAAAGAACATATAAAATGGCTAAAGAAAGTGAGAATGGATGTTGAAAGTAGGTTCTTTGATTTATTTGATAAGAACTTAAAAATCAAGGAACTATATGAGAGTGTGAAAAATGAAAATTATCTAATCAATTTAGAAATCTCAGGAATTTTTCCATGTTCTAAGTTCCTTTGATATATATGATCAACTCCTTTGCGAGGTTGCAGATATGAGATCGAAAATTTGAATAAATAAAAAATTGTCTTAAAGGAACAGATCTGTAATCTCGAGAAGGAATTTGTCGTTGCAAGGAATAGTGGCAAAGTGATGGTTGTTCCTAAGTGGATTGAGAGACCACAGACTAAAAGAAAAGAAGGTCTTGATTTTGAAAACCACAAAAAGAGGAACAAGCTAAGCCTAAGAAATATGTTGACCTACCTAGTGACAAAATTTATATGTATTAAGGAAAGATAGGTCATTATATAACTCAATGTAAACTAAGAACTGGAATGATTGGCAAGAATGTGAAATTAAGCAACATGAAATGGGTTGCTAAAACAAATGCTAGTCAAGAACAGGAATCCACAAAAGAAGGGGTTCTTACAACTAACAACTAGTTGCTTTTTGTAGGTTGGAGTAAGGGGGTACAACACTTGGTATCTTGATAATGGTTGTTCTAAGCATATGACAGGAGACAAATCTAAGTTTCTCTCACTCTCAACCTATGAAGGTGGAAGTGTGACATTTGGTGACAATAAGAAAGGCAACATAGTTGCCATGGGTAAGGTTGGTAAGTCATCATCACATTCCATTGATAATGTTTTCTAGTTAAAGGTTTAAAGCATAATCTCTTAAGTATTTCCCAATTATGTGACAAGGGAAATGTAGTTAAATTTAATAGTGAAAAATGCTTAATTTTTAACATTAACTCTAAGAATGTCATCTTGGAAGGAACAAGGAAAGGGAACACATATATTGTGGATCTTGATCTTGTTCCTAAAAATAATTTGACACGTCTTAGTGTTATTGAAGATGATCCTCTCATATGGCATAAGCGTCTAGGACATGCTAGCTTTTCATTACTTGACAAACTTCGATCAAAAGATCTTGTTTTGGGATTACCATCTATAAAATTTCATATTGATCAAGTTTATGATGCGTGTGCCAAAGGGAAGCATATTAGATCATCCTTCAAATCTAAAACTGTTCTGAGCACCACAAAGCCATTGGAATTAATTCACATGGATTTGTGTGGCCCCATGAGAATTCAAAACAGAAGTGGTAAGATGTATGTGCTAGTTATTGTTGATGACTACTCAAGATACACTTGGGTTATTTCTATCTAGTAAAGATGAGACTTATGATGAGTTCCTTGTCTTTGCAAAGAGAGTTCAAAGTTTGAGTGGTCACAAATTAATGCATATTAGATCCGATCATGGCAAGGAATTTGAAAATTATAAATTTGATGACTTAAGCAGAGACCATGGCCTTGATCATGATTTCTCTGCACCTAGAACACCACAACAAAATGGTGTTGTAGAAAGGAAAAATAGGACTTTGGAAGAAATGGCTAGGACTATGTTAATAGCTAGTGAACTTCCAAGGAACTTTCGGGCTGAGGCAGTTAATACTGCTTGTCATATAATAAATCGTGCCATGATGAGACATATCATTAACAAAACTCCTTATGAGCTTTATTTTGGTAAGAAACCCAATATTACACATTTTAGAACATTTGGTTGTAAATGTTTTGTTCATAATAATGGGAAAGATAATCTTAGAAAATTTGATGCTAGGAGTGATGAAGTAATATTTCTAGGATATTCAACACATAGTAAGGCTTATAGAGTTTACAATAAAAGAACTATGTGTGTTGAAGAAAATATACATATAATTTTTGATGAATTTGACAATTTTAATCCAAGCAAGCAGGTTGATGACTTTGAAATAGGCTTGGTTCAACCAAATGAAAAAGATGCAGATTCAATTGAGGAAGAAGAAGGAATAAAAGAGGAAAGGAACAAAGAAGATGAAAACTTTCATAACATTGATCTTCTTGTTTCTCAAGATGATGGAGATGTTCATGTTCCTACTAAGAACGAAAATGTTGAAGGAATTGATTCAACAATTGCTGAAAAAGGAACAAATGAACAAGGCTCCTCATCCTCTCATGAAATTCAAGAGGAACAACCTGTTCCTATAAGGGAATCTTAACCAAAACCTTGGAGACATCAAAAATCACATCCAGTGGAACTCATAGTAAATGACATATCCAAAGGTATGTGAACTAGATCTCAGTTAAGGAATTTTTGAGCTTTTCATACGTTCCTATCAATGATAAAAACAAATAATCATGAAGAAGTCTTAACTGATTCTGATTGGATCACTGCTATGCAAGATGAGTTACATGAGTTTCAAAGAAACAAGGTATGTCATCCAGTCCTGTAGACACATAATCGTGTCTCCCCATTAGTACCCTATGATGACTAATATCCCGCTCCAATTAGTCCGGATCGAGGAAAGAATAAAGAACGAGTCTAAAATAAAATGTTTTAAGCTCAAACCATTTTATAACCTTTTTCATTAACCCATCTTCAAAAACCTTTTAAAATTAGTTTTATGAATGCCCAGTTTTATAAAATCCATTTTCAAGCCCAATTTAACTAATATAATTAATTAATTTTTATTAATTAATTTTATTAATAAAAATATCTTTTTATAAAATATCATCTTTTTCCAAAGTGTTTTCAAATATCTTTATCTAACTTTTTTATAAAATATCTTTTAAGAAACTTAATTGTTTTCGGAAACCCATCACTACCTAAACCACCCTAAACCTATATATAATCCTCACTCCAAAAATCTCTCGGCACTTCTTCACCCTAAGCTTCCTACGGCCAATAAACTAATTCACTCAACTCACAACACTAATCTCACGGCCAAGCAACAACAAACACACGACAATCTCCTTCATCTCACCTCCTCTCCTCGTTAGCCTCCTATGCACAACACTCTCATCATCAACCAAAATTCATCACTTCATCATACTACACCTGCACCCTAATATTCTCGCCTGATATCACTCGAATCTACACCTACACCTACTATTACAATACCAATCCCCTGCTACATATTCTAACAAACACAAAGCTGCAACTACACTAAACATCAGGATCATCATCGTCCGAATACTCCTACAAAAAAATCACGCACCATATTACATATTATTATACAAACAACAAATATATTTTTTTTCAAAGACTCATGTGAAATTCAATTTTCCAAGATCCGTACAAATCAATGACCCCGGACGGTGGTATTACTTCTGAGGGTCAACTAAATTCACAAACTTTATTTATTTTATATTTTTATTTCTTTTTATTATTTTCTTGAAGTTACTAACCTTCTATTCGTGATGTAGGTTATTAATATATTCCTGCGATTGTAAGTATTGTATATATTATACTAACTCCCGGCGATATTTTATTTTCTTACTTTTATTTATTTTCATGAAAATATTATTTTTTTTATGTGCCTGATTGCAATATTTATCACCTTGTATTTATTGTTAATCAAGACCTAAATAAATGTTCTAACTAATTAAGATAATTTGGACGACATGTTAGGTACCTAGTAATTTGATTGCATAATAACTTGTCACTAAAAACTAGTCTTTTATGTGTTTCCTGAACCAACCTACACTAATTATTTTTAGGGTGCTTAAAAATATTATATCATTATTCTTTGGCATAAAATTTGTTGTGAATCGATATTTAGTAAAGGCCAGCAATGGGCAAACGTGGTTCATTATGACCATATTTGTACCCTCACCCCCGAACTCAATCTTTAGTTCATTGTGACCATCTATGGAGTCCAGACGGGGAAATCTACATTGGATAAGTCCCTAAGATGTCCCTACAATTTTCAATATCCAATTACGTTTATAAGTTTTCCTTTAAAAATTTATTGGCGACTTCAAAACGAATTTTAATAAAACCTAAACAATGGGGTAGTCAAATACTCGCTCATACGCGGTACGCGAAAAAAATATCACGCCTACAATTTGGCTATTTCACTGGGGAGGATTTTAAAAAATTATTATTTTTGAAATGAGCGGGTGAAACTTGAAAAATTCGATTCATTATCCTTTTATGCCTTTGAATAATATATTGTTTTGCGTATGAATGACTATTGTTCAGCCACCATAAGGACAATCTACCTAGCCTCATTAGCACATGTTCTATGTGTGAGGTCACCCTCGGGGGGTTTACGCTTTGTCCTTCCAAAAAGCATCCTGAGTGATAGTGTTGGATCTTAGTCATAAGCAAACCCACCCAACCATGGCATTGTTCTCTTGTTCCTGACTTGAGAACTGGAGTGCGTCTTACATGTGACCACCTCTTTAAGCAGGGGTACGAAACGTGGGATCAATCTCTTAGTCATGGACCCTTTTCAGCCTGAACCAAAACCTGACCATAGTTGAAACGTAGAGCTTGACTTTTAGGTTGGAACTTTGCATATTATTATCCTAGTTGTGCATATTTGCATATGCGTGCCTTTAATTGATTCATGTTATGCGATATTTCGAGTCTAGTGTTATCAAATGAAGTTAGGCAAAGGGATGAGGGAAAGCAATTCCTTCTGACAGTGCGTGTTGCGCGCCATACACGTGCCTAGCGCGGTAGTTCTGCGTTTGGCGCGGTGATAGTGCGTCCTACGCTAAACCGTGCGTCCCACTCTTCTTGTTTGTGTGCTTTGCAGTTGCTTTGCGTCAACGCTCTTTCTTTGTGTCCCACACTAGTCCCCCTTCCATCACTTTCTCGCCTGCATCTGGCACCCTATGTCCATGTTTTGCATTTGTTGATTTCATTCTTGTTGCGTCTTATTGAATGTACATGACCCCATTTATGACCAACTTAGGATAATTATTACCTTTTTTTTATCCACCTTTCAAAAAAATCTCCATCCTTTATTTTAATAAAAAAAATCTCATTTTTTTTACTTCCATCATTGTTTTTCCATATCCCCTACCTATTTCAAAAAATTATATCCCCATCTTTTACCAAATTATATCTCCCATCTTTTTTTTTTTCTAAACAGAAACCTAGTTTTTTTTTCTAAATTTCATCTCATCTTCAATCTCTATCTACTTCAAAAATTCTATCTCCACCTTTTTTTTTAAAAAAAATCTCCATCTTTTTTTTTTCTATCACATATCTTCTTTTAAAAAATTCATCCTTTTTCTCTGTTCCATCATTTCTATGTATATCATCTTATCTTTTCATGCACATTATTTAGGATTCCTCTTAGTGTCCATCTTGTTGTAAAAGTCTCATCCGCTTAGGAATTCTAACTGTAATAGAAGTCCGTCTCACCCAAATGTTTAGATTCATCAAGTTTCACTCCATTTTAGAGTTCTTCACCTCGTCTAACTCCATTCATGTTAGGAGTCTTAACCTCATCTAGGTTCACCCATCTAAGAATTCTAAGGTCGTTAGAGTTCCATCCATCTTAGAAGTCTATAATCCATAGAAATACTTGCATAATAGGAGTCTAAAACCATTAGAATTATGTTCATCTTAGGAGTTTCGAATCCATTACAGTTCCACCCATATTAGAAGTCTAAAGCCAGCTGAATTCCATTCATTTGAGGAGTCTAGGTCCACTAGAGTTTCATGCATATTAGGAGTCTAGCATGTAACACCCCGTAATTTTCCCTCTTTATTTTTGGTGTTAGTTTATTTTAAAATGATATTCTTTTCGTAAAAAAAAAAATAAAAAAAAAAATAATTTATTATTTTCTCTAGATCAATGATTTTTATTCTTTATAATTTGGGAGCCGAATTATTATTTTATTATATGGTGTGTTAATGTGTGCATTATATTTATATTTATAATATAATTTATTAGAATTATTTTCATTATTAAGTATTTTCAAAGTTTAGGCGCGATTTAGGAATTAACCGTTTTATCGCGTATCGGGCTTTCGGAGCATGGATCGTTGTTGAATTTGGGCCGAAATTTTTGTGTGGGTGTTGGGCTTGGGGCAGCCAGCCAAGTGAAGGATTAAGAGGAGCCTTCTCCTTTTCTTTTCTCTTTTGTTTTTCTCATAACTCTTTGTTGCTTTGTAACCCCCCCTAATCATTCTCCTTCATTAAAACCCTTTATTTCAATCATTAAACATCCATAAAATTCTTATTTTTATTCAAAGAAGTTCAGCAGCATCATTCTCATTTAACCCCCCACCGTTTCAAGAAAAGAAAGAGAGAAAAGGAAGAGCAAAAGAATAGAAAGTTCAACCCGGTTTTCCCTGTCGCACCTTCACGAAAATAACCGTAGTCGGAGATCTAACCGTTAGATCGTCTTCAAATTTGGACACGACGTTTATAACGTCTTGTTCTACATTCGGACCGGAGCGATTTAGAATCTGAGCTTTTGATCATCGGGAATCATGGTCGTAACAGAGCAGTGCGAAACAAGAGTTTTCAACGTTCAAGAAGAAATGCCTAGTGTCTTGTTGCTACAATTCTCGTTCGTTATGTCTTGGGGTTAGAAGAGGATTTGGATTGCATGCTTAACTCGTGATTGTCTCTTTAGACTCAGCTCTCCTCCCGATGATCCAGGTAACTAGTTGTTATCCTAGAAACATAGTGATTAGAGTATTATTCGGTATTAGATTAATACGTTAGGAATTATCTGAAATACTTTTTGAATGATATTTTTGATGAAATTTGACATGAACATACGTGACACATGCTATATGAACATACGTGACACATGCTATGTGAATACTGTGTAGAGAAAAATAATTTTCGCATGATTTTTAATATTTATTTGATTTAATTAGTATTTTGTGCTTTTTGGCTAAATTTCATAATAATTATTGAACGACTGTTAAAATTGATGAAATCATTTTTCTTAGATCATGTTACATGCGTATAATGTATTTCATGCCTTAGAATAATTTTTATCTACTGTTTACTGTTTTAATTAATTGATATATCTGTTTTTGTAATTTCTGTTCAGTCAGTATATAATTCATGAAAATTATTTATATAGGCTGAAAAATTAATTTATTTGAATAATATGTATTTTCGTGACTTTTTACATGTTATGTAAATTTTTGGTAATTTTTGGGCGTCTGTTTATATTTTTAATTTATTATAATGACTTATTTGAGGAATCTGTATATTAACTGTTAAAAATACTTTTGGAGTCCGAAAATTATAAATAAAAATTTTACCATGTCAGTAGAGCCATTAGAGTCATATGATAATTTTTGTGTGATTTTACTGCTCGAATTTGTTAGTTTCATAATTATTATGGTGTTTTTGTGATGAAATTGAGGATACACTTTTAAATTGTTTGAGGGCTTGTAAATCAGAAATAAATCATAATTTAATATATTCTGGGTTGCTGATTTTCAGTAGTATACAGTATGCATCATTTGGGTAGCCACATGTTTAGGTTTGATTTATGAAATAAAATGATTTAATTGTTATTACTCTTTTAATGAATATGATTTAGAGTTAATTGGTGATGTATTTGTGATTGAGTGTGGTTTCTGTAAAAAAAAAAAAAAACATTATAGATGATGTTTAGAGATGATTAAGTTTTATTGTGGTACATATTTGTTGAAAATTTGTAAGTGATTTATTTTGAGGATTTTTGAAGAATTACTTTTGATGAATTATGGATATAAGGCCGGGTGGCATCCCTTTTGACGAATATTTTTGAGATGAATAATACTTTGATGATATTTATGATTTTATTTTGAGATAAGAACATCCGGTGGGATAGATGTAGCCCCGGTGAAGAACATGCCAACCACCTGGTTTGCGAACTAGGGGTACACCTGGGTTAATTGTTGTCGTCCGAGAGTCAGGGAGTTCTGCGTGTTCTACCCGGCATCGGGAGTTTGGCCATTCTTAGACACAGGCAGTGGGGAACGTAAGCCCATAGACTGACATGGAGATTGCGATCTGACAAACCTTAGGAAGTGATTTGCGAATCACTAGCGTTCGGTTTCTGTCTCAGACACTTGTTTTACCTATACTTTTATTTTTCTAAAAGTACTCTTGAGATGATTTATTTATTTTTATCCAACTCACTTGCTATTTATTATTCATTTGCGTTATTTGTGAGTTATATGGAAGTGGATGCATATTGTAGTTAACTTGACTTAATTATTTCCTTTCTTATTAATCTATGTCTGAATCGTACTTTGATTGCTTTTGTTCTGGGAGAACTGCTAGTTACTCCCCACTGATTGTGGATATTTGTTGTATATTTTGCAGGTTTTGTTGATGGGGATTTTCTTTGATTTTGGGCTCGGGTTGAGATGCGAGAAATAATCTATTAGGGGTTTTAGTTCTAGACTTCTCTTTAGTTTGAGATAGTTTTCTCTTTTCGATTTTAATCTAAGTAATTAATTTACTTATAGTATTTACTTATGTTTGTTTTTATCACTTAGTTATATAAACAATAATCTTGTAGTAGTGACATTCCCAGAAGACGATGTTTCCGCCATCGTCCTATTAATTATATTATTATTTCTTTCTTTTCGGTCTTTGAAATTCTGGGGTGTTACATAGCATCCTTGAAAGTTCGCGGAATCTAGAATTCTAACGTCATTAGAAGTCTATCAAGTTTAGGATTCTAAAGTCATTATAATTTCATATATGTTAGGACTGCATTCATACTAGAATCCTTTTGCATTGCATAGTCCATCATTCATACAACTCCTGCATAATTAGAGTTCATAGGCATTTAGGAGTCTCATTGCATCCATACTCTTCATTTCATTTCATGCATTCCGCATTTAGTAGCGTGAACTACAAGCGATCTGATTCCTTTTTTGGGATATGTAGGCAGCCTTTACAGGCTCGAACGCATAAATTGAGTCATGCATACATGCATTAGGTCTAGGCGCATAAAAAAAAGCATACAAATAAAAGATCATTCATTTAGGAGATGCTATTTGGGAAATTCTATATGGTGACCCTCAACTTTTTTAAATTCTATTTGGTAGACAATTTTCATCTTTCCTCTATTTGGTAACCTTCTACTCAATTTTTTTTATTTTCTTTAACCTTATTGCATTTTAATATCATTTTTTAATTAAAAAACTGATTTTTCAATTACAAAAAACTGATTTTGAAATTAAATAAAAACCCAAACCCTCCTCCACCATAACCACCCATCCCACCCTCGTTTCCCCTCCCCTAGCAACCCTAACCTTCCCAGACCCTCCTTCGAACGCTGGTCCTCCGAAAACCCCCTCCCCTACCCTCTAAACAGCCGTGAAAAACAGCCACCCCTCCTTTGCTGATACCCAGCCACTCGCACCCTAGTGTACCCCAACCTAACCCCCTTCCCCCAACCATTCTCACCCTCTCCCGGCCCCGAAAATCGAACCCCCTTTCCCCATCCCCACTTACCTTCCTCCTCCATCAGACCACTCTTCTTCTGTCTCGATGCAGCGCCTAAAGTGCGAGCTACCTGTCACGTTAATTCAACAAGCTCATATCTTGTTGAAAAAACTTTCGAGGGAGGAGGAAGGGAAATGATGGGGTGCAAGGGGTGGAGGTGGGGTCGTTTTCAGGGGCTAAGTTAGCCACAGGTGGTGGCAATGAGCAGAAAAGAGGGTTGAGGAGGTGTTTGTCGGAGGGTCAGGGTGTTGGGGGGGTGTGCCGAAGGGTCTGGGGGGAGGAGTTGCCTGGTGAGTCAGGGTTAGGGCTAGGGGAGGAGAGGGGGTGGTAGGATGGGTGGTTATGGTGGGGGGAGGGTTTGAGTTTTTTTTTTTTTCATTTTAAAATCAGTTTTTTTGTAATTAAAAAATAAGTTTTTATTTAAAAAATAATTTTAAAATGTAATAAGGTCAAAGAAAATACAAAAAATAAAGTAGAGGTTTACCAAATAGAGGAAAGATAAAAGTTGTCTACCAAATAGAATTTAAAAAAGTTGAGGGTCACCATATAGAATTAAGCTCAACTTTTAAACAAACCTACATTCTTTCATTCCATTTCTCTCTCTCTCCATCATCATTCTATCTCTAAATCTCCTTTGATGATCTATGTAGAAATCAAGCGACATTGAAATGGGCAGTCCATCAAATACCGAACAAGAAGTCGCTAAAATGGCTAGAGCTTTAGCCAAGCTGTCTAGCATGATCGAAGAAATAGCTATAAGGCTTGAGAAGATTGAGTCTAGTGAATCTCCTGGATTCAACAAGAAAATAGAGAGTGTTGTTCATAGGGTAACCAATGCAACTTCCTGTTTTAAGTCCATTGATAACACTAAACTGAAAAGGAAACTTCCTGAAGAGTTCATTACAACGGACATCCCTAAATTCAAACCAACTGATAATCCAAAGTATCATTTAAGGAATTTTCGTGCAACCATGATCATCAAATCAGTTGACCCTGAACTCTACTCAATGGTATTCCCGATGTCGTTGGACCCAATTTGTCAGAATTGGTTCTATTCCCTAGACCCCAAGAAAACTAAAACTTAGGAAGGCATTACTATTGCTTTCATGAAACAATACGAGTCGAACACATAACTACAAACCTCCCTTAGAGAACTCGAGGTTCTTAAACAAGGTGAAGATGAAGGTTTTACCACTTATATGAATAGGTGGAGAGAGAAATCAACCCATATGGTATCAAGGCCTGTAGAAAAAGACTTGGTACGGATATTCGTTTCTAACCTCCTCCCTGAATACAAAAACCACCTTTAATACTTGGGTCTTGATAGCTTCACAAGAGTATATAATGTGGGCATCCAGATTGAGAATGATTTGCTGAAAAGTGCCGAAGATAATGACCTCAATGTCATAGTTCAGACACATGTCTGAGCTCAATCGCTCATTAAAGCATTTGGACTCGCTTAGGTCCAATCAGCACAAATATATATATATATATATATATATGTATATATGTATATATATATATGTATATATGTATATATATATATGTATATATGTATATATATATATGTATATATATATATGTATATATATATATATATATATATATATATATATATATATATATATATATATATATATATATATATATATATGTATATATATATACACCTCATCTCTTTTCACTTAGAAAGAGACTTCATGAAGATCGAAGCAACGAAGTTGTCTCGTCACGTGACATAGGAGTCTAGACTTAGGATTTCATTTTTTGTTTCATCTCTCTCCTTTTTCCCAGTCTGATATAGGATTTCCCTTTTTATTGCATGTACTCATAACTTTCAAATAATAAAAGAGTATTTATTTATTTTCTAACCTTGCACTAATGAGCATCAATGGAAATCACGATTGTCCCCTTAAAAGAAATGAATTTCTAATTCTCATGACAATTCTAATAAAGGCAATGAACAACTGGCATATATAAAAGAGGCATTCCTCCCCATCCCTACAACTATTCCTGAATTTCAACCTGAATGCATAACACCACTCTTCCTTTAACCTACCTCATAGGAAGTACACTTGACAACAATTCAATGTAAAGGGCAAGTAAAAAAGGAGCACCAAAACAAAACAAAAAAAAGAAACAAAAGAAAATGATACAAAAAGTACAAAATATATAAAAAAAAGAAGAAGAAGAAGTGTTGCCAATAAGCCCATCAATAGCTTTGTCAAATGTACTTCTTTCAAAACCTTGAACCTTCAACCCAAAACATTAACCAGTAGGCCTTGACCTCCATAGCCAAAAATCATTACAAGCCAAATCATACCTCTGATAAACCTTCTCATAGCCATGCATATCCTATCCCAATAAGCCATAAAAGACAAACCAAAGCCTACTAGGTCGAAAACCCAAAAGGGTGACTTAGGCAAAAGCCAGGGCATCTTCTCATTTATCAACCTGAACAATGAATGGTATGATTCTGCTAAAGATACGTAGGAAACCTCACCCTGAGGTCGTACCGCTTCAAACCAAACCAAACCTACATCACTATCCACCCTTACCAAAGACCTCTTCTAAATCAATGCTTAATTCATTGCAAATGGCTCCAAAGCAAAATGCTCGGCCACCAATTAAAATGTTAAGAGCTACGACTGGCCTGGTTCCTTCATGGATACGTAGGCAACCTCTTTTGAGGCCAATCCATTTTAATTCAAAACATTATTTTTCTTTTTAAGGCTGGCCTAGGCCCATGAGAAAAGCACGATCGCCCAAAAATCGTGAATTTTCAAAGCTCATCCCTACCCTTAGAACTAAAGTGGGATTTGAAAATGCATCATTAGCCTACCTTATTGTGTGAGTTAATTCATTATGGCTCCACCTTCTTCTTATTCTTATTCCCTTTCGTTTTCTCAGTTACATTATCGCTTCTAAGCCAGCCTTAGCATAACCTTTCAGCACTCAGCGCTACGACCGCGCCTCATCCTTTGAGTGTTCCTTTATTTGGCCTTTCTTGTTTTTTTTTCACCTTAGGAATCCTATATGGAATCTTTGGTCGAAACTTCCACTAAGCGTGACGAGATATCTTCAAAATTAAGCAATCAAGCCTGATACTTCATCAACTCCATCTTACTGGGACTTCATCACTGGTCCACCCGGAAAATCATAGGATCTAAGTCCAAGACTATTGAGATAAGGACTTCATTACGAGTCCATATATGACATCTTGGGTTTCAAAACCCACGCTAATACAAGATTGAACCTACTTTATGGGCTCGCTTAGGCCTTTGGCAGACAAAGCTCGAAGCACATACAACTCAAGCATTACGAGGACTCGTTCTACAACGTATTTCAAATCCAACATATCATCCTTGGGGGCTTCACATTGCTCCTCTTTCATAGGCTTCATGTATACCTTGATAAGGACTTCATTACGAGTCGATACAAAAGATTGTGGGTTCCATACCCATACGAGAACCTAACTGTTTTATGGGCTCACTTAGGCCCGTAACAACTACAACACATTTCAAATCAAACATAACTTATATGGATCATCCTTGGGGGGTTCCCATTTCTCCCCTTTCAAAAACAATTTTCTAAACAAAAAAGTGAGCTTAGAGGAACAACAAAGCATTAGAATCATATCATCTGCATCAGTGTCATATCTCTACAGTAGTGTCACATCTCTGCATTTGCATTACATATCTGCATCGTCCAAACATTGTGTCAAGCATTGTATCCTTCGTCCTTAGCCATAGGATTCTAGCGTCAATCATCGAGACACACGCGCACACGCGTATGCACACACGATAGCACCTTTAAGCCTGGAGTACTAGAGGTTACTCTTTATAGGTCAAGTTTTTTCCTATCCATTCACTAGCACACACATCACGGGACACATGCATGTCCCCTTGTTGTATGTCTGTATATTTGTGCGTTATTTGCATTCACAGGTACCCAACATTAAACGACTTTATACGAGTTACATCCCGCCAAGGTCTGCGGACCATTACAATTTAACAACAGAAGGCAAGTGCTATATACATGGTGCGTCTAGCACACCGACAATGTTGTGCCACATGCAGCAGACTATGTCCAGCGCATCATCCCAAGCTAAGCGCAGGTCTGTGCGTCTGGCGCAAACCCTGTACAGCGCGCTTGGGGGCTTCTTAGCCAAGTGGGGCCCACATACTCACCTCCATATGAATTCAAATGTTCGTTACGACATCGCACGCAGCAAACCGCGTCCAGCGTAGCATCCCGCGCCAAGCACAGGTCTGTGCGTCCGGCGCACATTCTTGTACAGCACGTTTGGGGGCTTCTTAGCCAGGTAGGGCCCACATGCTTGAATCTAAATGATTTCAAATGTTCGTTACACTTCGATGTCACGCGCGACGAACCAATGAACTTTCAAAAGTTTACAAAATACGACTTTGCCATTCTTCTAACACATTATACTCTACACGAATTTTCACACATACATTGCTCGAGAGACAACAAGTACTCAGGAGTTTCAATAACGGAAACAAACTGTTAGGTCTACGGACTATTTCAAATCAATAGCGGAAAACAAATCGTTAGGTCTGCGAACCATTTCAAACTACCAATGGAAAACACACCGTTAGGTATACTGACCATTTCAAATTAACAGCGAAAAACACACCGCTAGGTCTGCGGACCATTATCAACACCCTGGAGCGGGAGCATAATAGCTCTACACATTATCAACACCCCGGAGCGGGAACATAATATCTCTATCCTGACGTGAGCCGGAACAGAATAGCTCTACACATTATCAACACCCTGGAGCGGGAACATAATAGTTCTACCCCGACGTGAGCCGGAACAGAATTGCTCTACACATCATCAACACCCTGGAGCAGGAACATAATAGTTCTACCCCGACATGAGCCGGACCATAATAGCTCATGATTCCTTTTTCCACATATCATTTCATTTTTTTTTGCAAATTTGCAATAATTTTGCAAATGTGTTTCACATACGTTCGTTCTTGAAACTTTGTTTGTTTTGCAGGTATAGGCGTAAAAGAGTGATTTTGGATTGCAGAGCATCTAGAATCATTCTCCGTCTCGACACGTATACTTTGACTTTCAGTTTTACAAACCTCAGTCAAAGTGGGGGCTTCTGTAGACACATAATCGTGTCTCCCCATTTATTACCCTATGATGACTAATACCCCGCTTTAATTGGTTCGGATCGAGGAAAGAATAAAGAATGAGTATAAAATAAAATGTTTTAAGCCCAAACCATTTTATAACCTTTTTTATTAACCCATCTTCAAAAACCATTTAAAAATAGTTTTATGAAAGCCCAATTTTATAAAACCCATTTCAAGCACAATTTAATTAATATAATTAATTATATTAATTAGTTTTATTAATAAAAATATCTTTTTAAAAAATATCATCTTTTTCCAAAGTGTTTTCAAATATCTTTATCTAATTATTTTATAAAAAATCATTTAATAAACCCAATTGTTTTTGGAAACCCATCGCTACCTAAACCACCCTAAACCTATATATAATCCTCACTCCAAAAATCTATCGGCACTTCTTCACCCTAAGCTTCCCACGGCCAACAAACTAATTCACTCAACTCACAACACTCATCTCACGGCTAAGCAACAACAAACACACGACAATCTCCTTCATCTCACCTCCTCTCCTCGTCAGCCTCCTACGCACAACACTCTCATCATCAACCAAAATTCATCACTTCATCATACTACACCTGCACCATAATATTCTCGCTTGATATCACTCGACACTACACCTACACCTACACCTACACCTACACCTACACCTACACCTACTATTACAATACCAATCCCCTGCTACATATTCCAACAAACACAAAGCTGCACCTACACTAAACATCGGGATCATCATCATCCGAATACTCCTACAAAAAATCATGCATTATATTACATATTATTATACAAACAACAAATCTTTTTCTTTTTTAAAGACTCGTACGATAATTCAATTTTCCAAGATCCGTACAAATCAACGACCCCGGACGGTGGTATAATTTCTGAGGGTCAACTAAATTCGCAAACTTTATTTATTTTATTTCTTTATTTATTTTTATTATTTTCTTGAAGTTACTAACCTTCTATTCGTGATGTAGGTTATTAATACATTCCTGAGATTGTAAGTATTGTATATATTATACTAACTCCCTGCGATATTTTATATTCTTATTATTATTTATTTTCATGAAAATATTTTTTTTAATGTGCCTAATTGCAATATTTATCACCTTATATTTATAGTTAATCAAGACCTAAATAAATGTTCTAACTAATTGAGATAATTTGGACAACATGTTAGGTACCCAGTAATTTGATTGCATAATAACTTGTCACTAAAAATTAGTCTTTATGTGTTTCCTGAACCAACCTAGACTAATTATTTTTAGGGTGCTTAAAAATATTATATGATTATTCTTTGGCATAAAATTTATTGTGAATCGATATTTAGTAAAGGCCAGCAATGGGCAAACGTGGTTCATTATGACCATATTTGTACCCTCACCCCCGAACTCAATCTTTGGTTCATTTTGACCATCTATGGAGCCAGCTTCCTAAGATGTCCTTACAGTTTTCAATAACCAATTAGGTTTATAAATTTTCCTTTAAAAATTTGTTGGCGACTTCAAAACGAATTTTAATAAAACCTTAACAATGAGGTAATCAAATACGCACTCACACCGCGGTAGGCGAAAATAAAATCACGCCTACAAGTCCCTTCTTCTAAACAACAAAAAGTGATTGGATTAAAATGGGTGTTTAGAAACAATCTAGATGAGCATGGAACAATTGTAAGGAACAAAGCTAGACTTGTAGTAAAAGGTTATAATCAATAAGAAGGAATTGACTATGAAGAAAACTTTCTCCTGTTGCTAGACTTGTGGCCATCAGAATACTAATTGCATTTGCTGCATATATGGGATTTAAACTGTATCAAATGGATGTCAAATGTGCGTTTATAAATGGCTACTTAAATGAAGATGTATATGTTGAATAACCCCCTAGATTTGAAAATAATGATTTACCAAACCATGTCTACAAGCTTGACAATGCTCTTTATGGGTTAAAGCAAGCACCTAGTTCATGGTATGACAGATTGTCTAAGTTCCTTTTAGAGAACAATTTTAAAAGAGGAAAAGTTGATAAAACTTTGTTTCTAAAATCGAAAGGAACTGATATACTTCTTTTTCAAATATATGTTGATGACATTATCTTTAATTTGGAGCAACTAATGAGTCATTATGCAAATAATTCTCTAAGCTTATGAGTAATGAATTTGAAATGAGTCTGATGGGTGAGTTAAATTTCTTTCTCATTGGGTTACAAATTAAGCAAACAGAAAAAGGAATAATTATTCACCAACAAAAAAACATGAAGGAACTGTTAAAGAAATTCAAAGATACATCACAATCCTATGGGAACTTCAACTAGATTAGATGAAGTTTTCATAGGAACAACGGTTGATCAAACAAAATATAAAGGCATGATTGGTTCTCTGATGTATCTAACTGCTAGTCGTCCAGACATAGCTTTTAGTGTTGGTTTGTTTGCTAGATTTCAAGTAAATCCCAAGGAGTCTCATCTAACAACAGTAAAGATAATTCTTAGATATCTTTAAGGAACATATGAGCTTGGACTTTTCTATCCAAGAAGTAACACATTTGAGTTAAGAGGATATGCTGATGCTGACTATGCTGGAGATCTTGTAAATTGCAAAACCACCTTATGTATGGCTCAATTTCTTAGTCATAGTTTAGTTTCTTAGAGCACCAAGAAACAAAACTCAGTTGCTTTATCCAGTGCTGAAGCAGAATATGTAGCTGCTGCTTCATGTTGCTCTCAAATGCTTTGGATAAAACAACAACTTTGTGACTATGGAATAAACTTTAATTGTGTTCCTATTGATTGTGAGAATACAAGTGCCATTAGTATTTCAAAAGATCCAGTGCATCATTCAAGAGTTAAGCATATACATATCAGACATCACTTTCTAAAAGAAAATGTGGAAAAAGGTTTGATTAAACTTGAGTTTTGTCAAACTGAAAATCAGATTGCTAATATTTTAACCAAGCATCTACAAAGAGATAGATATGAAAAATTAAGGCTGGAGTTAGGTTTAATAAAACTTAACTAATTGTTCCTGTTCCAATCCCCCATGTATGAATTGATTTGTCTTACTCTATGTGATATTAAGTAACTGTGATTAATTGCCTAAGAGCATTGCAAATTAAAATGTTCAAAACATGAACCTGGATTCAAAGGAATAAAGCCACTCACAAATGTCACATAATACTCCCCTTATTGTTCCTAAGTGATACAAACATGCATGATTTGTAGAATGTTGATAGTTAGCATAAGTTGTTCCTATAGCACAAGTTTCCTACTTTTCTTTTTCTTTTCATAAATTAAAAACTCCATAAAAATAAAAATAAAACCAAAAATCCCAAAAATATAGGAATAAGATTTATCAAGTCATGATTCAATTTTTATCTTTTTTAATTTTCCACGTGTAACTCTTCGTATACTGTTAAATGCATCTTCTTTCTTTTTCTTTCTTCCCTTCCAAAACTGTGTTCCTTTAATCGCTTCATCTTTACCATTGTTAATCTAATTCACACCTCTTCGCACCACATAAAACCTCAATCTTTCTTCACCAAATGGCAAAAACCTCTCTCAATTCACCTTTTCCAAAAGCAAAAATTCCCAAAAACTTTCAAATGGAAAACCTCTCATCTCCATCCAAAACCCTAGAAATAAAAAATCCTCAAGAAACAAAAATGGTTGTAGAAGAGCAAAAATTGGAATCACCAAGGAGAAGTGTAAGGAGAAGGAAACTGATTGGGGAAGATGATGAAGAAGAAACCCCTGAATTAGTTGAGGGGGAAGAAGAAGCTACGCCGGTTCCTTCCAAAGGAACTGCTACTTCTTCCTCAAAGAAACGAGTGGAACGAAGTGATTCTAGGTATGTTCTTGGATTCTGTGTAGATCTAGAATGGGCCAAGAAAGCTCAATTCAATGAACTAATTGAAATTCTAAAGGATCAAGGTACGGAATACCTTTTTGAAATCGCATTTAATAATGCCTTAGTTCCTTTAGCCATAGATGAATTTTGTGCAAACTTCATCAACACTGATGGAGTATGTACTACTGAAGTAAGGGGGGAAGAAAATAAAATTGTCCCAAGAGACTTTAGGAAAAATATAGGAAGTTCCTTGCAAAAGGAACTGATCTGTATTTTAAACGGAAAGGAACTGTCACCTTTCCTAATTTCTCCCAGGATGACATTGTTTAATCCTTTGGTGGATCACCTGGCCAAACTAAGATCAACCATAATCTCCTCTTCTCAGTACATAAAATCTTGATCAATCTTGTATGGAGGGCACTCATTCCTCGAACTGAAAAGAGGAATGAGGTAGGTCTCCTAGATATGTGCTACATGTTCTGCCTTGACCACCACATCCAAATGAACTTCCCTTCTCTCTTTATCCAACATCTAACACACTGTATTGAAAACCATTGTGTTTTTTTTGGCATAGAGCACTTATCACCTCTCTTCTCTCCCACTTCAAAGTTAAAACTACTGGTTGGCCTACCTTGGGAATTAAGCAAGGTAATATTTTAAATGAAAAAAATTTATATGGATTGGACCTCTCTGTCCAAAATGGGGTTCTGACTCAAGGGAGGATAGCCTCTAGTTCCTCACAAAAGAGAAAACTGCCTATGGTAGTAGAGAGGAGGAACAAGTGGAAGTGATCTTGGAGCAACAAGCTCCTAAACCTAATGAATCAAAGAAATAGCCCCCCAAGAAACGAAAAACAGTTGCTAAAAAGCCTACCAAACCTGTTCCTAAACAAGTTAGGCAAAGTTCTAGGTTGAGAATTGCAAAAACACCCGTGTTCCTTCTAATGAGGACTCTCCTTTAGTCCTATCTGATGAAGAGGAACTACATAAAATCTCACCTAAGGAACCCACTCCCCCTTCTTCACTAAAAATGTCGATTACTCTTACCATCCCTTCCATCTCTCCCTCATCCTTCACTGTTCCTTCCAGTTATGAACAGATGAAGGTTGCCATAAATGAGCCTAACCCTTTCTCCTCTACATCTGCTACTCTACCACCTCAACCTCCATTTCTTCCTCCACTTTACACCACCACTTCACCTTCTGTTCCTCTCACAGGAACAATAGGACCATCCAAGAAAACACCTGAGTGCCTCCACCAAAACCACCTACTGACTTTGGTTCAAAGGGAAAGGAACAAGTTCCTTCGGATGATTATGGATGGATAAATGAGGTATGTCTCCGTGCTCAGCATATGATCAAAATTAATAATCACCTTCACTGGACTTTAGATGATAAAACTGATAAGATGATGGGTATAATGGAAGTCCTTAGTGATAAGGTTATAGAGTAACAAAAGAACATGGAGATGATGGCCCAAGCAATTAACTCCCTGAAGCAGAAACTGGATGGGCATCATGAGGAGGTTATGAAAAAATTAGAGGAAGTGGTGGAAGAAGAAGTCGTAGAGGAACACAACTCCCCTTCCCTTCCTAATGTCTAGTTCCTGTTTCTCTTAAACGAACAGGAACTCCAAGCTTTTGTTTTTTTCTTTTCTTCCTTTTCTTATTTTTTGTACTTTTGTGGAACAAGTGCTATTAATATAATGACTTTTGCTACAAATTGTCTTCGTTTATGATTTGATTGCATAATTTCTTACTTGGAATGGCTAGTATTCTGTGATTGATGTTTGAGCAAGTCTAACCTTTGTAATTCCTAACTTAACCATTTTTTTTGGTGCGCTTGTTAATGCTCTAAAGGTCTTGTAAATATTAGTCTTCCCAAAATCACCAAGAGTTTGATCTTTTTGAGGATGACAAAGAGGAAAAAGATACCAGGAACAAACAAAGTTGAAAAATTGAAAAAGTGAAAAACTTTAAATCCTTAATCTGCCTTAATAAAATTATATAAAGTATTATTATTTTATTTCTTTCATTATCTTATGTTATTTGTTGTTTTCCTTAGTTTGTAACTTTGTTGTCATCATCAAAAAGGGGGAAATTGTTGAACCCTAGTTTTGATGATGATAAAGGAACAAAGATACAAACTAATATTGAACTAACAAGTTGTTAAGTGAATGAATTTTACAAGTTATCAATGAAAAGAGCAAGGAGAATACTAAGTCAGAAGAAGAAATCAAGTTTGGATTTTGAAGACTAAGTGAAGATGCTCAAAGATTTGATGTTGGAGAAGCGTTTGAGCAAGAAGACCAAAGCGAGGCTTTTTGTTTCTAGTTCCAATGTAAATGAACGAGTAAGAATTGGTAAGAAACTGTGACAATTTTAAATGAGAATGAGTGTCCGTTCCTTTGTCAGGAATAAACAAAGTGACAATGTCATATTGAGTTCGAGGAACTAACTGTTTAAAAGGAACTAGACATATGTTGAAGAAGTACAACGATTATTTAATGATGTTTGAGTGATTAAAGCCTTAATTTTAGGAATCCGTTTTTATTTAGTAAAAATCTGATTTTAAGGAAAATCTTTTTAAGGAAATTTTTTTTTTATTAGATAATAAAATTCCCTTTTTTTGTTTTAAGGAAAATATTATTAAAGATAATATTTTGATTAAAGGATTTAATTTTGGTTTTATTGATTAAAATATTTTTTAATTAAATCAGAATTTTAGTTTACTGCATAAGTGGTTGCTAAATTTTAGGAAGTAGTAAAATTTCCATAACACACGTTTAACTTAGATCGTGGAGATCATGGGTGTCAAAAGGAACGTGTTCCTCTAGTTGAGGAATATCATGGGAAAATGTTTTTACCACTAACACATGTTTTAGTCCCACGTTCTAAGTAATCACTGTTAAATACTTATGTCTAATTAGGTTCTAATTTTTCTCTGACTAAGTGAATTAGTGAGTTTAACTAAGTAAAGTGTCAGTGCCTTCATTCTCTCATAAAAGGCATTTATTCTTTGCCTTCTTACTCTAATTCCACTAAGTTTATTGATCATTGTATTTTGATGTTGGGGTAAGGGGATTTTGAGTGAAGCCCTGTAAAAGAGAAAGCTTTGAGTGAAGTGAGTTAAAGTGAGAAAACTTTAAGAGAAGTTAAGAAGAACAACTGTTAAGGGAACAGTTGTTCGGGAACTTGAGTTTAGGAATTCAAGGTGTGGCCCGTGAGTAGAATTAGGTTGTAACAAAGTTGTTTGGCCTAATTAGTGGAAGTGTTGTGTTTAAAATCCCTAGTGGTCGAGGTTGTTTCTTCTTATTGGGCCCAAGAAGTTTTTCCTCGTAAAAATCCCATGTGTTTCTTTAGCTTGTTTTTTTGTTTAAGTTTTATTATTCCGCAAAAAGTTATGTTTATTTTTACACAGACAATTCACCCCCCTCTTATAGTGTTCCTAGTGAAATAACAATAACGATAATAAATATAATTATAATAGGCAGCATAATAATAATAATAATAATAATAATAATAATAATAATAATAATAATAATAATAATAATAATAATAATAATAATAATAATAATAATAATAATAATAATAATAATAATAATAATAATAATAATCATAATCATAATAATAATAATAATAATAATAATAATAATAATAATAATATTAATAATAAATAAAATAATAATTATAAATAACGATAATAATAATAAATAATAATGAAAATTTATTAGTGCTAAATACTACTACTAATAATAACATAGTACTAATACGATTACTTAAAGAGTTTAGGTTGAGTCGTTGAGCTTTGATGAACTTAATGGAGTTGAATTGAACTGAATAAAAGTTTAGTTGATTGCAATCAATAATCAACCAAAAAACATATAATCTTCTCTCAATCTTTTTTAGGTGTTGCATGTACTGAAGGACTCTAAAACTTATTTTTCAACTCACTAAGGGTGTGTGTTCTCTTTATTTGAGAATCCCTGAACTTATTTGAACTTATTGAATTTGATTAAATCTGATTGGAATTTATTAGACCTGATTGAACCTGATTGAAACGTATTAACGAAGCCTCGTTTGTTACATAAGATCTATGGACAAGCCAACTTATATTGTGTTTGGTTGCGAATCAATTTATAGTTATGCCTCTTGAAACATACATAAAGTATATCCACATATCATGGTCCTATTCACTAAGTTGATAGCTAGTGATTCTTTTGTATAACATGTTAGATGTCTAAGATGGGATATTGTGTGATAGATAATCATTTTTCAAACCATTTTCATGCCACTTTTATTAAATTTATTCATCTGAAATTCACCAATGTATATATTAAAATGACAAGTTTTTTTTTTTTTTGACAACGAGAAATCGTACATTAATTTAAAGACGAAGTACAACCTAATGCTAATACAACGAAATCTAAAACAAAACAAACCTAAATGAGCTTTAGGAGCCCTTACAAACCATTGAAAACAAAAACAACCAAAAACGATAAAGAGTCGCATGAGACGGAGGGCATCGCTGGTCAATGCTGGTGATGATGGAGCCAAAACTTTGGTGACTGATTGCAGTGGTAAGAGAAGCGAGTGTCGGTCACGATTCGGACAACGAACCAAAGACGAGCAATGCATCTCGCCGCATGAGCAATCCCAACAAAACGCTATTGCATGGGATTTTGGGCTTATGATCTTGTGAAGAGTCACGTTCCTTTGTGACTCAATACTCTCGCTCAAGAGTATTTCAGGTTTCTCCATGGAAAAGGAGAAACTCTTTTGAGTGGGCGTGCTGAAAACCACTAGATGAAACTGGTTTGCCGCCTTGAGATTTGATTTTGTCAAGGCAAGGATCAGAAAGATCAATGCCAAGCTAGAGAGAGAGCTAAATAAAGTGAGCTCTCGAACACTTCGCCGATTTGTGAAACCGGAAAACAGAAAACCCAACCATGAAAAACGTGCATCGCCTCGACCACACGCATAATCCGCTTGATTCACCGGTACCCATATCACAGATTTCAAAAAAAACCACAAATTCTACTATTATGAAACCCCATGCCATGTCCAACCAAGTGACTCCTAAACTTGTAAAAACACCACACATAATAAGAAGCAGAAAAACATACTGAGAAAACCGATAAACATACTTAAAACTTAACCCACTTAGGGAAACTTATTCACCGGGGGAGGGGGGGAGGGGAGGGGAGGGGAGGCCCAAAGACTAGGGGGGAAGGGGGAAGGGGAAGCCCGACCGAAAACGTGGGGGAAGGGGGTAGGGAGGCCCGACGGAAAAACAGGGGGAAGGGGGCGGGTGGCCTGACGCGACCTGGGGGAAAGGGAATAGGGAGGCCCGACTAACAATAGGGGGAAGAATGGATGAGGAAGCCCAAGACTCGGCCGGTGGGGCGGCGCGCAACTGACGACTAACGTCAAGGAAGAGGGTGGGGGAAAACTGATGACTACTAGGGCGGGTAACAACCAGCGACACCTTAACTAAACGACAACATAAACCCGTAGACCGAAAAGAAGACGACAAAAACGAAAAGGGAAAGGGTAAGGGGGAGGGGCTTGACGGCCACTGTGCCTAGGCGGTCGTCGAGCCCCTAAAACTTCTGGTTTTCGCTGGGTTGGTTTAGGGAGGAGAGCGTTTTTGGTTTTTGCGACTAGGGTTCCATACCCCCCCATCTCTTAGTAGTTGAAGTATACAATAGTTGATACAGGTTTTCGTACATATATCTTACATGCAAATGATGCAATTGATCGAAGAGTATATTAGTTATTCAAATGATAAGTTGGTACTAGCATTATTCATATACTCACATTGTATCACTTCATTCTCCAATGATTATTCTGCTTTATTTTAGATTTGTTGCTAATGTACAATTTTAAAACAGTAATAATTTTAAATAAAAATAATTCAAAAATTAGTAAAAGTAACATTCTACTGATCATAACATATTTTTTGTATCAGTAAAAGTATGAAGAATATAAGAAGTATATAATAAAAGTGTATAATTCAAACTAAATAACATTTAGTTAATCGATGGAGTAAGTTAATTTAGTATATATTACTGCCAGACTATTTCTTATATTTTGGTTATTGTTAGAGTTGGCATGGATACTGGATAGTCTTGCTATACATAAACGCAAAGAAAAAGTATATTATTAGCGCTTATGAAGGAGACAACCGAAAAAACCACTATTTCAAGCTGAGACATTTCACTTTCCCGCCAAAAGTTGTTACTAACAGAATCCATAAAACATCACCCCTTTTAATCCTCTGATTACTTATTTCATTCTCATATTCAACATTTCATCCCACATTCACTGAACAAAAAATACCAAATTTCTTCAACTTCAAACCCAAAAAAACCCAACAAAGCAAAAAAAAAAAAAAAAAAACTCTCAACTCAATTTTCAGACCAAAAAACACGAACAAGAAGAATCAATCAAAATCATCAATGGCAAGATCAAGAATCACTAATTCAAAATTAAACCCATCTATATTTTCTTACTTACTTTCTCTCACCCCATTTTCTTTTGTTGTTTCTTCTCCGAAAAAATCTTCAAGAGCCAAGAAATTCTTACTTCCTACTACTTCTCTCCCTCTCCTCTTCTGCTCTCTCCTCTGTTTCTTCATTTTCTCTGTAATTCTAATCCTCAGTACAGTCAACATCACCCAGAACTCTGATCTTTGCTCTGTTTTCACCCCTGTTTCATCTCTTTCGTCGCCGTCATCATCATTGTCATCTTCTTCGTCTTCCCGGATGCTTCTTGCTTCTCTTGCCGCCATTTTCTCTGACGATGGCGATGAAGGTAAGCCCAGATTATCTGTAAGTGAGATGGTTCCGCTTCCGGCTCATGGGATTTCTGGAAATTTGAGTAAAGAGGAGACCCAGTTCTGGAAACAGCCAAATAATGAAGGGTATCAGCCTTGCTTGGATTTCGGCATTGATTATCGGAGAGAATCTCCGGTGATTTCTAGTGAGAGAAGGAGGTTTTTGGTGGTTGTTGCTTCGGGTGGGTTGAATCAGCAGCGTAATCAGATAATTGATGCTGTTGTTATTGCTCGAATTCTCAAAGCTGCTCTTATTATCCCTATTTTGAAGGTTAATTTCATTCTGGGGTGATGAAAGGTAGCATTGATTTTGTTTTGATTGGTTCAAGTTTCTGGATTTTAATCTTGGGAATCGTGTCTTGATTTATGTTTTTTATGGTTTTCTCCATAATATCTGAGCTAGTCGGTAATTTTATTCTGTATCTGCACTTTATTTATTCAAATTAATGGTATATCCTGAATTTTTGGCTTGGGTCACATATTTTGTTGCATAAAGTTGTAAAATATAATTGTGACTAATCTGCTTTTTGAAAAAAGATTTAATAAATTCAAAAGAGAAATCAAATACTAAGATTCAGTTATCAATGGAAACGGAAAGAGAGGGATTCGAACCCTCGGTACGAATGACTCGTACGGATTAGCAATCCGACGCTTTCGTCCACTCACCATCTCTCCCCGTTGAAAAGAAAATATTTGATTTTGTAACTTTTTTTTTGTCCTGCTGCAGTGAATTTTCTGACATTTTTGATGTTGAACACTTCAAGAAGACCTTACAAGCTGATGTGCGCATTGTATCCTCTCTTCCCTTTAGACATTTGGTATCAAGACAGTCTGTTGAGACTCAAATTCCATTTGATGTATCCCCACTTTGGATTCGCACCCGCTTTTCAAAACAGGTTTGTCACAAAACTCGGAGAAATTTACAGTATTTACTGTTAAGTTTCTGCAAGAATTTTCGAGCTTAATGACCTAGAAATTTACCAGAACGTATTCATGGATACGTGTTTACCCTGCAGCTAAATGAAGAGGGTGTACTAGTTCTAAAAGGGTTAGATTCTAAACTCTCTAAGAATCTGCCCTCGGATCTTCAGAAGTTGCGTTGTAAGGTAGCATTCCATGCTTTGCGCTTTGCAGCTCCAGTTAGGAAGCTTGGAAACAGATTAGCTAGGCGAATGTGGATTGAAGGCCCGTATATTGCCATCCATCTCCGGGTAGAGAAGGATGTTTGGATTAGAACCGGCTGCCAAACCGGACTTGGGGCTCAATATGATTGGAAGATCAGTGAAGAACGGAGCATCAGACCTGAGTACCTCACTGGAAGGCTCAACATGAGCTATCCTCAGCGCCGCCTTGCTGGCCTATGCCCCTTAAATGCTTTTGAAGTGGCCAGGTACATTTTACCTTGTGCTTGAAACTATATACTTTTGGGAATTGAAATGCAAACTGTCAAACAGTTTTTTTGGGATGTATGTCACTCGGACTCGTCTATTTTGTGCAAAATTTTGATGACATTGGTCCAAAATGAAGTGTTCAGAAGCTGACACGAAAGGTAAATCAAAGTGTCTGCGTAACATAAGTTGGGAATATAGATGGCAGATTGTTCTTAAATTCAACTTATTACAGAAACAGAAAGATAAATAAATTGATCATGGTCCTATCTTATGTGATGTTGTGGCAGGCTTCTTAAGGCGCTTGGGGCGCCAAGATATGCAAGAGTATATGTAGGAGGAGGTAAGCCATATGGTGGTTCGAAGGCTCTAAATCCACTTATTCAAGAGTTTCCAAATGTAATGACCAAAGATAGTTTGGCAAGGGAAGGGGAGTTGTTACAATTTGCCAACAGATCGTCAGCTTTAGCAGCTGTCGACTACATTGTCGCCCTCAGCAGCGATGTCTTCTTGCCATCTCACGGGGGTAACATGGGCCGAGCCATGCAGGTAAAATTAAGCTTAGCCCCTCTTAATCATTTTCGATCCTTGAGGAAATAAGACTTGTTTTCATATATTGTCTACATGTGTGAAGGGTCATAGAGCTTATTCAGGCCACAGGAAATATATAAAGCCTAACAAAAGAATGATGCTTCCATTCTTTGAGGATCAGTCGATATCTGAGGCCGAATTTGGAGTTATCATAAGGAAACTGCATGAGAAGTCTCAGGGGCAGCCAGAGCTTAGGACTGGAAAGAGAGACAGAGATGTGATCGCTTATCCTGTGCCTGAATGTATGTGTAAATCTAGGACGAGATAATCAAGACATGGTTGAACTAAGCAAAATGTTGTTATATCCAATATTCATGTTACTTTCATTTGTATGCTTTTCGAATAGCAGAAAATGTAAAGCATATAGTTCTCCAATAACAGAAAATGCAAAGCATATTAGCCAGATATATGGTCAAGTTTGCGAGAATATCTTGAGCATTAATCAACTGTCTGAAGAGCATGTGTTCATATACTACCAAGCTAAGGAAAGATATAACATAAAAGGCAAAATTTACATTGGGCTAAGCTAAAACTACACTATGCATTACACACCTTTATAATTTATATAATCTATTTCAGTACCTACCGAGCTTGCTTAGTTTAGAAGGTGGGCTATCCCTTGTGACTTCATATCTTTAAAGTCCAACGCCCGAAACCCATCATCTACAAGTGCATTTCAACCATATATATACTTCTCGCATTAGAGAACAAAAAGCAAACACATGAGAATAAAAGTATGAATCATCAGTCATCACTGAATAATTTACGAAAACATATCGATTATTTTAGGATTGACCAAAATATTGTATGAGACAATTATTTAAGGATGGAAAAGTATTAGAGAATGATAATAATGTAGCACTGAAAAATTGTTAGTTTACATGGTTGATTTAAGTGATACCCCTCTAGTTATTTTTTATATTTACAGTTGATTTTTTATGGTCTCTAATACTTATATTAACCTTTAATATCTATAATGATGAAGAATCAATTTTTCGTATATAAACATTTAAAAAAAATAAAAGAACATATATTTCACATGATAATAATTTAATTTAATTAATTATGTAACGACTACATTTTAAAAAAAATTAAACTAAAAAAAAATTGTTTAATTTATTCCTAGCTACATAAATCACTTTTCTATATTATGGACACACTTCAATTTCTCTAACTCTTTCATCAATTATGATTAGCATTTAACAATGGGTTTTCGTATTACACTATTATTATTAAAAATTAAATTTTTTAACATTACATTATATGATTCTAAGTTGACGATGAGAGAAAAACTATGGTGAATGGTGATTGCAGGAATAAGGTTCAAAAGTTTGAGGGAGATAAATGAATTTTTTTTGGTCATTGATAAAATGAAATATTTGAAAGATCTAGAATTGTGTAAAGAAGTTTTAGGGAGTTAAGGGCACAAAAAGGACTCAAACTATCACTTTTTCACCATTCAGGACCTATAACTATTTTATGTGGAAATGAGTTTTAAGCTTATCTTCATTAAAGAGATTTACAACCTATATATAATACAACAGTAAGAACTAAACTAGAACAAGATAAGTTATACAAGGGAAAGATAAGAAAGAAAAGGTAAGAGAAGATATACAATATCATATACAGAATAAAGATGATTACGTATCATGATTTGATATTATTTCCTATGTACCCCCGCAAGACGGACGGGGAATCCGAAAGGCCGATCTTGAGTAGAAGAGCATCCAACCGTGGATGAGACAAAGGCTTGGTAAGGAAGTCCGCAAGTTGGTCGCCGGTAGGAACATGAGTAACTCTTAGTGTACCATTTTGAACTTGCTCACGAATAAAGTAGAATGCAATAGCTAAGTGTTTCATCTTGGAGTGGAAAACAGGATTGGCGCTGAGATGAGTAGCACTTAGATTATCACAAAAGATGATAGGAGTTGTAGTTAAACAAACACCTAGTTCTGTGAGCAAATTCTGAACCCACATAAGTTCACCAGTGGTAGAAGATACCGCACGGTATTCAGATTCAGTTGATGATTTTGCAATAGACTTTTGCTTCTTTGAACACCATGTAATAGGATTTCTACCAAGGAAGATAACGTGGCCCATAGTAGAAGTGTAATCATCACGATTACCGACCCAGTCTGCATCAGAGAAAGCATGAAGAGTGGAGGGAGAGTCTTGGAAGATATTAATACCTTTGTCAAGAGAGCCATTCAAATAGCGAAGCAACCGTTTGAGAGCCAACCAATGAGTAGACGTTGGACATTGTATGAATTGAGATAACTTGTTAACGGTATATGCAACATCGGACCGTGTAAGAGTAAGGTATTGGAGGCTGCCCACAACAGCTCTATAATCCTTGAGCTCGGGAAGGACATCACCGCAGCCGGCAGTGAGAGGATGAGTGGTGAGCATGGGAGTGGGCACAGGTTTGCATCAACCATACCCATTCTTTCAAGGAGATCAAGGATGTATATTTGTTGACTAAGAAAAAGTCCATGTGAGGTGTGCATAACTTCAACCCCAAGAAAGTAAGAGAGAGAGCCAAGATCCTTCAAAGAAAATCTGTGAGCAAGAGTCTTGATAAAAGAATCAAGATAAGATGGACTAGGCCCAGTAACAATAATATCATCAACATAGACAATAAGATAAATTGGTGTAGTAGCTTGATGAAGAATAAAGGGTGATGTGTCTGAAACACAACGTTTAAAACCTTGACCAATGAGATGAGTAGTGAGTTCAGTGTACCAAGCCCGAGGGGCTTGTTTGAGACCATAAATGACCTTCTTTAATTTACAAACATGTGAAGGAAAATCTTGGTCAATGAACCCAGGTGGTTGAGTCATGTAAACTTCTTCATGCACAGTACCCTGTAAAAATGTATTATTAATATCAAGTTGCCTGAGAGGCCAGTGTTGAGTAACCGCAAGACTAAGAAGTGTGCGGATAGTGGCAGGTTTGACAATAGGACTGAAAGTTTCAGTATAATCAAGGACGTTGTTGGAAACCCTTAGCAACTAAACGCGCTTTATAGCGCTCAATAGTGCTATGTTTGGTGTATTTAATTCTGAAAACCCATTTGCATTTAACCACATTGCGAGCCATGTTGGGAGGAGTTAAGTCCCATGTACCAAGAATATGAAGAGAGTGAAGCTCTTCTTCCATTGCTTGTCGCCAAAGAGGGTCTTTGAGAGCTTGGGTAATAGTTTTTGGGAGAGTAGGCTTTGGGTTAGTAGTAGTGGAATGGACATATTTGGGGTTGGGTTTGAAAACATTATTTTTAGAGCGGTTAATTATGCCAGCATGAGGTACTGGGCTGCTGGAAAGGATTGGATTAGGGGAGGAAGAAGGGGAGTGGGCCTGGTCCGAAATAGGGGGAGAAGGAGAGGGAACTGGGCTGATTTAAGGAAGAGAGGAAGGAGAGGGGTGGGCCTGGTCCGAAAAGGTAGGAAAACGAGAGGGAAATGAGCTGGTTTAAGGAAGAGAGGAGGATGAATGAGGCATAGGAGATTGGAGGGGGGATAATGGGCCAGCAGTGCTGGGCCGAGAAGGGGATACAGAAGGCAGGGAAGCAGCGGAAGTGTGAGGAGGGTCTGGGCCATCAGAAGAAAAAGGAGAGGCAACGGGTATTGGGCTGGAGGGAGGGGAAGAAGAGTGGGAAGACATGGAAGAGGAGGACAAGTGGAGTGGGCTTGGGCTCAGAGAGTCGGGACTCTCAATGTGAGGCTGGTGGATCGGATGATGAAGCACAGGAAGTGAAATAGAGCACCAGGAGCTTGGATCAGGTAAGGGAGGTAAGTTGGGCTGATTTTGGAAAGTATAATATGGGAATTCATGCTCAACAAATTGAACATGCCTAGAAGTAAAGACACGATGAGTGGTAGGATCTAAACAATGGTATGCACTTTGAGTTTTGGAGTAACCAATGAAGATGCAAGGACGAGAATTTGAGTCGAGTTTGTGAGTGTTATAAGGTTTCACCCATGGATAGCAAAGCCATCCAAAACTACGAAGTTTTAGATAATTAGGTGGAGATTGAAATAAACAATGATATGGAGATTTGTGAGAAAGAGTAGGAGTAGGAAGACGATTAATGAGATATGAAGAGGTAGAAAAGGCATAAGACCAATATTCAAGAAGAAGTTTGGCATGAGTAAGGAGAGATAACCCAGTTTCAACAATATGACGATGACGCCGTTCAGCAAAACCATTATGTTCAGGTGTGTGAGGAGGAGATGTAAGGTGAGAGATACCATTAATGGTAAAAAAAGATTTGAGAGCTTCATATTCACCCCCATTATCAAAATATAAAACACGAATTGAAGTAGTAAAGTATTTTTCAACAACTGCTTTATAGCAAATAAAGACTACCTTGGTATCAGATTTATTTTTGAGAGGATAGAACGGAAATTATTTAGTGTGATGGTCAACAAAAATAACATAATATTTGAAACGATAAATGGAGTAAACAGGAGAAGTCCATATATCTGTATACACAATGTTAAGGGGAGAATGAGAAACTAAAGTAGATTTAGAAAAAGGTAATTTGTGACTTTTATTGCAATAACAAGCATTACAATCAAAAGAGAAAGAGTTCGAAACTTGAAGATTAAAATCTGAAATAAGATGCTTAAAGATAGCTAAAGAAGGATGGCCAAGTCTATGATGCCAAATTATCGCCGGAGACTTTTGAGTAGAAATAGCTAACATGGTAGATGGAGAAGAGGACCATTCATAAACACCATGCTTAGTTGAACCCGTTAGAATATGTGCCCCCGTTAAGCGATCCTTCAAAGAAAAGGAAGAAGATGAGAATTCAACAACAGGATCGTTATCAAGACATAATTGAGAAATTGAAATAATGTTGTGATTCGTATTAGGAGCACATAAAACATTAGAGAGATGAATGGTTTTAGAAGGAGTAGAGAAGAGAGCCCGTATGAGTTATAGGAACACCAGAACCATTACCTATAACGATCTCTTCCGTACCATCATAAGGATGGTAAAGAGAGAGAGTTGAGAGGTCATGAGTAACATGATGGGAGGCGCCAGTATCCAAGAGCTAAGAAGAAGAAGAGGCATGAGGAGATTGGTAGTGGCGACGTTGGCTTGTGGAGGGGCTGATGAAGGGAGTGTGGGTTTGGCATTGGGAAACTGTTGTTGAAAAGCAGAACAACGGTAGAGGGAATGGCCAACAACATGACACCATTGGCACTTTCCTTTATAACCAATAGGTTTAGACTTGTCATTTGAGGGGTAAGATTTGTTTTGAGAAGTGGGTTTGGAGTTGGAGTAAGTAGCACGAGAAGGATTGTGATATGAGCGATTGGAAGTGACATGGGTTGTGGCAGGGAGAGGAGTGGGGTTGGACAGAGGCAAAGGGTTCATCAAAGAGCTCTCATTAAGCAACAATTTCTCATGAAGTTCATCGAACGTAATAAGAGTATCACGATCATTAACGTGCTCAACAACAGATTTAAACTCGGCATTAACAAGACCTTTAAGAACTCGGTCGATCTAGCCTTCGGGTTTAAGGTGATCATCAAGAACCACTAAATGATTAGCACAAATTCGGATGGCATTAACATAGTCCAAAGTAGGTTGGGTACCTTTGGTGATGGATTTAAGTTTAGCTTTGATAAGCTTGGCATGGCCGCAGGTATGGCACGCAAAGGTATGAGATAATATATCCCAGGCTTGCTGGGTGGTGGTGGCACGGGAAACCAATGGGATTATAGTTGGGTCAAGTGTGCCAAGTGGAGCAGCAAACAACAACTTATCTTGTCTAACCCAGGTTATATGCGCAGGATTGGAAGTAGTAGTGGTCTCGGTAGAAGTCGTAGTTATAGTAGCAGGAGGAATAGGGTGAGTGCCATCCAAAAATTTAAAGAGACCATGACCAACAAGAATGGCTTCAAGTTGTAATTTCCATGAGAGATAATTGATGTTAGTGAGTTTGATGATGTTGGTAAGGTTAACTATAATGAGAGGGGTCTTAGGATCAACATAATTAGGAATAGTATTTGAGGCCATGGAAGAGGAGTAAAAGAGACGAAAAAAAAATCTGGTGAGAGGTTATTAGACTTGCTCGGATACCATGTGGAAATGAGTTTTAAGCTTATCTTCATTAAAGAGATTTACAACCTATATATAATACAACAGTAAGAACTAAACTAGGACAAGATAAGTTATACAAGGGAAAAATAAGAAAGAGAAGGTAAGAGAAGATATACAATATCATATACATAATAAAGATGATTACTTATCATGATTTGATATTATTTCCTATATTTTATGCACTGTTTGGGACCTGTGGACAACTTTTCGGGTAGTTAACTCATCGTTAACTCAACTGAGGTTAACTACACAAAAAAAAAAGTAAATCAAAATTCAAAAGTAACCATTGGAATATTTGGAACTTTCAGTTCCTGGATTACAGTTCCAAAAATATCAGCTATAAACAAAAAAAAGCAGGGGAATTCATCTTATGTCCCAAAAAATATTAACAAGCCAACAAAACAGAAAAGAAGCAAAACTCCATTGCTTAGCTTCTTTAATCAGCAATCAGCAATCATCATCATCTTTAAACTGAAATTAAGCACAATAGCAATATACAATGAACATGTATTTCAGTGAGGTGATATGTGATTGTAGCAAAGTAGCAAAGAAAATAGTTTCTAAAATAGTGAGGAATCCTTTCATGAGGTTTTATAGTTGGGAAATTATAGAACAAGAAGTGGTTGCCAATTCTTTGAGTGGATTAACAGTCCTCATCCTCTTGAATTAAGAGGGGTGAGATGGTGGCTTTCATTAGGAGCAATATGGAAGTAGAAGATGAAATGGAAGACATCAGCAAGAAGCTCATGAAATGTAGGATTGTGGTGGCAGTGTTAGGGTTCATAATTTTCTTTTTGCTTATGAAAATGTAATGTTATGTAATAAAGGGAAATTAAATGCTTACATTTTAGTAGCCTTAGAATAATTGTGTTGCTCCATAGTACAATGATCCAACTGAAGTTATATTGGTTGTTCTAGTTGTGTTGCTTGAGCTTGACTGACTTTCATTGAACTGCAAGATATAAACACATTAGTTTCTAGAATTTACAGCTGTTATTGAATAAGAAATGAAGTTACAGAAATTGCATTACATTTGCTTGTCTTTCAAATCCATTTGGGTAACTTTAAACACCAACACCTGTGTTCTGCATAGGGACTGTTGTATATGATTGTTGGGTTGGTGGAGTAGTACTTGTATCCTGAGTTTGGTTGCTTGCCTGATTGGGTACCTTAGGTGCTGCTGGACAGTTTATCTTATTGTGTCCCTTCTCTCTACAAATGCATCACCTTATTGTAACCCCCTTCTTGGACAATCTTGTACCAACTACCTCCCTAACTGATGGCTTTCTCTTCACAGTAGGCCTGTTATGTATCTTTTTCACAACAGGTGCAAGTATTGGGTTATAGGTTGATTGAGGCCACTCTTGTGGTCCATTCAATGGCTCTAATGGAAACAAGTATGCCTTGAGATATGTTTCTTTTGAGAAGAAATGCAACACATAGTGGTCAGGTAGTTCCTTTGCTTTTTAGATTGCAGCTACTGCTTGGTTGCAAGGCACTCCACTAAGTTGCCAAGCATTGCAGCTACATGTTTTAACAAGCAAACTTACCACATACCTAGTTTGTGTTAACCCCTCCCTGACCCCATATGAAAAGTGACCATTCCAAAATGTTAGCCAACCCCTTGCATCCATCTTTGACTTCTCCTACTTAGTTTTGATCCTAGGGCAAATCTGAATTTCTTTCTTAGATATGTAATCCCCTTTTTTGTGAAGCCTCTCTATCAACCGTTCTCTAATATCCTCAAGCACTGTGATTATTGGTTTATGCCTAGATGACAGAATATATGAATTGAGAACCTCATTCATATTGTTGTCAATAGAGTCACATTGAGGAGTGGTTGTGAAGTAAGCTCTCACCCATTTCTTGTGGTTTCTCGTCCTTAACTCAGCTGCTGCCTCCTTGGAAATGTCAGCAAAGAGTGATATATTCTTCTCAAACTTAGCTTTAGTGGTGCTTTTGGCTATTTTCTAACAGCCTCTTCTGTTCTGCACACCACCACCAAAGACTTGCCTAAAGTTGCAGTATACATGTCTTGCACAACATCTAGTATATGCTCTAGGCCATACAAGAGAAACCGCTTTTAAGAGACCTTTTTGTTGATCAGACATAATGGTGTAGCCTAAACAATCACTTGTTTCAAGATCATCAACCAATAATTGCAAAAACCAGCTCCAATTTTCAGTGTCCTCCACTTCAACACAAGCTTAAGCTATTGGAAACATTTTATTGTTTCCATCCCTACCAACTGCAACAAGAAGTTGTCCACCAAAAGGTCCTTTTAAGAAACAACCATCAATACCAAAAAAGGGCCTACATCCAGCTAGAAAACCCTTCTTAATGACATCAAAGTGAATGTACAATCTCTCAAATACACCACTATTG
Source organism: Beta lomatogona (assembly GCA_947646795.1). Classification (NCBI taxonomy): domain Eukaryota; kingdom Viridiplantae; phylum Streptophyta; class Magnoliopsida; order Caryophyllales; family Amaranthaceae; genus Beta; species Beta lomatogona. Next base: position 1,946,076 of record CANSNZ010000480.1, read on the forward strand.
AACTTGAACATGATAGTGTTTCTAGGGTTGAACCTCTTAATCTCTGCAGCATATCTGTAAAGTAAGCCATATTGCTCCTTGTACTCACCAAGTATGAGTGCTTGGGCCTTCCTCCTTGCCTTCAATGCAAGCCATAATGAAGCTTTCACTCCTTTTTCAGCCCATAGTGTGTCAACTATTTCATGGCACTTCATATAAGGGTTGATCTTGAACTTCTGTTGGTATAGCTTAGCAATCCAAGAAGCTCTAATCTTCTTTACAACTGCTAACCTGCCACAATTATGTTGAGGGACCAATGTCTTCACAACTAAATGACCCTTCCCTCTAACAACTGATGCATATACATAGAAAGGGCACTTATCTGCCGTGCATCTTACTCCAATTTTCTTTGCATCATTCTTTGGGAAATAAGTGCCCCTCCCAATGTTCATGTAGTAGTTAGTAACTGCATCCCTAAACTCAATTGCATTTTCGAACTCTTGTCCTAAGTAGAATGGACACTCCTATTCAAGCAAGTATATATCCTTCAGAAAGGACAGTTGCTTTCCTCTTCTTAACCTTCCTCCCATGACCTGATTGTGGTAAAAGGTAACCACAATCACCTTGATCATCTGAGTTTGGGAGGCTGTCAAAGGCAGAGCTCTCACCCTCATAATCTGAATCTCCTGTATCAACACTTTTCCTAGCAGCTAACCTAGTCAGTGAATCAGCTTCTTCTTCATAGGATTTTGCTTTCCTTTTTTCTTCTTGCAACTTGCAAGTGTTGTCTTGCTTCTCTAACTTCATCATCAGAACCCTCCTCATCATAATCAATGTCATCACTCATCACTGCCATTACTATAATGTGAAGGATGCTGATGAACTTGATTGACAACAGTTAGATCTTCAATCGAAGTTTCAGTTGTGAGATCCTCAATGTAGTGCTGACCATTAGTGGTAACAGGTTGAATCACACTAAATGGTTCATGCTCTTCTAGCAAACTAAGTTCCTGAATTATAGATTCAACTTCTTCTTCACCCTCATCATGTTCAGTGAATATATCAAACAACTTAAACACATATAACAAGCTTAGAAACATCCCAAATGTGGTTCCATCATAACCTAGGAACCTAATTCCTTGATGGAGTTATTTTAATGGATCACAGTAGTGCAGCTTCACAATGTTCTTATACCTTAATGAGTTTATCAAAGCCTTAAGGTAACTTGGATCAAAGTCATTAGGAAGGTCATTAATCAACTTCACATAACCCCCTATATAACTGAAGCTTGGCTTGTCAACCCAGTTTCCACCATGGTGGATGACAATGCACATTGGTATATCCATATTTCTGTCATAGTTATTTTAAAATATGAGTATCAATACACATTGGAAAACATTTTAACAACTTAATATAAAAACACTGTAACTGATTCAAGTGCAATCATTCCATTTCATTCATATTAAACAACCAAGTTTCATACATAATACTTTAGCACAGGAATGCTAAGTTAAACAACCTACATCAATACTTAATGCATATGTCAATGAAGGAATGGAATCACACATCTACAAAAAGATTCTCATTCCATTTTCAGTTGATGCCCTACATTAGTTAACTACATATTCTAAGGGCTAACAACAAAAACAATCAAAGCCCTAATCACAACCAAGACCCCCACTACGATCATAAAATAAACCACCCAAAAAGAACCCAGAAAAACATCCATTTCAGATCATCTTGTAGCAGGGGAGCATGCACTAGAGGAAAAAAGCCCAAGGGCTGCGGTCAAAAGAGGCCCAAGGGCTGCGTTTTTCGGCCGCAACCCTTAGACTAGCAGCCCTTAGCATTTAGGAAGGGCTGCGGTTTTTAACCGCAGCCCTTAGCGCGATAAGGGTTGCGGTCATGGCAAAAACCGCGGCCCTTTACCCACCAAGGGCTGCGGTTTTTGCCCTTAACCGCAGCCCTTTACCCAGCAAGGGCTGCGATTTTTGCCCGGATCGCACCCCTTGTGACCAAATAAAAAAACAAATTTTTTATATTTTTTCTTTTTTTAGACCAAAATGATCCCCAAACAATTTTATATATATAGAAAAGTAAAATTTTTCATTGCAAATTATATTTTTTATACAAATATATAGGAAGTTACAAGAATATGGTACTCCAACCCTCAATTCAATTTGACAGCAGCATCCTCTTGTACATCCCATCAGACTCAACTCTATACTAAAATGAAGATTGATGAGCAAGAGATGGTAGTTTTAAGACAACACATGTTGTTGAATTGAATTCGTCAACCTATTTTAGGAACTCGTTGAATCATGAGTTGTTCTCTTATTCCCAACAGTCTTGTTATCCAAACACAAAGGAATTTAAAAAAAAAATAGTAACTCAGAAGGCAAATCACTTTTCATACACTAAATTTAAAGGGAAAGGGGGGTGGGGGAGGTGAGAAGAAGCTGATTAATAGAAGTTCAGCCAACAACATAAATTAAAATATGCTTGTTCAGCAGCAAGTTTACGAGAGATACTCAGAGATGCAAATCACCTGATCAAAGGAAGAACCAATGCTGCACTCAATAAGGTCAAGAATGTGTAGATCATTAGATCTAACTATTTCAGGTGGTATTTCCTGTAGTAGATGATGAAGAGCGAGTGAGACTGAAGAACATTAGCCAAATAACTCTGCCAAATTCCTAGCTAGTCTAAGATCGACACGTGTAGTGCATCCTTGCTTTAAAAACGGAAAGAAAACACGTGTCAACTAGCAGAACTGGGAGGATTACAAACGCCAATTAACAAGTTTATGTCACAGGTAGCAAGAGCACTTAAGACTGTTAGCAGTACAGACTACAGATACAGTTCATCTGAATCAGTTCCAAAGAAGGTCTTCACTTTGAAAGGATTAATTCTTTCAGTTTCCTATTACAAAGTGCACATGAGTAAGATGAGGCACATCACACACACACAAAGATGAGGCACATCATACACACAAACACATGCACACATTTTCCTTAAATCCAACACTACCCCAAAATCTCCTTTAATTATCACTCAGACAAAGCAATTGCCACCCACCTATTCCACCACAGTAATACCAACACATTTCCTGAACCCCCACTTACAAACACTAATGGGAAAAAACACAAGGGCTGCGGTTAATTATAAAACGCAGCCCTTAATAGTGAAGGGGTGCGGTTAGCCCAAAACCGCAGACCTTTATTGATAAAAGGGTTGCGGTTAATTCAAAAACCGGAGCCCTTAAATTAAGGGCTGCGGTTTTTGGGCTAAATCGAGTTAATCCCTTCGCTGAACCCATTTCTCTCTCTCCTAATTCCCATTAACCCATCTCTCTTCCTCTCACCTCATATTCTCTCCCCTCTCACCGCATAATCTCGCCCCTCTCATCCTTCTTCGCCGGCGGTTTAGGGTTATCTGTCGAGGGTTGCAAGGGTTTAGGGCTCGCCGGCGAGGGTTCGCAAGGGTTTAGGGTTCGCAAGAGCTGTCTCTCTCACACCTCTCTTCCTCTCGCCGGTGAATCCACCCTCTCTTCCTCTCGCCGGCGAATCCACACTGGGTCTCCCTCGTCGGAGCTCTACATTCCCAAATGTCGAATCGCTACCCCTGCCTCTTTCGCTCTCTCCTCTGATTCGTTCTGCTGCCACACTCGAGCAACCTCACCGCACCTGCATCGGAGCCGCGCAGCCTTGCCGGAGCTTTCCTCCCTTGCCGGATGTCGTCACCAGGTTGGTTTCTAATTCTCGTCCTTTTTGCTGCTGCTGCGTGGTTGTATCATGTTGTTTTGTTGTTTGACTTATCGACGAAGCTTCATCAATTTGCTCTTTTTACAACACTTTGTTTATAGATTTTATATTTTCACTGAATTTTTTTGCGAAAAGAATTAGGCTGTGATACTAATCTTGTTAAGTACCAAGATCTGAATTTTTAGACCCATAGAGCTGCTGGAGCCACTGATTGTTGAGAAATTTCTTGTCAATTTACCCAATTTGTGTGTTAAAGTGTTGAAATTTGATGAAAATGGTGGGTGGGGTGCAGAAATTTGGGGGTTTTAAGGTAGTGAAATGGCAAGCTTTTAATGACAGTCTTAGTTTACTCTAACTTCAATGCATATGAATTATGATGTCTTGTTTGTTTTTAATCTGTTGGTTTGTGTTCTGGTACTATCTATGATGGCTTTCGTTTGCATTTAATTAGATGCTTATGTTTTGAGCAATGCTCGAGACGTGTGGATGACGACCGAGTTTGATGCTTGGACATGTATCTCTGCTGGATAGATAAAGTGTAACTCTATTAGGAGTATGGTAGGATGTGTAGTCACAAAAGAATCACCGAGTCTTCAAGGCTCAATCATATTCTTTATGAAATTGTTTGAATGGGATAAGTAATCTTTGCTTTAATCATATGGTTGTTAAGCATGCAACAATATTCAGTTTCTGGCAGACATGGAGAATGGGGATAGTCAGCAGTAGCTAGTGTTCATTACAATGCTTTGTTCTCTTGCATGTTCTACTAAGATTATATGTCAGACTGAGAAACATTTGGTGCAATGCTTAAACACCAGAAATCCTAAATTTTGTATATAAAATGATGAGTGCAAACTTTAAATTGGACCATGCCAATTTTTTTTAGAATAGCTAAGGAGTTGTTGATTTGGTGATGCCTCATTGAAAGCCTTTTTATGCCAGTCCGTACCCAGTAGTTGTTGATCTGGCGATCCTCTTTTTCTCTTTCGTTCTTTGATCAGGGTTTTCGTCCTTCTGATATATATCGCATTGTAAGTTGTGGGATGGAGAACACTATTAAGATTTGGTTAATGAAGGGTAATGGTCTTTCTTTCTTGATATAATCTGTTTATGAAATAAGTTATGGATGCAAATTGATTTGGTTTTATTATATTTTTTAACCAACATCTTCAAAATGGTACTAAAGCTCTTTTACCCTCCTTTCTTGCAATCCACTGTCTCCTTAAATTTCATTTTCTTTTGTTGACATTTACAGAAGATTACTCCTTTGTGTAGATCTATGCTCAAGTGATTGGACATGTTAAGATTGATGCTCGGTGAAACGAAAGTACTATGCAAGTAAGTACAAGGAATTTATGTTGCTTATTTTTCAGTTATGTTTTAGAAATTAGAACCCTTTTATCTGAAGCTGATTGTTCGAGGATGAACCTTATTTATCCCCCTTCCCCCTTAGTAGAAGATGATTGTTCGAGGAATTAGTATGGGCCTTGTAGCCCCCCTTTGGGATTATGGTGTTGGCTCTGTTGAACTATTTTTTGCCTTTATTGCTTGTTTCATTTTTAAGTTGGTGAATTTAGTTAGTTATTGATTTTGTGGGATTGCTTAGCCTAATATGTACTTAAGTGGTTGTTTTTTTGCCTTTATGGATTTTTGTGGGATTTGCTACCCTAATGGGCATATGAGTGGTTGTTTTCATGACTTATCGCTTAATTCATGCAAAAACATGTTTTTCAACTTTGCTGTTAAAATTACTTCAAAGAAGCTATTGTTCATAAATATTTTAAAATCTTACAAATTTATGGTATCGCCATTCTTTAAATGGACCCAATTCATTCTAAAACTAGTGAATAGTTGTACAAACAAATTAAGGAATAGTTAGTTGTTGCTTTGGCATGGAGTGCTATGTGGTTTCTCAAGTGAAAAGTGTCAAACCCTTTAACTCGTAATTACTGTATCTTTAATCTGGAGCCCCCCTGTTTTTATTCAGAAAGCATCTAAGTATGGGTTTTTGTGAGAATTATGTTTGAGTCGAATGGATCAGAATCCACGTTAATTTATATGAATCCGAATACTAACATGTGTTGTATGAATTGGGATCCCATCTGTGTAGTATGAATTGGAATCATGTATGCGTTTTAAGAATCGGAATCCTGTTTGAGTTATATGAATCAGAATCGTTTGGTTTTATACTTTTGGAGTTGGATGGTTATTGCTTTACTTTTATGTCCTTGTGTGCATCTTGTTTTAGAAGTATTACGTTTGTGAGGGCTTACATTTCTATCTTTTTTTTTAGAGTGGTAATAATATTTATAGTACTTCGATTTAAAAGATGCTATTATTGGATTTGTTTCTGAATGAATACCACTAAGTCCTATCTACACTTGGTTCATCTTGATGACTACACTCCACCATGGGTCACCAAACTCAAGGGGTCCGAACTTTAACGGGCTGCTAACTCTCGCATATCGGGCTTGATGGACAACCACAATTTCAGGCCTGGTAAATTGGAGTATGTTGAAGAAGGGAGTGAGGATGAAAAGAGGGGTAATCCATATTTGGAGTATATTCTCTACACATGTAATGTATTGTATAATTGTGTAAAAAACATAATTTGCAATGAAAAATGATACTTTTATATATATATAACTATTTGGGAACATTTTAGAACAAAAAAAATGCAAAAAAACACCGCTCTTGCCTTGACCCACCAAGGGCTGCGGTTTTTGCCCTTAACCGCAGCCCTTAACCCAACAAGGGCTGCGGTTTTTGCCTTGACCGCAGCCCTTAACGCGCTAAGGGCTACGGTTACACAAACCGCAACCCTTCCTAAATACCAAGGGCTGCTAGTCTAATGGCTGCGGTCAAAATACGCAGCCCTTGGGCCCCTTTTGACCGCAACCCTTGGGCTTTTTTCCTCTAGTGAAATTCAATCACTCCATCCCATTAATGACATATCCATTAATCAAACATACAGTCCAATAATTTAGAAGAAACAGAAACATACACACATCAAATCAAACACAATGAAATGATGATAAATCAAAGGAGTTGTTGAGATACATTCCAATAAAGAAGAAGAAGAAGCTGAATTTAATAAAGTAGAAGATAGAAAGAGAATGGAGATACTACTACTACATAATACATTCACCTGAATTTAGATGTTGTTTCAATAATGATCACAGTTTAGAAGACATGTAAGTAAATTTTACTTGCTTTCTTCAGCATGTGAGAATCATCTATTTAAGCTTTCATACCAATTTTAGTTCATCAAAAATTGAAGAATCACATATTGGATAAAAGTGTCCTTCTAAGGGTCGCCAATGGAGGCATTATAAATTTCCTCATAGACATGCCATCCTAGAAAAATTGCAAAACCAATAACAAAACAATCTCATATAATTAGCATCATAGACATAGCTTCGCAGAGTTTCTTAATATTGTTATGAATATCTCAAACTATATATTTTTTAACAAAAGTACCATCTCATGGGAAGGAGTAATTTCAAACTTTGAACTACAATTTAGGAGGATGAGAGAAGGGGGAGTGAGTATGAGGACCTTTGCACCATAAGTAGCTCTCAGCTGCAATCTGGAACCAAGGTGGAGTGAACCTTGAACTAGTATATTCAGCTCATTGAAATAATAATGGGCAGATAAGTTCCTTGTCAATAAGCTGAGTTCAGGCCTGTAGGTTTCACTCTTCTTGTTATTCAGGTTTAATTAAAATAGGTGCCTTGTCAAATGCCAATTGGAGACACTATTATGCTCAAGGTATACTACTAGTGTAAGGCATATATAACCTCTCAACTCAAAGCTTACATCATCCAAGATGAACATAGAATGAGTGAAAATAGTTTAAATACAAGTCGAGCAATATTGACATGTGACAGGCATAAATACAGAATTACACAAATCTATACTCAAGAAGTAATACTAAACCAATCTAGACTTATTGAACAACGACCTTATATTAATATTATTTGAACTGAGGGCAAAGAATTGGGAATGGAAGTGGACCAAGGGTCAGACCTGCTGGTTGACAGTGTCACAAAGATTACTGGTTTTAATTTCAAACCATATTTTTACACAAAAGAAATATAATAGCACATCTTATCATTCAAGGTCTTGGCATGGGTAATAGGTGCGGTAAATTCAAGTAATATAGCTAATAGCTAAACTTGGAAACAAATTGTTGTGTCAACATTAAAAAAAAAACGGTTATATAAATGATGCATCTGGTTTTAACAAGCATAGATCAGCTATGGAAGCAAAAATTTGGAATCTCAACCCCCCCTCCCATCCTGCCCCCCCAAAAAAGAACTTCCTGTTTGTAGGCAGAATATGCAGAAGGAAACAAGTCTTTCGCAGATTGCTACACTGAGTTTCTCCACTACTAGTTTCATATATCTATTTTCCAACTTGAAGAGCACATGATCCAACATTACCAATATATTGGGTAATCATAGACATAGTACGCAACTACACATGGTTAGTTGAGCCTCAGTCTAGCTTCGTCTGACACAACTTTCAACACTCTACCTAATATGAACACTTTTATGAAACGAATGAAAACATGGAGCAAAATATTTTTAAGGACAAGTATTTTAGAGCTTAAAGAATTAATAATATTGCACACTCACTATAATTTTATAAATCTCAAAATTTAAATTCAAAAGTTTTCAAAATGAACCATCAATATTAAACTCAACTCGAGATATTATTATAAGACAATTAGAGTCAACCATCCCAAGTGCATTTCATAAGAGATGGATTCCCAACCCCACCATGATGTCTCAAAATCAAATGACCCTACTAATTTTAGCTTTTTTAGGCACGAACACATTGAGCCTCGCTGCCACCACTCATTGTATTTATATTAACCCCTAAACAAACAACAATGGAAGTTAATAGTATCTGAGCTTGAAGGCAAGTTTACTACCCTAACATTGGATCTCATTGCTCTGTCCTTTTCCCTTCACAATTAAAATTTTTAATGGCACATAGTTCTGCTATCCACCTTAATACATTTCAGATCTGTGCATTAAGCCATGAACATACTAGTTACTAACATCCAACTGCTAGCAAAAGATAGAAACAACTCATAAAAACCATTAATCACCAAGATTAAGCCTTAAAATCGTTAGGATTGCATTCTTTTTTGCTAGCACATGCCACAGATTGCACGCGTCAAATCAATTTCGCAAAACACAATCAAAACTCAAAACCTAAATCACACTGAAACCCTAGACTAACAAAAATATCCTAAAAACCACACAAAATAATTCAGATCGACATACAAAATTAAATTAAAAACAATAAAAGATGGAAGAAACTCACCGAAAAAGGGGAAATCAAGAATGAACCAAAAAAACGGCTTCTCTAACCAGCACTTCGATTCTTCAAAATCAAACACTCCGAAAATTGCAGCGAATTGAAAACCCTAGGAGTGAGAGAAGGAGGCGCGGCTAAGGAGAGAGAAGAGTGAGGGAACTCTTCGCAGGCGTCGCCGATTGAGCGTCACTGGCGCCAAAGAGGAGAGAGGAAGTGAGAGAGATAGGGAGAGGTTAGAGAGAGAGGGGTGAGACAGTGAGAGATTTAGGTTAGTCAGCTTTGTGCGTGGGAACAGATTGGATGGACTTTATTTCATATTTGGGCCCTCAAGGGTTGCGGTTAGCCCAAAAACCGCAACCCTTTATTTTAAGGGGCTGCGGTTTTAGGGCTAACCGCAGCCCTTCACATTAAGGGCTGCGGTTTTCAATAAACCGCAGCCCTTGCACCGCAGCCCTTGCTTTTTTTTCCACTAGTGCTGGTCCTTCACCCCTCACTTTCATCATCATCTGAGTCATGCAGCCACCACTTAAGATACCTAGCATCATTGAATGATGTCCCATCATATCCAAGACTCGAAGCGGTTCTCCCATTCATGCACTCTCTCTGGAATCCACCATTTCCAGTGCCACATTTCCTTCCATCTTTTACAAACCAAAGAAACAGCCCCTTTGTCCCTCCTGGAAAGCTTGGGAGACACATACATGCACATGATGTGCTCGTTGAAGAGCACATCCTCAGCAGATTGTGACATAGCCATGGTAAGCCTTCAACAACAAACCAACACTTAGTAAGATTTCCCAAATGAACAAAATTCTAAAACTAAACCCACCTCCTGTTATAGCTAGCTTTATAAGGGCATAAACACATAAAAGTATGAATTTTTCATCGATATTTCATGATAAAAACATTCAACAACATCACTAACACATAGGAAAGCATAATTCAAACAACTTAACATCAAATTCGCATAGATATATATATATATGTTATTTATAAAATTCGAAATTCAAACAAAACCCTAATTGATAACTATATTTAAAATTGAAGATTTAAGTGCATAAGATGAAAAACTAAATTACCTTGAAGATTTTAATGTGTTTTGCAGAAAAAATCTCTCCTAAAATCGCCTTTTTTCAATCTGACATAGAGCTTCTTCTACCAAGAATGGAAGATGAAGAGTTGGAGTGAAATGTTGAGTTTACCAGTGCAAGAGTCGCCAAACGCTGCGTTAATCCTCTGTTGCAAATAATCCAAATCATTGTTTTTTGGGTTTTGACAATTTATTAATTTAATTGGGCCCCACGCTTAACCATTGTTACAAATTGGCAACAGAAATTGACAATGGGTCCTAAACGGTGCAAAAAAAAAAAAGTACTAGGTCCTGAACGGTGAAAATACTAATAGTTTGGGTCCTAAATTTGCCCTTAACTCAAGTTTTAGGATAGATAAATTAAAATTAAGCTAACATTGTTTTCTTACACCGTTAAGTAATGGTATGCATATAAATCCGAAATGATAAACCAGATTTTCGATCCTTTTTTTATGTTTGGATATTTCAGATCGGATATCTGAAAATATCTGATTGAAGCAAGCACAGATCGAGAAATGTTTCAAAGATAGATGTGGAAACCCTTCTTCGCCTGAGAATTCTTTCTCCTCCTCTTCTAAGCTTCACGCTATGTTTTCCTGTATGAAAGATGCGAAGAAATCCGACTCTTTTGTCCTTTCGGAAAATGGCGAGTGAGTGGAAGAAATGTCTTTTCGGCGCCGATATGAGAGAGTGGTTAGGTAGACGGGGAGTGAGAAAGGTCAATGTAGTTTGAAAGTGTCTTTGCCTGAGAATTCTTTCTCTCTCCTCTTTTACGCTTCGCGTGCTGTTTTGCGATCTGATGAGATGAATGTGGTGGTAATTAGGGGATGATGATGGATGATGTGGTGGGAGAGAGAGAGTTAATCTATGTGGGTGATGCTATAGAGGAGGGTGCGTGGATTTTTTCTTCCCTTTTTTTAAACGAATTTTCATTAAGACTACACTTTCTCGTGTTTTGGGCTATGTATCCTTTAGTTACACTTTAAACTCATAATTATGACTTTTTTTTAAATCATTTTTAATTATTTTAAGATTATACTTTCAAAACAAGATTTTTTTTAAAAATAAAAAGATTAGAAAACAAAGTTTGAACAAAAGGGTTATGGTCAAAACGTGAGATTTTTTTTTTTTTTTTTTTGAAAAAAATGTCACTATATTTTATAAAAATGACACTAATAAATAAAGAGGTGTCTTATTTTCAATAATCATTTCGGCAACAATTCAGCAACACTAAATCATTACCGAAATATTGAGCAAATGATAACAGACTTAAAATTTCAAGAGAATTTTTTTTTTAAAAAATTTCATCATTTCATATCATATATAATAACAAAGGATCTAGGCGGCAATCAACCAAGAAGCAAAGCACGAGAATGCACAAAAATCTAGTGAAGCAATGCAGCTTTAAGCCACGTGTAATTGAGGAGAACTTTTGTGGTGACATCAGTTGATTCTTCATCTTCTATGTTCAAAGGAATAATTTCTCGATGCGTGGAGTTTGTTGAAACTCTTCTTTCGTTCACGGAGTGATTTGAAAGTCTCAAATATGACGTCGAATGCAATTTTCTCGAAGATTTGAGATGGATTCTCTAATTTCATCGTGTTTTTCTGCCACTACATATTGAGCTACGCTTAGATTCTTCGAGTTTTTCTGTGAATTTCCTTGATCTTTTATTTGCATGAAATGAAACGCGTGTTTTTGTCCAGTTTGTTTGCACGTGAGTTTCTGTTAAACCATAATTTATGGTGTAACATGTTACACCCAAGACGGACTCTAAATTTTAATATATTTCCTCTGTTTTTTAAAGGTTACAGCATTTTGACTTTACTGTTTATGTAAAATAGAATTAAGCTAACTTTATTTTCCTTCACCGTTAATTGTAGGAGTATGCATATATATTTGATCGGATTAATAGGATATTTTATCCTTTTTTGTGTTTGGATATTTCGGACTGGATATCCGAAAATTTTCAGAAAGGATACATATCAGAATTTTCAACTTTTGGATATCCGAAAATACCCGAAGCATAGGAATTCAATCGAATATTTTCATATATCTGGGCAAATATTCGAAAATATCTGGTTCCATGACCGGATATCTTAAAATATTCGGTTATCCTATTTAATCGGAAACTTATTTTTTGAACTTTTCTATGAAAAATAAATATTTTTAATTTATGAGATATCCAACCGATCTAATCCGAAATTTCGGATATCCAATTTTTTGGATCGGGTTCGAATCACATTTTAATTTCGGGTCGAATTACGTGGATTGAACATCCCTACTAGTTAAGGACTCGAACAAATTTTCTTAACCTTTCACTAAGAAACTAAACATCATTTTCATTTGGTCGTAAGCAAAAGGATAGGAGTTAGCTCAAGTGGATAGAGCACTCCCCCTTGGCCCCTGAGGTCAGGGGTTCGATCCTTACCCCCAGCATTATGCTGGGGTGTTTCTTTAGCATGCTATGCATGCCTTACCAGCCAATGTGTTGGTGTTTCCTACAGGCTAGTAGCCTTGTAGGGGTTAGCCCTTGGGCTGACTTAATCTTCTGATAAAAAAAAAAAAAAAAATTTGGTCGTAAGCAAGATTTCAAATTTTTACCCCACTTTGCATTTTTAGAAGCGCAACATCCGCTAGGTATAATTGGTGCCAATTCATCACCACTTCACCAAGTCAATAGATCTCTTAGGCTCTATTCTTTTGGACTGAATTAATGAAAATTCAGTTCAATTCAGTCAACTTCAGTTTAGTTCAGTTCAATTCAGACAAATTAACTTAAGTTCAGAACTTTTATTATTATTATTATTATTATTATTATTATTATTATTATTATTATTATTATTATTATTATTATTATTATTATTATTATTATTATTATTATTATTATTATTATTATTATCATTATTATTATCATTATTATTATTATTGTTATTGTTATTGTTATTGTTATTGTTATTCTTATTCTTATTCTTATTACTATTATTATTATTATTATTATTATTATTATTATTATTATTATTATTATTATTATTATTATTATTTTTATTATTATTATTATTAGTGTTGTTGTTGTTGATATTAAAAAAATTATTTACTTGTTGTTATTAATATTACTCAATGCCTAAGAATATCATTATTATACATATTATTAGTATTAGTATTAGTATTAATAATAATATTATTATTATTATTATCATTATCAATATTTTAATTATATGATTCATTTAATTATTAGTAGTAGTAACATAATGGAATAATTATCATTTCTATTCATACAATAATATAGTTAATATCATTAATATTATTATTAGTATTATTAATTATGATCATTATCATTATCAATGATAATAAATTTATTATTCTATATGTTATTATTTATATTACTCAATTCATTAGAATATGTTAATTATTATACATATTATTAGTATTAGTATTTAGAATTAAAATTATTATTATCATCATTAATATAATTATCATTATTATTAACATAATTGAATATTTTTTTTCTACATTAATATAGTTATTATCATTATTATCGTTATCATTATTAATGATAATAAAAATATTATTGTTCTTGTTTTTATTAATATTACTCAATTCATGAAATATAAGTTATGTTTAGACAAATTAAGTTAAGTTAAGTTCAATTCAGTTCAGTTTAGTTTAGACAAATTAAGTTTAGTTCAGTTTTGTGCAGTCCAAAAGAACAGAGAATTATTGTCATAGCAAATGCCTTGTCTAACAGATAGTGATATATTGTTAGGCTTGTGAGTGTGAAAGGAAGCAAATTAAATATGTGGAGATCGAAAAGAATAATAGAGATAAAAATGTAGCTAGTGGTGGTGCCAAGGGGTGGTGTAGTTTTGAGCATCAGAAAAAAGGAGAGTACTAGGAGAGAGAATATGACAACTAGGGGTAGGGGTGATAGTTCGGTACACTGTTTGATTCTAGGCCTAGCTAGTCCAATCCAATCCGAACAAAATTTGGATTTCAGTTTTGCAATCCAAATACAAACCAATAGAGTTTGAGTCTAAATCAATCCAATTCGAATTTTTAGATAGTAGAATGGATCCAATTCGAAATATCCAAAAGTTTGAACTATATTCCTTTGATGAAGTAATTTAAGCACGAGCATCAAAATAAAGTGTTCAATAATATAAATAATTCATAGAATCCCATGAAAATCCGGTAATAACAGCTAATAATTCATACAAAACCATTATTCTTACCGAAAACACTTAAGTCCAATCCCAAATATACATATATACAATGCAAGGTCTATTTGCTATTTGGTTATTTTGGATTTTTCGATCCAATCAACCTCAATCCAAACCAATCCAAAAATCCAAATTTTATAAAAAAACTCAATCCAAATCTAACCCCAACATAGTTCGAGACTGATCCAAATTACTAATTCGATTTGGGTTGGATTTTGATTTTTATCCGAATAACTTTCACCCCTAACTAGTTGATAATATAGACGTTTCATTATAAAAAAAAAGGGGGATTATGAGTAAATATGGACAGTGTTTAGAACAAACAAAAAAGAATATGGTACAATAAGGTCGATCAAAAAGTAAGAGATATGAATGAATTTTGTTTAGTAATATTTAAAAGGAAATAAGAACAAAAATTTGTGAAAAATGAATTTTAGGATATTTTTATTTTATACTCCATCGGTCTATATTTACTTGATACATTTCCTTATTGGAAAAACAAACTATCAACTTTGATTTTTTTTTTTTTGTCTTATAAGTAAAAATATAGTGTGTGTAATTTTCATATATTGTCTCCATGTGTAGATTCATAATATCGATTTTTTTTATAGTTTTTAGTTAAATGGAATAAGAGATATTCATGGTAAAAAATGTTTCAAAAACTATACACAATAAAATATAGCAAGTGTATATAGACGACTTAAGCATGCGTTTGCCCCTTAATGTTTGGGGGTTTTTAACATTTGTCCACTAACGTTTAAAAGCATGTAACTAGTTGTCAGGAAATAAATTTTTAACTAACGTTTGGGGGTTTTTAACATTTGTCCACTAATGTTTAAAAGCTAAAGATTCACCCCCTAACGTTTGCTTAACTCAACCTTAGTTAAAAATTTATTTCCTGACAACTAGTTACATCATTTAAAAAATAAATTTTTTATTGTTAATTACTTTAGGAGGGTTTTGTGTCTTCTTCACCCAAAATGATTGGCACCTTTTCCCCTTCCCATTTCCACAGAAAATTTTACCATTAAGAACTTTTACCAAGCAGTGAGAGAAAGAGAGCACACAAACACACCTCTGCGACTACAAAGTATGAACTGCATCCTTGATGTCAAAACTGAACTAGAGACAAAAGGTACTCTTGTTCTCAAAATAAAATTTGTTTTCTCCTTCCTAATGGACTACTATTAAGAAATCTATTGTTCGAAAGGTCATAATTTTCTTCGAAATAATGACAATTGTGGTAAATTGTGTTATAGTTTGGTTGAATTATTAGTTAGATTTTAGTTTTTTGACTTTATTTGTGTCTTTTCTTATTCAATTATGTTTAAGTCGATTATTTGTTGTTGTTTTAAATTTTGATTAATGTGTTAAATTGTTGTATTGAGTGTTGAAATTGATTTGAGATGGATTTTCATTTTTGAGAGTTTAGGAAGAATTTAGGAAGATGAAGATGGGGAGGAGAGAGAGAAAATTAAAGGTTTTGAATGTCATTAATGGAGGATGGTGGGTGGAGAGATGAAGAAGATGAAGATGGAGAGGGGATAAAAAAAACTAATGGCATTAGGGTTCTGTCATTAGTAAGGGTATCTTGAACCTAAACACAAAGTTCAGGGGTATCTAAGTAATTTCCTAAATGCGAGGGGTAATTTGAGAATTACGTCAAATATGAGGGGTACCTAAGTAAATTTCCCTTGCTTTAATCAATTCCTATTTGTAATAATGTATATATCCAATGTGAACTAAAATTTATATGGATGCTCGTTTAATGTGGACAATGTAGATATGGAGAATGTTTCAAACTGCTTAATTTTACACCGTGGTGGCAAATGAGTGAGCACTGAAGAATGGTGTTACGTTGGCGGGAAAATTGAAATCTATAACAATATGCCAGGACATTTGATACCCCATGATATTGTCAGATTAGTTTCGAGGTTGGGCTATGATGATGTATTAAGACTTCATTACAATTATCCTTCAATTACAGCGAGTTATGTTTCACAAGCTTGTGGTATGATTCTATAGCATTCTATAAGTTTCTCTCAGTACTTTATTCCAAATATGGAGTCATGGATATTTATGTTAAGCATGCTGAAGATGAGCACAATGATAGTGTAAATGTTGGGCCAGTTCAATCCGTTTTAGTGGATAATGTAGAGTTAGGTGACGAAGTTGACATAATTGAAAAGTTTACATATGGTATGGATGATTCTAGTAGTTTTCTTGACCCTAATATAATGTAATATGCAATCTTAATTCTGACAACATTGATTATGATGAAGAGGCAACTGATAATGAAAATGAGGAGGTTATCATGGCTAGTCAACAAATTCACTGGATAAGAAACAGGCGCTAGATTACGGACAAGAGTTAGGGTCGTTACATAGGATAGCTGACAGGATGGGTGTGAATATTTCTTCAGATTCTTATGATGATGAGGAGTGTGACTCGGATGAGTTTGAGAGCCCTAATTCAAGTGATGGTGAACATGAGTGTAGGTACGTTGTGGACACTTCACAGCATAGAAAAAAAAACAGAGGGAATTAAACACCTAATACATCTTCCACCGTCGTGGGTATGCATGATGATTACTTCTACTTAGGGCAACAATTTGAGAATGCAGTTGAATTTAGGAAAGTCGTGACAACTTATTGTATGTTGAAGGGAAGGGATGTGGATTTCAAAAGGAATGAGAAACTAGAATATCAGGGAAGTGTCCGGCCACTGATTGTCCTTGGTATATTTCAGCTAGCTTGGATAAAGGTTTCTTCATCGTCAAAACCTATGTTCCCACTCAAACTTGTGGCAGACTTGCAAGAGTGAAAAAATTGAGTGCAAAATGGATAGCTGAGACATACCATAAGAAGTTTAGTGTCAACCCTTACCTTAAACTCAGAGAGATAGTTGACACCTTGTTGGATGAGTACGAGGTAAAGGCATAACTAGTTTTAGCATTAAGGGCAAGGAGAATAGCTCATAACAAAATACTTGGAGAGTATAAGGAGCAATAAACTATTCTACATATATATGCATTAGAAATTAAAAAGTCTTAACTCTAGAAATAATGTGAAACTTAAGCTGAACAATGGTGTATTTCAAGGAATTTACATTTGTTTTGATGCTATCAAGAAGGGTTATTCATGTGGATGCATACCATTTTTTGGCATTGACAGGTGTTTTTTGAAAGGCCCTTTTGAAGGGAAATTACTGGTAGCTGTTGGCGAGAGATGGAAACAACCAAATGTTTCCAATTACATGGGCCTGTGTAGAAGTTGAAGATACGAGAGAGTTAGGTTTGGTTTTTGGAAAACTTGGCAAGTGATCGGAAACAAGTGATGGAAATAGGTTTACTATAATGTCGACCAACAAAAAGGGTTGTTTTTCTTTGTTTTTGAGGTATTTCCTATGGTTGTAAAGAGAGTATGGGCTAGGCATGTATACATGAACTTTAGATAGGTTTTTGGAGGAGGATTTCAATCGAGGGTTTTTGGAAAATAACTAAGAATACCACTGAACATGATTTCAATATGAACATGGAAATATTTAGTGGTCTGTCAAAGTAAGCGCGAACAATATCTAAGGAAAAGGAGTTATATAAAGTGGGTGAGGGCATATCACGAGCCTTCTAGCAATTGTGATAGTACAGGCAACAAAATGAAGTTTTTAATTTATACATTTTTTCTTCTAGGCATAAGTGTAATATCCCATATTTTTGAGTATTTATTTAATAATTAAATATTTATTTCTAAAATAAATTTTTTGAGCAAAGGATATTTTAGTAATTTATTTTGGCGGAAATATGGTGCCAAACTTGGATTTGTTAAAGTTTTGAATTTATATCCTAGTCAGAGATTTTATTGAATAAGTTTTAAACATTTAAATATTCAGTAATAATTTTCTTCTTTATGATGGAGATAAAAAAAAAATAGTGCTTGATGGCCGGCCACCATAATTAGGGTGGGGGTTTTGATTTTCTAAAATGTTCAAATTTATTGTGAAAGTTACAAATCTTGGGATTAATCTCCTAATTTATGATGAAGGTTACATAATCTTTAATTTTGGAAATTAAGGGCTCACTATTCAACACCTATAAATACCCGAAACCTCAAGCCATATTTTCCACACCAAAATCTTTCAAGAATCCAAACTCTATTACTTCAAGGTTCTTTCTTCTCTTCTTAATCTATTTTAGTTTGGTATTTCTTATTCAAGTTACAATTTTATTTAAGTAAAAGATTTCATGTTTCTAAGTTTATTATTTTGTTCATGTAAGGTTATGCATATAGTTTTATTTTATAAGGATTCATGTTTAAGTTCTCATGGTAAATTACTTATTAGATTATTATATTATTGGTTGATTATGAGAATATTCAAGCATAAGACTAGGTGAAGCTGCTGGTATATTCTTTGTGCAAGATCAAGGTACGTTATGTAACTAGATCTTTTGAAATGTGGTTTTAATTGTTAAAGTTGTTTATTGACTTAATGATTGAATGGATTTAGAAATTTGGTTTAGAATGGTTACAACTTTTTATTATTCACTCTTGGAAATGAAAATAAGGAATGAATTTATCCAATATATTATATAATGATTTGTTATCCTTTTTGGAAATTTAAATTATTCTTATAAGGAATGGATTGATTGGTTTTTATAAACATTGGATGTTCAAAAAGATGTTTATGAGAAAAGGAGATTTATTCATTACTTACAAGTCATATTATTTTTATTATTATTATTATTATTATTATTATTATTATTATTATTATTATTATTATTATTATTATTATTATTATTATTATTATTATTATTATTATTATTATTATTATTATTATTATTGTAATTGTAATTGTAATTATTATTATTATTATTATTATTATTATTATTATTATTATTATTATTGTTATTATTATTATTGTTATTATTATTATTATTATTATTATTATTATTATTATTATTATTATTATTATTATTATTATTATTATTATTATTATAATTATTATTATTATTATTATTATTATTATTATTATTATTATTATTATTATTATTATTATTATTATTATTATTATTATTATTATTATTATTATTATTATTATTATTATTATTATTATTATTATTATTATTATTATTATTATTATTATTATTACCGCTTGATTAACGTCAAAAAGGGTTTATGCTTCAAAGTCTACTTGTTGGCAATTATTGTTACCCCTTGATATAAATATGTGATGGGATGACTAGTTTTGGTGGGTGTGCACACTTAGGTTAAGGAAGGAGAGATAAGAAGATGAATTATTTTCAAAAATTATTTTAATCCAAGTTATTTGGAAAGAGTTTGTTACTAAAAGTTATCGTTGAATTATTAGTGATGGAATTTTCAAAATGTAAATTGTTACAAACTAGCAAATGTGTTACTTATCTAGTACATTTCGTATTCAGTTTTATAGTGACGCGTATTTCCTTTTTCCTATTTAACTTTGCCTTGTTTACCTTTTGGTAAGGTTGTGCAGGTGAATTTTGGATGTGCATGGGAGCATACTAGGGAGAGGATCTTCACCTAGTATAGGATGTTTTATTTATTTTAAGTTCGAGACAATATTTTTTTTAATAATAAAGAGTTATTGTTATTTTGGTTAAAGTCTTCCAGTGCAAGTTATTTTGTTAGTTAGTAGTTAGTTGTCGAAAATGTGATAGTCACGTGGCAGTAATACTCCTAAATTACTCAAATATTATTTAAACATTATTTATTTTAAAATGAGTAATTTGGAGGTGTTACAAAGTGGTATCATTTTTCCAGGTTTAGAAAAGATAAAATATGGACATTAAAAATGATGGGCATATAGCGTTTCGCATTTGCATTATAAATTATTGTTGTCAAGTTTATTGCTTTCCGTTACTATTTGTATAGGTGCATCTTGCTAGTGCCACGAAAGGTTTTTTTTTTATTATGTAGATGAAGGGTATAGATGCCTTGGGGTGACAAGCTCTATCTAGGATTAGGATGGCTCTCCCCGACGCTGTGGGTAATTTCCTTACCTATGAGCTCTAATCACCTTAGCTATTCTACATCTTAAAAATGAAGTACACTTTAAAAACTTTGAAATAAATATTTTAAGCCATAGTGGTGCATTTAGTACAAATCTTGGACCATATTGATTTTTTTTTCTAGTTAACATATATTAGTATTATTATTAATAATGCTATTTGAATTCTTCTTGCTTTAATATGATGGTTGCATCTGGTAATTGAAGGTAGAGGAAAAGGTTGATGTTATTCCCTATGTATGCGATAAGCAAGGAAGTCATATTGCTTTGACTAGCAAATAGCTAGTAGTATTATGTGTATTATATATTTTTTTATGAATAATTTTGTTACACATGATTAACCACATGAGGGACATGTATTACTCTGAAAAAAGTTCTTTTGGAAGGAAACACGGTCTCCGAATTTATAGATAATGTTGTTGAGACCAGTGATATTAATGCATTTGACTGAGAGCCATGGGTATATGAAGAACCCTATAGAGTTCTGTTAGCCTCAATTCACCTTCCTCGGACACCTAAATACTAGACCCTCTATCATAAGTACGCTAATGTAGCATTACCAAATTGGGAACGGAATAGGAAAAATCATGAGTTTCAAGGAGTATGGTTAGCCATTATTCATCATTTTGGCACTGAACTAATGTATATAGAGATAAATGGGGCTTAAAGGGGTGGGGATGCCATTGAGATTGACCTACCTTGCCTAGTATCCACAATTTCTTCACTTGACAATATGGGATATGAAGCTTCATCTGCAGTTGATAGCCCAGGATATACCCCTCGAGAATACCCAGGCTAATCTGATTACATGGCCATTCACGAGTTGGAGAATGTTATTGTGGCGGGCTACATAGAGCTTGAAGTCTCCAGTAGTAACAGTAGGTTTATGTAATTTTGTTTTGGCCATGAAACGACGTAGTTGTCTTAGGGTATTTTGATGCACTCAAATGTAATATTTGGCCATGATATATGAAGTATGTGATTGTTATGTTTTGAACTAGTTAAACTTACATATTTATTGAATTGTTTGGTAGTTACACAACTATTCTATGAATGTTAGTTGAAATTTTACTCAAACACTATACTTCTAGCAGAATGGCAGAAAGAAGGAGAAGGAGTATGACTTCTATGGTTAAAAGGCTTGCAAAGATAATTGAAAACATCACTGAGGTGATGGCAAATCAAGAAACCAAGCAGAGTAAAACTAATAGCTAGCTTTGATGCCACAGTATGCCCTGAATACCTTAGAGTTAATAATGTTGTTTATTATTTGAGAGATAAGGCGGACCTATGGTGGAAACGAAGGAAAGACGATCTCTTAGAGGATCCAGACTTTAATTGTAACGAGTTTAAAGATGCCTTGAGGACTTAGTTTTAGCCTCCGTACTTAAGGAAGAAAAAGGCTATGGAGTTCACTAATCTGAGGATGGGGACTATGTCTGTTAATGAATATTATAATTTTCGAGTTAATAAGGTTCGCACCTGAGATATTAGTACCGTCCGAGGCTTTGAAGGCCCAAAGGTTTGAGCAAGGGTTAACCTTAACCCTACATAGTAAGCTGGAATGGGTAACTTTTGAGACTCTTGATAAAATTTGTGGTAGAGATGCTCACTTATATGGGATTAAAGGAAGAGAGCTTGAAGGAAACTCCTCTGGAGAAAAGAGGAAGTATAACGGAAATAGGAGTTAACAGAGGGGAGATAAGAAGCCAAAGCCCAATATTGGTTTTAACCAAACTAAGATAGACAATAGGTAACCTAATCGGATGCGTAATGAGAACCAAGGGAATGGGAAGAAAGCCGAGAGAACATTTTTCAGCAAAAGGTGTGATAAGAACCTCCTTGGGAAGGACTGTGAGGGCAACTTGGTGATGTAGTGTTATTGTCAGTGAGGATTTTCTCGAAGATAGATCTGAGGTCATGTTATCATCAATTAAGGATTGTTGAAGGTGATATTCCTAAGAATGAATTTAGGATGCGTTATGGTCACTATGAGTTCACAGTGATGTCGTTTGGTCTGACCAACGCACCTGCAGTGTTCATGGATTTGACGCATATGATTTTCAGGCCATACTTGGATAAATATGTGGTTGTATTTATAGATGATATCTTGATATAGTCGAAGGATAGGAGTAGTCATGAGTTGCATTTGAGGGAAATTTTGTCCACCCTGAGACAGCATAAGTTGTATGCCAAACTCTCTAAGTTTGAATTTTGGTTGGACGAGGTTGCCTTTTTAGGACATGTTATCTCAAAGTAAGGAGTTCCGGTAGATCCCACTATGATTCAAGCAGTGCGTGAGTGGCCAACACTGAAAACAGTGTCTGATATAAGGAGTTTTCTTGGGTTAGTCAGTTACTCCCTCTGTCCCAAAAAGATCTGAACACTTGTTGGGACACGTAGTTTAAGGTGATAAGTTGTGGTGTGGTTATCAAATGTTATTTTATTTAAGAAGTAGATGTGATAGGAGTTGGTGGGGTATTTTTTATTAGAGGAGAAAGAAAGTTAGGTAACTTTTTATTGATAAAAGGTAGAGTGTGGGCCAAAGATGTGTAAAAGAAATAATATATTAATGGTGGGACCATGCCAAGAATGGAAGTGTTCAAACTAATTTGGGACAAACATAAAAGGAAAGTGTTCAGACTATTCTGGGACGGAGGTAGTACTATCGAAGATTTGTGAAGGATTTCTCGAAGATCTCAAGACCAGTGAATAGCCTGACGAAGAAGGAATGTAAGTTTGTCTAGACTCCAGAGTGTGGGGAAGCTTTTTCGGCGTTGAAGGAAAGATTGACTACAACACCTATTTTAGCTCTACTTGATGAGAGTAAGCAGTATGAGGTTTATAGTGATGCTTCGAAATTTGGGTTAGGGTGTGTAT
Organism: Beta lomatogona; assembly: GCA_947646795.1. Lineage (NCBI taxonomy): Eukaryota > Viridiplantae > Streptophyta > Magnoliopsida > Caryophyllales > Amaranthaceae > Beta > Beta lomatogona. Next base: position 1,969,383 of record CANSNZ010000480.1, read on the forward strand.
TGATTATGCTTCTAGGAAGTAAAAACCATATAACGTGAATTATCCAACCCATGATCTTGAATTAGCTGCAATAGTGTTTGCTTTGAAGATATGGCGACACTACTTGTATGGGGAAACATGTAAATTGTACACGGATCATAAGAGCTTGAAGTATATTTTCACTCAGAAAGAGTTGAACATGAGGCAGAAGCGGTGGTTGGAGTTGATCAAGGATAATGATTTGGGGATTCAGTTTCATGAGGAGAAAGCTAATGTTGTCGTAGATGCATTGAGCCGGAAGTCAAGTCATTCAGTTAATGCAATGGTGCTGCCGAGTTAGTTATGTGTAGAGTTTCAGAAATTGTCGTTGGAGGTAGTGGAAGAGGGCGGTGCCAAAGAATTATTGAGTTCTTTGTCGGTTCAACCCTCGATCTATGATGAGATTAGGGAGGGTCAATCAAAGGATGAAAAGTTAGAAAAGATTCGAGAGAAGATCCAGGAGGGTCAGGTATTGGATTTCCAGATAACTGATGATGTGAGTACCCGATTCAAGGGGAGGTGGTGTGTGTTAAGTAATAATAGAGAAGATTTAAAGCGGAAATTATTGGAAGAAGCTCTTAGCTCACCGTATTTTGTACACTCTGGTGGTGATAAGTTGTATAAAGACATGGAGCAGACGGTGTGGTGGCCAAACATGAAGCAAGAGGTAGCAGAGTTCGTGGCTAAGTGTCACACATGCCAAAAGGTCAAGATAGAGCACAAAAGACTACAAGAAGGGTTCAGCCTCTGGATATTCCAAGATGGAAATGGGATTCCATATCAATGGATTTTGTGTCTGCCTTACCAAGGACTAAGGGCTGGAATGATATAATTTGGGCAGTGGTAGATCGTTTAACTAAATCCACGACTTTCATACCTATGAAAAATACTTAGTCAATGGATCAGTTGGCTAAAGCGTATGTGAAGTGGGTGGTGAAATAATATGGTGTGCCTTAGGACATTGTTTCGGATCGTGATTCGCGGTTCTTGTCCAACTTCTGGCAGAGTTTGCAGAAGTATTTGGGCACTAATCTGTTAATGAGTACAACTTTTCATCCTGCTACAGACGGACAAACAAAACGAACGATTCAGACTTTAGAGGATATGTTGCGATCTTGTGTCATGGAGCATCAAGGTTCGTGGGAAGATTTCTTGGACTTGATAGAATTTTCCCACAACAAGAGTCATCATGCAAGTATTGGAATGGCTCCGTTTGAAACTTTATATGGTCGAAAGTGTAGAAGTCCAGTCTACTGGAATGATATTAGTGAAACCGTGGTTCTTGGACCTGAGTTTCTAGAAGAGACAGTGAAGCAAGTGTAAGTGATTTAGGATAAGATCAAGGCAGCTCAAGATCGAAAGAAGAGTTATGCTGATTTGAAGCGCATGGATGAAAAGTTTCAGGTTGGAGATAAGGTATCGTTGAAAATATCCCCAATGAAAGGGGTGATGCGCTTTGGGAAGACGGGAAAGTTGAGCCCAAAATATATTTGGTGCCAAATGACTTAAGCCGAGTCCACGATGTTTTCCATATATCTCAGCTAAGGAGATATTTTCCGGATGTGTTCCATGTGCTGCAACTGGAGACCATCGAGTTAGATGATAGTTTGACTTATAAGGAGCGACCTTTAAGAATCCTTGATAGCAAAGTTAGAAGAACTCGGAATAAGGATGTTAGATTAGTTAAAGTATTGTGGTCAAACCATCACAATGAGGAAGCAACTTGGGAAGCCGAATTGAAGCGGATATGTGCAAGAAATATCCGGCGTTGTTTTCCGAGGTTAGTTGTTGAGTTACAGGGTCGTAACTCCTTTTAAAGGGGGTAGAATGCGATAAAGTTTTGCGCTTTTATCAGGTTAATTACATTTTAGCATATTTTGAGTCATCATGTGCATTTTATGCATGAGCATTTGAGTCAGACACTCCAAGTTTTAGATTTTTAATCTGTTTTTGGAAAGTGATTATGATTTTTTGTCTTAAGTTTCGAGGTCGAAACTTCTTTTAAGGGGGGGTAGACTGTAATACCCCATATTTTTGAGTATTTATTCAAAATTAAATATTTATTTCTAAAATAAATATTTTAAGCAAAGAGTATTCGTAAGTTCACTGGTTTTAAATTATTTTGGCAGGAATATGGCGCTAAACTTGGATTTGTTAAACTTTTGAATTTAAATCCTAGTCAAAATTTTTATTGAATAAGCTTTAAACATTTAAAAATTTAGTAATAATTTTCTTCTTTATGATGGAGATTAAAAAAAATTTTATTGCTTGATGGCTGGCCACCCTAATTAGGGTGGGGGTTCTGCTTTTCTAAAATCTCTAAATTTATGGTGGAGGTTACAAAGTCTTGGGATTAATCTTCTAATTTATGATGAAGGTTACAAAATCTTTAATTTTGGAAATTAAGCACTCCATGTTCTACACCTATAAATACCCCAAACCTCAAGCCGTATTTTCCAGACCAAAAATTTTGAAGAATTCAAACTCTATTATTTCAAGGTTTTTTCTTCTCTTCTTAATCTATTTTAGATCTGTATTTCTTATTCAAGTTTCAATTCTATTTAAGTAAAGGATTTTCATGCTTCTAAGTTTATTATTTTGTTCATGTTAGGTTATGCATATAGTTTTATTTTATAAGGATTCATGTTTAAGTTCTCATGGTAAATTACTTATTAGATTTTTATATTATTGGTTGATTATGGGAACATTCAAGCATAAGACTAGGCGAAGTTGCTAGTATATTCTTTGTGCAAGATCAAAGTACATTATGTAGCTAGATCTTTTAAAATGAGGTTTTATGTGTTAAAGTTGTTTAGTGATTTAATGGTTGAATGGATTTAGAAATTTGGTTTAAAATGGTTACAACATTTTATTATTCACTCTTGGAAATGAAAAGAAAGAATGAATTTATCAACCATATTATATAATGTTTTGTTATCCTTTTTGAAAATTTAAATTATTATTACAAGGAATGGTTTGCTTGATTTTATTGAACTTTAAATGTTCAAAAAGTTGTTGATGAAAAGGAGATTTATTCATGACTTACAAGTCATATTATTATTATTATTATTATTATTATTATTATTATTATTATTATTATTATTATTATTATTATTATTATTATTATTATTATTATTATTATTATTATTATTATTATTATTATTATTATTATTATTATTATTATTATTATTATTATTATTATTATTATTATTATTATTATTATTATTATTATTCTTATTATTGTTATTGTTATTATTATTATTATTATTATTATTATTATTATTATTATTATTATTATTCTTATTATTATTCTTATTATTGTTATTGTTATTGTTGTTATTATTATTATTATTATTATTATTATTATTATTATTATTATTATTATTATTATTATTATTATTATTATTATTATTATTATTATTATTATTATTATTATTATTATTATTATCGCTTGATCAAATCAAGAAGGGTTGTGCTTCAAAGTCCACTTGTTGGCATACTGTTTGGCAATTATTGTTACCCCTTGATATAGATCCTTGATGGCATGACTAGCTTGTGGGGTGTGCGCACTTAGGTAAAGGAAGGGGAGATAAGAATATGAATTGTTTTCAAGATTATTTTAATCCAAGTTATTTGGAAAGAGTTTGTTCATAAAAGTTATCGTTGAATTATTAGTGATGGAGTTTTCATAATGTAAACTGTTACGAACTAACCAATGTGTTACTTATCTAGTACATGTCGTACTCTATTTTATACGAATGCGTATTTTCTTTTTCCTATTTAGCTTTGCCTTGTTTAGCTTTTGGTAAGCAATTTTGCAGGTGAACTTTGAACGTGCATGGGAGCATACTGGGGAGGGGATCTTCACCTAGTATAGGATGTTTTATTTATTTTAAGTTTGATATAATTTTATTTTTAATAATAAAGAGTTATTATAATTTTGGTTAAAGTCTTCCTCTGCAATTTATTTTGTTAGTTAGTAGTTAGTTGCGAAAGTGTGATAGTCACGTGGCGGTAATACTCCTAAATTACTCATATTATTTATTTTAAAGTTAGTAATTTGAGGGTGTTACAAAGTGGTATCAATTTTTCAGGTTTAAAAAAGAAAAAAGTTGAACATTAAAATTGATGGGTAGACATAAGATGGGCATATAGAGTTTCGCATTAGCATTATCAATTGTTGTTGTCAAGTTTATTGCTTTCTTCCGTTACAATTTGTATAGATGAATCTTGTTAGTGCCATAAAAGTTTTTTTTTTATTTAGATGAAGGGTATAGATGTGTTGGAGTGACAAGTTTTGTCTAAGATTAGGAAGGCTCTCCCCGATGCTGCCTTACTTGGGAGCTCTAATCACCTTGGCTATTCTACATCTTGAAATGAAGTACACTTTAAAAACTTTGAAATAAATATTTTAAGGCATAATGGTACATTTAGTACAAATCGTGGACCATATTGATTTTTTTTTCTACTTAACATATATTAGTATTATTAATAATGATGTTATTTGAATTCTTCTTGCATTTATATGGTGGTTGTATCTGGTAATTGAAGGTAGGAAAAAAGGTTGATGTTATTCCGTATGCATGGGATAAGCAAGGAAGTCATATTGCTTTGACTAGTAAATAGTATTATTATGTATATTATATTTTTTTATGAATAATTTTGTTACAGATGATATTAACTTCTTTTGGAAGGAAATACATTCCCATAATTAATTGATGATATTGTTCAGGCCGGTAATATTAATGCATTTGACTGAGAGCCATGGGTAAGTGAAGAACCCTACTGAGTTTTGTTAGCCTTAATTTACCTTCCTCAGACACCTAAATATCAATTCTTCTATGATAAGTATGCTAATGTAGCCTTACCAAACGGGGAATGAAATAGGGATTATCATGAGTTTTAGGGAGTATGGTTAGCCACTATTCATCATTTTGGTACTGAACTAATGTATATAGAGATAAATGGGGCTCAAAAGGGTGGGAGTGCCATTGAGATTGACCTACCTATTATATATGTAGGAATTTATGCCTTGAATCTTGTCAGAGGGCATGTTCGTAAGCTCGCCCGATCGGATCGGACAGGCTCGCCCGACCGGGCGGGGTCAACGTCTCAGCAGGTAATCTAGGAGCAGGCCGCTCGATGGCATCGGGCATGTTCGCCCGATCGGGCGTCGTAGCGAACTACGACTCGGGCGATGGTCGCCTGATCGGGCCCGAGACTTCTTTTGGCTTGGCGAGTACCGCCCGATCGGGCGGAGGTTTAATGAGACGCTGAAACGCGTTTTTCGGGTTTGCTTATAAATAGGTTTTAAACCTAGTTTATTTAATTAACGATTAAGTCATTAATCACCTCTGTAATTCTGGTTATCCTTCTCATCAATAATATTATTCTCTCTCTGCCCGTGGACGTAGCCAACACTCCGTTGGTGAACCACATTAAATTTGTGTGTGATTATTCTTTGTTTTGCATTCAATATTTGTTCTTTCTCACATCTGTCATAACAAATTGGTATCAAGAGCTTTGTGTTCGATCCGGGTGAGAAAGATGTCTGGGATGAATGTGAAAATTGATAAATTCACTGGGAGAAACAGTTTCAGTCTGTGGCAGATCAAGATACGTGCTTTACTGAAGCAACAAGGGTTGTGGGCACCGTTGGCAAAGAAGTCATCGGATTTAGAAACCGCTGAGATGGTCGTTCTAGAGGAAAAGGCGCATTCAACAATTATGTTATGTCTTTCTGACGACATAATTACTGAAGTTGCGGAGCAGGAAACTGCTGCTGGTCTGTGGTTGAAATTAGAGAGTTTATACATGACCAAATCTCTAACCAACAAGTTGCTTTTGAAGCAACGTCTGTTCAGCCTGCGTATGCAGGAAGTTATGTCTCTGAGGGATCATCTAGATAAATTGAATACTATCTTGCTACATCTTCGTAATATTGATGTTAAAGTAGATGATGTGGATGTTGCTTTAATTCTGTTAGTATCTTTGCCTTTATCGTATGAGAATTTTATGGATTCTTTTATTGTTGGGAAAGATAGTCTGTCATTAGAAGAAGTAAGATCTGCTCTTCATACTAGAGAAGTCCATCATCAGGCATCTAGTTCTAGTATAGAAAATCAGACATCTGGATTAGTTGTCACTGGTGGTAAGGGACAGGGAAAAACTGGTAAAAAGAAATCGAACCATAAAAATTCGAATTCTTAGGGTCCTAAACCTAATGATGTCTGTAATTACTGTAAAGAGAAAGGGCATTGGAAAAATGAGTGTCCTAAGAAAAAGAAGCAGCATGACAAGAATGAAGGTTCTGCTGCTCTGGCAGAAACTGATGGTAATTCTGAGGAAGATCTATCCCTAGTTGTTAATAATCAGTCACAATATAGGGATGAGTGGGTTCTTGATTCTGGGGCATAGTATCATATTAGTCCCTGCAGGGAGTGGTTTTCAACTTATGAGCAGATAGATGGGGGTAGTGTTTCTATGGCCAACAATGCTGCCCGCAAAGTAGTTGGAATAGGCTCCATCAGATTGAGGACTCATGATGGTACATTCTGTACCTTGAATGAAGTAAGGCATGTTCCACTGATGACAAAGAATCTGATATCTTTGAGTCTTCTTGACAGTAGAGGTTTCAGTTTTCAAGGTGAAGGTGGAGTTATGAATGTCTACAAGGGTTCGAAGGTAGTTCTGAAAGGTATTAAAAAGGGTACCTTATATTTTCTTCAAGGTTCTACTGTGACAGGTTCTGCTGCTATTGCATCATCTGAGGTTCCCAAGGAGGATATGACCAAGTTATGGCATAGGAGACTTGGACATATGGGTGAAAGGGGGATGCAAATTCTGTCAAAAAGGGATCTTCTGTGTGGGCACAAGGTGCAGGACTTAGAGTTATGTGAGCATTGTGTGTTCGGGAAGCTTCATCGCAGCAAGTTTCCAAAGGCTGTGCATACTACAAAGGGCACACTTGATTATATTCACTCTGATTGTTGGGGTCCTTCCCGAGTTGAGTCTATTGGAGGTTACATGTATTTTGTGTCAATGATCGATGATTATTCAAGGATGACTTAGGTAATTATGATGAAGCATAAAAGTGAGGCCTTCATGAACTTCAAGCAGTGGAAGGCTTTGGTGGAATATCAAGTTGGAAGGAAGATCAAAAGACTGCTAACTGATAATGGTCTGGAATTTTGCTGTCTGAGTTTAATGAGTTTTGCAAGAATGAAGGGATTGCACGCCATCATACTGTCAGGAATACTCCACGGTAGAACGGGGTAGCAGAACGCATGAATCAGACACTGTTGGAGAGAGCGAGGTGCATGCTCTCTAATGCTGGGTTACCTAGAAGATTTTGGGCAGAAGCTGTAAGTACAGCTTGCTATCTGATCAACCATGGACCTCACACTGGTATTGACTGTAAAACACCTTATGAGGTGTGGTCTGATAAGCCTGCAGATTATTCTCTGTTGAGAGTTTTTGGTTCTACTGTTTATTATCATGTAAGTGATGGTAAATTAGAACCTAGAGCTAAGAAGGGTGTATTTGTGGGTTTTGGGAGTGGAGTTAAGGGCTATAGAATCTGGTCACCTTCTAAGAGTCGAGTTATACTTAGTAGAAGTGTAATATTTGATGAAAATTCTATGCTTAACCCCACTGTGAAGTCTATGGTAGTGTCTGTTGGTAGTGATGTTGATAAGCATGTGGAGCTGGAAGTCACTTATGATGGGAGTGAATTACAGCACCAAGGTGGAGAAGATCAACATGGTGCTATTGAATCTGAACCTTCTAGTCATCCATCTACCTCATCTGAAGCACATCGAACTAGTATAGCACTTGATAGAGCTAGAAGAGTTGGTGTGGGACCTCCTAGGAGGTATGGTTTTGAGGACATGGTTGCTTATGCACTGCAAGTTCCTGAGGAGGTGGAGGTAGATACTCATGAACCATCCACCTATAAAGAAGCTGTCTCAGGTAGTGAGTCTGCTCAATGGCTCACTGCTATGGGAGATGAAATGGAGTCTCTGGATAAGAATCATACTTGGGAGCTAGTCAAGCGTCCTAAGGAGAGAAAAATTATCACCTGCAAATGGGTTTTCAAGAAGAAGGAATGGACATCACCTTCTGAGGGGGTCAAGTATAAAGCTCGGGTTGTTGCAAGAGGGTTCACTCAAAGGGAAGGGGTTGACTATAATGAGAGTGGTTAGACACACTTCCATCAGGGTGTTACTAGCAATAGTTGCACATCAGGATCTTGAACTTGAGCAACTAGATGTGAAAACAGCTTTCCTACATGGGGAGTTAGAAGAAGAGATTTATTTGACTCAACTAGATGGGTTCCAAGTTTCTGATAAAGAAGATTATGTTTGCAGACTGAAGAAGTCCTTGTATGGGCTAAAGCAGTCTCCTAGGCAGTGGTACAAAAGGTTTGACAGTTATTTGATTGAATTGGGTTACAACAGGAGTCTGTATGATTGTTGTGTGTACCACAACAAGCTGGATGATGAATCATGGATTTATTTGGTCCTGTATGTAGATGATATGCTTATAGCTGCAAAGTCCAAGTCAGATATTAAGAGGTTGAAGGGTCTTCTCAGTGCTGAGTTTGAGATGAAGGATTTGGGTGCTGCGAGAAAGATTTTGGGGATGGAGATTTATTGGGAAAGAGATCAGAGGAAGCTTTTCTTGTCACAGAAAGGCTACATTCAGAAGATTTTGTCAAGGTTTGGCATGTCAACAGCTAAGCCTATAGATACTCCAAGTGCCTCCAATAATCATTTATCTGCTGCTTTTGCACCCAAGTCTGTTGAGGAGAAGGAGTACATGAATAGGGTTCCTTATGCTAGTGCAGTAGGGAGTCTGATGTATGCTATGGACTGCACTAGGCCGGATCTTGCACATGCAGTCAGTGTTGTTAGTAGGTTCATCGGTGATCCTGGTAAAGAGCATTGGCATGCAGTCAAGAGGATTTTTCGTTACCTTCGAGGTACATCTGATGTTGGTCTCATTTATGGGAATGATACTCAGTGTTTAGTTACTGGTTACTCTGATTCGGATTATGCTGGAGATGTAGACAGTAGAAGGTCTATGACTGGCTATGTATTTACTCTTGGTGGCTCTGTTGTTAGTTTGTCTACAATTACTTTGACTACTGAAGCAGAGTACATGGCATTGACAGCAGCTGCTAAAGAGGGAATATGGTTAAAGGGGCTAGTTAGTGATCTTGGTTTGAATCACGATCAGGCCATTGTGTATTGTGACAGTTTGAGTGCAATATGCATGCTTAGCCAAGGATCAAGTCCATCATGAAAGGACTAAGCACATTGATGTGAGATATCATTTTCTGAGGAGTGAGAAGAGGGTTAGGGTGAAGAAAGTAGGTACTGCTGATAATCATGTTGATATGTTCACTAAACCTGTTCCATATAGTAAGTTTCAACATTGTTTGAACTAGCTCAATGTTCGTGATTGTTGATTGCCTTTTGGGGCAAGTCTGGGGCCTTTAGGGGCTAATCTGGTGTCCTTAAGGGACAAAACTATTCTGGTTGTCTTTCGGGGGCAAATCTTGTTGCAGGGAGAATCTGGGTATTGTGTTCAATGCATCTGTTATTTGTTTATCAGGTTCATTGTGAGAGGATTCAAGTCAAGGTGAAGATTTATAGGAATTTATGCCTTGAATCTGGTCAGAGGGCACGTTCGTCAGCTCGCCCAACTGGATCGGGCAGGCTCGCCCGACCGGGCGGGGTCAACGTCTCAGCAGGTGCTCTAGGAGCAGGCCGCCCGATGGCATCGGGCGTCATAGCGAACTACGACTCAGGTGATGGTCGCCCGATCGGGCCCGATACTTCTTTTGGCTTGGCGAGTACCGCCCGATCGGGCGGAGGTTTAATGAGACGCGGAAATGCGTTTTTCGGATTTGCTTATAAATAGGTTTTAAACCTAGTTTATTTAATTGACGATTAAGTCATTAATCACCTCTGTAATTCTGGTTATCCTTCTCATCAATAAACCTGATATTTGTTCTCTCTCTGCCCGTGGACGTAGCCAACACTCCGTTGGTGAACCACGTTAAATCTGTGTGTGATTATTCTTTGTTTTGCATTCAATATTTGTTCTTTCTCACATCTGTCATAACAATATACAATTTCTTCACTTGACAATATGGATATGAAGGTTCATCTGAGGCTGATAGCCCACAATATACCCCTCGAGAATATCCAGGCTAATCTGATTATATGGCCATTGATAAGTTGGAGAATGTTATTGAGGCGGGTTACCTAAAGCTTGAAGTCTCCTGTAGAAATAGTAGGTTTATGTAATTTTGTTTTGTCCATGAAACGGCCTAGTTGTTTTAAGGATATTTTGATACAATCCGTCTTGCGTGGACCCGGTTCACATTAAAAATAGTGTGGACCAGGCCTAGACACGTGCCCCACTACAAACTAGTACTCCCGTTTCCAAAATCCGCTCGATTTTTTCTCTTTAATAAGATTCTCTCGCTCTAAAATTTTAACAAAAAGTTGTTCAAATTAAACATACACTATATCATTTTAAAACACACTATATCATGTCAAAATACACTATCATATCAAACACTATAACGATCGATTATGATAATTTTTGTAATATACAAATAAACTACACTATAACATTTTAAAATACACTATATCATGTCAAAAACACTATATCATGCAACATTATCATATAAAAACACAAAAACACAATCATGTCAAAATACACTATATCATTTCAAAATACACTATATCATGTCAATATACACTATAACATGCAAATATCATGCCAAAAACTCAGAAACACTATCATTTTAAAATACACTATATCATTTTAAAGTACACTATATAATTTCAAAATACACTATAACATGCAACACTATCATGCCAAAAACTCAGAAAACACTATCATTTTAAAATACACTATATCATTTCAAAATACACTATATCATGTCAATATACACTATAAATGCAACACTATCATGCCAAAAACTCAAAACACTATCATTTTAAAATACACTATATCGTTTTAAAGTACACTATATCATTTCAAAATACACTATATTGTTTCAAAATACACTATCGAGAGTGAAGTTATTAGGAGAGATAAGTTATCGAGAGAGAAAAGGGGAAGCGACGCCAAAACGGAAAGTTGTAATCATTAAACTCACGTAGATGGTACTAAGTTATGTCATATTAGTTTTTTTAATTTTGATATATACTCAAATGTTCTAGTAGTTGCTATGTATAAGGCCCAATATTACTGCCACGTTAAAAAAAACTCAAACATTAGGGGGCAAACATATGCCTAACTCATATATAGACACTGACCCTCCGTGGTGTGGTAATTTAGAAGTTAATATCCTAAACCCCGAGTCATGGGATAAAGGGTTGGTGGAGCGAGCGAGTCAGAGAGAGAAAATGGGATGATATAACCAAAAAAAAAAGAAAAAAGAACTCGTATACGGTTAGGGGTGTCAGAAACAAATCTGACCGCTGGGTCAACCTGATTCTGACCTGACTTGAACCTAGTTCGACCTGTGAGGGTCAGTTCCCAGACCTGACCGAAACCTGACCTGGGATTACCCAGACCTGACCGGCACCTGGCAAGATTATATGCGACCGACCACTGCATGCACCCGCATTCAAACTCGAACCCGACCGTACTCAACTAGATATTACTAAAATTCAATTATTTTTTTATATCTACAGAATCATTTAAATATATTAATTTATAAAATTTATTACATTTAATAATTAATTAAATAAAAAACTAAATTACATTTAATTTAAGGGTTAAACTTTGAATATCATGTACTTGTTTATATTTCATTTAATTACCCAATATTCCCATTTTCAAATAATATTAAAAAGTATTTGATTAAACCTTATACTTCAAATTTATTATCTCATTTTAATATTCTGCCAAAATTTCTCCATTTTTTATTTCTACCAAATTATTTTCTCCATTTTTTATTTCTACCAAATTATCCCATTTTAATATTCTACCAAATTTTCTACCAAATAATATCTCAAATTCTCGTAACCCTATACTAAACAATTTGCAATAACCAAATTAAAACTTACATATTTATAATCTCCAATATGCCAAATTAAACGGAAGAAAACAATTGCCAAACACGAAATCTCTTACATTAACATGAGCAATAGAAAAAAAATCCAAACCCATATGGCAAACACAGAAAATTCAGATACTAAAACAAACTAAAACAAAATTACAGATTTATTTTCTTTATACTAAACAAACCCATATGAAAAAATCAGATAAGACCTACTTCAATTTCATGACAAAGAAAAAAATAAAATACTGCAAAAATAGATATGTTTATTGAATTTGAGAATGTCAAAAGAAAATTACAATCCCAGATCTAAGTTTATCAGATAAAAAAATTTCAAAAAAATAGGTAAAATAAAAACAAAAATTCAGTTATCTTACAAGCTTTCTCGCTATCACCACATGTTTGGCTTGAGTTTTTTTTTTTTTTTTTGCCTTCAGATCTAACATTTACAAACCCTACCATTGGATATTGAAAAAGGAAAAATAAATTATACGAAATTTTTTTTTAAGATAATTGTATCTTTGTTATTAAATTTGAAGGATATGAAATCATAGTTTAAAGGATATGAAGATCTTGATTGTGATATATTGAGTAATACGAAGTTGAATATTTTTTTCGTTAGAAAATTGAAAGAATGAAAAAGGTACAATTGAAAAGAAAAAGAATTTCCAGAATAATTGATACAAATTGAGTAGAAAAACTCTAGATCTCACAAAAAACTAATTCAACATAACATAAGTATATAAAAATCAACAAATGAAATTACAAATCAAAAAGGGAAAATTCTCGTGTGGGCTGCAACCACCACAGCCGAACAATCTCGCAACCACCACTAACTCCAGCGAGAGCTTCGGTTAGCAAGATCTCCACCGAGATTTTCGTTCTGCAATCTCCTAACAACATCATTATCTATACATATTCGGCGTGATCGGCCAAGCTGCGGAACTCAGGATTAAGCTTAGTGCCACCGGAGTATCCGACGGTGGTGCGAACGACGCCGTTTAAGCAACGAAGACGGCTTCAGATCTCCAGAAACAACCGAGTGCAAAAACGGCTATTTTTAAGGGCTGGGAAACAGGAGGTGTCACTTCCGGGAATCGAATACTGGTCGCCGGCGCTGGAACAGAAATTACGGCGATGATGAGAATCAGAAATTGATGAGAGAGACTCATAGATAGTGATCATCGTAAAGTGATGGAGTTGAAAGAGAAAGAAGATCTGAAGCAGTGGAATTGAAGGATAAGAGTTTTAGAGTATGAGAGATGGAAGTGGAGGTGGGCGGATGAGAGGGGTGGGGATTAGGGTTTTAGAGAGGATAGATAGAAGAGAGACTAGGGAAATGAAAATGGGTTTGAGAGATTAATGGTTAGATTTTGATCCTTCTTAAATCAAAGGGTTCTAATTCATGATCCATGATATTATTTCTTGACCAATAGGAAAAGAGAATGATCTAACACATGGATTTATGACCTAGCATACATGATTGATAATCTTATATTCTTATAAGTTATAATATTACTAATTATTTTCTTGGTTTAGTAACTTACTAACTTTAATTTGAAATTTTGCTTATTTTTATTGAAATTATTATGATTAGTATTTAAGCCATAACTATCATTTATTAATCGGTTTTTTCACCATATAACCCTGACAAATTTTTTTTTGCACCATATACCCTTTCAACTTTTGACATGCACCATATACCCCCCACCTTTACAAAAATACATCGACATACCCTTTTTGTTAACAGACGTGAAGTTGCCGTTAGTGTTTTATTACAAGATTGCCATTAAGTTTGGGCGCCATTATGGTTGGAGTAAATGATCAGTTTTCCAAAAAAACCACGCCCATTCAATTTCACCTTCTCTAACCCTCTGTTTCACTAGAGCTTAGGCATCCATGGAATCCAAAAATGTGTAACCCATTTTGAGAAATCTAGACACTGGTTTGTGCGCAATTGTAAGAGGTTCATAGCTGGTGCAAAATTTGGTCTTGGGTCTTCTTCAAGAGGGGAAAAAACGCGGAGTTGGTGAGTTGCGAAAGTTGGTTTGAAGTTCAAAAATTTCAAGGGTACTTTTCGTTCCAAGTAAGTTCTTTATCCCTTTGTTTGTGTTGTTGATAATTTATGCTTTTGGAATTTTGTTGGTTAGGGTTTTCTGCGTTTTAGGGTTTAGTTTCTTTCGGTTTTTATGGAAGTTTTTCTTTAGTTAATCATAGCAAAATTTTGCATTTTTTTCCTTGCATTCAAATGTAGTATGCTCATTTGTGTTGGAAATTTGTTGTTGTTGTTGATTTGGTTAGGATGGCTGCTGTTTGGTTACTTTTGCACTATGACAGTAAGGATTTTGATGTGAGGGTTGAAGACACTGACATGTGTCACTTAATGGGTTTGTATGAGGATGTAATGGAGGAGACAGTTAAACAAGATGTGTATCTCCCTAAGGCATTTAGGCTACTTGTCCATAATCCTAGGACTAATAGGAAAATGGAGATTGAGAGTGACAAGGACTTGGGCAGGGTTTGGTCTTTTGGAAGGGGCACGAGACACCATTGAGATGTGGGTGGAGGAAACAAACAACCCCGGGATAGTATTTAGGTCATATGTTCAGTTAAGGGAACAAGCCGAGAAGGAAAAACTGGAGAATATAAGGAGAGTGCAAGAGATTCTAAGGAAGGAGCGAGGAGGAAGAGGATAGAAGAATGAAAGAAGAAGAGGAGAGAAAAATGAAAGAAGAGGAGGAGGAGAGGGAAGCTGAATTGGCAAGGAGTTTTTGTGTTGCCATTGAGGTGCCTGTCCTATCTGTGGATGATGTGCATGTAGTTGAGTACATGAGGGTGTACTCAAGTCGGGGGCCGATGAGTGTTGTCCAGGGCCTTCTCAACCCACCGCCTCACCTAGTAAACAACACACACCACCACCTCCATCACCTCCTACAGAGCCTACACCACCACATTCACCTCCCAAACAACACACACCACCACCTCCTTCACCTCCTACAGAGCCTACACCACCACCACCTTCACCTCCCAAACAACACACACCACCACCACCTTCACCTCCCAAACAACACACACCACCACCTCCTTCACCTCCTACAGAGCCTACACCACCACCTTCACCTCCCAAACAACACACACCACCACCTCCTTCTCCTACCGGATAGCCTACACCACCACCTCAGTCCCAAAAAAGAAAAGGGTTAAAACCACCCCAGTTAGGAGACCTAGAACAAGAAACCAAACACAAAGCCCCGTATCACACACAGGGAACCACCCTTTTCACCTCCAATTCCTCGAGCAAGAAACACCTTCCTCCCCGGTTTCTAGGCAAGGCACACAACCTACACCTTCCTTCCCCGAAACTAACATTCCATCTTCTTTAAAACCAAAAAAAAGCAACAAGGACTAGACCTGAGGGATTTAGGGTGCCTAAGAGCACAGCCAAGAAATTTGGGACCTATGTACCCAAAAACAGAGGCACTGGGAAGGGGAGGGTACGGTGGAGGAAGAAGGTCACACTTCCTGTGTGTTTGGATGAGGAGTATGGTGATTTAGAGGGTGATGCCTCATCCGATGGGACCTATTGTGATTCAGGTGAGGGAGGAGACCGATGATGATGACATTTTGATGACCGATTTTGTAGTTCCAGAGGATGAGATTGAAGTTGAGGACTGTTACCTTCAGAAGACCTTTGAGGATTGCCTTGATGGTAGTTCTAGCTTGGACAGAGTGTACAAAGCAATGGGAGGGTTTGGGATGAAACTCCTTTTGGGTCTATCAAGCTTGAAGAATGGTTGATTTTTCCAACCAAGGCAAGTGTTTTTGGAAGTGCCGAGGGATTATTGCATCCAGGAGGGGTTTGCAATAACCGTTGAAAAAGGCCGACACTAAGAGGTTCACCGCCTCTTGTTCAATAGATGGATGCGGTTGGAGGATACATGCCTCTATGATTGCTGATAAAATCGGTTGGGCAATCAAGACATTGAAGGGGGAGCACAAAGCATGTGGAAGATTGGAGGATAATCCTATGGTGAGTGTGTGTGGCTCGCAAACACCTTGCCGACCACATTTCGCAAACCCCGATGTACCAGTGGAGGGGCTGCAGAAATTGGCTTTGGAGAGGTTTAGGCCGAGGGTCAAAAGCAGGCTTCGTACAAGGTTAAAGTTATGTCAAAAGAGTTTATATATGGGGGGTTTGGGGAGTCTTATGGTACTGTTGCCAAGGTATGCGAGGCGATCAAAGAGACCCAACCCCGGCTCTTATTCCCTTGTCACTTGGACTGGGAACACGCAAGTGTTGCCCCTAAGTTTGTGGCATGTTTCTTCTCTTTTGCAGCACAGTTTAGGGGGTTTATAAAAGGGTGTAGGCCTATTATAGGCATAGATGGGGCCCACCTAAGTGGGTATTACAAGGGTATTCTCTTTGTCGCCCTTAGGGATTGATGGAAATAATGATATCTTCTTGATTGCCTATGGCATTGTGGACACCGAGAGCATTGAAAGCTGGACTTACTTCTTCGTAAACCTCCAAATTGTGTTTCAACAAGAAGGCTGTGAAAGAGATGATTGGACCTTCATCGGTGACGGGATGAGGGTGAGTATTTTTTTGTTTAGCTTTTGTGTGTATTTCAATCATTGCATTTTTACTAATTTACTAATTAGTTACCGATTTCATTGGTCGGGGTGTTGAAGCCTCTTTGCATTCTCGTCTTCCCTAGGGCAACAAGAAGAGTGTGTTGCCAACATTTATACATGAATTGCAAGAATGCTGGCTACAGGTGGCACAAAGCATTCCACAAGCTCTTTTGGACTGCAAGCAAATGCATACAACAAGTATGTTTTTAACAAGGCCATGAAGGAAATACAAGCCTATGATGCCAAAGTCGTGGAGTATTTGGATTCCACCACGTAACAATGGAGTAGGCATGTGTTTGACCCACAAGTTTGTTGTGACCATAATACAACAAACTTTGTGGAGAGCTTCAATGCATGCACCAAGCCTTATAGAGATCTTCCCGTGCTTACATTACTTGAAGGTTTGTGTTTTCTCCTCATGTTTCTTCATTGTCTTTTCATTCATGAACCACATAACTAATCACAGTTTTCTGTTTCATTGTAGCTATAAGGCATTGGTCAATGAAGAGACTTGGGGCTAGATTTGCTAAGGCTGCCGATATGGAAGCAACACATTGATCGAGTATGCGAGAAAAATTTTTTAGCAATTAGGGCCGATGAATCCAAGTTCTCGTTATGCAACAAGTTGTGGGGGTGGTGAGTTTGAGGTCGAGATGGTCATGTTTACTTTCCTTGCAAGCTCACGGACATGACATGTGAGTGTGGTAAATGGCAAGGGTGTGGCATTCCTTGCAAACATGCATTGAGGGTTATGTTCAATGAGAGGCTTGAGCCCTCTGATTTTGTGTCCCCTTACTTCAAGGGTGAGGCTTACAAGCACACATATGGGGAGCACATTCACCCTATGTCCGACCTAAGCCATTGGCCAGATTATAATATGCCAGTCATTAACCCCCCATCTATGAAGAGAGGTGCTGGGAGGCCTGCTAAACAGAGGAAAAGAGGGCCAAATGAAGCTAAGAAGGGTCAGAGACACAGCAGTGTTAAGTGCAGCAAGTGCAAAGAGGTGGGACATAATGCTAGGACATGTGGAGGTGGTGCCACTAAAAAAGCTAAGAAGGATAAAGCCTCTACTTCAACTGCGGAAGGAGCTCAGAAGAAGCAGGGATCTCAGAAGAAGGACAAAGCCTCTACTTCAACTGGCCAAGCATCTCAGAAGAAGCAGGGATCTCAGAAGAAGGACAAAGCCTCTACTTCAACTGGCCAAGCATCTCAGAAGAAGCAAGGATCTCAGCCTACACAGAAGAAAAGAAAGGCAACTCAAGCTACCACTAATTCAAAGCAGCAACCAGAAGGGAAGAAGAGTAAGAAGAACTGAAGATTGAAGGGTTCCAAGATGCTCCTTGCATGCCTTTTTTTGTGAATTGGGGCACTATTTTTTGTAAAGCTACTTTGTCATCTGAAAGCCACTGTTTTTGTCAAACACAGTTATATCATCATTAAGAAGATAGTTTTTGTAAAGCTACATTAGTAGATAAGCTACATTAGTAGTTAAATATTACAAACATTAGGATCACAAACATGAGTACTCCTACTTTTATTGCTGCATTAACTAATTTTTGTTGCCTCTTCAATTTTTTCTTCAATTGCTTTAGTTCTTCCTTCATTTTGCTGTTGTCAGAGCTTTCCCCCTCTTCTCTACTGCCTTCATTGTGCTTGAATCCCCTTCCATGGCTGCTGCTACCTTGGTCATAACTTCCTTTGCACCATCTGAAACTATTGCATGAATCACATTTGTAGTACGGCCTCCGAGGATTTGTTGCGGTTTGAACTTCTTATTGCATATTTTCTCCCACAAATGCAATAAGAGTTAGGGACCCTAATATATGAAGAATCGTAGTTTGAAGACCATGTATTTGAATGAGAACTCATACTTCATGTTAAGGGATTCAGTTTACATAGGAATGGCTTTATAAAGAACTCTGGCTGGCCTTTAATCTTCCTAACGGCTAGTTTTTTAAACTGGAAAAGTAGCCGTTATAACTGAAACATAATTTAGGGGTATATGGTGCATTAAGTTCCATATTAGGGGTACATCATGAAATAAGTTTGCCACTAACGGGGGCCTAACGTCCGTCGACAAAAAGGGTATGTCGATGTATTTTTGTAAAGGTGGGGGGTATATGGTGCATTTCAAAAGTTGAAAGGGTATATGGTGCAAAAAAAAATTTGTCAGGGGTATATGGTGAAAAAACTGTTTATTAATTAGCATATTATTATTATTATTGTTGTAGTCTAACATCGATGGCTCTCTTTGTGACACTTGGGCTCATCAGGGCCGTACACGTGTCACCTTAGTAAAAGAAGAGAAAAGCCTTGAATCTCTGGGCTACACTCACTGAGTTAAAAGGATCAAATTCGGCCCAACAAGTCGAGCCCCAGCAGTGCCAAATGGTGAAGGGGAGTGGTCAATAGACATCCCCGGTCATTGTCTCCGCCACGTGTCATGATCTCGATTCCTCGCCCAATCGGAGGCCACTACCGTATGTCAGTTTTTAAGGTTAGCTGTCAATTTGCTATCACTATAAATACCCCTGAAATCAGGAGAAAACACATTCAATGCAAACAGTGCAAAGTTACTCTAATAAAATTCTCTCTCACTTTCTCTTTCTATCTCTACTTTCTCTTACTACTCCTGATAACTAACTTAAGCATCGGAGGGGGAACCACCACCCAAACCTCCAGGGTGGGTCCCTTTGTGCAGGTTCGGGAGCGAAGCCAAGGCTAAGGATTAAGCTAATTCAGGCATTGTTGCACAAGTCTCCATCTGAAGAACACTCAAGAAACTACTTTACTTGCTCGACAAGGAAGCTAAGCCTACAGCTTACTTGTTGGACAAGTGGATGAAACAATTATTATTATTATAATTATTATTATTATTATTATTATTATTATTATTATTATTATTATTATTATGATTATTATTATTATTATTATTATTATTATTATTATTATTATTATTATTATTATTATTATTATTATTATTATTATTATTATTATTATTATTATTATTATTAGTATTATCATTATTATTATTATTATTATTATTATTATTATTATTATTATTATTATTATTATTATTATTATTATTATTATTTAATTAGAGTTATGAATTGAGTTTCTAAATTTTAATTAGACTCCATACTTAGTCTATCATTAGTCTATTACTCAATTAAGTAATAGTATAATTATATTTATTAAAGTGAACTTATATGTAATGTTACATTGACTTTGATTATCGACTTATAATGATACATTCATTAATCTCGTCCGATAACAACTTGTTTCAATCCAAATACATGTTTTAGTTTCAAAATGCATTTAACATGAAGACTACTATCTAAAATAGTGTACTATTATCTTGAATTAGATAAAATAGTGTACTATTCTCTTGAATTAGCTTATAATCTATATTGATACATTCTTAATCTTATATAGTAACAACTTCTTCAATTATCTAGGAACAAGCTAGTGAGTTACTGAGTTGGTATAAGTCTATGTGAGTAACTGACTAAATGCTAAGTTAACATATGGTTGTTAACAAGTTACTATCTAGTTAACTATTGACTTATGGCTATTATGTTTACTATCATTTATATAAACTATTGTTATGTTTATTATTATTATCGTATAACATATGAACTCTCGTTATGATCACTTAAGCCTCATATGAACCGTTATTGTAAACATATGATTGTCATTTGTTATAATATTATAAGATATCAAGAGTCGTTGTACTAATTTATAATCAATATAGTATTAGAATGGTTTTACAATTATTTTAATACCAATGTATAGTACTACTAAAATGATTAAACATATTGATAAAATAGTTTGTTTATACTTTATCATATATAGTCACAACATAATACATATATACCGCGTTATATATATTTGTTATTGTTATGTCGTACTAACATATATAAGTCTACTGATAAAATAGTTTCTTTATAGTCACATATATATACAAAGTTAAGAGAAGACCATAAATACTATACTAGTATTAAACTATTGTATAACATAAAAACAATTAACTTAAATAATCTTATAACTTATAAAGATAAGGGAGTGTTATGGTTGTTAATCTTATACTAGTATTAAGCTATATGGTTGTTAACAAGTTACTATTTAGTAACTAGTAAGTACTTGTTAACTATTTTACTTAACTTATGGTTGTTACTTGTTAACAGTTAACTTATTATAATAAGTTATGGTTAGCTTTTATAGGGGATAATGATTTGGGGGTATAATTTATTATAATTATTATTGTGCAACATATGAACCCTCGTTATAATCACTTAGGCCTCATAGTATTATAACATATTAAGAGTCGTTATACTAATTTATAATCAATAGAGTACTAGATTGGTTTTACAATTATTTTGATATCAATCTTATATTAAAATGATTCAACATATTAGTATTTATATTGTTATTGTTATTGTTAGTATTCCTGTTCTTATTTGTATTACTATTGCTATTGTTAGCCTTGTTACTATTACTGTTATTATTTGTATTTTTACCTATTACCATTGCCGCTTTATGTTTATTAGTATTATTATTCTCATTACTATCATAGCTATTTACAAACTTATATATTAATCATAATGCTTCTAATAATATATCATTTATATGAAGTTTAGAATTGATCGTCTACTCGTTATTATTGTCGTTGGTTATAATATATAATATTAAAACATATGAAGAGTCGTTCTACTCCTTTACTCATTAGAGTGGTTTTACGCAGTTGATTATTCGAAATAAGTGTTGACTAAGAGAATACACTAAACATCACGGTAATCAATATAGTGTTTTTATTGGTTTTTCGTTGTCATCCATATATTTATCGCACACACACATATGTATATATATGTCGATCTTAATACTTTTATTAATATGATTCGTTTACAAAATCCATAGCAAAATCAAGATGGCCCGATCAGAAGTTACCCGAAGTTGAGTTGACGTTCAATAGCGAATGGACCCGATGTTTCACAATGATCGAACTAAGGTCATTACTAATTCAACCCGAGTACATTTGACTTAACTCAACCGTACATGAAACCTAAATAAGATCTGCGCAAACCCGGCAAAAAAAAAAGTCAACGGGAGATCATATCCGGGAATGGATCGACTTGTAAATGGAACGCTCAGACCTGTCCGGCACCCGGGAATCCAATGATTCAAATGTGTTCGACCCAGTTGAACAAAACCTGACCAATCATGACCTGGGACACTGACAATCAGAATCCTGACCTATCCGGGTCTAACCTGGTTCACCGTAGGTATACCCACAACCTGTTTGAGAACCTGTTTTGATACCCCTAATACGGTATATAGACAGAAGAAAGAATATCTGTATCATGGCAAATAGTGGTTTTATAATTTATAGTAAACGATACGGCAAGGTGGCTAAAAGATTTTGTCTCCCTCGGTCCTCAGACCTTAGTTATAGAAATTACAAGTTCCCATAAAAAAAAGAAAGAAAAAAAAATTACAGGTCATATTAGCAAATTGGAGTAAGTACAATCAATCAATCCAACGATACTACCTACTCGTTTGCCGAATAATAATAACTCTATCGGCTATAAATAGGACCTCTCCTAAGTCGAGCAAAGACCATCACCAAAGTTTGCTCTAATAATCTTCTTTCTTTTCCAAAACCTTCTTCGTTCTCTTAAATCTTAATACATGGCCTTGCTTTGTTCAGCCGCTCCATCATATAGTCTAGCTTCTGCGAGTAAGCTTAAGCTAAAGAATACAAATAACTTGCTCACAAAAACTAACTCAAGTAGAAATTTGCATTTAAGAGGCTTACCAAGTTATGGAAATGGAAAGGTGTATTGTTCTCTCATTCCTAAAATAGTAAAAAAAGGAGTTGACATTGTTGAGGCACCTGTTGTTTCCCTTATTAACGGTTTTCAACCTGCGATTTTCACCCCACCTGAAGGTGATTTGAAAAAGGAGGATTTCCCTCCTGATTTCCTCTTTGGTGCCTCTACTTCTGCTCTTCAGGTCTCTCTCCCTCTTTCTTTCTTTTTATATCTTTCTAAGCATCATAACTTAACATGGCCGCCATTCATTAACTATTATTATAATATTAGGTCAATGCATGCTCGTCCACGAGTTGTTAAGAAAGTGCCACTAAATATTAATTAAAAAATCTGAGTACTCATCTCTTAGTATAAGTATATCTTTATATCAGTCACCAAATAAAGCTTGATCTACTAAGAAAGGTATGTATCTCATGAATTTTTGAGGTGGAGGTTCCCCTCACTGCCCTTACGGTTTTAAGAGGCACTTCCTCATGCTAAGCCGTGCTAATTTGACTTGCCCAAGCTCAATACAAATATGTAACATGGCTACCACATTTTTACACCATATAATATTAAATTATTAAGGGACGATGGTTTGAATCAGGTTTGCTTCAAGCCAATTTGCTATGCTCAATTCAAGTAATCGATGATTCAGTTCAAATTTTAATTGACCTATTTAAAATTTAACCCAATCTTTCAAGGACTTATCATCAATTATTTTATCATATTTTTAAAAAGGTTAGTGATTAACTTCGAAATTTAGGCTTGCTAAATGTTGATCCGTGTCAACATTTAGTTTATATAAACAAAGATATAGTTCAAGACTGTATCAAGTTAATTTTACGAGGCAAACATATTATAAACAATAATGTCATCACAAGCAAACCAATACTTCTCTAAAAAAAACAAAAAAACGAAATTTTATACCATCTATTTGTCCTAGGGAACATTTATTTACTCCTTACAAGAACTCTTTCCTAGGTAACTTAGAATTTATTGTAAGATGATGCCTTATTATATTATTGATTGGTATCACTTGATATTTTATGTGATACTGTGGTAGACTGAAGGAAGAGGGGATGAAGGAGGAAGAGGAAAAAGCACATGGGATTTCATGATTCAAGCTAGCCAAGGGAAGAAGGCAGTCGACTCCTACAACCTTTTTAAGGTGTAAAATAGTGATTTTTTTGTATTAATGAAATCGCATGAAGCAATAAATTTAACCATTTGCTGGTAATAAATACAGGAAGATGTGAAAATTTTGAAGGAAACGGGCTTGAATACATACAGGTTCTCCATTGCTTGGCCAAGGATATTGCCTAGTAAGTTGTTTATTTAGAGCCCTTTAATATTAGTCCCTATGACCAACAAGGCAACAACTGCTCAACAGATTTACAAATTAACAAATATATTGCAGATGGTACTGTGGAGTCTGGAGTTAACCAAGAGGGCATTGACTTTTATAACAAATTCATAGATGAATTGATCGCAAATGGTAACGTAAAGCTTAACTAGCTCTTATACTATTTAAGGCCCTGTTCAGGTCACCTTATTAGTTGACGTAAAATTATTATAGGAGAACTGATATAAAGACCTATGAAAATAGCTATTTTGTTGGAATAGACCTAATAAAAAAGTTTTTTGTTGAAAAAAACCTATTATTGTTACTTAAGACCACCTCAATGTTTTACGATCAAAAAACCAATTTTTCCGAGATTGACTTTCTTCCCCTCCCTCTCATTAAATCGGACCAACATATATTTTTTTTCTACCTTAATCCCTTAAAACGGGAACCAAGAGGAAAAGGTTTGGTAGTGTTAAGGGATTAGGACAAAAAAAATAGGTTGATCCCATTTTATGAGAAAGGGAGGGGAAAAAAGTCAATATCGGAAAATTGATTTTTTGGCCAGAAAACATTGAGATGGTCTTATGTAAAAAGGAAAGTATTATAATAGGTATTTATAATCAAAAAGGTTATTATTAGGTCTTTTCGAACAAAATGACTATCTTAATTTTTAATAGGTCTTTCCCAACAAAATATTAAAATCGATTTTCTCTCCGTCTTATTTTTGCTTATCTATAGTGTATCTCTCTTATAATGACCAAATAAATTTTTAATGATTATAACTGATATAGGGATCAAATTGATTAACAAGGTGAAGTGAACGGGGTCTAATTATAATATACTGTATATGTTCTGTGTACATAAAATTCACTATTTACTCCATTTCTATCAGGAATTACTCCCATCATCACTTTGTTCCATTTCGATCTGCCAGTGCCTTTACAAAACCAATTCTATGGTTTCATGCGACCCAACATCATGTATAAATCAACCTCTTAATCTTTTTAGAATTCATTAATTTGATGTAGTAGTACACAATGAATACTGTATTACAGTACAATTATATAATGAACAATGTGGGTGTAGAGATCACTTCAAGGAGTTTGCAGATCTTTGCTTTGAGAAGTTCGGTGACCGTGTTAAGTATTGGGGTACAATAAATGAGCCTTATGTATTTGGCTCCTATGGCTACAAGATGGGATTGCCTGGTGATCTTAAGAATGATCCTTTAGGTCCATTCATTGCTACCCATCATATTATCTTAGCTCATGCTGCTGCCGCCAAACTCTACAAGGAAAAATATCAGGTAGATACTCCCTTCCTTCTATTTTGATTTTTCCATTCGGTATGTTTTAGTCATTGAGCTGATATTTTGATCATAAATTTACACCAAATTACTACCTCCGTTTCATATTAATCTACACACTTACACTTTTCACGCATGCCGATGCACTACTTAGAGCCTTTATATCTCTAATTTTATATTTGTAAAAAATATAAAAAGTCGATATTCTAAAACTACATATCGAGACGAATCAAACAAGACCCCACATGACTATATTTTCTCTTAACCATAATTCACAAATGATAGTCAAAGGGAAATTTGTGAATAGTGTCAAAAGTGTAAGTGTGTAGATTTATATGAATCGGAGGTAGTATATATAAAAAAAAAAGATACTAATGTGAGGAGGTGTCGTTTGATTGGTTCCAACCTGTATTTTCTAAACATGAACTTCGTAATTTTATTTAATTTTTTTTAGTAATGCGTAGTCAAAAGACACTAATTGTCAAAACGATGCAATTATCACGGTGCGTGCTTAGTTCATCCATGGCTAATCAAAACTTCTAATCTAATTAAATCATATTCCAATATGTAGAAATCTCAAGGTGGAAAAATTGGAATCTCACTCCCATGCAAATGGTATATGCCGCACTCTGCTGATCCTAAGGACTTTGCAGCTACAAAAATGCAGCTAGACTTCCAGCTGGGCTGGTAATTACCATAGTTATTAATATAAACACCTTTCATGTTCTTCTTTCTGTTCCCTTCAAAAAAAAAAAAAAAAAAAATGTTCTTCTTTCTGTTTGCTTGTTTTACTTATTTCTTACAATCTTCAGGTACATGGATCCATTAACTCGCGGCGAATACCCTGAATCCATGAGAAAAAATGTGAAGGGACTCCCTGAGTTTACACAATCCGAAAAAGAGCTAGTCAAAGACGCCTTCGATTACATTGGTATCAATTACTACACTTCCAGATTCGTCCAGCATACTTGTACCGTCGATGCAATGACTGGCGTTATCACTATCAAATACGCTGAACAGACTGGTAATTATAATCAAAATCAAAGAGCCAAAGTACAACGATATATAATAGTTCAATCCATGTTATTTCAATGTCATTATAATTACATTATTATTCTTGTGTTGCAGCTGATGATGAGGGAAACGTCGTCGGGCCGCAAGCGAAAGGACAAGAGGACATTTATGTCCACCCTGATGGACTCAGGAATTTGCTTCTGTATGTGAAGACTGAATATGGTAACCCTGAAGTATATGTGACTGAGAATGGTGAGTATAAACTTTTTTTTTTTTTTACTTACCTTGTCAATATTTTTTTTTATAAATAGATAGTATAAAATTCTTGAACAGCAAACGTTAGGGACGTGTGCCCATGTCAAAGCCTCAAAGGAATAGGGAGCTGCGTGATAATGTTAATAATTGAGAACACAAAAATGAAAAAGTGACGAAATTTTATTACATATATACACACACCATAATATATGATTCATACCAAGTTTCTTAATTTATAAGGTTTAAGTAATTAATGTTAATTATTATTATTTTTTTGAGAAAGAATAATGTTGTGCAGACTTTTGAGATGAAAGAAAAATAAATTGCATATAGCTTGTTACTTTCTGGAATTTTGGGTGGTCTTGTACACCATAATACTACCATCTAACACTTTAAACATTCTAATATACTTCCTCCGTTTCAAAATAAGTGAAACATTTCTCTCATTTATGTGAGAGTTTTTTGAGACAAGTGTTTCACTTATTTTGGAACGGAGGAAGTATTAAACGGCCCTAATTGACATATGAATTATGTTATGGCAGGTATGCCGGATAAACCAACAATCACAGGCTCGGTTAACGATATGATTGCGCAAGGAAAAACAGCAGAACTTGAGGCTGCATTTTATGATGACTATAGAATCCAACATGCTGAGGATCATCTTGTAGCTGTTCGAGAAGCAATAAAGTAGTACATCTAATCAAATACACTTGTTACTTTTTTCTTTTTGCTCTATATATCAAAAGCTGACATGCTATAACATTGTAGAAAGTTTTTCTTGAAATGGTAACTTAATTGGTATATATGAATGCAGGGAGGGAGCTAACGTGAAAGGCTACATTGTATGGTCACTGATGGACAATATGGAAGTAGGTGCAGGCTACGATGTTCGCTTCGGCCTCAACTATACTGATTACTATGACAATCATAAAAGATACCCTAAAAAATCTGCTAAATGGTTTGCTAATTTCCTACAAGCAGAGAACGCAAAGGGTTCCAACTAGAGTTTCAATTCTATTGTGACCATGTCAACTAATAATGAACGCAAATTACGTTTATCATATAATAAGTGTTTGTGTTTTCTTAATTCATAGAAAGACTAGTGTTTGTGTTGATTATAGAAAGTATTTATATTTTGTATTCGGCAAACTATTTAAGTGAAAATTGTCCGTGCCAAATGCTACTTTGTTCCTTTTGTTTGTGAGGTAGGAAGGTTAACGGATAAGTTCGACGAAGAAGTTCGTCAAAATAGCCTGAAATGATTTCTACTAGTCAAGCCTCCGGAGTCAGAATGCTTATTATAATACCTTTATGGAAGCGAAACGGGCCAACGAGTCAAACTCACTGCTGTGCTGAGAACGATAGGCTTTTTATGCCATCCGAGTTCGTTTAGGGCCCGAAAACAACATTTTAATTATTTCTGGATTTTATTATTTCCTTATTTTCGTATTAGGGTTTTTTTTAAGTATTTAAACATTATTAGGTCGTTATTTTCGTATTAGGTCGTTATTCCGGAGTTTCTACAGATTTATCACTTGTAAATCTGTTTGTTCTTGCTAAAGATTAGCGCTTGCTTTTCTTTGAATCTTTCCGACTGCGTCAGTTTGGAACTTCTCTTTTACTTTTGGAAGATATCTCTTACTTTTACACTCACTCTCTTACATTTTGGTACTTATCTCTTACTTTTTGTTTTTGCAAATTAATAAGGTAGTACTCCCCTGTTAATTAATATGCTCCAAAAAAAAAATTTTGTTAGTGGAAATAATTAGATTCTAAGAATTAGTAGTCTTAAGTTAGTTGGTTAGTAATTATTTTTGTTAAGATATTTTAGGAGCAATATTCTGTTAATGTTGTAGGTGGTGAGATTAGGCTTTACATTTTCTCTAGGGTTTCCCCTTGGGAGGGTTTTTTTGTTCCCTCTAGGGTTTATCCTTGGGAGAATTTTTTCTAGCCTCCATCACTAGGTTTCTTCTGCTTTTTTTAAGGTCTTTCCTTCATTTTTTTTTTGCCCTTCTTTCTCTTTCTCTTTCTCTTTCATCTCTTTTCTTCTTGCCTCAATTGTGAATCTTTGAAGGAGCTTACACTGGTGTTTTTACTGGTGGTAAGCCCCAAAAACTCCTTTAATTGCTTCCAATAAGTATATCTCATCCTTAAAATGGTATTTATTATAGTATGTTCAATTTCTTTTTTTGTTCGTTTGATGAAGGAGGAATATCTAACAATCTCTATTCTCTGTAAAAATCTAGAAGACTAGTAGACCACAGAAGTATTTTAACCCAAACGACTATGCATCAGCGGAAGTTAAGCCGAATTAGAGCGAACTCACAGATTGTATTGCTTCGGATGAAATTTTTTATTAAGGCTATTTATAATCGAATCTACTATGTATCTAGTTCTAAGGTGTTACGTACTTGTTTTGGAATTTTTGATTTTTCAGGATTTTATTGTAAATGTCATTTGGCTATCTCTTATTAATGAAATCCTTATTCTTCCTGCCAAAAAAAATTGGTGTAGGTGGTGTGTATGTGGGTTTTCTCCCACTACCTGCTTATCCTAGTTTCTAGCTTTGTGGTTTGTAACTTATTAGTTGTATGCCTATTTATAGGGAATTTCCATTATCTTCAATATGATGTATGAGATTGCAGTGTTTTCCAACGACTTGTTTTTTGCTTCATTTTGCTTTCTTATTCCAACAAATTGGTATCAAGAGCCATATAGATCCTGAGGGCTTGTGAGGTTTATTCCAAATTTGAGCATTTTGATTTTTTTTTTTTAGTGGCATCAAACTACTTTTCTATTTCCATTCCCATCTTCAAGGTAGAGAATTATCATTCATGGGCAATCAAGATGAAATCATACTTGAAAGCTTTGAGTCTATGGGATAGATATTATTGAGAGTGGTATCGATCCAACTCCTCTTCCACAAAATCCTACACTAGCCCAAGAAAAAAAAACATGATGAGAAAATGGCACGAAGACCCAAAACACTTTCATGTCTGCATTCCGCGGTGTCGGACGAAATTTTTACAAAGCATTATGTCTTGATTCTCCTACAGAAGCATGGGAGAAACTAAAGGATGAGTATGAGGGAAATGATCAAAGTAAATTCATGTAAATCTTACATTCCAAGAGGGAATTTGAGATGTTGGACATAAAAAAAGTGATGGTGTTAGAAAATATGGAGGTCGGTTAATGTCAATTGTCAACCAAATAAAATTGCTTGGTGGGGGAATTTGAAAACCAAAGAGTGGTGGACAAACTAATTGTCACTCTTCTGGAGAGGTATGAACCTAAAATCTTATCGCTTGAAGATACAAAAAATTTCTTAAAATTAACAATGTCAGAGTTGATCAACTCACTCTATTATGTGGATCAAAGAAGAAGCATGCTGAGATATGCAGATGGTGAAAAGGTTGAAGGTGCCTTATTGGTCGAGTATGCTTACCATAAGCAGAAAGGCAAAGCTCTCAAATGCAACCATTGTCGAAAGGTTGGTTATGAAAAAAATGATTGTTGGCACAAGTGAAAGCCAAAATGTTTCAAATGTCAAAAATTTGGGCATGTTGCAAGGAAATTGTAGGTTCCTTGAAGACGGGGAAGCATTTATGTCACAAGTGGCCAAAGAAGATAATTTATTCTGAACTGTGGGTGAGAAGTGCACCATGCATGGAGATCAGAGAAGTACTCCAATTTTTAAAGAGAATATGTATGTGAGATGTGCATCAACAATGAAAAATTGATAGTAGTGGAACGTGTAGCACAAGAATAACGGATAGGTGCTCCGTGAAGATCAAGAAGATAAGAATATTTTGGAGTGAAGGATGGAGTGTGTTAATTAATATGCTCCAACATAATTACTTTTTTTTTTTAGTTAGTTGACAAAAACCCCCGAACGGTGGGGGGTTCAACAGCTACCGGCTCGCCAGTGGCCTCGAGCCCTCTTTCTTTTCCCTTTCTTTTTTCTTTCTTTGTTCTTTGTTTCGCTAGGTTTATGCTTTCAATAAATCCCATCTGTGTGATGGCTTTTTCCCCCTTCGTGGGTTTTGTAGTCGTGCCCTTTATGGTGGGTTTGTTAGTTCAGTTGTTTTGTTTGTTTTTATGACTTGATCCAGGGATATAGATTTGGAAGCTTCGTCTTACAGATTTGTGGAACTGGTGAAGCGTCGTTTTGAAGATATGGGAAATTGTACTCTATGGTTGAAAATCAAGAATATCAAGATGAAGGTCAGATTCTATTAGTAGCATGAATGAAAACTTTAAGAGTGATATTTTAGATTATCTTTTACGTAAGGGTTGTTATTATTATTGTAGATGTCGTTTTGCATTTTATTAATGATAATTTTCCCTTTCCCATTCAAAAAAAAAGAAATAATTAAATCCTAAGCATTAGTATTATTAATTTAGTGAATTAGTAGTTATTTTTGTTAAGATATTTTAAGAGCAATATTATGCTAATTGTGTAGGTGTTGTACATGGGTTTTCTCCCACTACTTGCTTTTATTAATTATTAGTTTTTAGCTTTGCGGTTTGTAACTTAGTAGTTATATGCCTATTTATAGGCACTTTCCATTATCTTCAAATTGTATGAGCCCGTAAAAAAGAAATTGTATGAGATTAGAGTGTTTTCCAACGACTTGTTTTTTGCTTCATTGCTTTCTTATTCCAACACTCCTTATGTACTTCTTTAGTTTGTTCACTTGGAATCTTGACATTATTCACAATTAGGGGGAATCTTATAATTTTTTCTCAATATATAAGGAAAAAAATATAATCATGTGAGGACTTGTTTGATTCATCTCAATAAGTACTTTATTAATATTCCATTGTTATAATTTTTACTAATATGTAATGAAAGATAGCTAAAGTCAAAAAAGTGCAATAGCAAATGAGCACAGTCAAACAGGCAAATTGAACTAAAAAAATTACAGACGGAGTATTCTTTATAGAAAGGACTTTTTAGAACATTTGAACTAGAAAAGTAAGATTAAGAAATATAAGTGGAAAGAGTAACTTTTTAGATATATATGAACATGGTAACTTTGCCAATACATAAGTGTAAATGCCTTAGAGTTTAGCTCATTTCAGTTCAGTTCATTTCAGCTCTGTACAAAAGAACGGGGCCTTAGAGGTTATTGGGTTTTCACAAAATAAAAAAAAATGGGGCAAAAATGTGTCTCATGACTTTACATAGTTACATGACTCTATACTCCATCCCCAAATACAGAGCTTGGCCTGTTTGGCAAAACTAGCGATTTTATTAGCTATTAGCTATCGCAATAGCTGTATTTGTTGGGATAACTACTAGCTGTGTGCTAGTAGTTGTTAGCAATTAGCGTTTAAAATAGTTATGAAACAGAACTTTTTGACAAAAGTAGTTGTATGTTGAAATGGTAAAAGACAATAAATGACATTTATCCTAAAATGAAATTGTAGGTGTGTTTTTATTGCCTATGCGGGGTAAGCGCGTATTTAATTACCTCATTGTAAAGATTTGTTTTGAAATATATTTTGAAAGAGAAGTCGTCGACAAGTCTTTAAAGGAAGACTCATAAACCTAACATGTGATTTTGGAAAACCATAGAGACAACTTAAAGACTTATCCAATGTAGATTTCCCCGTCATGACTTCATAATTAGTTAATGAACCAAAGAAAGAGTTCGGGGGTGAGGGTACGAATGTGATCAGGAATCAAATATTCAATATTTATGCAAATAAATAACCTATGCAATATAAAAATTAATCTATGTCGGTTCGTTAAACACACAATAGACTAATTTTTAGTGACATGTTATTTATGCAATCAAATTACAGGGAACCTAATCCAATTGTTCAAAAATTACACGAACTTAGCATTAGAGCATTTTTTTAGGTCTTTGATTAGCAAAAATAAACATGTGAGGTGATAAAAGCGATAAAACTTACATAGAAAATTAAGTGAAAAGAAATATTAGACTTTAGAGATGTAGAGTAAACAAGACCGTGAATTCATTTATGATCTACATCATGAAAAGCAGATTGTTAGTAAAATAAGAACTAAATTGAAATCGACCCTTAAGTATTATACCTTTGTCGCCTGGGTCTTGTAACGATCCGTAGGAGGAGCAATCTTGAAGCTTGAATGGAGATTGAATGAAAGTTCAAAGTGTTTGATTATATGTTTGAAGTGTTTGGAGAGTATTTTCGTAGTTGGAAGTGTGTGAAAGCGTCGTAGGAAAGTGTGTTAAAAACTTGGGTCAAAACGAGGTTTATTTATAGGGAAAACGGAAGGAAACGGATAAGATTTGAGGATGCGTGGTGTGCTGACCTGTTGCGCTTGACGCATCAGCGATGCGCAGAGCCCATCTGCTTTTGTGCTTCTGAATTTAGTATACTGTCTTGATGTCGCGTGTGCGCAATGTTGGCACGCCAGACATATTTGGGTGCCCGAACCGTATCAACAAAATGAATTATCATACAAAATAAATAAAAAATTTGATTTTCATGATATATTTTGATTTAGGAAATATAATTAATTATCAGGAATAGTTTTATTAAAAAAAATTATCATAAATAATTAATTGAATTTTTTGAAAATGGGCTTTAAAACGACAATTAATTATTATGAATAATGGGCTTTTAAAACTGGGCTTAGAATAAATAAGTACACTTTTATGCTCTTAAAACAATTATGGGAGAACAGACCAATAGTAGGTTTTATCATTGGATACTAAATGGGGAGACATGATTTAACGGAAGCCCCCACTTTGAATGAGGTTCGTGAAACCAGAAGTCACAGTAGGTTGTGTCGAGACGCAGAATAATTCTAGATGCTCTGCAATCTAGAACTGGCCTATATATTGTCTGTTTATGCAAAACAAAGTTAATATGCAAGACGATAACCACTAGCAATTTATGTAGCCTGCAGGAGAAGATGTTAGTAGATAGGTGCAAACAACTCAGAGAATGCACATAATGATCCAAGAATGCATACTTAGACTCTCTAAGGATGCATGATACGCTATGCAAGGTCAGGGTTACGTTATACAAAGTTAAAATAAATAGGTTGAAGGAATTTTGCGCAATGCGAGGGTTATGCAAAGCTAGATTGAACTAGATTGGTAGAAATAGATAGATTGATTTTTCGAAAACTATTATGATAAAAGTCGGGGCCCGAAAGTGAGATCCGTAAATTATAACTCTTCGAGAGTTTGATTTAGAAGAACCACTATAAGTATAGGAAGTTCCCACTTCGGGAAAGCTTGTTTTGAATTAGGCAATTTGGGCCTAGAGAAGGTACTTGATTTGAGTTGAGCATACGGAGGAGCATTCAAAATTTCTTCAATAGGGAGTTAATGCAGGCAAAGTCAGATATCGCCAGTGACCATGGAATTATTGAAGAATCATCAGGGACAAGGAGAGTTTGGATTGAAAGATGAAAGTTTTAGTTGTGTGACTTAAATAATAGGTGAGAAAAGGCTTTAACATGGTCAGGTTTAGACTTGAGTCTACATTAAGATCTAGAAAGAGTATGCGTCTGAATTCTAGAAAGTCAAATCATGTGACCTTGATCAATTTATTTTATTAAAGTGGTTGTACCTTGAGATGAGAACTCCTACGCATCCTTGCGGAATCAGACCATTCGTAGTTCTTAATCGGTTTTTTTTGTGCCCTAACTTTTGCATAAGCCGCCCTTTAAGGTCTTCAATCTAGCCGGCTTGGACATACCTTAGAGAAGGAGTTAGGATTGATATGAAGGTCGGAAAGGTTTAAGTTTGAGGTTTGGGGATTTAGATGAAGGTTTGATTGGATGGGCATGGTAAGGTTCATGGTTTTGAATTTTATCCATTTTAAGGTACTTTGTCGGATTGAAGGATTTGAAACGAGGGGTAGAACTTGTGTGTAAGCCCTCTAGCTTGCTTTTTTTACCTTTGGCTCTTTTTATATTCTTTTTTTTTTTTTTTTGCATTTTGCTTTGTGCTTTTTTTTGCATTGCTTTTCTTTTGCTTTGCACTTTGAATTTTTGCACTTTTTATTTTGCCCGACGTTGATTTTTTTTTTTTTATTGTACAGAGGCTTGCACACAAATTTTAGTGGTATAGGGTATTGGAAGGTTTGAAGGCTATTTGTGGTGTTTTGATTTGAAAAGATTTATTTTGGCTAAGGATCATGGAGATGATGGCTTGAGGGATTTGGTTTGTAATTTTTGATTGCATGAGGATAGTTTACACATTTATTTTAGGCATGGAGGTGGCTTATAGAAGGTGATGGCTTTTTGAAATGCTGGAGAGAAAAGGGAAATGACTCCTAATCCAAAGCACGTTCTTTTTTATTTTTATATATTTTGTTTATTAATCAAGGTCATTTAGAGACAATTTGATTTGGGTTTCATCATTGAATTCGAAGCATAAAGCTAAGATGGTAAAAGGCTAATTAACAAAAATGTAATGATATTCATGAAAGGAAGAAGAAAAGGCTATTATAGATGAAGTCCTACAGTGACATAAACTCGTTGATAAAGAACATAAATTGCTTAGGGTAAGGACTCTCGGACTCAACCTAGAAAACTGAAAATAAAAAAATAATCCGTTTTCAATTAGGGACACATTACCTAAGGGGTTGTTCGTTATGCTGATTTTCGTTGAAGTAAGTATTAGAAATCTATTATCATCGACCATGTTTGTAGTGCATTAATTAAGATCCAATATTAGATGTCAGATGTTCATTATTTTGATGGTATTTACGATAAAAGTTGAGGTTGCACTACCTTTTGGATTTTTTTTTGGTGCGGGTCTAGAGTAGGCCCTAGGAATTGATCGCTCCTCTATTGTGAAGGTGGTCCAAAACATCTTAATGACTCTAAGTGGAGCTGAGGTGGTGATAGTGTACTTGATGAGCCTTGGAGTGGGCTCACCTTTTTGTTTCTCTATTAGGCGTTCCTAAGTTGTAATCTTTCGATCGAACCTGAACTGAAATCTAATGGACCTCACTTGTAAGTTTTTAGAAATAATTTTCGAAATGAGAAATGATTTGCGATGGAGCATATAAAAAGGATATTGGTCTTGGAATAGTATGGGCTTGGCCATAATAGGGACACAGGCTCTTAACTATATGCAAATGCAGACATGGACTCGACTATGCAAGCAGACTGGACTTAATGACTGAGTTTTGGTGGTAATAGACTAATTGGGGAGACTAGACTTTGAACTTATATTTAGGGTAACCAGGCTAGACAACTAGACTTTGAACTTACATTTAGAGTAATCAGGCTAGACAACTAGAATATGAACTTACATTTAGAGTAAGTAGGCTAGACATTAAGGAAGACTAGACTTTAAACTTAGTTTAAAGTGCACAGGCTAGACAACTAGACTTTAAACTTACATTTATAGTACGCAGGCTAGACAACTAGACTTGGAGCTTACATTAGAGTAAGCAATCTAGACTCGAACATAAGTTTTGTGCACTTAGGGAAGACTAGCTTCGTTGGATTTAAGGGTCGCCGTTATGGACTTAAACTTTGGACTTAGTGCTATATGGGTTGGAATTAGAATTGATTAGGGGTTACATGAAGATGCAAACTAGACCTTGGACTTGGATTGGGCCTTTATGGACTTAAGTTTGGAGTAGTAGGAGGAGCACCTGGGCTTGACTTTGGAATGGACTAGGATTAGCACATAGGCTTGACTTTGGAATGGAATGGTATTAGACTTACTCTGGACCTACATGGGCTTGACATGGACTAGGATTCACATAAAGATACAAATGGGCCTAGATTTTGACCTGAGTTAGCAGACTTGGATGAGGCTAGGAAGATTGCATGGACTTAAATTTAAATGGGCCTAAGATGAATGCAAATAGACTTGGATTGGGTTGATTGGATTGGATTGGATTGATTAAGTTGATTGAATTGGACTGAGTTTAGAATTTTCGAAATTCTTTTATTTTTGAAAATGACCCTTTTGTTTTTATCTTTCATTGGAAAAGATGATGATAATTTTGAAATATATTTTTTCTAACATGTGGTAGGATAATGAATATTTTTTTAAAAAAAGATAGAATAGAATAGGGCAGGATATGATAGATAATGATAAAAAAAATATTACTTTTCTTTTTGAAAAAGATATGATAGGATGGGATAGATATGTTGGAAAAGATAGGTTGGATAGAAGGGATAAGATGGGATCGGATGATGTGCATGACGACTCAAACTGTATCATGACCACTTATCTAGATGCACTTTTAAGGATAGACTTCATCTTAGCTGATATGGAAAAAGATCGATTTTAATCATCGAATTAGGTGCATTTTGTTTGAAAATATGACCTAAAACTGATCATGAATGATAATGCCAAGATACAGTGAAAATCGGTGAATTAACCGTTGAAATTGAACTGCAGATGCAACGTGCAGCTTGTACCACATGCAACAAGATTGCATGCCACACAAGCAGCATGTGCCTAGTGCATGTAGCATGCGCGCCAGGCACGGTGATGCGCCTGGTGCACGCTCTTGCATGTGATGCAAGTGGCGTGCGTTCGACGCATCTCTTTCGCAAAGCGGTTTTTCTGTTTCAGTAATTTTTTGGTCGTTTTTCGATGTTTCTAACCTAACTCGAGGGAAAGCATGTTGAACATAGCAAACATGCAATCAAGAATGTCAAATAGGCAACAAATACTGTGCAATTTTAACCTAAAGTCAGGATCTATGTTTAATACAATAGTCAGATTTAGGTTTAGGCTTGAAAGGGCTTATGACTAGGAGATTGATCCCAAACTTCGGGTGTTTGTTAAAAAAGATGGCCATGTGTAAGACGCACTCCAGTCTCAAGTTAGGAACAAGAGAGCAATGCCATGGTTCGGTAGGTTTGCTTATGATTAAGATCCAACTCTATCGTTCAGGAAGTTTTTTGGAGGGACACAACAAAAAATTCCCAGGGTGGCCTCACGCATAGGACATGCGCTAATGGGGCAAGGACATAACTTATAGTGGTTTTGAAGAATAGCCATGTATATGCAAAACTATAATATTATTTAAAGGCATAAAACAAGTATGAATCGTATTTTTCGAGTTTCACCCACTTATCAAAAATTAAAGTTTGAATAATTCGCAGTGAAATCACCAAATTGGAGGCCTATTTTTATTGTCTACGCAGGATGAGCGCGTATTTCAAGACCTCGTTGTAAAGGGTTTTTTTAAATACGTTTTGAAAAAGAAGCCGCCAACAAGCCTTTAAAGGAAGACTCGTCAACCTAATTGGATTTTAAGAAACCATAGGGACAACTTAATTAGGGACTTATCCAATGTAGATTTCCCAGTCATGACTTCATAATTGGTCAATGAACAAAAGATAGATTTCAGGGGTGAGGGTGCGATGATAAGTGCGTTTCTAAAGCACTTTACGGGCTCCTTTTAGCTTGGTTTGGTCGTCTTTCTCCCCTTTCTTCGCTCTTTCTTCTTCATTTCTTTCTCTATTTCGTTCACTTGATCAATCTTGATCATAGTGACATTTTGCTAGATTTTCGGTCAATTTTGATTGGATTACTAGTTCATTTGCTTTCACCGTGTTTTCCCGTGCTTTGATTGCAGGTGTGACCTTTTCTGAGGTTGAGAGTTGGGAGATACGACATAAGGCGGGAGTTTTGAGGAGGTTGCACGCACAAAGATAGCAAAAGGAAATCTTGGGCAGGGCCTTTGGTGCGCCTGCACAGCTCCTGAAATTCGTGAAGTTCCAAGATAAGAGAGTTTGGTGCGCCCACACCAGCCATTGCGGTGCGCCCGCACCTTTCGACGCCTTGTGCTACTCTAGGATCAGAAAGAATGGTGCGCCCGCACCTGTTATTATGGTGCGCCCGCACCATTTAATTTCGTCTGAGAAGTTTGTAAAAGTCGTTCTTAAAAACAATAGTGGGTTATTATTTTCGGCTATACTTTTATTCTAGAGATTAGAGAATTATTCTATAGTTTATATTAGGATCGACCTTTGACTTGCCTTTACTACATTCTTAGTATTAATTGCTTGTAGGTGTTACAATTATTGTTTGAAAAGCGATTTTTGGTTCCTTAACGACACACTGAAAACCCTTTTATAAAAATGGCACCGTTGCCGGTGAAATTGTGCCATTGATTGAAGTTTATCTAATATTAGTGTTGCTTAGTTGATTTTTCTTTTATTTGATTTTTTATTGTGGTTGTTATTTGCAAATCCTCTGCTTAGCTTTGTTGTGTTACATAAGAAGAAGATCTCACGGTTCACCCACTTTGTCTCTAGATCCAGAAATTGACCGTACCTTGCACCCGCACCTTTCGACGCCTGGTGCTAGTCTAGGATCAGAAAGAATGATGCGCCCACACCATTTAATTCTGTCAGAGAAGTTTGTAAAAGTCTTGCTTATTAAAAACAATAGTGGATTATTATTTTCGGCTATGCTTTTATTCTAGAGATCATAGAATTATTCTAGGGTTTATATTAGAGAGAAAAACACATTAGTTTGTCTTAGATTTGAGATTTTGATATTAGAGTTGGTGATTTCTACACTTCCAAGGTACTTTTTATTCAATCAAATTGTAAAGTTTAGTTTTTATTCTTCCTTTTGATTGTTATTATATATTCTTCCATAGTATTAGATCTCCTTTATTATAATTTAATAATTGCTTATTGCTATTAGATTAATCATCCCTTAATCATGTTTAGTCCCAGATTAGCTATAAATTTCATATTTTTATGCTTAGAATCCATGATTAGTGAGTAGTCTCTTATCTAGGGTCAGGGTGAAAGTATGAATTAAGGTTTTGATGTATTGTTATGTGATTGTGATGATTTAAAGACGATTATAAACTAAACCTTGGATTGGTCATTCAAAACCATTCAAAACCCCCATTGCGTAGTTGTCACCTTTGAATCACAATTGCATTAATGATCGTTGTTTTGCTTTGATTCATACTAGTAACCTTAACTCTAGTGTCTTCCTTATAGATATTTTCGCCTCATATTATTTGCTAGTTCCTTGATAATAGTTAGTTTTAGTTGTTACAAAAATCATTCAAAACCCCCAAAGATCCCTCAATTAGGTAATTTAGACTTGATATACTTTGATTAATCCCAATTTCCCTGTGGATCGACCCTTGACTTGCCTTTACTACGTTCTTAGTAATTGCTTGTTAGGTGTTACAAATATTGTTTGAAAAGCGATTTTTGGTGCTTTAACGATGCAATAAAAACCTTTTATCAAAATGACGTCATTGTCGGGGAAATTGTGCTATTGATTGAAGTTTATTTAAGTTTAGTGTTGCTTAGTTGATTTTTCTTTTATTTGATTTTTGATTGTGGTTGTTATTTGCTAATGCTCTACTTAGCTTTGTTGTGTTACATGAGAAGAAGATCTCACAGTTCACCCACTTTGCCTCTAGATCCAGAAATTGATTGTACCTTGCGAAAGGTTCAGAGAAATTTGGAACAATTGCCTTTGGGTTTCGAACCATCTTCACCAGTCTCAAGTACAACAAGTGAAGTTGAATTAGATATGGGTGAAGCAAATGCACAACTCTTTAGGGATTTCAAAAATCCGGGTTCCTATGTTCTACAAGGTGGTATTCGACTCCCCACCACTACTACTAATTTCAGCATTCATCCTCAGTTCACTCGGATTGTGAAAGCGGAATAATTTTGTGTGGGGTCAGATGAAGATCCTCTCGACCATCTTTATAGTTTTCTTGAGATCTGTTCCATGATAATTAACCACAAATGACGTCTCTCCAGACTACATTAAGATGCATCTGTTCAGGTCTTCTCTTACAGGAAAAGCAAAATCATGGCTCAAGAGCTTAACTGCTAATTCCCTCACTACTTGAGGGGAAGTCACATTGGCTTTTCTAAAGAAATACTTTCCAGAGTGGAAGACAACATACATAAGGAGGAAAATATCCTCATTTGAGCAAGAGAACAATTAAACACTTGCGGAAGCTTGGGAACTGTTCAAGGAGATGATCCGTTCATGTCCTCACCATGAGTTCAACAAAAATCTATTCATGCGGTTCTTCTATGATGGCCTTGATCCTATGTCACGTGCCAACCTTGATGCCGGAGCGGGAGGTCAATATTCAAAGATCCTGCAAGACCAACTTGAGTACACAATTGAAGAAGTGATTAAGAATATTCATGGGGTGGAAGAAGAAGAGGTGTTCAACCTAAGAAAGAGTGGTAAGTTTGTTTTGGACCCCATGGATCAAATTCAAGCTAAGATGGATCAACTTGACAAGAAGCTCTCCAAGATCAACCTCGTATCATCTAATCCATCACATGTAAATTCATTTTCTTGCGATATCTGTTGCGGTACTAACCATGATACTTCTTATTGTGGAGGTACCCATTCGGAGCATGTGGCGGCGATAAATTCAAGAGGAGATGGTTATCAAGGAAACCAAGGGTATAGAAGCAATCAACAAGGAGGTTGGAAACAGCCTAAAAAATCTTACAATCAACGCTTCCACCAACCTCAACAAGGATGGAATCAACCTCAACAAGGGTACAATCAAGCTCAAAACCAACGGTATGTGCAAGGGTATAACCAAAACTATAACCAAGGTGGTTCATCCTCTCAAGGATCTAATGTCTACCAAACTCCACATCAAAAAGCTAATTTCAAAAAGGCTCCCCCTAATCCTCCGTTCCCCAAACAAAATCCTGAACCCACTCCATCTCCCAATCCAACCTCTCTCCAAATTCTCCAATAACTCCAATACATAAACCAAATTCTCCAAAACCATGAGCAAAAGTTTCAAGAGCTACAAGCCCATAACAAAATGCTTGAAACTCAAATTGCCCAAGTAGCTGAGAAAAACCCCTCTACTCCTACAAATTAATTTTCGGGCTAACCCATTCCTAACTCCAACCTTCACCAGGCCAAAGTTATCCATTTGAGGGTCCCAAGATGCCTAATGGGAGCGAAGAAAAGGAAAATGAGGAGGTAGAGAAGGAATGAGAAGTTGATGTCGTTGAGATAGAAGTTGAAGTTGAGGAGGGTGAGAAAGGAGAGAACGTGGAGAAAGGGGAGACACAAGTCTAAGTTGGTGATAAAGCTCCATTTCCATCATCTCCACCATCTAAAACCTATGTGCCACCGGTTCCTTACCCTCAATGGTTGGTGGAGAGAAAGTTGAGTGACAAGTTCACCAAGTTCCTCAATGTGATGAAAGGCCTTCAAATCAACATTCATTTCCTTGAGGCTACGTCTCAAATGCCGGCCTATGCTAAATTTTTGAAGGAAATCCTCTCCAGTAAACGGAAGCTTGAAGATGAGCTTATCACTTTGCCATACTAAGTAAGTGCTCTAGTGCAACGCGCTATGCCCAACAAGCAAAG
The DNA here is from genome assembly GCA_947646795.1 of Beta lomatogona. NCBI lineage: Eukaryota > Viridiplantae > Streptophyta > Magnoliopsida > Caryophyllales > Amaranthaceae > Beta > Beta lomatogona. Next base: position 2,011,197 of record CANSNZ010000480.1, read on the forward strand.
AGACCCCAGAAGTTTCACCTTGCCGGTGAGGATAGGTGATTTAGAGCCTAAGGGTTCAATTGGCCGATTTAGGAGCACGTGTGAGTTTGATGCCACTGTCCATAACTAAGCACCTTAACTTTCCTCTTGATCCCACAAGAAAAACTATTCAATTAGCGGATCGAACTGTGAGAGTGCCACATGGTGCGTTGGAGGATGTGCCAATTCGAGTTTGGCATGTGTTTGTGCCTTGTGATTTTGTAGTGATGGACGTGGAGGAAGATACAGGACTCCTCTCATTCTTGGAAGAGAGGCTCTTAAGACATTGGGTGCCGTGATAAATTGCAAAAATGATACAATCACGGTTTAGTTAGCCAATGAGTGGGTTGTGTTTGAGTTCTCTAAAACTTTGAAGAGGCCTATGATAGAGAGAATTTGTCATCTCAATCTAGTGGAGAGTGAGATGGAGGATGTTTAGAGAGTGGTTCACACCGGGGATGAGTTGTATGCCTCTATTACCGATGCCCGAGCTTGGACATGGAAGAGGTGAAGGAATTCTCCATGCTTCTTAAAAGCACTGCCATTGAGGAGACACAAGATGAAGCGTTTGAGGTTCTTGCTACATCCACTGATAAAGAGGAGTGTTCTAAGCCTTCTCCCAAGGTAGAGTTAAAACCCCTTCCCTCATCTCTTGAGTATATTTTCCTAGATGATGCATGTAATTATCCCGTTATTGTCAACTCGAGTCTTGATGACATCTCTATATCAAAATTGATTGAGATACTCCAAAAAGTACAAAGATGTCATTTGGTACTCGATTGATGACCTTAAAGTGATAAACCCTTCTCTTGCTATGCATCGTATCCATCTCACTAATAGTAATGCATCATCAATTAAGTATCAGAGAAGGCTCAATCCCAACTTCAAAGAGGTTGTAAAAAAAAAAAGATTATGAAACTGCGTGACGCGGGAATCATTTACGCTATCTCAGATAGCAAGTGGGTGATCCCAATTCACGTGGTTCCTAAAAAAGGGAGGCATGACTATTGTTGAGAATGAGAAAGCAGAAACTATTTCTACTAGAGCTGTTACGGGTAGGGGTGTTCAAAAAAACCCGACCCGCTTGTCCCGACCCGATAACCCGTCGACCCGTTAGGAAAAAAGCGGGTATTTAAAAAAAAAATATAATTTTAACAAGCCGGGTACCCGACCCGGGTAAAGCAGGTCGGGTCATGGGCCGTTTATTATTGTCAATCGGGTACCCGATACCCGATAAGTATTTTCTCATTTGTTTATTCTGGGTCTTTTCGCTGATTTTGTTCAATACTAAACTAGTTGGAGGAGAGGTGAAAGGTGTCAACTTGTTCTTTGATGATGGGAAAAGCTAGGGGATAAAGTACTTAATAAAGACATACCAAATTCACTGCTAATTCATAGTTGATACTCTTGTTGAAGATTTTAATTTTTTGGTGGGAAACTGGGAATTACAAAATCTAACTTTTGAGTGGTGGAGCAGTTGGGACGGCCTAAAATTAACTAGATACTTAACGATGAGCGAATTAATAGCACGTCTAATATCCTAATACCGATCGACATATTAATTCAGGCGAATCTTGTCGGAACAGTAAGTTGACGTACTCGATTACATGGCTGATGAACAGGATGGGGCTGATTTCATTGCTGAAGTGGATGGGGACTTTTATGCGAGAGAGTAGAGACGATGGAAATATAGGAATGGAAGAGTATGATTTGGTCGGTATTCGCAAGTTTATCCTGGGTCCTCTATGACCCGACCCGGGAAAATCGGGTACCCGCGAACCGGGTACCTGGTTTTTCCGGGTCGGGACACGGGCCACATTTTTAAATACCCGCATGTCCGGGTAACTGAAATACCGGGTACCCGGTTATGAACACCCCTAGTTATCGAGTGGAGGGTGTGCATTGATTATAGGAAGTTAAATAAATCCACCGGCAAGGACCATTTCCCTCTCCCTTTCATTGATCAAATGTTGGAAAGGCTTGCTCGTCATTCACACTTTTGTTTCTCGATGGTTATTCCGGATTCTTTCAAATCCCTATTCATCCCAAGAGTAAACCACCTTCACCTGTCTGTATGGCACATTCGCATATCAATGGATGCCCTTTGATTTGTGTAATGCCCCATCTACTTTTCAAAGGTGTATGACAACAATCTTTTCTGTCATGCTAGAGGATTCTATTAAGGTATTCATGGACGATTTTAGTGTGTGTGCATCTTTTCAAAGGTGTCAAGAGACGAACCTCGTCCAGAATTGGGAGAAATGTCACTTTCTGGTCGAGGAAGGCATTGTCCTTGGACATAAATTTTCAAAGAAGAGCATTGAAGTGGATCCGACAAAGGTTCGGTTATTAAGAAGCTTCCGCCACCGAAGTCGGTGACAGGAGTTCGTGCTTTCCTTTGACATGTGGGTTTTTACCGGCATTTTATCAAGGATTTTTCTCAAATAGCCAAACCATTGACGAATCTACTTCAAAAGGATGTAGATTTTGAGTTTGATGAGTCTTATATTAAGGCTTTTGAGACTTTGAAGAAGGCCCTCACTTCTACCCCCATAGTGCAAGCTCCAGATTGGAGCTTGCCTTTTGAACTGATGTGCGATGCTAGTGATTTTGCAGTAGGCGTTCTTCTTAGGCAACGCAAGGAATGAAGGCTACATGTGGTAGCTTATGCAAGTAGGACCTTGGATGATGCTCAACGGAATTATGCAACTACGGAGAAAGAGATATTGGCCGTAGTCTTTGCTTTTGAGAAATTCCGATCTTACTTGACTTGCAATAAGGCTATTGTGTATACGGATCATTCCGCGGTCCGTTATTTGATGAGAAAGAAAGATGCCAAGCCTAGCTCATTAGGTGGGTGCTACTTCTTCAAGAGTTTGACTTTGAGATGAAGGAGAAGAAGGGACGGAAAATGTGGTAGTTGATCATCTTTCTCATCTCCCTCTTGATGAGAATGTCTTTGCTCCTGACGAGACCCCTACTGAAGAATACTTGAGAGAAGAAGCCTTATTTGCCATCATGAACATTGAGATTCCATGGTGCGCCGACTTTGCGAACTACTTAGCTTGTGGGATTGAACCTCATGGCTTCAATTCTCAACAAAAGGTAGCAATTTTTCAAGGAGGCTTTAAGGTTCTAGTGGGATGACCCTCTCTTGTTTAAGAAGTGTGCCGACGGTGTGTTTAGAAATTGTGTGCCTAATCATGAGATAACTTCGGTGTTGAAACATTGTCATATCTTGGCATGTGGAGGGCATGGTGGAGCAAGCAAAACTGTTACTAAGGTGACCCAATGTAACATGTTTTGGCCTTTGATGTAAAAAGATGCTCGTGAGTTTGTATTGAGCTGCTATAGATGTCAAAGGAGTGGTGGCATCACAAAAAGATATGAGATGCCTCAACAAAACATTCTAGATGTTTAGCCTGTATGGGGAGTTGATTTCATAGGTCCTTTTGTCCCCTCTTTGGGCAACATGTACATAATTCCGGCGGTTGATTATGTCACTAAGTGAGTTGAAGCCATCGCCTACCCCACCAATGACCAAAATTCTTAAGAAGATCATCTTCCCAAGGTTTGGGGTACCCCGAGTTTTAATAAGTGACGGCGGTTCACACTTCACCAAGAAGCAATTGGAGGCACTTTTGAAGAAATATGGGGTGAATCACAAAGTTGGTCTTCCCTATCATCCCCAAACCTAAGGTCAAGTTCAAGTTTCCAACCGCGAGATGAAGAATGTCCTTGAGAGAGTGGTAACTAAGACAAGGAAAGATTGGTCTTTGAAGCTTGATGATGCTCTTTGGGATCTTCGCACGACTTTCAATACACCTATAGGTACCACTCCTTAGCGCCTCATGTATGGCAAATTTCCGGTTGACCTCGAGCACAAAGCTTGGTGGGCAATAAAAGAGCTAAACATGGATCTTAATTTGACGGGCGAAGCTCGAAAGGAAAAACTAGTTGAGCTTGAGGAACTCCGTTTTGATGCATACGAGAGTTCGAGATTGTACAAGGAGCAAACAAAGAAGTGGCACAATCACCGGATTCAACAAAGAGAATTCTGGGTTAGAGACAAAGTCTTGTTGTTTAACTAAAGGGTAAAGCTCTTCCCCGGAAAATTAAAATCCAAGTGCTCGGGGCCATTCCAAGTGGTGAAAACTACACCTTATGGAGCCTATGAGATTTTGGGGGAGAATGGTCCATTTTTGGTGAATGGTCAAAGGTTGAAGCTCTACCGTGACAATTATGTCATTCGGTTTCGTTGGTTGTTTGATCCTTCGGTCACCTGAGCTCAGCCCTTGAGAAACATATCCTTTTAGTCAAGCTAATGACTTATAACAAGCGCTAAACGGGAGGCAACCCGTTCCTCTTCATCTTTTCACTTTTTTTTTTATATTTATTTATGATTTATGATTTTTTATTTTGCCAGCTAGTCATGAGAAGAAAGTTGGGCCAAAAAAAAAAAGAAGACGAAAAATATTTGAGCGTCTAAAAGAAAAAAAGGCTAGTCAGTCAGTTAGGTGCGCCCGCACCGTTCCAAATTTCCCAAAAATTTTAGAATGGTGCAAAGACCAACACCAATGAGCATATACCTACAGAGACCCGCATCTAACAAAACAGTGTACCTGCACCAATCTTCCTGCAAACCTCAGCGTTTGGCAGTTAGCTTGGTGCGCCCGCACCGTTCAAAATTTTTGAATTTTTTTTAACGGTGCGCCCGCACCCCTTTGCGAGGTGCGCCCGCAACTGACCACGACTGGTGTAAAAACACGAAATCGTGTTTTATTTTTCGATTCTCACTCACTTCCTCTTAAATCCTTCGATTCTCTCTCATCTCTCACTCCCTCCTCTCTAGATCCGGCGACACCAACACTTTTCCGATGACTTCCGACTACCACCTCATCGGAAACTTCAACATGTTCATCTCTACATCACTCAAGTTCATGAATTTGGGGGGTTTTGCAAGTTTGAGAATTCTAGGATTTCGAAATTAGGGATTTTCATCTCCAAATTGGCAATCTCTTTCCACACTATTGTTTTTCATTTATAATCTTATTATTAGGATTACAAGTTGTTTTCTTTTTTATTACAAGCTTGTTTTTCTTCTGATTTTGGGTTGTTCATAATTTTTGCGCAAATTTGTGATTTGTGTTGAGATGAACTAGTGTAATCTTTTGTTCTTTGTGGAAATCTTGTAGTTTATTTGATTTTTGTGAGCTACATTGCACTACTTGAAGTGAATTGTTGCGAAATTGTTGATGAAAATGTTGCTTTGATTGTTGAATATGTGAGTTGATTAAGTTTGTGAGATTTATTGAGAATTTGGTGTATGTGCAAGTTCTTGATTGTTAGCAACTTTGTTGCTATTGATTGTGGGATTTGTTTACTGGTAGTTTTTGTTTTTAGGTTATTTTGTGTCTTTATTAGTGTGGTGATTTAATTGTGAAGGGTCTTACTTTGTGCCATTGAAAAGGCCGCGCGTCCCTGTTCTTCCCCGTTTAAAATGCAAACTTTACAAAAATTTCTTTTGTTTTCAAAATGACACCATGGGAAAGAAAAAGGGCGATGAGAGAACCTCCTCCTGTCCTAAGAAAGCTAGTAAAGGGTCCTCCTCGCAGGCTCCTTCTTCTAGCTCTAATCCCCCACCCTCTATGCTCTAAAATTCGCGAATCCATCACAACGCACAATTTTTACACGGCCCTCAAGCCGAACTCTTCGTCCAACGAAGTTCTAAGACTCTAGTACTTGCCTTCTCCTTCATATTGATTAGATAATAAAGAAAATTTCAAGTAATCTAGGGTTGTCAGACTTCCTTAACATACATGAGCCTACTTATGATCAACTAACTCTTGAATTTCTGAGTTCGTTGAACATAAGTACGGCTCTGGACTCCTGTGCTCTGACTATACAAGATCGCCTTTTTAATAAAGTCAGAGCACTGTCCTTTGACGAAGTTTGTAATGCTTTTGGGATGGATTCCAGTGCCCCGTGCTACGCTCCCTTAGGGGAGATTTGGGCGGGGTATGATGAGCAGGTGTGGTGGGCCACGATAACTAATGGCACCACGCAGTTTAGGATGAATTCGTCCAAAGCCTCCGAAATCATCGGATGTTGGTTTATACCTTTTTTTCCTAAGCAAGAGGTGGGGCAATTGAGGAAGTAAGAGCTTTTTGTTATTTGGTTGGTCACTGACGGGGCTACCATAGAGCCGAATTAATTTTACCTATCTCTTCCTTTATCGATTGCAGGAGATTCGGGATGGTACTACGGTATCCGGGGAGATCGTTTGTGGTGGAATGATCACCCCGCTAGCGGCGTACCTCGATTTGGGACGAGACTTGGCACGCTTAGAAGCAAGCGTGTCTTCTATTGGTCAGCCTAACTCATTGGATGGTGCGGCTTTGCAGCAGATGAAATTTCTGCGTGGTTTTACGGATCACTGCATCTGGCTTGTGGGTGGCAAACCCTATTGTTATAAAAACAATGAGTTCATTTGATATGGCCTCCGTCATGGCCCTATTGACCCTCGGCATTGCTCCAAGATGTCCTACCTTCACTCCACCACTCTGGAGAGGGTACCGAGGGCTCCAAGGCCCAACTGCCACACTCCCGTGAGTGAGGAGGTTGAGCCTTCTTCCTCGCATTCCTTTGATATGGCCTCCGTCATGGCCGCCATTTCCCAGATGCAAGCCACTCAAGTGGCCAATCACCGGCAGGTCACTGATACTCTTTGGGGTATCCAGACCAACCTAGATCATGTGTCTGGGGTGGCTTCGCGAACTCATCTCGCCAATGTCCAGTCCGGACATGAGCCACCCTTCCCTAACCACCCCCACTACCCTCCTGCATTTGACCCTGTTGAAGAGTCATTTGTAGGGATGGCAACGGGTCGGATCTGGAGCGGGTCCAGGTGGACCCGGATCCAGATCCGTTTTCAGACGCTGGATCTAGACCCGACCCGAATCCAGCGGGTCTAAAAATGTTGGATCCAGATCCGACGGATCCAGCGGATCCGGGTCTAAAACGGGTCCAAAACGGGTCCGTCACATTTTCGTTAATTCTTACTTGAGAGTTGATGGACTCGCACCATTGACACCAACTATATGTAAAAATGGTCAAATCTCTTATATTATACTAGCTGTTTTCTCATCAACAATTTCAACACTATATATATTAGTAGCATGAAAATATGAAATCATATGACTTCTCCTACGAGACGCCCACTACTAGTCTACCACTGTACTACACATAACACAACAATGCTACCAAAAAACAACACTACCATGCTAGAAAAGTGGACAGTGATGCGTCGCAAAGAAATTAAGCACTAATAATTAAGCAAGAAATTACAATTTATAAACCAAAAATGATATCCCTGCAAATGTTAGTAAGCTCCAACTCCACCTTCTGTTTATACTCCCTGATTCTCTTCACATTCTACTCATATCCTTTGCCCTCCTCCTTCTGCTCATTCGACGATAGTATCCTCCACATCAAGCTTCGCAAGTTTCTTCCATCTCTTGCACCAAAACTCAATCCAATGCTAATTCCACGAAAATCACACCACGAAAATTAAAAAATCAATAGAATCGTTTCAAACAACTATCAGATCATGAAGAATTGGTGCCGTGGAATTGAAGCAGCCGGAAATAGTGCGGTGGGTTGGGGGCCGGAACTGGTGGCCGGCCTGCTGTTCTCCTGCACCAGTGGAGAGATTTTTCACCTTTAGGGTTTACATTTTAGAAGCTTGAAGGGGAGGCGTGAGAAATGAAGTTTACAGTTTTGAATATTTTGATTTACTTAGAAGATTAGAAGGGAAGAAGCCCAGGCTCCCAAGCCCAACTTGTTTTTTTTTTCTTTTTTTTTTTTTTTTAAAAAACGGGTCCGGGTCCGTGGGGAAGATCTGGACCCGGATCCGTGAACTGACCAATGGACCCGGATCCGATCCGGATCCGACGAGTCCAAAATTTTAGGACCCATACCCGGGAAAACGGATCCGGGTCCACGGATCTGGGCCGGGTTCAGGATCCATTGCCATCCCTAGTCATTTTGGGGAGCCCATTTCCCGCCCCAATCCCTACTACCTGCCTTACTACCAAGATGGGTATTCGGGGCGATAGTGGGTACTGCTAGGTGCTCTTTTTGAACCCCCTCCCGTTCCCTACTTTTACAACTCCGAATGCGGAGTTTTGCTTAAGCTTTGGGGCCCCTTGCATCTATGCCTATCTCTTTGGGAGTTTAGGTTCCTAGGTGGTTAGTTATGTGGGCATCTGTCGGTCTTGGTTGTGAATTGGTGATTGGTTATTTTTCCTTATTCCTAATGATTCTACTTGGTCTTACCCCCTTTAATCCAAACCACCCTTGTATAGCTTGTTTTTATTTCTTTTCTCCCTTTTTTGTAGGTTTGCATAAAAAGAATCTTTTTCTTTCTTCTTTCTTTTTCTTCATTTAGGGTAGCTTGGTTGCATGCATGATATGTTGCTAAGAGTGTTCATAACTTGATTGGAAGACCTTCCTTGCATTTGACTTGATGGTTTTGGAAGCCTTGTTGTGACTTTAGGTGATTTTTGTGTTCAGTAACTTTTGGTAGAGTCTTTTTGAAATTAGGCGAGTTGGTCGATTGGATAATCTTTTCCCTTGTGCGATAAACCCCGAAGGAGGGCCACAAACCTCGTAAGACTCATTTACAACCCTCACCATTGATTGCTTAACTTGTGACTTGCGTTTTAGCTTCCTAAGATTGCATATGACCGAGCTAATAGAAGGATGATTTAGGGCGTTTCATTTTGCTAGAATTAGGAGTTCAAAAGTAGGGCTGATTAACATATCAGGTCGGGTCGCGTTCGGGTTCGGGTTAATAATAAACGGGTTGAACATGTCCCAACCCAAACCTAACCCGTTTATTAAACGGGTTGAAAAACTCAACCTTGACCCGACCTGTTTATTAAATGGGTTACCCATATAACCCGTTTACCCCATTTACATATTTATTACTATTAAATTTTTATTAAAACTTAATTAGTTTTCAACAATAAATTCACATAAAGTATGCATGATTAGATTTTCTTTTCAGTATTTGTGTTCTACAATTAGTATTTTTAAAATTTTCACAACTTTAACACAACTTTTTAGGAAATTCATATTTTAATGAGTTAAACAGGTCAAAGCAGGTTAATTTCGGGTTGAAAATGTCAACCTTAATCTAACCCATTTAATTAATTGGGTAAGTCATGTCAACCCATTTACTTAAATGGGTCAAAAATCTTTACCCAAACCCGCTTATTTCAGGTTAGGTTCGGGTTCGATAAACGGGTTGGGTCAGTTTTCACAGCCCTATTCAAAAGCGAAAAAGCCTTTTGTTCCGGCATAATTGTAACGCCCCGACTTTCATACATCCTTATTAAGTTAATTAATCAGGATTAGCAGCGGAAGACCTAGCTTAGTCGGCGCGTTATCGCCGTAATTTCCACTAGGGAAAATACAAGGCGACATTTAACGTTAACTTACAGGGACATTACTTTGATTTGTCACTTTTTAAAGACAGACTTTAATAATAGATTAATATTTTCTAGAAATTTCGACACAGTTTCCTCCATAAATTGGACAACGCAAAATGGGAAAATGTTTGAAAAACCTGTTACAAATAAAATATAAATCCATAACTTAACGCTTTCGCGGAGTAGCAGCTAAATAGAATCAGGAGCACTATTGCTCATCCAGAACTAGAAATAAAACTAAACCATTAATTATTATCTAATACAAAGTGGAACGTCCTCGCCTCAAAAGAAATGTAAAACAATCACAGCTGAACTCTTAGCACGTAACTGCTTCTATCTTGAAAAAGATGCTCTATAACTTCGACCTGAAACTATTGTAACACTGCCACCCACCAAGTGACAGGCCACAGTAGTGACAAAACAAAACATTGACAGACACATCAGCACAACGCTGAATACTAACCCATAAAACATTTTTAACACATGCTTTGGTGTCTACGACTCTCACGTAATCAACACGTTCACATCATTCATAACCGCATCACAACAACATAGAGATATTCACATAATCCATCATCATTCATCATGTTTCATGACTTTTAAGTACTTTTAGAAATCATAGCAGAGCTGTAACATCATCATAGTTCTTTCCTATCAAAGCAAAAGACATACTTTCGTATCATCGGAAATTCATAAAGCTTATAGTTTGAGTCATACGCTTTTGTCGTAGGTCATTATCATCTTTCATTCACTTCACTATCAGAATAGTTTCACTTAACTCTATCGTGTTTCGTTTCTCTCGTATCATAGATATATTACATAATCCTAATTGTAATTATAAGAAGTAATCTTAAACTCAACATAGTCATAGTCATATTCATAACGTAGTCATGATCGTATTTTCGTAGCAACAAAGTCGTTTTATAGAATTCGTTCATACATCACTAATCATCATATTCATAAACATATTAAATTGGTTTATATCATAAGCTTTATCATCGTCTCTTCTTTTTACTTAATAATCAACCAGTAGGGTGGCCACAACAAAGGGGACACTTGCAGTACCCAATTTAATTCATTAACATCTAAGCTTTGTAAAACAAGAAGGAGCATGCGTTTTAACAGAGGGAAGACTAACATAATTTATTTCATAAACATATGAGATCATTTCATAAACATATCATAAGCTTTATCATTATCTTTTCATCTTACTTAATTATTTTGGTAACTTGGCAAGTATAATGGAAGGGATGTCTCCCTAATTTTATTTTCGTAAACGAGAGGCTACCACTCGAGAACCTTGGCCCCCACATTTTAGAAGGTGGTATATAATGCCCAAAACATAACACGGAATCACCCCAATAGGTAGAAGGTGACTGACCTGCCAAAAGGTACGTGCAAGACCCGATTTTCATTTTCATAAACAGGAGGCTACCACCTGAGGACCTTGGCCCCCACATTACCGGAGGTGGTATAGAATGCCCAAAAGTGTGCGGTACCACCCGAGGACATTATCCCTCACTAAACGGGAGGTGGTTCACCGGCCGGAAGGTACATGCATGACCCGACATTAACATTCTACTTCCAAGAACCGTTCTTCCACTTATCTTTATCATGTTTTGTTTTCTTTTACGTAATCATAATTACATTACATCATCGTAATCATAATCATGAAACGTATCTTAATCATAACGTAACCATAATTACATTACATCATCGTAATCATAATCATGGAACGTAATTATAAGCATGACATATTCATAATCATCTTCATAACATATACTTTTGCATAATCATATATCATAATTATATCTCATAACTTTAGGTACTTTCTAGCATACATAGCAGAAATGTCATCATAGTCTTCTCATAGTTTCAGGACCATTTACAGAACGTAGCTTAAGGCTCTTTTGATAACATCTAGGTTTCACATATATCATTTCTTAGTATATAATTCACATTTCGCCATTCATAATACATATAAGTCACTTATACGTACTTTGAGTTCATTTCAAGAAACATAAGACATACTTGTTCTTTAACAATGAGTCATTCAATGTGTATATCATTAGACTACTTATACTTTATTACTTTGTTAACCCGTGAGTAAGAATACTTGATTAGACTCGTAGTAATTCATTCTTAAGAGTCTAAACATATCATTATATAAACTAAGACATCTCCGCATCATATACTAACTAATCCATTGTTTAATTCCATAATCATCTCCAACTACTTAAACCATAATGATAAGGTAAATTTGTGATAGTTCTCTCACAAGGTTACATGTAAAACCTTCATAGATCGAATATAATTATATTACTTTCACCATATTACTCACATCCTTCAATTAGAATTAATTAAATGACATCTCTCAAGCTAACTCTAGTAAGTTGAACAATGTTAATTAAAGAACTTCTCGTCATATTCCAAATAGATACAACACCAAACGAATCTTTCCTTGACAAAATCTCATAATAATTAAGATAACATTGTTACAACTGATATTATAAGAACGTAAGGTCTATACAAACATCCTGCACTAACAAACATAATATACCAGTAGATGCCCAGACTAACATGGTAATTACAGTCAAATCTAAATCAAGGTAATAAAGTTCAACATCAGATTCATCCATTAATCAAGAGAAATCTTCAAATCATTCACCCTTTGTCAATTGTCAATACTAACTAGAATTCAGACCTTTGACCCATTTCTTTGCAATATGCATACATTGAACTCAATTAACAACATACAAATTCTATCAACCAAATCCATACTCAATAATCCATTTGATAATCATATTTTCAAGATAAATCGAAATAAATCTATCTGACAGAAAGATTGGAAAATGGTAGTACCAATAGGGACAGCAGTATAAGGGAGGAAGGGGATGCACGCAAGGAAGAGAGAAGAACAGGGGAAGCACAAATCCGGCAAGCTACGGCTCACGGTGGCCAAATCAGCATAACGGCGGCAGCACCACCTCGGCGCAGCAGCAACAACGAACGGAGGAGATAGAAACACTAGAACCACCACCCTCAGCGCATAAAAGAGACAGGAGTAGATAGCAGAACTTGAAAGCAACAAAACAACAACAACAATGGCGCCACCAGGGCGGCCGCACGAAAGAGGGGAGGGGGGAGCTCCGGCGAGCTCGGGAACGCCGGCGGGTTGAGAGGAAGAGGGGTGAGAGAGATGGGGTAAACAAGGGAGAAGGGTGAGGGATTTCTGGGGTTTGGGGTTTCTCACGGTAAGAGAGAGAAATGGGGTTTTGGGTGTTTGGGTGAGAATGACGTGGGAGAAAGGAGTTGAGGGGGTTTTGTTTCCTCCTTAAGCCGACAAACATAAATGGGAGGAAGGAAAACCGACTTTGGTTTCCTATTTGGGCCAAATACCGCTCAAATAGTCGCACATAAAAACAAAAATAATTTTAATAATAATAACCATATAAAATTAAACAAATAAATATATTACAAACACTACAAATAGTAATCATACTCCTACCCAAGTAAAATGAGAATATTAAATATATAATTAATTTAATAATTATAATTAACGCTAAATAAAATATACTTAAGAATCGGGGTATCAATAATTATCCGCTTCTCAACCCATTTGAGCCTTTCTATCCTATTTTTGCTTAACCGTCATAATTAATATGTCATGACCAAACAATCCACAAAGTGGAGTACATGTCTAGTTTGTGTTGAGTTGAGTTTTTTTGGTACTAAGTCTTTGGTTGAAAGTAAGTTAATATGCTTGTATAATTGCAAAAGATGAAGAAAATTGCGAGAAAAGAAAAGAAAAGGAAATAAAAGAAAAATGAAAGCTCTTATTGTTTCATTTGGATTTCTATTGAAAGAAAAGAAAGAGAGAGCAAATTGATAAGAAAAATGAAAAATATGTTTAAAAAGTGAAAATCAAGGTTGTATTTGAGTTTACAAATTGAATTAGTGTTAGGACTAGCTTGGGGGAGTCTTTTTCTCCTAGTTGGTACTCTGCTTTACCCTTTTTGCACCACATTCGCATATTGATATCCTCACACCTAACCTTGCCCCATTAGAACCTTAATAAAGTCCTTTTTGACTTCTAGACTTGTCTTGGTCAATTTAGTAGTGGCGGGTGAGATTTTGTGCAAGTCATGATGAGGGTCATCAAAATGTGGTAGAGGCAAGCTATTATGGTTGAGCCTCCCTAGGGGGGAGTCAAACTCGGGACTTGGAAGTGGAGAGGAGTGAGAAATCACTTCTACAAAGCCTATTTTTCAAGAAAACTCGGTTGATCTATGGATTGGATCTCTTGAGTCACTCTTGTGCTTCCTAGTCATCTTTCCTCTTGTGTTTGGTTGGTCTCCTAAATCTTCTTATGAACTCATTTAGCTTGCATGTCATGTTTGTAGCTTAGCTTTTAGAGCATTTAGGCTAGTGTGTTGCATGATTTTCCCCCTCTCTTCTTTTTCTCCTCTTTACTTTTTTCATTCTCTTTCTTGGTTTACTTGAGGACAAGTAAAATACTAAACTTGGGGGAGCTTGATAAGTGCATTTCTAACGCACTTTACGGGCTCTTTTTAGCTTGGTTTGATCCTCTTTCTCCCATTTCTTCCCACTTTCTTGTTCATTTCTTTCCCTATTTCATTCATTTGATCATTCTTGATTATAATGATATTTTGCTAGATTGTCGATCAACTTTGACTGGATTTCTAGTACATTTGCTTTCACCGTGTTTTCCCGTACTTTGATTACAGGCGTGACCTTTTAATAGGTTGAGAGTTGGTAGATACGACATAAGGCGGGAGTTCTCAGGAGCTTGCACGCACGAAGATAGAAAATGGAAATCTTGAGCAGGGCCTTTGGTGCACCCGCACAGCTCTTTAGGTGCCCGCACCATATTGGTGCACCCGCACCGGCCTGCCAATGTGGTGCGCCGCACCATCCTGAAATTCTTAAAGTTCCAAGATCAGAGAGTTTGGTGCGCCCGCACCCCTTTGGTGCACCCGCACCTTTCGACGCCTGGTGCTAAGAATGGTGCGCGCGCACCTTGTTATTATGGTGCGCCCGCACCATTTAATTCCGTCAGAGAAGTTTGCAAATCGTGCTTATTAAAAACAATAGTGGATTATTATTTTCGACTATGCTTTTATTCTAGAGATTAGAGAATTATTCTAGGGTTCATATTAGAGAAGAAAACACATTAGTTTATTAAATCTGAGATTTTGAAATTAAAGTTGGTGATTTCTACACTTCAAAGGTACTTTTTATTCGATCAAATTGCAAACTTTTAGTTTTTATTCTTCCTTTTCATTGTTATTCTATATTCTTCCATAGTATTAGATCTCCTTTATTATAATTTCATAATTGCTTATTGATATTAGAATAATCATCCCTTAATCATGTTTAGCGCTAGATTAGTTATAAATTTCATATTTTATGCTTAGAATCCATGACTAGTGAGTAGTCTGTTATCTAGGGTCAGGGTGAAAGTATGAATAAAGGTATTGATGTATTGTTAATGTGATTGTGATGATCTAAAGATGATTATGCATTGATCTTGGTGTTTCGAGGCCTTAGGATAGATATTGATCACATGTATGCTAGGATATTTTGATTTCAAATGTTCTTAATTGAATTTTGAACTCTTTTATCATCCCCATGAATTAACTTAATTTCTAGGCCAAGATATTGGGTAGAAATTAAGGGGATCCTTGTATTAGGGATTTTTCGTATTCACTGGATCGCTTAATCAATTGACTAAAGATAATTCGAGAGAGGATTTAGTTGATTGATTAAGCGGTTATTCTTGAGGACCATTCGAGAGAGGACTCGGGTATTACCTTTGAATCACAATTGCATTAATGATCGTTGTTTCGTTTTGATTCATACTAATAACCTTAACTCTAGTGTCTTCCTTATAGATATTTTCATCTCATATTATCTGCTAGTTCTTTGATAATAATTAGTTTTAGTTATTACAAAAATCATTCAAAACCCCCAAAAATCCCTCAATTAGGTAATTTAGACTTGATAGACTTTGATTAAGCCCAATTTCCCTGTGGATCGACCATTGACTTGCCTTTACTAAATTCTTAGGAATTTCTTGTTAGGAGTTACAATTATTGTTTGAAAAGAGATTTTTGGTGCCTTAACGACACACTGAAAACCTTTTATCAAAATGGCGCCGTTGCCGGGGAAATTGTGCTATTGATTGAAGTTTATCTAATTTTAGTGTTGCCTAGTTGATTTTTCTTTTATTTGATTTTTTATTGTGGTTGTTATTTGCTAATCCTCTGCTTAGCTTTGTTGTGTTACATGAGAAGAAGAGCTCACGGTTCACCCACTTGTCTCTAGATCCAGAAATTGACTGTACCTTGCACCCGCACCTTTCGACGCTTGGTGCTACTCTAAGATCTGAAAGAATGGTGCACCCGCACCATTTCATTCCGTCAGAGAAGTTTGTAAAAGTCGTGCTTATTGAAAACAATAGTGGGTTATTATTTTCGGCTATGCTTTTATTCTAGAGATCATAGAATTATTCTAGGGTTTATATTAGAAAAAAAAAACACTTTAGTTTGTCTTAGATTTGAGATTTTGAGATTAAAGTTGGTGATTTCTACACTTCCAAGGTACTTTTTATTCAATCAAATTGCAAAGTATTCTTCCTTTTCATTGTTATTCTATATTCTTCCATAGTATTAGATCTCATTTATTATAATTTCATAATTGCTTATTGCTATTAGATTAATCATCCCTTAAGCATGTTTAGCCCTAGAATCCATGATTAGTGAGTAGTCTCTTATCTAGGATTAGGGTGAAAGCATGAATTAAGGTTTTCATGTATTGTTAATGTGATTGTGATGATCTAAAGACGATTATGCATTGATCTTGGTGTTTTGAGGCCTTAGGTATTTTGATTTCAAATGTTCTTGATCAAATTTTGAACTCTTTTATCATCCCCATGAATTAACTTAATTTCTAGGCCATGATATTGGGTAGGAATTAAGGGGATCCTTTTATTAGGGGTTTTCCGTATTCATTGGATCTCTTAATCAGTTGACTAAAGACCATTCGAGAGAGGATTTAGTTGATTGTTTATGAGGTTATTCTTGAGGACCATTCGAGAGCGGACTCGGGTATTTTAGAGGAAAACTAAACCTTGTGTAATTGTCACCTTTGAATCACAATTGCATTAATGATCGTGGTTTCGATTTGATTCATACTAGTAACCTTAACTCTAGTGTCTTCCTTATAGATATTTTCGTCTCATATTATTTGCTAGTTCTTTGATAATAGTTAGTTTTAGTTGCTAACAAAATCATTCAAAACACCAGAATATTCCTCAATTAGGTAATTTAGACTTGATAGACTTTGATTAATCCCAATTTCCATGTGGATCGACCCTTGACTTGCCTTTACTACGTTCTTAGTAATTGCTTGATATGTGTTACAAATATTGTTTGAAAAGCGATTTTGGGTGCCTTAACGACACACTAAAAACCTTTTATCATGCGAATATGATCAGCATAAAAAGAATCTTTTGGAAATTGCACAAATAACATGCGACTATGTGTAAGTTCTTTGAAAAATACTCCGTCCATTGTTTTCAATTGCTACATTTTCCATATATGGGTGTTTCTTTTTAATTGCTACATTATTTAACCTTTCCTTATTTGGGGGTACTTGGCCCATCATAAAGTACTTCTATTATATTTGTTTTTCTCTTTTTCTACCCAAAAGTACTACTCCCCATTATTTTATATTAAATGGGTCAAAAAGTACCTTCCTAAAAGCGTGAAAGGTGACATTGCCTAAATTGTTGTACATACAACAATGTAGCAATAAAAAAAACAGAGGGAGTATTTTCTAGATTCGGAAATCAGTTATCTTAAGCAATAAAAAAAATCCGATTTTCATAATATCTTTTGATTTAGGAAATATAATTAATTATCAGGAATAATTAATATTTATTAAAAATACTATTAATTATCATGAACAATTAATCGGGCTTTTCGAAAATGGGGTTTAATACTGCAATTAATTATCATTAATAATTAATTGGGCTTTTAAACTGGGCTTGAAATAAATAAGTAGACGTTTATGTTCACAAAACGATTTTGGGCTTAACTTGTGGGATTGCTCTTCCTTTGGACCGGACCAATTAGGACGACGATATGTTTCATTATTTTCTACTAAATGGGGACACACAATTATGTGTCTACAGAAATGAAATTTAATAATTCTACTAGTTAGTTCAATAGTTAAATTGAACATTTATTTTTCAAAGAACTTACACATAAAGAGGAGTAAATACGACTTTTTAACTACTCAAAGAAATGTATGAGTTTAAGATAATATTCCACTCTCAAACTATTTTACATTAGCTATTTTAACTAAAGTACTTGTGGAATTTCAAGCATAAATATTGTAAAATCTTTGTTATATCTTCTCTTTAAAATTAATATCTATATCACATCCCCACTTGTAGTGGAAAAATAATGAATTGCTATAAAACAAAACAATTAATAAATATAAAAAGGAAAAAGAAATTTAAAACATTAGTTAACTATTCTAGCTAATAGTATTATGTAGTATCTAGTAATTAAACCACTACCTATAAATCTTCAATGTTAATAGTAATAACGTTCTACAACTGCTACCCATAATCTACTACAACCACTACCTGCTACTACAACTAACTTACCAAACTCATAATTTTGCTTAAGTAGCGTATTGTCCTTGTCCAACCCTGCTCGCTACCTAAAACGCTAATGCCAAACAGGGCCTTAATTTGTCTGTCGCCAGAAGATATGATGTTTAATATTAGTATTGTTTGATTGATATAGAATAGAAAGATAAATACTAGTTCTATCTCAAGATATTCTTTAGACAAACAAAGTGATGTTAAATATGTTAGGATTCCGGGCCTATTCTTTTAAACTAAATATTGTTAAGCTGAACTGAATTGAACAAAATTGAATTGAAGAGAATTGAATGGAGCTAAATTAAATTCAATTGAACTGAATAATAATAGAGGTATAATATTTTTATTTCACTAATTTTATAGCAGAGGGGAAGATATATCATATATGTATAATCACGTAGGCTTTTTTTTTATTGCCTACGCGGGATGAGAGTAGATTTGACTATCTCGTTGTAAAGAGTTTTTGTTTTAAAAATCTTTTGACAAAGGTCATCAACAAGTCTTTAAAGGAATACTCATGAACCTAACTGGATGTGTAGGAAACCGTAAGGACATATTAGGGACTTATCCAATGTAGATTTCAAAGTCATGACTTCATAATTGGTTAATGAACCAAAGATTGGGTTCGGAGGTGAGGGTACATAATCATTAGGTTTAGGAAAGCGTAAGGACATCTTAGAGACTTATCCAATCTAGATTTCCAAGTCATGACTTCATAATTGGTCAATGAACCAAAGATTGAGTTCGGAGGTGAGGGTACATAATCATTAGGTTTATGAGTCTTCCATCAAAGACTTGTTCGCGACTTCTTTCAATTCAAAACGATTTTCAATAAAACCTTTGCAATGAGTTAGTCAAATACGTGCTCATCATGCTACGCGAATAAAAACACGACTACATGTATTGTAACACGGATGGAAAAGTACATTGTGAAGTGTATTTTGGGACCGATGAAGTTACAAAATTACAAGTGCACGAAATGTGTAATATATGCAAAACAACGATAGTCAACAGGATCAGATAAGCTAAGCAAAAACCCACAATTAGGTGTTTTCCAATTGATTGTTAGTTGTTAATTAGCTACTAGTAGGTTTACCATCTATTTGTATTAGTTGTTTAACTCATAGCTGTCTAATACATGTATTTGGACAAACAATTGTTGGCTCTCCCAATTTGATCAACTACAACAAAACAAAATGAAATTCCAACTTTCCCTATTAAATTTACAATGAACCTTATTTTTTTCCGAAAAAAGACAAATGATGAAGTGAACACTATCTTTGTACATCCATTATTTATTTTGTACATCCAAAAACTAAGTTTGTACATCCAGTTAGGGATGCCAACGAGTCAGGTCTGGACCGGGTCCATATGGATCCGAATCCATATCTGTTTTCAGATGGTGGATCCAGATCCGACCCGGATCCAGCAGGTCTGAAAAAGTTGGACCCGGATCCAGATCTGACAAATCCAACGGATCCAAAACGAATCCTCCATGTTTTATGCTATTTTACTCAAGATTAAATCAAAAATCCAAATTAAATCCATTCTTCAATTTAGTGCAAATTATCAAGGGGGTAACAATATCTATTTTTAATGCAACTTAGAGCAATGAGTAAATTAAATTATCTATTTTCAGTGTTAAGGTTAACAATATAACCTCAAATCTAAATTTAAACATTAACATTGAAATTTCAAGTTTATTTAGTTATCAGACGCTAAATTTTAGCACGAATTGCAGAAAATAACACAAACTTTTGGTTAATGTTTAAATGAGCAAATCATCTATTATAACACCAACCAATTCATAATCGAAAGTGAAGAGATAATGGCCACTTCTCACTGGTGGTGCGCGGCAAACATAATTAAGCGAAATCATATAACTCAAGTGGAAGAGATCGTGGTGTGCGGGTTGTTTCAAATCTATGCGCTCATGGTGGTGCAGATGTGCGCTCCTTGTGGTGCTAATTTGGGAGCTCGTAGTGGTGCAAATCTGGGCGCACGTGGTGGTGCATACATGCGCTCGTGGTACTGCAGATGTTCGCTCCTAGTGATGTAGTTGTGCGCTCGTGGTGGCTGGTGGATGTCGCCTGAAATTCTAGTGGATGTCGTCGGTGGACTTGGGAGGTGAAGAGGAGAGACGTGGTGGGAGACTGGCAGTGGCACTTGGCCTTGGGAGCTAGGATTTTAGGGCTGTGAAAATGAATGTTTTATACAGAGTTAAAGGCTTAGTCGCTTAGAGTTAATGCCCGGCCTTTATATATATATATATATATATATAAACGGGTTTGCGGATCCGGGTTCGGGTCTTGATTCAGATTCGGACCCGAATCTGCAATCTCACAACAGGACTCGGATCCGACGAGTCTAAATTTTTTAGGATATCCATTGCCATCCATATATCCAATACGCTCAAAAAATGTGTTAGTATATCCATATTATATTTTTTTACATCCATGATTTATTTTGTACATCCAAATACTATATTTGCACACCATAATGGTTTTTGCATCTTACGTCCATTAATTTTTTTGTACATCCAAAAAATTTGTTTGCACATTCGTAATTTTATTGTTGAACATCAAAAAAACAAAATTTTGTACATGTAAAGATGTCAATTGTCAAAAGATAATTAAGGGTATTTTCTTAAAAAAAAAAGAACTTAGGAGTCCATGGCAACAATGTTCACTAATAAACATTATGTCATTTGTTGCTAAAAAAAACATTGTCATTTAACCTAACTTTTTTTTTATAGCTGTGTTCTCCTGGTCGAAGTACGTCATTCGTGACTTCCGAATAAGAGTGTGTAAAATAACTATACATACACCTTGCACTGGATAGATTTATTGAATGAAACCAGAAATTTTACTCCTTGATAGTCTGTCGACAAGTCCCCCAAAAAAACCAAACTAAGAGCGACAAGTTATGTTACTTAGACACGGATTATGTGTCTACTCGGAACACAGGTGTCTAAGTGTCCGATTTAGTTATTTTGTAGAAAAAAGTCATGTTTTTAATTTAAAATGAAGTAAAAAACTTGAAATAGACCGGGTTCACAATAACTTATTATACACCGGTGACCATATGATATAGTCAGTTTTCATTTGATATGGTCAGTTTGTGTTTGATATAGTAAGTTTCTGTATGATATAATCACCTTTCATATAATCAGTTTTTGTAAGATATAGTCAATTTTGTAATATAGTCAGTTTTCGTATGATATAATCGATTTTTTTATAATATAGTAAGTTTTTATTTGATAAAGTCAGTTTGGGTGTATAATAAATTATTGTGAACCAAATCCACCAAAGACGTTTTGAATGAAGTATCGTTTCGGACACGAATCCACAATACGATATGATACCCGATTTTTTAGATAAATGAAGGTATCAGAGTAACATGGGCGACAAGTACTTCGACCACATGTTTCATACCGTATGACTAAACTTGAATTATTGCTAATATTGATTATTGACCATGCATCGCATCAAATGTAGGCATTGCGTAGTGCGTACAGTATCTACCAAATCATCCACTAAATAAATGCAATTACACATCAAAAATCTTATAGGTGGTACATATATTAATGGCCTTGCGCCACGAGGAACTCGGGCTACGCTTTTTTCTTTTCCTAGTTGTAATTTATTTGAAATTTTTATTAGCATCATCTGTTTACTTTCATGCTTATATAGTTCTCATTTTATTTGTCATGGTCAAGCTTTAAAACTTTTGATCAAATATTCCAGTCATATACAAAAAAAAACATACTTATGTAGGATCTTGTTAGATTTGTCTTGACGTGTAATTTTATAATATCAACGTTTTATAATTTTTATTAATACCTTAGTAAAGATCTTGATAGTCAAATATATGTGTTGCAGATTGTGTAAAAACAAACTGGAGCTATATAGTATATATTTTGAGACGGAAAATATATATGTAGAGAGAATGTCTAGAGAAAGAGAGAGAGAACCCTCCCCTCCAAGAAGACAGATGGACCACAGTTCACCGCAAAAAACCACCCCCAAAACCTCGTTCCGTCGAATCTAGAACCTGCTACATTGATCATCTCCCCCAAGATATCCACCCTCTAGGGCTAGCCTCAATCTTCAACCTCTATGGCCAAATAATGTCCACTACCATCCCTTCTAATCTACGACCAAACCGCAAAGATTGTTATGCTTTCATCATGTTCAAATACCCCCACTCAATGAACTCAGCAATAAGGTATGAGAATGGTAGGAAGATGGGATACCATCGCATAAACATCTCTCAGGCTAGATCAGGTTAATTTACAAACAACAACCTCTCAAAATCAAATCCTACCCAAAACCCTCTTCATTACAGAGATCTCCCCAAAAACCCCATACCAAAACCTTTTCATCCTAATAATCAACTAAAAAAAACCCTTTTCGACCTTCTTCCTCAAAATTCCGAGACAGATGCAGCTACAAAGATGCTGCTATTCAAACCCCAAAACCAGCATTAATGCCTCACTCGTCTCCTATCATAACACCAACACCCCCACACCCCTCTCCCAAACCCCCTACTTCTCCTAAACCTGACGGTTTAACTTTCTTCACTGACGCGACTATGCCTTACTAGGAAATTGATCCCCAATCAGAATTCATCACTGACAAAGAAAACAAATTATGGCACCTGAGCTCTAAAGTCCTTGGGGAGGATACAGAAAAGATCCGTAACGAGCTTATCACGGCTGAAATGGATGACTTATATGTTGGTCTACTCAAGGGATCAATAGATGACAATAATGAAGAGCTACTTGCAAGAAGCGCGGTTGGAATAGCGTCTTCTTCCTTATCATCACATACTATTCTTGATAATATCCTTGCTCAAGGTGTTACATGCATATCTATCAAACCGATGGGTGGTATTTTGCATCTTATCAATTTTGAAACATTGGAGGATAAGTGTGCAATAATGGAAAGTCAATGGCTTCAAACATGGTTTATGGAGTTAAGGCATGTTACTAAAGCTGTCACATCACTATGGAGAAAAGCCTCGATCAAAATCTATGGCGTTCCGTTAAGGGGATGAAACTATGATAATTTTTATCGCATAGGATGCATTTTTGGCAGAGTCAATTTAATAGATTATTCAAGCCTAGAATATGCTAAGGTCCATGTCACAACTGATTGCCTTTTCAATATAAATTGCAAGATGTTCATGGAGATTGGTGAAAAAGGCATAAAGTTTTCATCTCAGAATATGCAAAGTCTGTTGAATCATCTGCTTTGTCAGAAAAAGCAAACTTGATATGTCCAGAATCTGAATCCAACAAGGATTCCCAGGCGACTCCGAAATCTGGGGAAAAATTTGAAGACCAATCATTAGAGTGGTCATCTGAAAAGGACATGTCACCAATAAGTCCAAAGGACTTGCACCTCTCCAATGATAGTCCAATAATGAGCCCAAATAACCCCCTTTTTCCCAAGATAAATCAATCAATTTCTTTTCAATGCCCAAGAGGTCACTTGGGGGATTCTTCACGTGTTACGAGTCCTTATTTTAAAAAGAAACCTCCTTGCCTTCCTTTATCTCCTCATTCAGCCGCAAAAAAATTATCTCCTAGTGCAAAACCCTCAAATGACTTTTCTCATCCATCCAATGGGTCCCCTCAAAACTCCAATGAGCCAATGTCAAATCATGGATCACCTATAAAGCTTTCCAACAAATTTGGACCCTAACTGCTTCCCGTTAATTCAGAAAGTATGGTCTGCTGGGGATCATCTCCCTCTCTCGGATCGTCTGAAAGCAGTTAAATCCGAGTTGAAAACTTGGAAGACATCTACAAGATGGTCAATGATTTTTGGATCTCGGCTTCTCCCCCAAAGGGGTGTAACACTACCCTGTTGCCCTTATAGCCAAGATCGAATCTCCCATGGGATTCAAGGATTTCAGGCCAATAAGCATGATCGGATGCTTATATAAAATAATTTCAAAGATCCTTGCGCTCCGCCTTCAACTAGTTATGAATCACATAATAGGCCCCTTCCAAGCATCTTTCATAAATGGTCGTCAGATATTAGATGGAGCACTCGTGGCAGCTGAAATCATTGACTCGTGTAGAAGAAACAAAACCGA
Organism: Beta lomatogona; assembly: GCA_947646795.1. NCBI lineage: Eukaryota > Viridiplantae > Streptophyta > Magnoliopsida > Caryophyllales > Amaranthaceae > Beta > Beta lomatogona. The sequence goes on from CANSNZ010000480.1 coordinate 2,035,512, forward strand.
GGCTTTAGTTTTGAAACTAGACTTTCACAAAGCTTTTGACTGTGTTTTATGGGCATTCTTGGATTGGACTTTGTGTCAAATGGGCTTCCCCGATTTATGGCGGCTATGGATCAAGGCTTGTGTTACAAGTGCTTCGGCCTCGATTAGTGTTAATGGGTCACCCACCACTCCTTTCAAGCTACATCGTAGGCTTAGGCATGGTGACCCCCTTTCTCCATTTCTGTTTTGTCTACTTGTCCACCAAGTAAGCTATAAGCTAAGCTTTCTTGTCCAGCAAGTAACTAATATATCTTGAGTGTTCTTCAGTTGAAGACTTGTGCAATGATGCCTGAATCAGCTTTGTCCTTGGCCTAGGCTTCTCTCCCGAACCTGCGAAAAAGGGACCCATCCTGGAGGTTTGGGTGGTGGTTCCCCCTCCGAAGCTTAAGTCAGATATCAGGAGCTGTGAGAGAATGTAGAGATAGAGAGAGAAAGTGAGAGAGTATTTGTTCAAAGTAACTTTACACTGTTTGCATTGAATGATCTTTCTCCTGATTTCAGGGGTATTTATAGTGATAGCAAGTTGACAGCTATCCTTAAAATCTGCCCTAGAATAGTGGCCTCTGATTGGCTGGGGAATCAGATCATGACACGTGGCAGGCCATGATTTGTGAAGGTTTATTAACCATTCTCCTGCAGCCACCTTGCAGGGCTGGGTTCTGACTGTTGGGCCAGAAAATCAACCTCTTAACCCAACTGGGTATAGCCTAGAGATTAAGCCTTCTTTCTATATTAATTAGGGTGACACGTGTACGGCTCTGATGAGCCCACGTATCGTTAAGGGGGCCGTAGATGTTAGGCTACAACATTTGCCCCTAAAAGGGCTTTCACTGTTGGCCCATCTGACGGTTAAGGCCCTTTTACCCAAGGTAGCTTTTTGTTGGCCCATCTGACGGTTAAGGCCCGTTTTACAGAAGGTAGTTTATTCAAAATGAAGGAAATGACGCGCCCTTTCCAGGATTTTACCGGTCATAACCGACCGTTACCTTCTTTTCTTCGGTCATTTCTGACCGGCTCCACAAGTTTTTTACCCCCCTATAAGTACTCTTGGTGTGAGAACATTTAATCATTTCACACCTTGAATGAATTTTTCTAGAGAGAGGAGCTCTGCAAACTTTTCTAGAGAGAGAGAGAGATCGTCCAGCTTCAGCATTGTTCACCGAATCGGCCAGACGTTCTTAGCAGGTATTGTTTCTTTGTTCTTTTCATTCTTCTTTATTCTTTATTTTTTCTTAGAAAATCAATAAAATGGAATCTTCTTCGTCAAATAATCCTAGCCGACCAAGATCTTCGGCACATTCTATAGTTGGGCCTCTTGTGGCGGAGTATATATTTTTTCATGGTTTTGGCCGAGAAAGTCAGACGACCCAGTCTTTGCCTGTGCAGGGTAATCTGGCTCGCGTCAAGCAAACGGCCCGTCTAAGACGAAAGGTAATAATCCCGTCAAATAGTTCAGATATGGAGGAATCTACTGGACGGGTGCCAGACGAGGCAAGAGAGGTCCAAAGTGCTGGGCCTTTGGACGGCCCTCCTTCCCCTGACCATATTTTAGAAACCAAAATAAACCCTGAGGCCAGTACTTCTAGCAGGGACACCAACATGGAGGAAACTAGCGAAGGTGATAATAACGTCAGTGAGTCTGATAATGCCGAAGAGTCAGACGAGGCTTCCACTACCTCGTCGGAAATTAGAAGGCGTCTAGGTCCCCTCTCTGACCCCGGCTTCATTTTGGTCAATCGTAAATGGTTAGAGAAAATCGGCCCAGACCCTAGCTATTTATTGTCCTACATGCCCATGCCGGGCTTCTCCTTTGTCATTCCAAATAAAGACGCGACGATCCTGAGCGCTCCAAGGAACCATTTCGCCGTCTATAAACTGGCCTTGGACGCGGGATTGAGGTTCCCTCTCCATGAATTCATAGAACAAGTGCTGCAGTACTACCACATCGGTCATAATCAGCTGGCTCCAAACGCTTGGAACAACGTCTTGACGTTCATTGCCGTCTGTGAGCTGCGCGGCCTAGCCCTTTCCATTCAAGCCTTTACTCACATCCATTATGCGGCCAAGGTACTTGGGGCCGTGGACGGGGAATGGCTCAGCATCTGCAACCGTCCCGGCTTCCTAACGGCTTGGGGAAAGCCTTCGAAGATGCATGACTGGAAGGCCGACTTCATCTTTTTAAAGGCGGCCAATGATTCTGCGACTGAGGGCTGTAGATACTACAATCGATCCGTCACGAATACGGGACGGAAGCAGTCCTGGCTGGACCTGGAGGATAACTTCGACGAAGAAGTGGTGGAGTACTTCAGAATAAAGGAGTACTCCAGGCCCGGCCAACGATCTTTTAAGGGGCCATCTAACTGGATACCCTTTAAAGAAATGTTTTACCAAGACGACTTATTGGTCGTCGCCGGCTTGCGGTTGGCCGATGATAAAGGTATACATTCAAAATCCTCCAAGTAAAACTCTTCGTCCATAATTCATTGGACTAACCAATTTTTTGTCTTCTTGTTGCAGACTCGGCCAGAACACGTCTCAAAGCTTCTTGGACGGGAGACATAAGTATGTCTAAATTCATAGACAACTTATGGAAGGAGTATGCCAAAAGCAGCGCCAAAAAGAGGGCTGAGACGCTGGTAAAAATTTTTTTTTTTTTTTTTTTTTTAAGACGAGGATCATTCTGGTTCGTCTGGAATTGGCACCCAATCTTTGGACGAGAATCACCCAAAGAAGGAGAACGTCCAAGCATGGACGTTCACCTTTGGGGCATTAGGACTCGTCCAAATACTCGTATCTTTTCCTGGACGAGGATAGCCCGAAGAAGGAAAGCGTCCATGCTTGGACGGCCACCTTCTTGGGGCCATACTCCTCTGAGAATTTTTTTTTTTTTTTTTGTCTTTGGACGAGTACCATTTGGACTCGTCCAAGTTATAGTACCTTACCCTTGACGAGGATAGCCCGAAGAAGGAAAGCGTCCATGCTTGGAAGGCCACCTTCTTGGGGCCATTCTCGTCTGAGAGGTTTTGAGTTTTGAAGCTAGGCGAAGAGTTGGTTTCCTATCCTTGGACGGGAGTCAAAGGTAGTCCGTCCAATTTTGGGACGGCTTCCTTCTTTGCATCAACTTCGTCTGTATTCAGAAATTTGTTCAGACGAGGTTCCTTTAGGAGAGGAGGTGTTCATTTTAAGACACCTTCCTTCTTTGGGTGATTTTCGTCTGAAGCCTTGTTAGTTGCTTTAATGTTTTGTTCTTTGGACGACCAGTATGATAACTTGTTCAATTTTTTGCAGAAAAATGCTCCTACAAACAAACTTCCACCTGGGAAGTCGTCCTCGTCCAAAAAGAGGCCTACGGTGGCCGCGGACCAGCCTCCCGCGAAAAAGCCTAAGGGCATCACAAGAAAGAGGCCAGAGAAGACGACTTCTGCTGGTGGAGGTGGGGAGATAAGCATAACACCACCAAAGGACAAGGCCCTGAAAAGGAAGCTTTCGGCTGCTGCCCCTGCCGAGGAGGAAAAGATTGCGGATCCTGCTGGTCAGTTGGACGCTCAGCCAGCGGATTCTGCTGAGGTCAGACCAGAGTCGTCCTTAGCTTTGGTTATTCCGGAGTCGGAGACGGCGGCTGAGAACTACCCGGGCTTCAGCGGCTCGGTAGCCAAGCTGGTGCCTCAAATGCTGTTAGCTGTTAGGACGACATCTATTTCGTCTGGTGAGTCGTATTATCCGAATATAGTTAGGACGGTGCGGGTCGACGGACGGTCTATGAGTCCGTCCAATAGACAAGCCATCGTCTTTCCTATCAAGATAACTGACTCTCCCCCTCTTTCAGATAAGGGCAAATGCCCAGCTTTACCCTCAACTCCGCCCACCATAAACTCGGACGAGGAGTCATCTCCTGCTTTTGCCAAAATGTCAAGGGTGGAAAAAGAGCGGCTTAAGCAGGAGCTGCTCAAGTGTTACCCTGAATCCTACATCAAAGGATTAAGGGGAGCATCGGCCGGGAATGTGGGCTACATGTCTCAACTTCCTACCGAGGTATAGCTTACTGCCGCCTTTGATTTATACTTGATACAATTATTTTTTGTAACTCGTCTAATGACTTGTTTTGTTTTCATTGTTCCAGCTTTTTGCTCGCAGCATGCTGACTGAAGAGTGGGCGAGGGAGCTTAGAAAGGAAAATAAGCAACTTGTCCACCTTGCTACAACGGCAGGTGACAAGGTCATCCATGACATCGAGATGGCTAACACCCTTCATCGTCAATCCTTGGAGGCCTTGGAGAAGAGATCGACACTCCTGGAGTCCCAAAACAAGAATTATCTTGTTTCTATTAACCAGCTATATACTGAGTAGGATCGTCTGAAGATGATCATAGACGCTCTCTCTGCTGAGTTGAAAGGTGAAAGGGATGCTGCTCTTCTGGCTGCCGTTCAACTAAGGAGGGAGAATATTCTCCTAAGGGCGAAAACGGCCCGTCTGGAAAGGGAGGCGGCCAAGGCCTTCGACGATGCCAAGGAAGGGTTTGAGCAAGTCGTCGAAACGTCTAAGGATTGGGTCGTCAAGGCCTTCGAGATGCTGGCTAAAGCTGATGAGGTCCCAAGCTTTGTACGTCGTCTGGAATATCAACATGGTGTCCATCGGGATATGGTATGCGCCGAGGAACCTCTGAAGTTTTTAGAGTCCGACGACGAAGCTGCAGCCGAGGATGGGAACCCTGAACACGACCAAGAAACTCACGCTGAAGATGATGCCTAGCTTTAGGTTTATTTTTCTAAGTTTCTTGGCTTGTCTGCCGTTGTAGTCTTAGCCCTTCAGTAGTCTTAAGTTGTAAATTTTTGCTAATGATATATATGAAGGACTTTTGCCAATTGCTTGTCTCTTATTTTCGACAATTCCAATTTGACTCAGTATAACATTAATTTCGTCATGATTGTTGGACGTCCAGCACAGATGTTTAAGGAAAGAGCAGCTTGCTTGCCTTTAGACGATTTTCAATTTTTAAAATTGTCTCCAAGTACAAGAATAGACTCGTCCTGTTTTTTTGGACGGTCTACATAATATGAATGAAACAGACTTGCCAAACCTGGTCCTTACCCTTTGACGATCAAGAGTCTTTGTAAAATGCAGCAAGTACCAAAAGGGGCTCGTCTGGGGCGGTTTGCAAAATGCATGTAGGAGAAGATTGCCATCCTTGGCCTTGGACGATTACCAATCATCCCATGAAGTATCCAAGTATTTAGTGAGATTTGTCCTAGATTTTTGGACAGTCTGCTTATTCAGACGAGTCTTGCCCACAGAGGGAAAGCGACCAATACCTGTTTATTTTGTGGACGAGCCACGTTCTAGCCATTTTACTCGAGCTACTAACACTCGTCCTGCAGTATCAAACCATCACAAGGGCATCTATTGCCTAGGTCCTGGTTTTTGGACGACCTTTTCTCTTTAGCTCGTCTTATAGGCTTCTATCATCCCCCCTTCTTGGGCTTAGCTCAACCACACATGATGGACGAGCCAAAGTCCAAGAAGGAGAGCGGCCATCCTTGGCCGAGCCTGTTGAAATTGATGGATGAGCTTGAGATACATGTTCAAACCATGTTTTAGCCGGCTTCCTTGAGGGAGCAACACTCGTCATTAAGTAGTGATCCCTTACTAGGGTCTGGACTACTTACCTGTCCGTGCTTTTGAAAGTAAGTATCCTTTACTAAGGTCTTATTTCAGGTCAGCTTTCTCTCAAAGACTTTGACGTTACTTTTACTAGAGATTTTGTCAGTTTGACGGCCATGTATGTGTTATATTTTTGGTCGGTCTCTTCGAGGGAGTGATGTTTGGCATAGAAGTGAGTAATTTTGACGTTTCTATTATTGTTTGTATTTTTATCCAAGTTATTGTCACTTTTAGACTAGTAACTGGTTTAATGCCCCAAAGTGAAGTAACTTGGTGAAAATAAACAAAGCAATAAGTAGGAATTGTATTATATGGATTTTGCTTGACTAAATGCCAAGATGCATGTATACAATTCTTCTTCCTAACATGTGCCGTGGCACTTTGTAGTAACTACAAACTACCTTATAGGTATCTGACAGTGAACTGAGTTAGACGTGGTACTTCTTCAATTTATCTGAATTCCAAATACGCTGTATAGGTCGTCCATCTAGATCTTGGAGACGAAAAGTCCCACTGCGCAGCTCTTGGATAATCAGATAAGGTCCTTCCCAATTTGGTGTTAGCTTCCCTAGCTCCTTAGCTCGTCCAACCGCCTCCATTTTCCTTAGAACAAGATCCCCCACCTTGAGTGGTCGTCTAACAACTCTTTTGTTAAACTCCCGAGCCATTCTCAACTTGTACAATTGCATTCTTAGCAAGGCATTGCCCCTGACTTCTGGCACTTGGCCCAAAGTCGTGCGTAATGCATCCCAGTTGGCATCTTCTGTGTACAACATGACTCGCAGGGTGGGTTCTTCAATCTCAATGGGCAAGACGGCTTCAGTGCCATAGACTAACATGAAAGGCGTCTCGCCTGTAGAATTTTTAGCGGTTGTTCTAATGGACCATAACACTAATTGCAGCTCTTCAACCCATTGTCCCTTGGCGTTATCTAGCTTCCTCTTGATTCCATTTGATAGAATCTTGTTGAAGGACTCGACATGTCCATTGGCTTGTGGGTGGGCGACTGCAGCGAAGTGAGCTTTGATTTCTCTTTCTGATAACCAATCTTTCAGCTTAGGCGTTTCGAACTGTGGACCATTATCAAAGACGATGGACTGAGGCATGCCAAAACGAGTTATAATGTTTTTCCAGATGAAGCCCTTGACATCGTTTGTTGTTATTCCTCGCATGGCTTTAGCCTCTATCCATTTAGTGAAATAGTCTACTGCAACTATCACAAACTTCTTTTGTCCAGCAGCCACTGGGAAAGGTCCTAGGATATCCATGCCCCATTTGGCAAAAGGCAAAGGGAACAAGATGGGACTTAGGTAGTTGGACGGCTTCTGATGCAGGTTTCCATGCTTCTGACAACTATCACACTTCTTTGCATAGACTATGGCATCCTCCTTAAAGGTAGGCCAGTAGTACCCCGTCCTTAAAGCCTTTTCTCCTAATGCTCTTCCCCCAGTGTGCGATGCACAAGCTCCCTCATGGAGTTCTTTCAGAACATCTAGACCATCTTCTCTGGTGATGCACTTGAGGAGAGGGCGGTTGAATGACTACTTGTAAAGGGTCTCATCCCATAGTTTAAACCACTTGTCTCTAGCCTTCACATGCTTAGCCTCTATAAGGTCAGAAGGCAATCGTCCCGTCTTCTTGTATTCTATGATAGGCTCCATCCAGACCGCTCCTCGGCTAAGAAACATAATCTGCTCTTGGTCAATGCTCTTTTTGGGTTTGACTTCCCAAAAACTATTCTTGGCACATCACCTTCAGTCGAGCTGACCAATTTAGAGAGAGCATCTGCTTGATGATTTTCTGACCTTGGCACTTGGTCGAGAACAAATCATTTTAATGGCTCAATCTCATCCTTGATCAGTCGCAGGTATTTGCTCATTGATGCTTCTTTGCGTTCAAAGTCTCCATTGACCTGACTGACGACTAAGAGAGAGTCTGATTTGGCCTCAATCTCTAAAGCTCCAGCCGCCTTGCACATTTTGATTCCAGCTAAGAGTGCTTCATATTCAGCTTCGTTATTGGACGCTTTGAATTGGAATCTTAATGCATATTCAAACTTGTCCCCTTCGGGAGATTGACAAATGATTCCAGCCCCACATCCATTGATTGTGGACGATCCATCAACCATGAGCGTCCAATGCTTCCTTCCTTTAGCTGGATCAGATATTGGCTCTATGGTTGGCCGAGTAAGCTCGACAAAAGGCTTGCCCCTTAATGGCTTTCCTTGGTTTAAATCAAACATGTTAAGCTCAACCGCCCATTTTAGCATTCGCCCAGCAGCTTCCATCTTCTGCAGAACTTGCTTCAAAGGTTGATCAGTGTAGACGATCATACTGTGCGCTAAGAAATTAGGCCTTAACTTTCTGCTGGCCATGACAAGGGCCAATGCAAACTTCTCTACTGGAGTGTACCTATTTTCCGCGTCTTTGAGTACGTGGCTCACAAAGTGTATTGGGACTTGCACGGATTCTCTTTCAGCCAGCAGAACGGCACTCACAGCCTGAGTGGACACGGCCAAATATACAAACAGCTTTTCCCCCTCGGCTGGGCTGCCGAAGGTGGTCCTTGACCTGCTGCAGTGCTTGCTCTGCCTCCTCTGTCCACTCAAACTTAGCCCTCTTCTTAATAGTGGCGAAGAAGTGATGCCACTTGTCGCCTGACTTAGACAAGAAACGTCCAAGGGCATCCAGGCAACCCGTTAGTCTCTGAACTTCCTTTATTTTTGACGGAGATTTCATGTCTAAAATAGCTTGAATCTTCTCGGGATTGGCTTCTACTCCCCTCTGGTCTACCAAGAAGCCTAAGAACTTCCCCGACAAAACCCCAGAGACACCTTTACTGGGGTTCAGCTTTAACTTGTATTTCCTGAGAGTTTCAAAAGTTTCTCTCAAATCACCGACATGACTTTCCTCTTGGCGGCTCTTGACTATCATATCGTCAATATACGCTTCCATGTTCCTTCCCAACTGCGGCTGAAAAACAGCATTGATCAATCTTTGGAATGTGGCCGGAGCATTACGCAGACCAAATGGCATTCTCAACCAGCCATACAGTCCTTTTTCAGTAATGAAGGACGTTTTGTCCTGATACTCTTGCCACATGGGAATTTGATGGAAACCTGAGTAGGCGTCCATGAAGCTTAGTAAAGCGTGGCCGGCTATAGAGTCCACTAGACGATCCAACTTAGGCAGCGGGAAGCTGTCCTTGGGACAAGCCTTGTTGAGATCAGTATAGTCTACACACATCCTCCAGGTGCCATTGAGCTTTGGCACCATGACCACATTTGCTATCCATTCTGGATAATAAGTCTCTTTGATGAATTTTGACTCCAACAACTTCTGAACTTCCTGGTCGACCGCTTGATTCCTAGCCAGTCCTAAATGTCTTTTCTTCTGACGAACTGACTTTAATTTTGGATCAACATTCAGCCGGTGGACGGCTACCTCTGGATCAATTCTAGGCATTTCTTCAACACAATAAGCAACCACGTCATGAAATTCTTTCAGCAAGTTGATTAAGAGACTCCTCAAACCCAAAAGGAGCGAAGAACCAATTTTCAAAGTCCGTTTTGGACGAGCCTCATCCAGACAGACATCTTCTAGGGCCTCGACTGGTTCTGGACGCTCTATTGCTAGTCCCATGATGGCCATCACTTCTTCAGGCAAGGGAGGCTCTTCCTTGATGATCTCATATTTTCTCTTCTTGCTGGGAAGATGCTCAAACGCCTTCCTTGAGGGAGCGAGAGGCGTCTGAGGGCTCTCAATGGGCATCTTCAATGAGGCCACTTGGTCCTTGACTATCCCAGACGTTTTCCTCTCGCTAGCCACCTTCGTCTTATCTTTCTCTATTTCAGACGTTTTCCTTTCGCCAGCAACCTTCGTCTGATCTTCATTACATATCTTCCATGATGACGGCTTGAGGGTAGTCAGATAACACTCCCTAGCCACCTGCTGGTCTCCATATAATGAGCCAATCTGGCCATCATCACACTCATACTTCATCAACATCAGGTGAGTTACTATTACTGCTTTGACATGATTCAAAGTTGGTCGTCCAAGAATGACATTGTAGGCTGTCAAATCTCGGACCACCAAGAACTTGATAAACAGAGTTCTAGCGGCATCCTTTTCTCCCACTCGAACGGGCAAAGTAACAGTTCCCATTGGATGGATGACTCCTCCCCCAAACCCTATGATGGGATGGTGAACGGGAACCAAGTTCTTCTCATCAAACTTTAATCTGGACAAGCAATCAACACTAATGATATCCGTCGAGCTTCCAGTGTCGATCAGAATTCTTCTTACTCTCAAGTTTTCTATTTTCATTTCTACAACCAAAGGATAAACATGGGGAGTCCTCAACCTTCCCCGATCTTGCTCACTAACTACCACCCTTGGGAAGGGCTCGGCCTTTGTCTGATCGGCTAACAAAACTTGGCCAAGCTCCCTAAGGTAGTTTTTGTGTCCTCTATTGGTTGGTCCTCCGGCAGCAAACCCTCCTGAGATTACGAGAACAACAATTCGTCTGTGCTTGCACTCTCCTTCTTCTTAGTCTACCAATCATCTTTCCTCTGAAACTTCCATCCCCCTTGAGGCATATAGGAGTTCATCTTTCCCTTTCGAGCTAGTTCCTCCAAAGCCTTCTTAAGGTGCTTACATTCATTAGTTTTGTGACCGCAATCCTTGTGGAAGTGGCAGTACTTGCTCTTATCCCTATTTCTATAAGGGGTTTTCATCTCAGCTGGGGCCTTCAACTCATATTGATCCTTAATCTCCATGAGAATGGAGTATTGGTCCTTGTTAAATTCGATAGGATTGGATGAGGATGGCTCGACCTCTTTTCTCTTGCTCCTTCTGGACGAAGTGGTAGTGGAGGTTATAGCCCAAGTCTCGGCCTTCTTGGGGTTGCTCTTCTTTGGCTGAGCAACCTCTTCAGGCTTCTTAGACTCGGGATGCTTTGCCTCAGCACACACTTCGGTAGCGTGAATAAACGCTTCAGCTTCCCTCAAAGCCTCGGTAAGAGTGGAGATTTTCTTTTTAACAAGATCAAACTTAAAGCTTCCTGGCCTTAGACCCCTGATGAAGGCGTCAAAGGCCACTCCAGCATTAAGATCTTGGATCTGAAGGGCTTCTAGGTTGAATCTCTTAACGAAACTCCTAAGAGCCTCCGTAGGTCCCTAGACAACCTTGCCCAGGTGCATGCTTGTTTTTTGCTCTTGCTTGTTGGCAACAAAGTGACTAGACAATAAGAAACTGAGTTCAGTAAAATTGTTGACTGAATTGCGGGGAAGATTGTTAAACCATTTCTGAGCAACTCCCTTCAAGGTTGCTGGGAAGTTCTTACACCAAGTAGCATCATCTACTCCTTGGACGTACATCTGATGTTTGTAAGCAGATAAGTGATCATCGGGATCTGTTGTTCCATTAAAAGGTTCTATAGTAGGGAGTTTAACCTTTGGGAAGGGGGGCGCCTCCATTATCCTGGCCGAGAATGGAGTGGGCCAGTTAATTCGGAGGGCTCCCATCTGTCCCTCAATGGGTATGTACTCCTTACGATATTCCTTTAACACCGGATCAGACGAAGTGTTTGCAGGCACTGGACGCCTATAGACCATGGGCTGAGCCACCGTCTTCTCCTGTCGTGGATGAACAAGAGAGTGACTTAAACTTCGGCCCTCCCCTTTGGACGACAACCTCAAAGGAGGGTCTCTCAGGTATGATGTAGATCCTGTCGCTGATCGTTGTAATGCAACAGCTTTCTTTGCTTCTAGATATTCTCTGGCATCTGTTTCCATTCGGTGCCCGCTTGGACGAACATGGTCCTGGGTCCTCACCACCAAGTTCCAGTCCATCTTTCTTCGCTGATCACTATCCTCTGGCTGCTTTCCTCTTGCCGTCCTCCTAGAGGGTTCCTGACGAACAGGTCGACTAGGGCCTGGACGATCTACTTGGGAACGTCCCCTAGGAGGAGGTGGATTGTTAGCGGCTGGCTCCGGGTTATGATGAAAAAACAGCATATTGCTTTTAATATGTTCCTGGACGACCGCTGCCATCTTAGTTTGAAAGTCATTCAGAACATTCTCTAGGTGGGCGGCAGTCACTGGTCGATCAAGATTCACCTGGATGACCGGTTGCTGACTTGGTCCAGGAACATTGACAATGGACGGAGGTCTATCTCTTCCTTGAGGTGGTCTTTCATGCTCCACCGTATCCTCAACATTAACTTGAAGGCTTCGTTTCCTAGCCACATTGGACGATTGACAGTCACTCATCGTTGCGTCTCCCCACAGACGGCGCCAAATGTTTTGTCTACTTGTCCACCAAGTAAGCTATAAGCTAAGCTTTCTTGTCCAGCAAGTAACTAATATATCTTGAGTGTTCTTCAGTTGAAGACTTGTGCAATGATGCCTGAATCATCTTTGTCCTTGGCCTAGGCTTCTCTCCCGAACCTGCGAAAAAGGGACCCACCCTAGAGGTTTGGGTGGTGGTTCCCCCTCCGAAGCTTAAGTCAGATATCAGGAGTTGTGAGAGAATGTAAAGATAGAGAGAGAAAGTGAGAGAGTATTTGTTCAGAGTAACTTTACACTGTTTGTATTGAATGATCTTTCTCCTTATTTCAGGGGTATTTATAGTGATAGCAAGTTTACAGCTATCCTTAAAATCTGCCCTAGAATAGTGGCTTCTGATTGGGTGGGGAATCAGATCATGACACGTTGCAGGCCATGATTTGTGAAGGTTTATTAACCATTCTCCTGCAGCCACCTTGCAAGGCTGGGTTCTGACTGTTGGGCCAGAAAATCAACCTCTTAACCCAACTGAGTATAGCCCAGAGATTAAGCCTTCTTTCTATATTAACTAGGGTGACACGTGTACGGCTCTGATGAGCCTACGTGTCGTTAAGGGAGCCGTAGATGTTAGGCTACAACAATTTCTGTTCAACCTTGTTGCAGAAGTTCTCAGTTTGGTAATAAAAAAAGGCAACGGATATGGGCATGTGATCTGGTATTTCGGTTAGTCATGATGGTGTTGTGATTTAACATCTGCAATACGCAAGTGATATTGTTATGTTTTGCCCCCCGGATCTCGAAGGGTTATTAAACATCAAAAAAGCCCTAATTTTATTCCATCTTGCTTCTAATCTCAAAATCAATTTCATCAAAAGTATCCAGGAAGCATGGATTGACACTTGACAGTGATATTGGAGCTATACTATGTCGAAAGGAGGCTCGTGGAGAAATATCGCAACTTGGCCCTATTGTTCAAATGGATCTGGAAAATATTTAGTGAGCCTCTCTCTTTATGGAGTCAAGTTATCCAATGTAAATACAACTACAATCCATCGTTCATCATTTCGGACTTATCAATCCCTCCTAAAGGAGGCTCGTGGAGAAATATCTGTAAGTCCATACTTTCTCATCACACTGCCAAGCATTTCATCCCTGAAAAAATTCGAAAAAATGTGGGGAATGGTGAATCCACATTCTTGCATGAGCATTGGATTGGGTCTGCTCCCTTAAAGCTCCTTTTCCCTCGCCTTTTTTCAATCTCTCTAAATGCCAATGTCATGGTGTCATCCCTCGGTATTTGGGATGGGCACAATTGGTCATGGTCATTTGCTTGGAATCGCCAATTAAGGCTGCGAGATTGTGAAGAACGTCAAAGGTTGGGGTCTCTCCTTGATCAAGTGGTTTTGTCATATTTTGATAAAGACACTCTTGTTTGGACCCCTCATAAGGGGGGCATTTTCTCTAATAAATCAGCCTCGATGGAATTGGCTAAATCTCACTGCACTTCTTCTTTTGATGTCATAAAAGGTATATGGAAGGGGCTTGTCCCCAACCGAATTAAATTTTTGTATGGTTCGCTCTTCTTGGCAAAGTCAATACAAAAGAAAAGCTTGTAAAAATTGGCATTATTCCTCCTTCAATTTCCTCATGTGTCTTGTGCCACGAGCATAATGAAGACTCAGATCATCTATTCCTGCACTGCGAATTCTCTTGGAAATTATGGAGTTGGTGGCTGGATATTTGGAATATCAAATGGGTCCCTCCTTGTCAAATTAGAGACGCATATGATCAATGAAATTGTCAATTAAAGAGGAGCTTTTTTAAGAAAATTTGGGCAGCGATTTTCTTTGTAATCATATGGTCAATCTGGAAAGAGAGAAATGCTAGAATTGTTTGTGACGCTCACTCTGGTTTAAATGAAGTGCAAGAATATGGTTCTCTTAAGATTAAGTTAGTGGCTCAAGGGTTCGAAGGAGGACTTCTCCTACTCTCCAAACGATGTTTTAAGAAACCCTTCCTGTCTTCAATGGTCTGAAGAGTGCGGCATTTGTTGCTGCTGCTGTTTCTTAGGAGAAAATTTTCTGGTCACCGCCACCTAAAGGATGCTTAAAATGGAATGTGGATGCATCTTTTGATCCTAGACAGGACCACGCTGCAGTTGGAGGCGTTTTAAGATCTGATTTGGGTAATTTCATTGCTCTCTTTGCCAGCCCAATCCCGCAAATGGAGATCAATTCTGCCGGATCTTCGCCATCCTTCGTGCGATAAAAATCACTCTCGCAAGTGAGCGCATCAAAAAACACAGCCATCATTATTGAATCTGATTCCGCTAATGCAGTTCAATGGAGTAATGAGGATCATGGGGGCCCTTGGAATCTTAATTTCTCTCTAAGCTTCATTCGAAATGCTCGGAGGCTGTGGCTCAATATCTCCATCACTCACAAGAAGCGTGGCGCCAATATGGTCGCAGACTCCCTCGTCAAGCAAGGTCTTCGTAGGGACGCAGAGTTTTTGGCCTGGTGTTAGGTCTTGGATCCTATTGTTCATTAGCCTGGTCATTGCATGAAGTGAGCAATCAAAGTTTGTAAAGCAGGATGTGGGTGAATTCGTTTAAATGTTAGATGGGTATATGCATTAGCTTCCCTTTCCCCGCTATTTTGTAATTTGCTGGCCATGCTTTGGTTGTTCTTTTCGTATTGTAATTTGCTTACCAAGCTTTGGTTGTAATTGGATGGAATCTGATGACCTCCTCAACCCAAGGTGTGTTGATCACTTATAAAAGTTTCCTTCTTTATTGAAGGAATACCTTGTTTTGAGTTGAGGTTTTCCTACTCTTGAGTCTCTTTTTAATGAAATAAATCTCCAAATTATCAAAAAAATATATATTTTGAGACGGAGAGAATAATATATCAAAAAGGCTTTCCTAAACAAGATCGGTACCACATACCGCTCTCTACTAAGATGTTTTACCCATGTAATCCACATCCAATAAAAAAGTTTGAACTTGCGTTGTAAAAGATTTGATCCCACGGTTTCAAGTTTATATACTACAGTTTTAACCACTAACTAAGTGACATTTGGTCTTATTATAAAGTCAAATATTAATAAATGAAAATTTTCTTTACTCGGGGAATAGCCTGAGCCTAAAAACTAGTTAATATCTTAAATTATGTATTTATTAAGGTTATAGTAAGTTTATAACGGTATTTTAAATACTTGTTTTTTATTCTTCGTTTGATTATTATTGCTTCATTGTCTTTTAATATGTTGTGCATGTGCATGTTAAGTTTTGATGATGAAAAATAATATAATATGTTATAGTATGAAAGTTTGTGACAGATGGTTGAGAAAGGAATAAATAAATGAAGACTTTGAAGAAGTGAAGAATCAAGATTGAAGTTCAAGTTTATATTGAATTCCAAGTTTAGTTACTATGTGCAAAATGTAATATGCTAGAACTCGATGATATATTATGTGCCAAATAAAGAAATATAAAATTAGGATAATTATTATTTTCTTAGAGTTAAGGGAATAAATAATTATGTTAATTTTATATATCTATATAAAAAGGAAGTTTAGTTTTAAAATAAAAAAGGATTTTATAAAAACTGATTTTGATAAAACGTTTTGTATATAAAAGATAAAAATATTTTTCGAAAAAAAATCATAAAACGTTTTTAAAGTATTTTGTTCAAAGATAGAAAAACTGTTTTTTCAATATGATAAAGTTTGTTTAATAAAAAACTGATTTAAGAGTTGATCTAGTTAATATAAGATATGGAGAAATCCTTATCCTATTAGGAAAAGGAAAATCAGTTTTTTATAAAAGATAAAATTGGTTTTTAAATAGGAAAAGAATTTTATCCCTTTATTTTAGGAATAAGAATTGTTCAAAAGATAATATATCTTGGAGAAGGATTTTTATTCAGTTCACCAAGATATATAAGGGATTGCAACTCAGTTTTATAACTCACGTTTTCAGAGAGAGAAAATCGGAGATATTAAGAGCAGAAAACAGTTTCCTAAGGCACAGAGTATAGCACAGAGTTCTAGTCAGATTAGGAAACTAAACAACGTTTGTAATTGTCCTCTATTTGCTTGAATAAGAAGCACGTCTTTGAGGAATCTTTCTTTCTGTAATTCTTATATTATAGGAGAGTAGCAACACTTAGGGTTAAGTGTTGGGGAGCACTACTAGAGTTAGTAGTGGGGGAATCGAATTGTATCGAGAGTTTGGTATTTTACGATTCAAATAATAAAAGAGAAGTTTGTGTGTGGACGTAGATCTCAGAGGTGAGATTGAACCACGTTAAATTCCTGTGTCTTATTGTTTGGTTTAAGGATTTTATTATTTGATTTCATTGTTTTATTGTTTGATACAATTTCGTTCGAGCAAAAACGTTAATCGGAGATTTTACGAGTGAATAACACAGTGCACGGCACTGTGCCATAAGAGTGTTTTTGCGAAAATCGATCAGTTTTAGCCAATCAATTCAAACCCCTCCTTCTTGAGTGTCACCTTGTGTTCCAACAAGTGGTATCAGAGCAGGTTATTCTCGAAAGGCTCATCCCTAGAGAATACACATCATGAATATGCAAGATGACTCTCGAGATAGACACACCAAGTGCCCGATTTTCAACGGAAAAGACTACGGATGGTGGAAAGCTAGGATGAGGATCTACATCCAAGGATCGGATTATGAATGCTGGAAAGTTATTAGAAAAGGACCAATCCTTATCCAAGGAAAAGACGCTGAAGGAAAGATGGTCGACAAGGATGAAGATGACTACGATTCGGTCGACTATGCAAAAGCCGAAAAGAACTACAAAGCAATGAGTATTCTCCAATATGGAATTGGACCTGATGAATACTCAAGGATCTCGGCTTGTACTACAGCAAAAGAAATATGGGACACGCTGGAGTTGGCCCACGAAGGTACGAATGAGGTAAAACAATCTAGAATAGATTTGCTTGTCCAACAATATGAATTGTTTACTATGAATAATGACGAATCTATTAAAGAGATGTTCACTAGATTTACACTAATCACTAATGAATTACGTTCTCTAGGCAAAACATATACTTCTGAATATTTAGTGAGAAAGGTGTTAAGAAGTTTAACAAATCGATGGCTCCCAAAAATAACCGCTATTCAAGAAGCTAAAGATTTGACTAAACTTTCACTAGAACAACTTATTGGATCATTAATGACTCATGAACTTGTCTTAGATTCTAAAACTAATGAACCAAAAAGTAAAGGTATAGCCTTGAGAACTGAATTGGAAATTGAAAATAGTGATAGTGATGATGATATTGATTTTCTTACTAGGAGATTTAAAATTTTTCTCATAAAGAACAAAAACAACAATCCTAGAAAATATGAAAATTTCAAAGGTAAGAGCACTACCTCTAACTTTAAGAAAAGTGCTACTAATTCGGGTTGTTTCAAGTGTGGAGAGTTAAATCACAGGATTAAAGAATGTCCCTTATGGGATGATGAGAAGCCCAAAGAAAGAAGGGAGCAATCGAAGAAAGAATTCAAAAAGGCAATGATTGCTGCCGTTTGGGGAGATTCGGATTCTGACGAAGAACAGTCAGAGGCACAGTGCCATGAGGAAAAATTGTGTCTGAATGCTGTACGGACATCACGAGAGAAAGGCACGGTGCCGGGACGACTCTCACTTGTGTCTAATGGCGAAAAGTTCGAACTCCCAAGATGAAACTGAAGACAGTGAGGTAAGTCTTCTTTCTCTAAAACCTTCAATACATCTTCTTTCAAAAAACCAACTTGTTACTTTGCTGGGAAATATCATTGATGATTGTCAAGAAATGAGTGATGATTTTTCAAACATGAGAAAAGAGGTGAAAAATTTAACTAAGCAAAAGATTGGGTTGGAATTGGAATATAAGGATTTATTAAAGGATTGTAAAGAATTGATGAAAAAGAATGATGAACTTGAAAAAACTATTGAAGAGAAAAATGTTGAGTTAAATGCTTTAAGGTGCGAAAAGTCTCTCGCAAAAGAAGTTGTTAATAACACTGTGCCATACACTGTGCTAGAGGCTAAAAATTCGGATCTTGAAAATCAAATTGAATCGTTAAAACATGAGTTAATTGAGTTGAAGGAATCAAGACAAAGATCCAGAATTGTTCCTCTTAGGCTACCTCATGATGCTAAGTTAAGTGATGAACTTGATAAAGTTAAAAGAGATTTGGAAATTTCGAGAAAAAGAAATAGCGATCTAAACACTTCTGTTGAATTCCTAGAATCACAATTGACCATTGCTCGGAAAATGTATGAAAAATGGTTAGATGGTCAAAAAGCCTTAGACTATATCTCTAGTACAACTAGCAATCGAAACGGAATTGCTTTAGGATATACGGACCGGGAGGCACAGTGTACGGCACAGTGCCAAAAATTTTGAAAGAGACTTTCGTAAAAGAAAATATGTCGATCTACCTGAATATTTGATTTGCAACTTCTGTGGAAAGAATGGACATCTTATGGATAATTGTAATGTCAAGAAAAAGAGTGTTGCGAAAAATGTAAAGTATATAACTCAAATATGGGTTAGAAAAGACTTATTAGAAGCTCAACGAAAGAAAAAGGGACCCAAACAGATTTGGGTTCCTAAAATTAACAAGTGATTTTTTTTTGCAGGCGAATGTGAGAGGAAGTAGCCTATGGTATCTAGACAATGGCTGCTTACGACATATGACTAGTGATAAATCTCAGTTCCTCTCACTAGTAGCCTACCATGGAGGGTGTGTTACATTTGGCGATAACAAAAAGGGATAAATAATTGGTATTTGAAACGTCGGCAAATCCCTAACACACTCCATAGAGAATGTGATGTTGGTAAGTGGTTTGAAAAACAGTTTGTTAAGCATACCACAATTGTGTGATCAAGGTAATTATGTTGAAATTCATGCATGAATATTTTACAAGATAATTTGTGGCTTTGGGATTAATTTATGGAAATTAGTTGAGAATTATGCTTGTTGTCCTCCTTTAAATATGTTAATTAGAGTGTTGATGCATGTCTTTATGAAGCTTTGTGAGTAAAGGTCTACTTGATATAAAAAGGACTCGTAATGGTCTAATGATGCTGTCCTAATGTCATGATCCTAAGTTGCCGAACTAATGAGCTATATGATCCTAAGTTGCCGATTTTTTGAGCTATGAAATGTAACTTCTTTCTCCTATAGCAAGCTTGATCTTTATCCCAATAATCTGATTTTCTATTTATGAGTTTGACATTTGTGCCTCATTATTTCTTTCTTTCATATGTCTCACCTTATCGTCATTTCCCTATTATATTCCT
The DNA here is from genome assembly GCA_947646795.1 of Beta lomatogona. NCBI lineage: Eukaryota > Viridiplantae > Streptophyta > Magnoliopsida > Caryophyllales > Amaranthaceae > Beta > Beta lomatogona. The sequence goes on from CANSNZ010000480.1 coordinate 2,054,823, forward strand.
TCTTTTCCCCACCCATTGCTCCAAAGTTCAACAAGTGCTTTTAATCTTGATTCATGATAATCTATGGGGAAAGAACATTTTGATAATTTGATGGAAGAAAAAGACGCATCAGTTAAGGGGGAACATGAAAAGGTTGGAATGAAACTCAAATACGTGAAAGAATGAACAAGATCTTGATTTACACTTGTGTAAGGCACGGTGCCGGGGAGATGTATCAAAAAGACAATGAGGTTCGAATTAAGTTAATATATTTGATCTCTTATTGATTAACTCTAGTAATATTGTATGGTCTGCTTCTCCTTTATAAAAAAAAAAAAAAAAAAAAAAAAAAAAGGAAAAAGAAAGAAAAAAGAAAAGGAGAGTAAGACATTTATTTTAGATAAGTCCTAGAGTTTAATTCAAATGTGAAGAACATTATCAAAGTTTTGAAGATCATCATTTTGGATTCGAGTATATCCGAAGATTAGTTATATTTGAAAGGGAATAGATTGTTCGGTGGCACGAGTGCCACACACAAAGGCCACAGTGAAGAAAGTCTTATGATGTTTATTTGCGAAAGTTGAAAATATGAAAAAAGGGTTTAAGCACTTGTTGAGCCAATTGCCATTTCAAATCTTCAAGTTTGCATTACCTACATTCATCTTACATTCTTAGCCATCAACCATGATCCTTCATGATTATTTCTTGCTTCATAAATTCGGATTGTGAGTTGGGTTATATTTTTGCTTAATGACTTCGGATTGTGAGTTGGATTATGACATAGCACCAGCATCCTTAGTATTTATTGCTTGAGCTACTTGCATTATTTTGCTGACTATAATATCTCACTTTGTCTCGCTAAACATGTTGATGCTTTCCTTTTTGATAATGTCAAAAGGGGGAAGATGGGTATAATACTTAGACTAATGAATAATTGGTTATCTTGGTTACCATGTTACTTGTGAATGATGTTATGCTATTTTCTCTTATGTGATTAATGGTGCATATTTTGAGGGGGAAAAAGTGATTACTTAATAATATTATATTGAGTGTTTGTCATCATCAAAAAGGGGGAATTTGTTGTGCATGTGCATGTTAAGTTTTGATGATGAAAAATAATATAATATGTTATAGTATGAAAGTTTGTGACAGATGGTTGAGAAAGGAATAAATAAATGAAGACTTTGAAGAAGTGAAGAATCAAGATTGAAGTCCAAGTTTATATTGAATTCCAAGTTTAGTTACTATATGCAAAATGTAATATGCTAGAACTCGATGATATATTATGTGCCAAATAAAGAAATATAAAATTAGGATAATTATTATTTTCTTAGAGTTAAGGGAATAAATAATTATGTTAATTTTATATATCTATATAAAAAGGAAGTTTAGTTTTAAAATAAAAAAGGATTTTATAAAAACTGATTTTGATAAAACGTTTTGTATATAAAAGATAAAATTTTTTTTCGAAAAAAAATCATAAAACGTTTTTAAAGAATTTTGTTCAAAGATAGAAAAACTGTTTTTTCAATATGATAAAGTTTGTTTAATAAAAAACTGATTTAAGAGTTGATCTAGTTAATATAAGATATGGAGAAATCCTTATCCTATTAGGAAAAGGAAAATCAGTTTTTTATAAAAGATAAAATTGGTTTTTAAATAGGAAAAGAATTTTATCCCTTTATTTTAGGAATAAGAATTGTTCAAAAGATAATATATCTTGGAGAAGGATTTTTATTCAGTTCACCAAGATATATAAGGGATTGCAACTCAGTTTTATAACTCACGTTTTCAGAGAGAGAAAATCGGAGATATTAAGAGCTGAAAACAGTTTCCTAAGGCACAGAGTATAGCACAGAGTTCTAGTCAGATTAGGAAACTAAACAACGTTTGTAATTGTCCTCTATTTGCTTGAATAAGAAGCACGTCTTTGAGGAATCTTTCTTTCTGTAATTCTTATATTATAGGAGAGTAGCAACACTTAGGGTTAAGTGTTGGGGAGCACTACTAGAGTTAGTAGTGGGGGAATCGAATTGTATCGAGAGTTTGGAATTTTACGATTCAAATAATAAAAGAGAAGTTTGTGTGTGGACGTAGATCTCAGAGGTGAGATTGAACCACGTTAAATTCCTGTGTCTTATTGTTTGGTTTAAGGATTTTATTATTTGATTTCATTGTTTTATTGTTTGATACAATTTCGTTCGAGCAAAAACGTTAATCGGAGATTTTACGAGTGAATAACACAGTGCACGGCACTGTGCCATAAGAGTGTTTTTGCGAAAATCGATCAGTTTTAGCCAATCAATTCAAACCCCTCCTTCTTGAGTGTCACCTTGTGTTCCAACATAATATAATGGAAATTTCACATAATTAGCGTGATTATATAGTTTAAATACTCAAATTTACTCCTACTTAAGTCTAACAATCCATTTTCTTTCTTAATTCATTGAGCATAGCACATGGTTTTGTGTAAGGGTGTATATAACACATTTGCTGGTATTTAAAAAGCTGTGTGTGACCTTACCTGAAAACATTGGCTACCTGTAAGGCTGTAAGCTGAGTGTCCAATTTTTTCGAGTGGAGTCAGGTACCCAGCTTAATCTATTTTTTTTATTATGAACATTTATCAACTAATAGCTTAATCTGTAAGGCTGTAATACCTAATAACTACTTCTACTTCTACTTCTACTTCTATTTGCTACTGTCATGTCTTCATAGAATCTTCAAGAAGTTAAAGTTGCCTCTTAAAAGTGTTTTACTGTTTTTAGAAGTGTGTAATACTGTTTTTGAGACTGAGTGGCGCGAGAGTTGAGAAGAAGTGAGAGGCGTGAGAGCAACTTGTAGGCCATCCAGCCAACGAAGAACTTCCAATTTTATTGATTTTTCCTAGGTAATTTATTACCAACTTAGCTAAAAAGACAGTCCGTTACCTTACTCGCTTCTTTCTCTTTTTTCCGAGTCGGGTACTCGATCAATTAATATTGAAAACTCAAGAATAATTACCCCTTTTAGTTGCTGGTCGGCGGGTAAATCGGGTCAGGTTTTTCTAAAAACCCCTAGTTTTGTTTGGTTCCTCTTCCCATTTATATGCCTTTCTCTCAAACTCACCCTCCCTACATTTACAATAATAAAAGAATGAGGAAATTACTTCCTCCGATCCTATTTGAAATCTTTTTGAGAGAGAGAAAAAAAAGTCAAAGTAGGAAAAATAAATAGGAACGGAGGGAATATATTAGTAATGGACTATGGTCAACATTAATTCAAACCATTCCAACTAATTAAAAAGCCGACGATGTATTACTGAAACAATATATATACTAAAATTTTATAAATCTTATACTTCCCCTTTTTTAAAAAATTGTATCATTTCGTTTTTGGCACTATTTATCAACCAACTTTATTAAGCTATCTTCTATGATTATATAAGAAAAAAACATAGTCAAAGTGTGGTCTTGTTGGATTCGTCTTATTGCAAGGATTCCAAATATCAAAATTTATAATTTTTACTTATACGCAATTAGAGATATTGACGTTCAAAGAAGTGTCTCGGAAAACGTGAAAAATAAAATGGTGCAATTAAAAATATAGAGGAACGTTAACTTTTACATTTGCAGATTCAAAAACTATGTTGAACATTTTTTTTCACTAATTTGTAATTAAATAAATGTTAAGTATGGTGTAAATTATAATGGTATTAGTTGGAAGGTAATATAATTCAAATTTTGAACGTTTATAATTTTTGCTAATAGATAGTTAAAGATAGTAAATTGAAAGCCATTGTGAAACTCCTTAATCAACCTAACCATAAACCATTTAAATGATCACTCTCCATCCCTAATATATAGACCTAAAAAACACAAAAGATGATCACCAAAATTCAAACCACATAGCGAACCACCATTAAGAATCCTAATGAAAGCCCTTGGAAAATTATCCCAAAAATCAACATGAAATTCCAAAAAGTACAAAAAAAGAAGGAAACATCGAAGAAAAAAAACTCTAATAATGAAACCCCTTTTGAAACCCAAAAATTCAAATTTGATTCACGATCATAAAATGGATTCGTCCCTGTAGTTCGTCATTATTCGATAATATATTCAATTGCATGTTTGTAATTTCTCCTTAACAAACTGTTGAACCCCATATATGTTGTGCACATGTGAGTTGTCCCACATTGGAGAAAGAGGAAAGAAAGTACCACAATATAAGCTATAGGAGCTACTCCTACTATTGCCAATTGGTTTTATTATGGAACCTCATTTGGGCTTGTATGTGGACCGAACTCTCCTCCTCCTTATTGGATTGCCCAATCCCATTTTCAGTCATATCCACTACAAGAAATCGTGTTTTTAGCGACTGAAATTACCGACTGCTTATATATCGGTCGGTAATATTTTAATTAACAACGGAATAATTTCCAGTCGGTAAATACCGACGACTTTGTTATTATTACCGACTAAAAGTAAGACAGTCATTCAGTACCCACCGCATTGAAATAATTACCGACAGTAAATCGGTCAGTGCTTTCGCGGATCAGGAAAAAAACCTAATTTTGAACCAAACCATATCCCTTCACATTCAGTTTTCGCCGCACCCGCCCTAATCTCTTTCTCCCATCGTCCCTCATTTTCTTTCTCTCTCAGTGTTTACTCTCTCTCTCTTCATCTCATATCTCAAAAACAACTTTCAAGATCTCACTTCAAGAACTCATGGAATGATTCATTATCCAATTTCAAGGTAAATTTTATTCTTCTTCTTTTTTTTGTTTTAATTTTTTATCTCATCCAAGATTCAAATTTTCTTCATATTTTTCAAGTTAAATTTGTTTTATGCTTTTCTCTCGTTTTTTTAGTTTATTTTTGCCTTCTGGGTTTTAATCTTCGATTTTTTTCGTTTTATTTTTTCCATCTCGTTTTTTCCGTTAATTTTCGCTTTTTTTCGTTTTATCTTTCTTCTTCTTTTAATCTTTTTCGTTTTTAATTCTAAATCTGAATTAATTTTTGTTATGTTTTGATCTTAAGGTTTCATCTTTATTTAAACTTACTTTTGTTGTGAATTTCAACCTGATAGTTTATGTTTGACGGGTTCTTCAGCAATTTGAAGATTTCAAGCTATCAAGAGCAAGGGTTGTTGAGGAAATCAAGTAAATCTGTAATTTGAAGATTTCAAGAAATCAAGAACAAGTTTTTGGTGAATTTTAAGATAAGTTTAATATTTGTTTAGATGAATTCATGATTTTTTTGCGATAATTGTATCTATTTTTTTCTTTTGCTAGGTTTTTTTTAGAGTTTTAGATATTTGAAGTAGTTAGTCTTGTAATTTTTTGTTTACGATCTACCCATTGTAAACTTTTTGGCAGTTTAAATGTAATTCAACTTTCTAGTTTCTATCTTCAATCTCATCCAAATCCTGGTCTTGATATTAAGCATGCTTCGACATTTAATGCAATTGAGATTCAAACCTGTGCACTAGTTGATACTAGTTGCAGGTTTGAATTTTTTTTTATTTTTTCACAAACAATTACCGACTGCTCTTTTTAAATACCGACGACATGAATTTGGTTGGTAATTACCCACCGTGAAAAACTCAGTCGGTAATTTTGTATAGTCGGTCGATAAAATTTTGCCGACCATTCGGCAGTCGCTGATTATGGATTACCGACTAGGGATATACCAACGAAGTTTTACCGACCGTTCAGCGGTCGGTAATCGTTTTGCCTACCGTTTTTCACATATTACCGACCGATTTTGGCGATCAGGAAAAACGCAGATTCTTGTAGTGATCAAATTTATCATGGTATCAGATCCCAGGTTGTTGGGCCGTTCATATTGGGCATTTGTCAAACAACTGGATAAGTCCCTCTATTGGGCGATCATTCCCAATGAGGATTGCCTTACCAGTATGCTATAATTCTAAGGACTCTCACATGTGAGGGGGAGTGTTGAACCCCATATATGTTGTGCACATGTGAGTTGTCCCACATTGGAGAAAGAGGAAAGAAAGTACCACAATATAAGCTATAGGAGCTACTCCTACTATTGCCAATTGGTTTTAGTATGGAACCTCCTTTGGGCTTGTATGTGGATCGAACTCTCCTCCTCCGTACTGGGTTGCCCAAGCCCATTTTCAGACATACCAAATTTATAATGTTAAATATGGGTGTGGGCCGCACCCATCACAAGGAGAGAGAGTCCACTTCACAAGACAAAGGAGGTTCCACCTTAAAACCATATGGCAATAAGGGGAGTAGCCCCTTTGCATTACAAAGTGAACCCATCTCTCTTCTTTAATCAATGTGGGACACTCACATGTGGTGTGCGCTATACATCATAGCTTCAACACTCCCCCTCACATGTGAGGTCCCTTTTTCGATTGGCCCAGAGTAAGTTAACGGACCCTCTATGGGCCTGGCTCTAATACCATGTTAAATATCGGCCTGGGCCGCACCAATCACAAGGAGAGAGAGTCCACTTCACAAGACAAAGGAGGTTCCACCTTAAAACCATATGGCAATAAGGGGAGTAGCCCCTTTGCATTATAAAGTGAACCCATTTCTCTTCTTTAATCAATGTGGGACACTCATATGTGGTGTGCGCTATACATCATAGCTTCAACACAAACATTGTGGCGAGCTATGTAGACGAAAACGCATATCAAGATGTACTATCGCTCCCTCGGTCCTCAATCTCGATTTTCGGTTTTGCATTGGTTTGTAATTATTCCCGAGGGAGACATGACAACTGAGAAGCCATAAATATGGACATGTTGCTTCTTATTTGTTCGTCATTCATATATGCCCTTCCCTGTATATTTATTAATTTCAACGTTTATGAGTTTATCTCAAATGTCATTATGATCTCCTACTACAACTCCTACGACATTATCCACAGGGTTGTTTATTCCCTTCAGGGTTTATGAGTTTTCTTAATCTCATTACCGACGTATTTATACAATATCGTCATCATTTGTATATAATCAAATCTCACCCATATATCGGCCATTATATGGGGCCTTGGCCTTTGTGTAGGAATATATAGATGCATATAGCGGAATTTCAGTAAACAATTTCCTAACATCTATCATAGGATCGCAAACATAATCAAACATATGAATCATTCAATAGGGATTAAATATCAAACCTCTGTAGCGTGATTTCCCTATTGTATGCAAGCTTTGAAGATCCGAGAGCCCCAAGTGTTGCTCCTCTAATTAGTCCACGAGCACCAGTTGAACACCAACGTCTGCTAGAACGGAAGAGAAAATATCCCTTGCTTGTGATGGTATAGGCGCCGGTTAGAGGGAATAGATTTGGGTTTTACTTCTCTTTCTTGAAAAGAAACTGATTAATGAATTGATCACCAAAACCCTAATATTATATCTTATATATAATAGAAGAGTCATAGGCTAGTTAGGAGAACTAATTCTCCTCCTATTCCCCTTTGGACCGGCCCAACCCTAATCCTACATGGATTTAGATTGCTTTGTCCAACTTGTGCTACAATGTGTGATCACATAGGATTAATTTATTTTAGTTATAGGCCCAATCAATATTGTCCTATTAATCATATTTATTCTCTAGCAAGAAAATATGATTACTAAAATAATTAACTTTATTATCTTCATAATATAAATCCTATTTATATTTAGTAATTGTCGGGATGTCTAAGGACATACTCCTTCAATCTCCTACTTGTCCGAAGACAAGAGCGCAATGTTAAATTCCTTAAGTCTCTTAATGCCAAATTTGATAACACCGTGTTATTCTCAAATTTATGTTCCTTGATCGCTGAGTTCGAACTGCTCAAATAAGGATTAACTCTTTAATCCTATTCCGAATGGCCATGCAATTTTTCAGTTCTCGCTCATCAAGAGGCCCAGACACCATAACTCCCACTCAATTCTTAGCCCACCTGATCACTGCCTTTATAACCTCCTTTTGGCCCTTAACCGCAGCCCTTTACCCACCAAGGGCTGCGGTTTTTTCCCGGACCGCGGCCCTTGTGACCCAAAAAAAAAAAAAATTTGCATTTTCTAGCCCAAAATGATCCCCAAACAATTATATATATAGAAAAGTATCATTTCACATTGCATTCAATATGGCAACTTCATATTTTCTCTTCTTGAGGAGCAGCATCCTCTTGTAAAGTCCCGCTTGGCATGCAAGAAAACTCCATATGACAAAGATGCATTGCCTACACAATATGGCAAGCTCTAGAGCGTCATATAGACTGATCAGACTAAGGCATCCATAATAAGCACCAAAGTATGAAATCTCACCTATGCATCTTTCAGTTTGACATCCTTCAAAGAAGCCCTAGGCTATAACCAAAAATCCAGTCAGTACAGATAATCAGTTCAAAAGAAACCAACATCCTGTATAAAGAACAATCTCAAACGAACATATGCCATTCATATAGCAAATCATCTTCTAAAGCAGATTACAAGTTTGAGAAAAAGATGTGCATATGATCGGGAACACAAAGTTGATTGACATATTAATGCATAGCAATGCACCTTTAGGAAGATTGGTATAAGATTTGACCTGTCATAAAGGTTCTTTATCCACTATTCTTCAACATAAACTACCCTGCATCACCAGATCAATGAATGGCTATGTTAGCTATATCTACCTTCCTTTAGTTATACATACTAAAGTACAGAGTTGTACTTGATTCCGCCACAGCACCACTTCTTCCAATGTGGTGCCTTCAACGAGCTTTTCTGCCTGTGTTGCAGAATTTTGAGGATGGCAAGGTGGTTGTGTGTGTGTGTACGTGTTTGTGTGTGTCGGGAGGGGGGTAGAGATGAAGCCTTATTTTTTAATTGCATATAGATTAATCCAATCCTATTACTGTATTTTACAACTAGCACCAGAAGAAAAATGGAGAGCTTTTCTAATCAAATCCAAAATATAATATGGAACGTCCTCAATAACATGTGATTTAAATCTTGGCTCATTTTGTATGCATAATTAACATACAGCTAGCAGATACCAAAAATCCAGGAAAGCAACACAAGTTGTGTTGATCACATGTGCTAACTACCAGTAAGAAATGCTATGACCGCATGACTATGGCTATATTTTGACTTCACAAAATCAATTTCAGATAGATAGAGTTATGGCTTTATTTGACAGAAACGGACGGTTTGAACACAACTTTCAAATGTTGCAATAACAACCAGGAACATATAGTATATTTGTATATATTTATACCGTATAAGGGAGTTATGAACTTACTATCTCCAAAATTGCTAATGAAGATCAGTCTATCTACCTTGACAAGACGAACTTGCAAAAGAAAATAACATGAACAGCAAAGTTAACAGAGTATATAAAGCTAGATTTCCTTATAAACAGAAGCAGCAGAGTCTGCGTGACGTCCAATGCACGAAAAAATTCCAAGTGTTTTGAGGAAGATGAAAAGATGATACCTTTGTCCTAACTGAAAGTGGATTGGCAACAATGAACTTGAAAATCTGAGGCAGATATTTGCGATCATCATCACCATCATTGTACAAAGCACTACATATCAACCTAAAGATGATAGGGAAAGAAAGCATTAACAATATGAAGGACAAAATTCAGTAAGCATTACCAATAGTCTAGTCCAGCTTACGTGTGTTCCCCCAATTCCTTCACATCATGTTCCACAATAAAATCATAACGTCCCCCAGCAAGTATAGTTTCAAGTTTCAACAGGTGATTTCGATGTATCCATTAGCAGTACCCACTGCCTTTCAGTTTGGATTTCCGCCTGCAACTAACGACAAATTCTTACAAAATCACCACATTTTGACAAAATTATAAAATTGAATTAACACTCTAATCCAACTTTACAATATCCAACATTCATAAATCATACTTCATATTACAAAAATCACCTATCATTTCATTTATTCCTTCATTCATTCATTTACCAATCACCAAACAACAACAAAACAGCAACATTTTACTCTCATAATCAACGAACCTCGAAAGTGGAACTCTTATAAATACTAATGTAGCAAAAATCACCAATCATTACATTCATTGATTTATTCAGCAATCACCAAACAACAACATTTTACTCTCAAAATCAAATTTTTTAGTATACAAAATTAACATCAAAAAAAGGTGCGACTGACATTAATAACAATATCTCGAACCTCAAAACTAGAGCTATTATCAATACGAACATAGCAAAAATCACTGATCAACACATTCATTCAATCACCAAACAACAAGAAAACATAATCATTTTACTCTCATAATCAAAGAACCTCGATACTGGAACTCTTAATGTAGCAAATTCACTGATCATCACATTCATTCATTCAGTCACCAAACAAGATGAAAACAACAACATTTTACACTCAAAATACAATTTGTAAGTAAACAAAATTAACAACAAAAAAAATAAGGCAATGACTGACCTTAATAACAATATCTCGAATCTTGAAACTGGAACTATTATTAATACTAATATAGCTGCAAAACGTCTCTCCCAAATAAATCGCCCTAACAAATCAAAAATCAAACAAAAAAATCAACAAAATTACTAACAAAAATAAAGATGAGAGAGAGAGATAGAGAACACGAACCCGAAGGATTGCGGGAGAACGAGGAGGCCAGAGAGACCAGACGCTTAACCGAGAAGGATCAGAGAGAAGGAAACGAGAGCGAAAGGAGAGATCGGGATTTGAGGAGAGAGAATCGGAGAAGAGAGAAGATCGGCGGGGTCGAAGAGGATTCTAGTAGCACCGGAATCCCCAGCATTTTACCGAATTTACCCCGCGCCCAAAATCAACCTAATTAGAAACCCTAGAATCACGGCCTCACACATAGAGACGTCGATGCTAAAGGATCAGTGACTTGGAGTGATGCCAATCGTTGATTGTATAGGCGACGACGACGGATTTGGCGGTGGTGTGAAGAGGACAGACGAGGGAGTGTGGTGGTCGTGAGATTTGTGAGAGGAAACCTTAGCCCCCTTTGTGAGAGAGGAGAGAGAATATGAGAGAGAGAGAGGGGAGATTGCTACTTTGTGAGATTTGCTCAAGTTTGCTCACTGAACGTTTATTTTTCGCGGTTGTCAGAATTAATGATAAAGGGCTGCGGTTAGCCCAAAAACCGCAGCTCTTAATTCTTATCTTCTTTTATTTTTCGCGGGTGGGTTAAGGGCGGCGGTTTAGCCCAAAAACCGCAGCCCTTAATTCTCAAGGGCTGCGTTTTCAGATAACCGCAACCCTTGCACCGCAGCCCTTGGTCTATTTTCCTCTAGTGCAAACAGCTTATTTTACTGCATCAGCTGCTGCAATATACTCAACCTCTGTTGTAGAATTCGTGATGGTACTCTGCTTAGAGCTCTTCCAGCTCACAGATCCTCCATTGAGACAAAATATGAAACCAGATTGAGATCGTAAATCATCTTTGTCACTCTGGAAGCTTGCATCGGTGTATCCACTAACAACCAACTCACCATCTCCACCATAAACCAAAAGATTATCCTTAGTCCTTTGCAAGTACTTAAGGATGTTTTTCGCTGCAATCCAGTGCGCATCTCCTGGATTTGACTGGTATCTGCTGCATATACTCAAAGCATATGCAACATCCGGCCGAGTGCATATCATGGCATACATAATGGATCCTACTGCAGAAGCATACGGAACATTACTCATACGCTTGACCTCATCAGGACTCGAAGGACACTGAGTCTTGCCAAGTGTTATGCCATGTTGCATGGGAATGAAACCTCTCTTGGAGTTTTCCAGCTTGAACCTTGCAAGAATCTTATCAATATAAGTCTCTTGACTAAGTCCAATCAGCCTTTTCGACCTATCTCTATAGATCTTTATTCCCAATATGTATAGTTCTTTCATAGAGAAACAATTTTTAAGCTATTCCTTGACTGACTCAAGCATGGTCTTATCATTTCCTATGAGAAGTATGTCATCCACATACAAGACCAGAAAAGTAATACTACTCCCACTTAACTTCTTGTATACACAAGATTCCTCTTTATTTATGAGAAAGCCAAATTTCTTGACTTCCTCATCAAATCTGAGGTTCCAACTCCTTGATGCTTCCTTAGTCCATAAATGGACTTCTTAAGCTTGCATACCCTCCCTGGATTTTATAGATCTTTAAAATCATGAGGTTGTGTCATGTACACATCCTCTTTCAAGAACCCATTCAAGAAAGCGGTTTTGACATCCATCTGCCATATTTCGTAGTCATGAAAGGCAACAATCGCAAGGATTATCCTAATGGACTTCAGCATTTGTCTACTGGTGAGAAGGTTTCATCATAGTCAATACCATGAATTTATTTGAAACCTTTTGCCACCAACCTTGTTTTGAAAACATTAATGTTTCCATCCTTGTCTGTTTTCAACTTGAAAATCTATTTGCATCCAATGGGTTTTACCCTATCAGGCAAATCAACCAAGTCCCATACTTGATTTTCAGACATGGAATCCATTTCAGATTTCATGGCCTCAAGCCATCTTTCGGAGTCTTGACTATCCAAAGCATCTTTGTAGCTAGTAGGCTCTTCTGATTCTAAAATCGTTATTTTAGAACTTTTTGTCAAAAGGAAATCAATATATCTCTTTGACGGAATGATGGTCCTACTAGACCTACGTTGAGGATAAACATAAGAAGTTTCTACCTCACTAGGTTGAGTGACTTTGCATGGAGTATCTCTAAGTGGGACGGTAGGAGGTACGTGAATTAAATGCACCACCTCCTGAGCATTTTCATGCCGGGCCACCTCTGATGAGGTGTTAACCTCATCCATTTGTTGCTTATCTCGAACTTCTTCGAGATATACATTTCTCCCACTTATTTTTCTGGAAATAAACTCCTTTTCCAGAAAGACACAATTACGAGCAACAAACACTTTGTTTTCGCTTTGGTTGTAGAAGTAGTATCCCTTAGTTTCTTTTGGGTAACCACAAAAAGACATTTATCGGATTTGGGTGAAAGCTTATCAGAAAGTACACGTTTTACATAAGCTTCACAACCCCATATCCTTAGAAAAGACAATTTTGGAACTTTTCCAGTCCACATTTCATATGGTGTCTTTTCCACTACTTTGGATAGTGCTCTGTTAAGTCTGAATGTCGCTGTTTCAAGCGCAAATCCCCATAATGAAATAGGAAGATCAGCCAGACTCATCATGGATCCGACTATATCAAGTAAAGTTCGATTCCTTCTTTCAGAAACGCCATTTAACTGTGGTGTTCCTGGTGGAGTACGGTGTGAAAGTATTCCACAATCCTTCAAATGATCACCAAATTCTTGAGATAATTATTCACCACCACGATCGGATCGTAATGCCTTAATTTTCTTCCCAAGTTGGTTTTGTACTTCATTCTAGAATTCCTTAAATTTTTCAAAGGATTCCGACTTATGCCGCATGAGGTAAACATATCCAAATCTGCTCACATCATCGGTAAAAGTAATGAAGTAACTGTACCCTCCCCTAGCCAACGTAATCATAGGTCCACACACATCCGTATGTATGAAGGCTAAAAGGTCACTTGAACCTGTAAAAGGAGACTTTATCATTTTCCCCATCAAGCAAAACACACAAGTATCAACTGATTTGAGAATTCCATCTTTATGAAGTTTCTCAATGCGCTTTGAGCTTATGTGGCCTAATCGACAATGCCATAGGTATGTAGGGTTTGAATCATTTGCTTTATGTTTCTTGTTATTTATGTTATAGATGTGGGTTTCTAAGTATAGCACATATAAACCATTTGATAACTTAGCGGAGACATAGAACATATCATTCAAATACGCAGAACAACAATTGTTCTTTATTGTAAATGAATAACCTTCGGAATCCAAAACAGGAATCGAAATAATGTTCATTGTGATAGCAAGAACATAATAACAATTATTAAGTTCTAAAACTAATCCTGAAGGTAAAAGTATACTATATACTCCCACTGCCAATGTAGCAACTCGTGCTCCATTGCCAACGCGAAGATCTACTTCTCCCTTTACCAATGTTCTACTTCTTTTGAGGCCTTGCATATTACAAATAATGTGCGAACCACAAGCGTATCAAATACCCAAGAAGCAGAAGTTGCTAAGTTAACTTCTACAACATACATATCTGAACTAGAAACTCCTTTCTTTTGATCCTTCAGAAACTTGGGGCAACTACTTTTCCAATGACCAACCTTGTTACAGGTGTAACAATAATGCTCATCAGCAACTTTTGGTTTTGGTGTAGTCTTTTGCTTTTCAGAAGTTTCAGACTTGGCAACTTATTTGCTTTCGTCCTTCTTAATAGCAATCTCAATCCTATTGAGTGATTGCCCTTTACTAACCATAAGACCATCCTCATATTCTTTTCTAGGCTGGTTAGGGATGTTTCGCTCAGTCCGAGTTAGCCTTTCATGTATCTCTTGCATCGTTGCTTCCTCCCCTTGCATGTGAAAGTCGTTGAACTTTTGAGTTCTGAGAACGATTCCCATATCCCTTTCACTTGCAATGAAACGTTCAACATTCGATTTGTCCTTCGAAAGGACGGAGCGCAAATTACAAGTAGAATTGTTGGTGTTGATATTGTTGTTACTAGACTACTACAAGAAATAATAAAGCAAGATTCAATCCATGTTTATCAAGAAAGCAATAATTAAACAAATTTTAATTACTACTACCCTTTATTCAAAATGAAAGTCCCCTATTGAATAAAGAAATAACCAAGATCCCCTCCCACTACAATCAAACGGACTTTGGCCCTACCTTCAATTTATAGTAGTTGAGATAAGTAAACACTTTACTAATTATAACAAATTATAATTCTTGGTAGACAGGTTAACAACTCCTTGTTTCCTCCTATCTCTTAGCTTCAAAACCCAAAACTTTGTCTTTTGATGATTTTGTTGAGTTAACCAAACATTAACATGTAAGTTTCAAAAAACCTACCCTACTATCCCCAGAACTATGAGAAACACCCTGCTTTGGCAGAACATATTACTCATGATCTAAGGCTCTATAGGTGTTGTTTGGAAAAGCAATTGAACTCAATAATACTTTTGGGGATCTAAGTTTACTAATATGGTCAATCAATAGTGAACACATGAATCAATTAACCACAAACAAACTTAGAAGCAAGCATTTAAACAAGATAAATGCAAGATTTTAATAAAAGCAATAATTAAAATGATCTAGTATGGCCCCTATACTTAGGAAAATAACTAATCTTCATGAATCTTCCCTTGAATCTCCATGGATCACCATCCTTGAAACTCCTTGCATCCTCATGCTTGATTACATAATTTGAATTAAATAAATAACGAAAATTTAAAGTTACAAAAATACAAACGATTCGCAGATCGTATTTAATTTACATTCAAATATAACGATTCGCATATCATATTTACTATCCTAATTTGGGCCATACTAGTCATATCATGCAAAACATAATATCATACATATTATATTAAACATCAACGCATTTATAATATCAAAATAAAATAACACACAAACTATTTACTTATTACTCCCTTTGTCCCATAATACTCTTTACACTTTCCTTTTTCATCTGTCCCAGAATACTCTTTACACTTCTATTTTTGGATATGACCCACTATTATTTTAATCCTTCTAACTTTTAAACATTGGCCCACACTCTCTCTCCTCCAAATAAAATAATATCACTCCTATTACATACCAACTCTAACCATGGCCCACATTCTCTCTCCTTAAAATAAAATAATACTACTTTTACTAACTACTAACTTCTATCACATCTACTTTTCAATAAAATAATAATTGATAACCAATAACTTATCATCTAAAACTATGTGCCTTGATAAGTGTTAAGAGTATTTTGGGACGGAGGGAGTAACAATTAATAAGTAAATAAAACTTTCCATAATAATTATAAAACTTAACAAATTTAAGCTAGAAATTATTTAGGAAACTTTATTATTTTAATTCAATTACTATATAAGTATGGCAATAACAATTATTAATGACAAATTTGCATTAGTGGAAATTCTAGATTTATGCTCAACATGAAAATCTGAATTTTTCCAAAACACCATTTTTTTTATAATTTTAATAGAGTTGACTTGTTGACCAGCAGCACAAGGCTGCCAGTCAACAGCCAACATCACCGGAAACGCGTCACAACTCACAAGAACGACAACCAGCGGCAGGGCTGCCTTCACCGTGCACACACGCCACTTAAAACCACCAGCCAGCAGCGACAATCGCCGGCCAGCCCCCTCGCGTATCACACCACCGCAGCCGTCGCTCACCAGCAGAACAAAATAACCAGTAGCAGCGTGAGCCACCGCACGTCAAACGTGCGTGGTTCCGCCGCTGCTCCGCCGACATGGTCTCCTTTCTGCCTCACCGGCCCAAAACGCCCTCCACCGTGGCTCCACCGGCGCAGGTGGGGCCACCCAGCCATGGTGGACAATCCCTTTTGAATTTTGTAACAATTTGCTAAATTGCCATTAAATCTTTAACAAACAATTTATTGAAAGATTTACGATTTTAATTAGGTCTTAATAATCCGAAAATTATGGCAAAATTTTTGAATCAATCAACAAATCTTAAACAAAGTTGTATGTTTGTTGAGATTAGATTTGAATGAATAATCTCTATTAAACATTAAATCTAACAAGAACTCAAAATTAGGGCAAAAATCAAATTAATTCCAAAAAATTCAGAAAATTAACAAATAAAATCTGAAAAATTCAAAATTAATTTTCAGGGTGATCTACTGAATTATCAAAACGAATAAAATCAAATATTTTAATTGTTATCCTTAAATTATATGAATAATCAAATTAAACATAAAATTGAACTAAAATTCACAAATAACATGATAAATATCCGAAAATTAGTGGGAAAATTCCGAAAAATACTTTCAGCAATCATATTATTCAAGATCTATGTTGGTGATGAATATTAGATTTTAACAATTAAAAAATAAAATCTTTAATTGTTAACAAATTATTTCAATGATTAATCAAATTAAACATTAAATAATTTTAAATCTAACAAATATATTTACAAAATTCCGAAATTTTTGGAGTGAATTAACCAATTTTATTCGTCCATAATATAAAAAAAAAATAGGACCTTTATAAAATTATTTGAGCATAAATCACAAATAAATCAATTATTTACAATTTCCAATCAATTAATATCAAATATTAATTATGCAAATTCAAGCCATAAATAAATCCTTCCTTAATTGAATAAAAATAATAACTTTGCATATAATTACATGATCATATGAATATTATGAATTAGGCAAAACTGATACCACTGTAGGAATATATAAATGCATATAGCGGAATTTCAGGAAACAATTTCCTAACATCTATCATAGGATCGCAAACATAATCAAACATATGAATAATTCAATAGAGATTAAATATCAAACCTTTGTAGCGTGATTTCCTTGTTGTATGCAAGCTTTAAAGATCCGAGAGCCCCAAGTGTTGCTCCTCTAATCAGTCCACAAGCACCAGTTGAACACCAACGTCTGCTAGAACGGAAGAGAAAATATCCTTGGCTTGTGATGGTATAGGCGCCGGTTAGAGGGAATAGATTTGGGTTTTACTTCTCTTTCTTGTGAAAAGAAACTGATTAATGAATTGATCACCTAAACCCTAATATTATATCCTATATATAATAGAAGAGTCATAGGCTAGTTAGGAGAATTAATTCTCCTCCTATTCCCCTTTGGACCGACCCAACCCTAATCCTAAATGGATTGGATTGCTTTGTCCAACTTGTGCTACAATGTGTGACCTCATAGGATTAATCTATTTTAGTTATAGGCCCAATCAATAGTCCTATTAATCATATTTATTCTCTAGCAAGAAAATACGATTACTAAAATAATTAACTTTATTATTTTCATAATAATATAAATCTTATTTATATTTAGTAATTGTCGGGATGTCTAAGGACATACTCCTTCACTTTGATGGTCAAGGCCGATCACACCAGAGGTGTTTAATGTGTCCACGTAATAACTGACTAAGCTATATTAGGTGCAGGATCAATTAATATGGCTTTTAATTATACCAATCACACTCCTTGACAAGTACATTTAAGCATATTACTAATCAATAATGGACAATTTTAGTATCTTATCAATAGTCCAATACTGTAATCTTCATTATTGAATTGTACATCAATACTTATTGAATTATTAATCGTAATATCATATTAATACTCTATAGCGATGAGTTAAAGCTAGATCAAATAAGTCAAATTAATTTATTCCTAAGTAACTACAAAGCGACAATAGCAAATTAGCAATAAGTCAAGCCAAATCATACAAGTCAAATCAGCTTGTTCCTAGTTAACAACATATCAAAACTGAGCATAAGTTAAAAAAAAGGAAACTTGAATGTTGATAACAATAAGTGAATTAGTCAATAATAATCAAGAAATAACAATATATGGTAACTTAGTACTTAATTACTAATTTGTTACTAAATAATTCCTCTTTTTAGAAATAAATGCACCATTTCTGTTTTGTGCACTATTCACATCTTACATTTAGATTGTCTTTGATGATTTTTATTCTAGGAAAAACATAGTCATGTCGGATCTTGTTAGATACGTTTCGATGTATTTTTTTTAACTATTAACCTGTTATGATTTTTACTTATTGATAATATAGATAATAATGGTTGAAATCATGCATGCACAAGCGTTAAAGTTAGAAATGGTGCAACTATTTCTGAAAAGAGGAAGTACTCCCTTTGTTTTTTTGTTATTCCTACATGGAATCTTGACACTATCCACAACTAGAGAGAATCTCCTATATTCTTCTCAACGTATAAGAAAGAAATATAGTCATGTGGGGTCTTGTTTGATTCGACTCAATGATTACTTTATTAATATTCAATCGATATAATTTTTACTAATACGTAATGACAGATATTTAAGGTCAAAGAAGTGCATTGGCAAACGCGCACAGTTAAAGTATGAAAAACAAAAAAAAAAGTATTAGTTAACAGATAACAATTTAACAACAATAAGTCAATCAGCCAATAACAATGTACCTGTGTAAGTATTAAGACATCATTAAGTCCTAATATCAGTTAACGCTAACGTAACCGCTAATCGCCTAATTGGAATTGGGCTATCGGCTATCGAGACTCGAAGCATGTATCACTACGCTCTCAGTAACATTTAAGAACTACCAATCTATGATAACTAACTAACTTGTTATGAAATACTTCCCCCGTTTCATATTACTTGAAACGTTATGACTTTAAGACTATTCACACACTCATTTTGACTGTATTTTGTAAATTCTACATAAAGAAAATATAGTCATGTGTAATCTTATTATATTTACCACGACATCTAGTTTCAAAATATCAAATTTTTATAATTTTTACTTTTTTTTTTAGACGTAAGAAAAAATATATTGCTCACAAAAACTTTTTACAACCTAGAGCAAGCTACCAAAGAACAAACCTTCTAGGAAGGACCCTCCTTTCGCTAGAAGCTCAAAAACTAAACAGGCTAACATATTAGCCCCAAAGTATCTATACAACATGACTATAAGCCTAGTAACCATGTAAGATCACTAGCTTTGGTTTTTTCCCACAAATTTGTACAATTCTATTTTTAACTGTGTATTTTATATGTGTAACGACATGCTCAACTTGAGGCTGTGTATCATTCCATAGTACGTCATTCCTACTCCTCCATATGTTATAGCAGGTAGCAGCTACAGCAGCATAGATGACCTTTTTCCTAAAACTTGATTTCTTACACTCTCGTCTGATCCACTTCATAAATCTATAGATATTCTGCACAGGCCTCTGAATATCCAACCATTTAAGAACTGCTTGGAAGCATTAAGAGCTAAATGCACAATCAAAAAACAAATGAGTGTGAGTCCCCTCAACTTCTCCACATAGGCAGCATGTATTTGTGCTAGTAACACCCCATTGGGCAAGCCTGTGCCTAGTAGGAAGTCTTTGCTTCATAATGAGCCAAAGATTAATCATGTGCTTTGGAATAGAGTATCTAATCCAAACACATTGGCTCCATAACCACTGCTGAGTCTCAGGACATAAATTGCAGTATACCATTTTAATGCTGTAAACTTGCTCATTTGCAGTCATAACATATGGCATAACCTTCTCCTTAACCTTACATATGCATTTCCTTACCCAACTTGCCCCCTGAGGAGCCCTGTAAGCACCCTAGTCTTGCTCTTTAATGTAAATGGAATGAACCCATTTTACCCACAAGTTGTCTTTTTTTATGAGCAATGGCCCAAACTTGTCTACCAACTACAGCTAGGTTCCATAGGTTGATGTTTCTCACCCCCAGACCTCTTGCAACTTTAGAAAGACAAACCTCATCCCAAGATACATACCCTGCTTTATGACTGTCCCATGTTCCATGCTAGAGATAATGTCTACAAACTGCATTTATTTTCTTAAGTACAGCTTTAGGCAATATAAAGATTTGGCACCAGTAGATACTAATAGACATGAGCACAGCATTTACAAGATGTAATCTTCCACTGTAAGATAGATTTCTACTACTCCATACCTTGATTCTGTTACACATTTTCTCCATCAGTAGCTCACAGTCCACTTTCTTTAGCTTTTTTGAGGTTTTGGTACCCCCATGTATTTAAAGGGGAGAGTTCCAAGCCTAAACCCTGAGAGAGCAGCAATTCTAGCCTTTTGTTCTGATCCATTCCAGTTAAAAACACCTCAAATTTCTCCTTACTTATCTGGAAGCCTGTAGTTTCAGAAAACATCTTTAACCCACTCATCATCATAGTGATTGAAGTAATATCACATTTGGAGAATAGTAGCAAATCGTCAGCAAAACATAAGTGGTTCATTTGGAGCCTCCTACACCTAGCATGATGTTGGAATTATTGCATATATATAGTGCTGATTTTTGTCAAAATCCTAGATGCATACTCCATACATAATGTGAACAAAAGAGGGGAGAAAGGGTCTCCTTGCCTGAGCCCTCTCTTTGGAGTCACTAAATCACTAGGACATCCATTAATCATGAGTGCATTGCTAGGTGAATTGACACATACCATGATCATATTGATGAAGTGAGCAGGAAATTGAAGTTGCTGCAACATTTTTTTAGTAAAACTCCATTCAACAGTATCATATGCCTTTCTAATATCTAATTGTATCAAGCAACATGCTTGTTTCCGATTAGGTCAGTAAATCTTCACCAAATCTTGACACATCAACACATTGTGAAGGATATTCCTTCCTGAAATGAAAGCACCCTGTGTTTGGCTAATAACATGGGGTAACACTTTGTTCAATTTCTCACAAAGTAGATTGGTAATGCACTTGTAAACAGTTGAGCAGCAGGCTATGGGCCTGAACTCACTTACAATGCTAGGTACCCTCACTTTAGGAACTAAAGTAAGAGTAGTGATGTTGAGTTCTTTTAAGATTCTCCCTGAACTGAAAAAATCCAAAATTGCATCTGCAACCTCCTCTCCCACTATGTCCCAGGTGCCCTTCAAAAACCCACTATTGTAGCCATCAATCACTGGTGATTTATTAACAGGAATACACCACATCACCCTTTTAACATCTGCCCTGGTGAAATCACACTGCAGAGCATTGCATAGCCCAGGATCCATAATCCTTCCATGCCCTATAATATCAGAAGAAACAGTCATCCTATTGCTCATACATTCACCTAGCAGCCCTTGGTAGAACCCGATGAAAGTCTGAGCCACCCCTTCAGGAGTATCCACCCAGTAGCCAGCCTCATTATAAATGGCATTAATAGCATTTCTTCTATATCTAGCTTTGATGCTTCTGTAAAAAAGCTTGGAATTTTCATGCCCCTTCTTCAGCCAATGAAGTTTAGCTTTCTGTTGTAAAGCTAAGTTGTATGTTCACCATGCCTCTTTGTATCTACTCTAATCATCCTTTTCTTGATTTACTAGGCCTTCCTCTAAAGGACTCTGATGCATCTCTTCCTGTATTCTAAGCAGATCATTTTTAGCAATTATTAAAGCAGCATGCAGTTCATCCTGTCCCTTGGTATCTAAGTCTTTGAGTAACTTTTTCAGACCCTTAAGCTTGCTAATGACTTTGTACATTCTCCATCCATCTACCTGCAATTCCCATCCAGCTTTAATAGTCTCTATGAATCTATGATTAAGGCACCAATTATTATAAAATCTAAATTATTTCCTTCCATGATACACAGGACAAGTTTTAATCACCATGGTACAGTGATCAAAGTCCTCTTCAGGCATAAACTGCACTTCACTAGTAGGAAACATTAAGGACCAATCCTCATTAGACATAAGTCTGTCTAATTTGGAAAAAATTATGTCCCCTCCTTCTTGCTTGTTGGTCCAGGTGAAGAACCTGCCAGCAGCCTTTACCTCCTCCAATTTACATAGATTCATGCAATTTCTCATAGGAAGACTATCATGAGATCTAACAGGCAGACCCCCTACTCTTTCATCCAAATTGAGAAGACTGTTGAAGTCCCCTCCCACACACCAGGGCTCCTGGCACCCAGCTGCAATGGAAATGAAAGAACTCTACAATTCATCTCTACCACCTTCATCAATATATGCATATATGAAAGTGCATAAGAAAGACTTTTTACTGCTTTGAATATTGATTCTGCAATGCACCAGCTGGGCTGTAGAGATCAATATATCTACTGTAAAAACCTCAGGAATCCAGGCAACAATTATACTGCCATTGTAGTGACTCACATGGTTAGAGAAAAAACACCATTGGGGGCACAAGTTAAGGTAAACTCTCCCAAGATTAGGAGCTTTTACCCTTGTCTCCAGAAGATCAAACAGCTGAATGTTGTGAAGTTGAATCATCTTCCTCACTTTAATATGTTTTGTAATGTTGTTCAGTCCTCTGACATTCCATATGAGGATGTTATCCATCCCTGGTAGGGGCTCCCCCTCACCAGTTTCAACCCTTTCTTCTTCACCTTCACTGCCAAACTGCACCTCCTTGTCCCTATCAAGGACCTGAAAAGAATTTGCAGTATTGACTAGAGAAGTATTGGAAATTAGATATATTAGTGATTAAAATTACGCATCGGTAAGAGTGCTCGGAAGAATGTTTTGAGTAATATAAAACAGAGGAAGTACTAATTAATAAATAACGATGCTAACAACAATAAGTCAATTAGTCAATAACAATGTAACTATGTAAGTATTAAGACACTAGGTCCTGATATCGGCTAACACTAACCACTAATCACCTAATAGGATCGAATCGGGCTATCGAGACTCGACTCAGGTATCACCCATGCTTTAAAAGTCTTAACTCTAAAGTTTCAAGTCTAAGATAATATTAATAAGATTACTAAGTTATAGGCATATTATGCTAATAAATTAATAATAGTTATAAAACTAATAATAGTAATTTCAATAAGGATAATCAAATATTTAGATATTAATATTATAAAAAATTAATAATAATACTAGACTCAACTAAGATAACTAGTGGTGTAGTAACCAATAAGATTATTAATCCATGCGCTTGGTCATTTTTCATTTCCTATTGGCCAAAAAACAATCTCATTGATCATGAATCAGAAATATCGATTTGAAAAATATCAAAAAAACTAACCGTTGATTGGGTTTGTATACACAAATTTCGAGTCAAAACAAATATAAGACAAGAAACAAAGTAACAAAGAATTTTATTTCAATAAATGTATTGAGTACAAGCTCTGTAAACAGTTTATAATAAAAATAAACTAGGTCCTCTGATTCTGTTCCGTAGCTGGAGATGACACGTGTTGATGTCGACGTAGAGCTAAGTGTAGAATGACGTCTTGTCAACGTCAACCTGAGTTTGAGTGTCGGATGACGTTTTGTCAACGTCAACCTGAGTTTGAGTGTATTCAAATGAGGGCTGACAAAAGCTTGAATCTCAATCGAATTTGTTTGAATGTATCTGAATAGTCGGCACGGATTTGATGTGCTTGTTGACTATTTGCAGAGAGAATTCCAAAAGAATTCTATGAGCTCTTGAGAATAATGATTTTTCGGTCCCCTCAACTGAAGGTGGTGAGGTCTATTTATAGGGTATGGAGATCCCTTCATGGACTTGGTAGTTTATGGGCTTGGGTCCGTTTATGACTTGGAAGTCTTTTTTACCTTTGCCACTTGACCATCTTATTTGGGCTAGTAATATGGGCTAGCCTAAATATTTTAGAATCCAAATTATATTTGTTTGGATATCTTATTTTAGTGAGCTAAATTAATTAAATTAGACTAATTATATTTATTTAGCTCAATAATAATCAATTTATTTTAATGTAAAACACTAATAAATTTTTAATGTCTACAAATTGCCCCCTCGAGACGGTGTCATGTACACGATTTGAAGTGTTTAATTGTGACAAGGTCTCGAATTTGTGTTTGGTTTAGCAATTAGGTGACCGTCACCGTGCTGCTAAGATTTGTTGCCCAGAATCATGAACTACCTACAACTCTGTTTTGGACTCGGAAAAATAATCCTAATCGGATAAGTAGTAAGTTTTTTTTTTCCCTTGACCAAAGTGTATAAATACAGTTACCCCCGTCCTTCCCTCAACGATTTCCTTCGACCCTGCGACATCAAGAGGTACACTTCAATTTTTTTTTTTCTGTTGTGATGATATCACATGGGGTGCTTGATACTTTGTATGTATCAGCGTGGCTGCTACATGACTCATGAATTTACTTCGATTCTTTTTTTATTTCTTTATTCCTTAGTAGCAAATTCCATGTGTACTTCATATTAGCAGAAGTGCAGAACATATGTTAAAAAAATTCAAACTTTGACATTGCATTCCAATATTCCATGCCATGATGGTGCTTGTATATCACATGCGAAGTTGCTTTGATTTTTTTTTAAAGACACTGATTTCATATAGAATACTGGTCATCACTTCTGCCCTTCTTCCACTTCTTTCAGAATACATAGTAGTACAGTACGGCGTCGCCGTCAAAAATTAAAAGACTCGAGCCTTCTCTCAACTCAACGTCCAGTGAGTTTCAATCTTCACACCTTTTTTTTATTTTTTTTTAATATATCCATGCTTAACAAACCAAAAACTTGCTGCACACTTTTTTTTTTCTACCGGTGATTATCATTTACCAGTTACTCAGTTAGTGTCTTGCTTTTGTTTTTTGTTTGTGATGCTGATGATATGAAGCTTGTAGACCACCGTGGATCATACATCAGGGACAATCTTAAACAAGATGATATGAAATCACTTTGCCTTTTTTTTTTTATATATTATCACTCGTGCCTTGTGTGATACTGATACATGTAAGCAGTAGGAATCCGCTTAGTTTTGCATGCAGTAAATTATCTCTGGCAATTTCAAATTTTTTTTTTCGAAGTATCATGAATGTGTAATACTTGAAGTATCACCCAATAAAAATTGCTAATCTTGTTATATACACCCCTTTTCTTTTAGTCTCTTTTTTTGTTATGTGTATGGTGTTTTTTTTATAACAGAATTAAATCTTGACATACTTCATATGATTTGCAGTACATAAGATTTCTTCAGATATTGAACTTCTAGGCTATCTTTGAAGCAGTACCAGAAGGTCTAGACTAGTAAGGTGATATTTTTTTTTACAAACCCTTGAGTCTTTTTTTTTTTTCCTTTTTAGCAATTTTTTTTTTTTGCGTGTGTTGTTTGTGATGCCTTGCAGATGACAATTTTTTTTGACACTTGCCATCGGAAGACAATCAATTCCACTACTTAAGTCTTCATCGCGATGGGTCAGTGATGATCTATCGGAGTTGTTAGGCCACTTGCTAATTGTGCTTATCCTAGCAACAAAAGATGACACTTTTGGAGTGTGTTCGAAGACAATCAAGTCCACTACTTGAGTGTTCATCGCGATGGGTTAGCGATGATCCATCGGAGTTGTTAGGCCAGTTGCTAATTGTGCTTATCCTAGCAACTAAAGATGACACTTTTGGAGCGTGTTCGAAGACAATTAAGTCCACTACTTGAGTGTTTATCGCGATGGGTCAGCGATGATCCATCGGAGTTGTTAGGCCAGCTGCTAATTGTGCTTATCCTAGCAACTAAAGATGACACTTTTGGAGTGTGTTCGAAGACAATCAAGTCCACTACTTGAGTATTCATCGCGATGGGTCAGCGATGATCCATCGGAGTTGTTTGGCCAACTGCTAATTGTGCTTATCCTAGCAACTAAAGATGACACTTTTGGAAGTGTGTTCGAAAACAATCATTGGCGACGATCATGTAATCGAGACATTTGACTTTTTATTTCATCTATTTTCTGTTACTCATTCTTCTCCTTTTTTTTTCTTTTCAGGATGGTGTTTATTAAAGAATTCAATCATGATAAACACTCCTACATTGCTCTTGTTGATCCAGAGTGCCACAATGACTGTAATTTTTTTGTTTCGCCATTCACAGTTTACACTCTTGCGGGCCAGGAGTATTGCATTTTTTTTTGTGTGTGTGCAGTTTAGACTCTGGCTGAGGAGTTAGATTTTTTTTTTTTGGCTTGGATATACAGTTTATACTCTTGCTTAGGAGTTTGAATTTTTTTATACTCTTACTTAGGAGTTCCGTTTTTTTTGTTTGCTTGCAGTTTAGACTCTTGCTTATGAATTAGAATTTTTATTTTTTGGATATGCAGTTTATACTCTTGCTTAGGATTTCGATTTTTTGGTGTGTAGTTTAGACTCTTGCTTGGGAGTTAGATTTTTTGGTGTGCAGTTTAGACTCTTGCTTGGGAGTTAGATTTTGTTTTAGTGTGTAGTTTATACTCTTGCTTAGGAGTTTCATTTTTTATTTGCTTGCAGTTTATACTCTTGCTTAGGAGTTAGAATTTTTATTAGCTTGCAGTTTATACTCTTGCTTAGGAGATAGTTTTTTTTTTTATGTGCCGTTTATACTATGGCTTAGGAGAATGTCTTTTGTTTGTATCCATGAGGTTTTGTTTCCATGCCCCCTAGGTATTTCACTTTGAATAATTTTCACAATCATGGCGTCGACGGCTCCTCTATTGATGCGTCAAATGAGTCTGATTCATTTTCATGACAAGCAATTGTAAACTCCATGTCGTGCGCTTTACTTGCTAGTTCTTGAAATGTTTTGGGTTTGATCCCTTGCAAGATGTAGGTAAAATCCCAATGCATGCCTTGGATGCACATTTCGACTGCAGAAGTTTCTGACAAATGATCTTTACATTGCAAGCTCAAAGCACGCCAAGATTAATGTAGTCAATGACGGGCTCATCATTCCATTGGTGAGTCTTAGTCAACTCAACCATGCTGACAATACGTCGACTGCTATAGAACCTGTTTTGGAACTCTGCCTCCATTTGATCCCAACTATTGATGGATTAAGAGGGTAGATCTGTGTACCAATCAAAGGCCATCCCTTTAAGAGAACGTACAAATTGTTTGACGAGGAAATCATATGTGGTACCAGCATTGTTGCATGTTTCTACAAAGTGAGCAATGTCTTGCTTAGGATCTCCTTTCCCATCGAATTGTTGAAATTTTGGGGGATGGTAGCCAAAAGGCATCTGCAACTTGTGAATTCTCTTGGTATAAGGCTTTATATAGTGATGACTTCCTTGAGAGCTTTCCCCAAGTTGATTCTTGACAGCACGAGCTATCAACAATTCAAGTTGTCGAGCTGTTGTTGGGTGGTGATGGTTGTCACTACTCTCGTCTTTGCTTTCATCACCACCTTGGCTTTATGATCCGTCGCATGGGATTCTACTAAGTTTCTCATTTAGGGCAGCAATTTGCTCGTTTTGGAGTCTGATATGAGCATCCTTCTCCTCTCCGTCCTTCATCAACTTCTGGAGTAAGATGTTCATTTCAGCAAGTTGTTCCTCAACTGTTTTAACTGAGGTCACCATAACAGAAGCAGTGACAACATCTTTGTTCATTCTTTTGGTGTGAAAACAAAGACTCATGTCTTCCGTAAAGTCGCCTAACTTTATAGATTTTTGCGGGGCGTCAGCAACGTTTTCAGCAGATCGAAAAATGTCCTTCCTTGATGCCATTTCTTAGATTTGTTGTTGATAACGAAACAGAGATGAGAGGTAGAGATAGTTCCACCGAGCGTGCCAAAATTTGTATACACAAATTTCGAGTCAAAATAAATATTAGACAAGAAACAAAGTAACAAAGAATTTTATTTCAATAAATGTATTGAGTACAATCTCTGTAAATTGTTTATAATAAAAATAAACTAAGTCATCTGATTGTTCCGTAGCTGGAGATGACACGTGTTGATGTCGACGTGGAGCTAAGTGTAGGTTGACGTTTTGTCACCGTCAATCTGAGTTTGAGTGTCGGATGACGTTTTGTCAACGTCAACCTGAATTTGAGTTTTGTTTGAGTGTATTAGAATGAGGGCTGACAAAAGCTTGAATCTCAATCGAATTTGTTTGAATGTATCTGAACAGTCAGCACGAATTTGATGTGCTTGTTGACTATTTGCAAAGAGAATTCCAAGAGAATTTTATGAGCTCTTGATAATAATGATTTTCCGGTCCCCTCAACTGAAGGTGGTGAGGTCTATTTATAAGGAATGGAGATCCCTTCATGGACCTGGTAGTTTATGGGCTTGGGTCCGTTTATGACTTGGAAGTCTTTTTTACCTTTGCCACTTGACCATCTTATTTGGGCTAGTATTATGGGCTAGCCTAAATATTTTATAACCAAAATTATATTTGTTTGGATATCTTATTTTAGTGGGCTAAACTAATTAAATTGGGCTAATTATATTTATTTAGCTCAATAATAATCAATTTATTTTAATGTAAAACACTAATAAATTTTTAATGTCTACAGAGTTTTGAAATTAAAAATGTTGGAGATCTAATCTCATCCATTGATGATTTCAATCCAATAGACTGAGGTTAGTTCTAAAAACCTTAACATTACTAGAACATAAAAGCTGTCCTTTAATTTGTAGTGGCCCCAATTTGTAAAACCGTATTAATTATTGTTAATTATAATTATTAGCAAAATTGTATATTAAATATTCCTATTTTATTTAAGTTTGAAATATGACGTTATATTTAAGAATGATCTTCAAATATTTTATTGGTGTTGATATTATATTTTATGTATGCTTATCAAGTAATATTTTTATGCCTATTTAGTCATAAGTTAATTATTTTTGCGAGCTTAATTATGTTATTATATTTTTGAAATGAGTTTCAATAATTTGGAGTTCAAATAAATTTAGTTGTTTGTTATATTATCTTATTTGAAAGTTATTTATTAAAATTATATATTGAGTTATTGTGTTAATGTTTTTGCATTTTACCGTTCGAGTCATCTTAAATTCTACAAAGTTTGCAAGGATGTCACAATGGATGAAGACTTGAATTCCGTTCGAGGGAGATGTTGTACCACCTACAAAAATAGTTTCGTTGCATTATTTAGCTAACAATTGGTATTAGATTTTTTAAATATTATTGTATTAATTTAAATTACGCAATATGGGTGATTTTAGTGTCATTGAAATAAAAATACTACATTATTCATATTAATTTCAAAGGCCAATTTGTTATTATCTTTCTCAATTTTTTTTGGTTATATTCATTTCTTCAATTATTGTTTACATAAAAGGTCAACTATGAAATTTATAATGTCACCTACAAATTTTTAGCCAACAAGGTAAACAACATAACTTATTTTTTTTAAAAGTGTTCTAATATTGCATTTATAAGGAAAACTAGCAAGTTTGACTAAATAAATGAAAGTTTTTCCCTACCAAGTAATTGCATCTATACCAATGTAATAAAATCGATCAATAGCTTCTCCCTACCAATTAATAGCTCTTATTTACAACTCATAAGAACTTTTTCCATATTAGACGAACCGATCAAATAATAGCCACTGTAAAAGACAAGTACTTACCAATGTTTTCCTAATTAGCTATATTCCAAGAATCTCTTTTGGTTCAAAGATATTATTGGCATGCAAGATGAATTCAATCATACAAAATTTGAATATAGGAGGGTGTAAATTTTGAAATTTATTTCCAGTACTCACTTGATAGTTGATTGGTGCAATGTCTATTATTAGATGATCAATACATGATGAAAAACAACTTATTACATGTACAAGTCAAAAACATATGCAATCGCTATAGAGTATAATCTATCTATATTTCTATAGAATCACAACAAAAAAAATACATGATATTGTATTAAGTTTATCATGGTTTTGCACATGGATAAGAGATGCCAACTATTTTATTCTTCCATTATTATGTTGAAATAATTTGACAAAAGAATTTAAATTAAATAAATTAGTAATAAATTTAAATAAACATTTGAAATAAAATTGAGGGTGAAAATTACATAAATTGAGGACGTACAATATCAATTAGAATTGTAATGATACTTTTTGTAATATTGAAAATATAATCATTCCCAATTTTGAAAACGTGATTTTAGGAAATAATCAATTACAATTAATTATGGACGATTTTCTTAAGAAAAAAATCGGATCCAAAATTTTTTAACATTGTTTTTCACCCTCTATCACTATAAATACTATAATCATACTTGCATTTCATTACTACACCAAACCCCACAAACCCTAAAATTCTTGCCCTAAAACCAAATTATAATATTATCTTTCAACACAACCGAATTTCGAGAACTTTGTGAAAACTTCGTTATCATGTCCAAATTGCATTTCATACTTTCTTTTGTGTTGTGAGGGATCACAGTTTACGGTTACAAATGTACATTGGTGCGTGTTATTTGAGCTGTAGTCATTTATCTTAATTTATGGAGCTTGGGCTCAGTCAGCACTCAACACTTTTATTGTTCTATCCTGACTTTTTAGTACTTTGTTAGATGAGGAATATTGATAACACCTCACTTATTTGTGCTTGAAATATATAATGGAATCTATATCATGCTATATCATTGGACTCTTTTTTTGGTTTTCTTGCAAGAAGTCCCAAAGGATTCTAAGGTCCTGTTCTTAAGAACATGTACTGAATCCTCTTAGTTTCTCACTCCTCATTCTTATTCTATCTCCCTTAATCAAACGTTCTTTGCATTTGTTATGCTCTGCACCAATCTATTAATTGGTACTTATTGCTATACAAGAAATTTTGAACTTGAGTAGGATGGTTCACGAAGACCATATGGTGGAGTGATGATATTTGTCATTATTGATTGCTACAGTTATAATAGAGATAATGATTTGGTCTCAAAATAATAGGTTAAGGTTAAGGCATCTCAAAAACCACACCGAAAATAACTTTGTTGGTCATATGAAGCAATCGAAGACCAATTACTCTTTGCCTAAAAAGTGGAGCAACTTCTTGCTTGAGATTCATTTTTTGAACTAATTGTACGTTTTAGATTATGAATTATTAGTTTGTGTCACTAATAATGAATAATCTATAGTAATAATCTATAGTTGAAAAAATATTCATTTCGTCAGTGTTAGACCAATTATTTATTTCACTCACTGTTAAATTATTTATTATTATTTGAAAATATTATGAACATTCATACTAACTAAATAAGAATACTCCTGATATGATATTTCTTATATACTAATGAGAATTTGTATTATCATTTTTTTTACTATGTAAATGGAAGTTTGAAATTATTTTTCTATTATTGTACGAAATATTTCAATATAAAAAATCTACAAAGTCTACAATATCATTCTAGAAAATTGGTAAATATATGTTTTACTTAAAATAATATAATGAATTTCAAAACAACCATTAATTATTTATAATATTCACAATAGTTCGTGTACAAACAATCTTATCTGACAAAGAACTTCCCGTGCATTATACACGAGTTCAAATAATATTATATTTTAAACATATATGATAACAAGAAGACAATATTTGTTACATCGTTTTATGTCAACCACCAACTCCTACATTTACTCTATATTTTTTTTTAAAACAAAATATTAAATCCACAACCATATCTTTAATGTGAACAACCAACTTAATTTTAACTTTTTCCAATTGGTAGCCATACAAATTTTTTACACAAAGTAACCTACTAATATTAAACGCCTTGCGTCAAAATAAATTTCTTCTTATCCGATAATATTTTTCTGATAGTTTTTTAGCCTATCAGCACCAAAACCTGGCCTAAGTTCAATATTGTTATTTACCACTGCATAAGACCTAACTGTACTATTGCAATGGTTTATTCAAGATAATACTTTTTTTCCTTTTTAGGAGATTCAAGATAGTATCTATTGCAACGTGCTATGAGTTTAGCTCTTTATTCTTTGTTAACACTGTTTGATTTAAGATTTATAAATATACGGTGTTTGTATATGCTTGCATATTCAAGCTCATAAATAGGAATCACTAAGTTTTAATTGGTGTTTATATAATAGAATGATTAACATTTTCTGTTACCCATTCAAAATTAAAATCATGAATATGCATGCCTAGACAAATCTTTCTCTCTCTCTCTCTTTCTCTCTTAGATTGAATTATAGTCATATTTATAAATTTTTACACTATGATTTTAGGAAAAGTATTAAAAAATTCTAATTTTATGAAACAAAAGTTTTTGTGCAATTTGCACATGTATAAAATCTAAAATATTTTTATAGACTTTTTTTTAATCCTTACCATCCCATCTAAAGGCTTAAAAATTTTAGAATTTTAGTTATAATATAGTAGATGCCTTTGAATGATGAATTAAAAGAAGTTTAAAAAAAGGGACATTACAAAGGATAAACAAAATTATTAGTAAGACGTCGTAGAGCTTATAGTTACTTTAACCTTTTTTAGATGCTTGAGACAATGTATGGCAAATTAAGAGTAATGTGGAATAACTAAATATAATGCACGGTCCTATGTCAATATAAATTAGTGATCCTAATTTTAATTAATTTATGTCTAACAAATATTACCAAGCTTTGTGATTACCTCGATATCCCTTTTTCAAATTTCACAAGAAAAATTTGTCAACGGCAACAACTTTGTACTTATATAACCAATTTAAAGGGATGATAAGAGAAAGACAATCATACAACAATGGGTGTAGACTATGTATTAGCGCTTGAATGGATAAAATCTTTTATACTCGAAAGCACAATAGAGACTAGGATTTTTTTGAAAGAGAAAAAATATATATTTCAAAGATTATTAGTAAAATATTTTAGAACTTAATACAATGCATGGGTTGAACAACTTTCCATTACAAAGAGACTGTAGGTTATTGTTAAAAAAAACTTAGAAATAAATAACAAAAAGAAGAAAAAAAAAAAAACAGGGCTTGCCACCATCCAAAAGGGGTGGTAGCCCCCATATAAAAAAGGAAACCTAGGATTTCAAGGGTGAAAGGAAAGAGAGAGAATGACTATATTTTTTGGTTAGATGATGACAACAAGATACTGAACTTAGTATAATCAGATGAGATTTTGGGAAACGAAAGAAAATAAATTTACCTATGATAATTCCTTTTGAAGCTTTTTCACCCATATGGTCATAAATCTATTTGTAATAAACTTTTATGACGGGAACTTGAATGTTACCACTAATATAGTGTACAAGGAAATATTTCAAAATGTGAAATCAATACTCATAATATTTATCTACTTACCGTTTCATTTATCTTCGTTGTTTATTCAATCTGATTAAAATCCACTCTTATTATAGATGAATTGATCTTCTCTTTGATTTGATGAAAAATTTCTTTGTTGCTGTATCAAGAGTTACAAGCAAAAAGGGTTTGAAGATTTTAATATGTGATAAAGAGCGTGGGAACTCAAATGTTACCACAAATGTAGTGTATAAATATTTCAGATGGTGTAATAAGTATTATGAAAACTTTTAATTTATGTACTTATTAGTTTGTCTTTCAATGTGTTCATATAGTCACTCGCAATTGTTTTATCGTCAACTTTGTTGCATATTATACGATAACTTCCTTTTTTTATAATTATGTGTCACTTCGTTTGTTTTATTTATGTCACATTCATACTATTTAAACTTCTTTTTTTAAATGAACGCACACAATTAGCATCCCGTGTATTTTTGCACGGGCTTGAAACTAGTTGTAAATAATCTTTGCTGTATTGTAGAGTTGTAGATAGCATAGTACAATTGTTAGACTTGTTACTTATATACACCTTTAAATCATTACATTTATATTATGTAAACCATTCAACTATTTTAGTTTATGAATAAAGGATTTTTATTATCATAAGCTATGATTAAGTAGTTAAGTGTTCACTTTCCTGTTCAACCATCAAAGTTCAACGCAAACTTTTAAGTTATTTAGTTTTTGGAAGTTTGTAACTCTTAAAATTTGTTAACTTATACTACCACCGTTTCACAATACATGCACCATTTGTTTTTTCACACACTCCAACACTATTATTCTATCAAATATCTATACAAATATATTAAAAGGCGTTCCTAAGGAAGCCTATGTGGCACGTGGCACTCTACTCAAGCATCCAATGGAAATGTCTTATGTCCATGTGAACTCCTCAATTAAAAAATATAAATATTGTGTAATACCAAGGTATTGAACACGTAACCTTTAAAATGAAAGGTGAGAGCTTAACCGTTAATACACAATCACCTTATTGACTAATGCTTCGAATAAAATATGATAAAGTCTTATAATAATTATATCTAACTAAAAAGATCTAATCAAGTATTTAGATCTCTAAAACTCTTATTATGGTAATACGGCGACTAAGAGACTATTGATGACATATTGTTCTACCCCAATTTCTTTTAAGCTATTATTTTGAAAATGAAACCTCTAAGGTTTTTTTATTTATCATGTCATAACGTTAATTTTTCAATTTGACATTGGATAAAAAAATACGAAAAGTAACAAATGAATTATTAAATTTATGAATAATAACATATTTGTTTATCGTAATTTACCCGCGGCATTGCCTGGGCCAAAATACTACTACCTCCGTCCCAGAATAGTCTGAACACTTTCCTTTTATGTTTGTCCCAAATTAGTTTGAACACTTCCATTCTTAGCATGGTCCCACCATTAATATATTATTTCTTTTACACATATTTGGCCCACACTCTACCATTTATCAATAAAAAGTTACTCAACTTTCTCTCTCCTCTAATAAAAAGTACCCCACCAACTCCTATCACATCTACTTTTTAAATAAAATAACATTTGATAACCACACGACAACTTATCAACTTAAACTACGTGTCCCAACAAGTATTCATATCTTTCTGGGACGGAGGGAGTAGTTCAATTTCAAATCTAGAACCAAGAATTGTAACACTTGGAATTTTAGAAATATTCAGTCAATAATCCATTAATTAAGTAACTTAAATCAACAATTAAATGGTTAATTTTCTTTTAGATATTAAATAATTAGTTACTCACTTAAAATTTAAAAACAATGCTTAATTCTTAAAACATTTTTTGATCCATTAATAGTTACTGTTTACTGTTTACTAACTTTAAAACCACACTAAAAATCATAAATGACAAATATGATTCATTATAGCACTTTTTTATAAATATATTATAATAACGTGATTGTAGAATGTTAGACTTTGGAGACATAAATTAGTGTTAAATAAATGGGTTATGCTATATGCAGCCCTAAGGGTTGCATATAAGACATAAATACACTACTTTAAATGGCAATAAGTTGTGAATTTATGAAAAAATTATGCATCAACCGATGCAATAAATGATCAATTAATACATTTTTTTTTCCATTTTTACCTTCTTATATGCAGCCCTTAGGGCTGCATATAACTTTTTCCTTTTTTTAATATAAATTTCGAATAACTTTAAATGTATACATATAGACGCTAAATATGGTAACCTAGATATCTATGTAAATGAATCCACAGTAGTTACGATTTACTTTAAATTAGGGAGATGCTATTATGGAGGTTCAATTATATTGTTGATTGTCATATTTTTGTAAAGAAGTCTTTTGGCATAAAATAGGTTAATTTGATATGAAGTATCTATACAAATATACTTATAATAATGTTGTGGTCATTTACTTAACTGTACAAGATAACGATTATAAATATAGACCAATACCTAGATGTATCTCACCTCAACTGGAAAACCCTAACTATTCCAAAATCCTAATTCGTAATTCTTTTGATCATGTCAAATGTATCTCATTCAAAATTAGTTTCATCTTCCTCTAAAAAGATTACTCCCACACTTACATTCAAAAAAATGTAGCCTCCAAAAATTGAACATTCGAACTTTCTTGATGTTGAAGAAATGGTTTTAACTCTATTTCGTGGAGGACATCTTTTTTTCCATGATGTATCCACTATGTTCACTTATCATGTTAATAAAAGTAATGATGTATGGGCTTATGTTGAGGATGTATTTACCAATATTGATGGTTTTCGACCATACTTTGACTTTTGGAATATGACTATTTATGATCTACAATGCACTCCTCCAAGGGCTTATAAAGTGTGCGAAGATTCGTTTGAAGATGTTAAGTTGTACGAAAGAAGTGTACTTAATATTAAGAACAATGTTTTGTTGAGCCATTTATCCAAAGATGATGCACTTTAAATTTCCTTAGTTTGTAAGAACTAATATGTTGTATACAATAAAGAACATTATTCCATGTCTGTTTATCGTTTACTTTTTTTATAGGGAATCATATATATTATCATCTATTTCTATATAATATATTATTAATATTAAATAATTATCGTTTCTTGAATGCATTTGAATTGTTAAAAATTCTCCTAATTAGCGTAAATCATGTGGCCACGTTGATATCATAATTGCTAAAAATCAGGAACCATATTGTTTCCATCCTAATGTACCTTTTTTAACTGTCATATTATATAGATTATGATATATTATGATGTAATCTCATATAGTTTGCCCTTAATGCAAAATTGTTTTTTTTCTCCAATAAAATAAGTAACAACAATTAATATTACTTTTGATGGCAGTGTATTTATTGCCATGACAGGTTAAAACTTGAATTGTCATACTTATAAATTGAGAAGAACAAAATTCACGGATGGAGAAATTCACTTTTTATGCCAATTTATGACAATTAATGCCAAGTTATCAATTTTCTACAAAAGAGATTATGACAAGTTTGACTCCATAAAATTTGACCAAACCTACCGAAATAAATGGGAACTACCAACTTATGGCATTCAATGCATTAAATGGCTTTTTTTATGCCTATAAAAGGCATTCCTTTGGTTTCGGTTTTTTACACTACCAAGCCAAAAAAAATCGTTTTAAAATTTTCAAAGCTTAAACTCCCAAAGTTCAAAAATCCTCTAAATTCTCAAAACTAAACAATCCTCTCAATGGTTCCTAAAATTGCTAAACATGTGAAAGATGTTAATGAGGCTATGATGGAATTCTTTGAGGCATGGTCCACAATTGATGAGTAGATTTCAAAATCTCTTAATGCATTAGATAAATTAGAAGAACAAGAAGATAAGGAAACCATTGGTTATGTTGGTATGATTATCTCCTTCCGTAATCACATTGAACTTGCTATAAAAGAAGCTAAGTGTACAGTTGATTATTTGGATTCTCTAATGAATCAGTGATGTTTGAAGAGTTGTTGGCTTGATTGCCAATCGAGAAATGGGGTGCTCTAATGAAAAAATAGTTACTTTCTTTTTCTTATGTATTGTTTTTAATTTCCAGTTTAATTATGTACCATCTATCTCTATTAATTTTTTCGGGGCCATGAATTTAGTATTTTATTGTATGATGTAATAGAGATTATGGTTTAGTAATGAATCCTTCTTCCGGATCTATCCAAAAACTAGTGACTTATTTTATATTGTGGTCTTTTGGTACGTTATGTGATTCATATATGAGAATCATTAGTTTGATACTTTGCTTCTTTTTAAAGATTTCGAGTTTTGTACCTTATTCCACATTGATTCCATTATCAACCACATACATTAATACAAAAATTGAAATGTAAATGAATAGTGAATCACAAACAAAATGGTCCAATGCATATTCATGGATTTATTCCCAAAATAATTTCTTCACAATCATATTGTGATTTGCGTTTTCTTTGGCTTATATATTTCAACATTGAATTGGTTCCTATTATGATGGTTTGGGGAAACTTAATGTTGATATTATGGAGATAGGTATAAGTATATTGTATTTTTCCACTATAATAAGTCTATAATCTTACTTTTTTTCATTTCTGTAGATGCATTTTATCATTTTTCACGTTATTGAAGTTTTAATTTTACTATAATAGTAACTATGAATTTAGACACATGTTTGACTTTCGAATTTATTAAAAATCTAAACATTAGCGGTTCTTGGAGTACTCATCTATATGGGACGTGTTGAAGCAAACATGGATAGACAATTCATCAAACAATATATCATAATAATTGACAAGAGGTAGTTCTACATTGCTGCGATTTATATTTCATATAATCATAGTTTATTCATAATATTTAAGTTTAATCATATTGATTTGTTTACTCTACGAATGTCAGTTACACTGCTATGAAACTATGCCTATTCGACAATTGTTTTGACCATGTAAAACACTTTAGTTGTGATATTCTACAACAACCCATACTTGTTTTAGCAAGAGGAGTGGTTTTAAAAAATGACAATGGTGAGCATATAGATTCATTCATTTAAGTAAAATAAATTTAAAGTTTTTTTCTTTATTGAATATATATATTGTTTGTTTATTGTGAGATTTTATAGGGACTTATTTGCAATCACAAAAAAGCACAAAAATCATGATCAATCATAGGACTAAGCTTGCAAGCAAGCTAAAGCGATAGGTTAGCTATTATGTATAGTTACTTATGCATTTTGCATAGTTTTCAATCTTGCGTGTAATTATAACTTCAATTAAATACATGTTTTATTATTTATAAATTAGGTTTCGTACTGGTCAATTTGTTCGACACAAGATGATATTGATAAATAGGACTTCTCTTCCACTCAATAGATTACTACGCATCTCAAATTCAATGCGTTTGTCCACTTCTAACTTTTACAACTACAACAGAGTAGCTCCTATCTCATACTTTCTTTACAGTCTATTGATACAAATCAAAATTAAGGATATAAGCGGGTCATTATGTGTTATACTATCTTACAAGCAAATTCGTTTTATGCTACAAATGTCTAATCATGATCTACAAACGAATCTTAAAGAGGTATGTATGTATTTTTTTTAAACATTTATATTACAACTGGGCTGTAATTTAAGTTGAAGAGAAAAATCGAATTAATAATTAATGCATTTGTGTAGGTAAATTTCACGGACAACCTACGTAATAAACTTAGCACCCGTATTGGAGATACATATGTATTCTTACTTGAAGCGACAATGCTAGATTCGAAATCGAAAGTTCATGAAGTTGTTGATCTTACACACGTTTATTGGGCCGAATAGTGTGCTTATCTATTCACTTGCAAGTTTTATACGTATGACAAGGGAATGGATCCATTTGTTCACAAAACATAATTATTATGACTTTGATGTTTGTGTATTTTTTTCCTTCTTATTTACATATTGTTTCAATAAAATTGTAAGTTCACTATTTTGTTATGCATTTTAAATTTTAGAAAAATGTGCCTCTATGCTATATTATTTGCTATAATAATGTAAAATTTATATGTTATAGCATTTGATTCACCGGAACATCATAATATACTTTTTTCATTCGAATAAAATGATAAATATATGTGTTTGATATTTGGACCCTTTCGTTTTTTCAAAAATGTTAATACCAATATAAAATAAGCTAATCTATATAATATAAGAATGGGTATATATAAAAATAGGTGAAAATTATATTTATTTGAATATCCAATATTTTTTAAATTTTTCAGTGGGGAGTATGGTATAGTGAATTTACTAAATATTACTCTAATAATTACTCTATTTAAGTGGGAAGTATATATATGTTAAATATTTCAGTTACGAAATCTTATAATATTACCATAAAATCATTACTTTCCATTTTTTTAGTTATTGTTGCCAAAAGTGACGTCCTTCCATTTTCCTCTATGATACTTTTTTCATAGATATTATATATACCCTAGATATACATACATATGTGATAACAATTTACTCGCCCACTTTCTTATAATTACATCATTTAGTTCTAATTCAGTTACTCTCAAGCATGGAATTCCCAAATCCAAAAAAGCCTAACATTGTTCGCGCCCTTCCTAATGAGATAATCATTGAAATTCTTTCACGCGTGGGTGCTGCAAATGCTGAGGATTTATTTTCATGCAAATTTACGTATGTTTTGTAATTCTTTATAAATAATTTCACACATTATGTATCATTTCAACACATCTACAATTTTTTTTGTCATCTTATGGTAATAATTTTTTCAGTTGCAAGGCTATTAATAATATGTCACATGATGAGAACATCTATGAGATGTCTTTTGAAGAATTGTACATGCGTTCTTGGCGAATTGATGAAATTGCAACAAAATTTTTTGATCTGTGCTTTCAATACAATAACCCCGGAGCACTTTTGCGTTATGGCATGGTAAAGTTGGTCAATTTAATTTTTTTGAAAACAATGGCATATATATTAAATTATTTACATTATTAAAATAACTAACTTTTTTTTTCATAGGTACAATATTTTACCTATGTCATGTTAGATCAAGGGATGAAAACATCGAATTGGCAATGGATAAGGGCAATGTCTTGGCCACTTATTTATTGGGACTTCTGCTTATATGCAATGTGGATGAAGTTCGTACAAAGAAAGGTGTAACCTTATTACTAAATGTTTTTCACCGTCATGAAATAAAGGAAATGATTGAATTAAGACCAAATCTCCGAGAGATGATGGTTTCCCTTTGGTTAAATAAGAAAATCGTTGTTCAATCGGAACAAGTGGTCAAATGTGACAAGGGTCACCTTCATGCAAATCACAACAACTGGGAAACATGCGATTACTCCACAATGGGTACCGGTGATCTTAATAGTTTATGTAATGCATACCTATGTAATCGCGAAGCAATATTTTTCCTATCATTAGTGAAATAGATTTTTTTAGACATGAAATAATAATGTTGCGTTTTTTATTTTATTATGTAATGGTAGTTTTTATTCAGTTGGATTAAGGTTGTTTTCAT
This sequence comes from Beta lomatogona, assembly GCA_947646795.1. Lineage (NCBI taxonomy): Eukaryota > Viridiplantae > Streptophyta > Magnoliopsida > Caryophyllales > Amaranthaceae > Beta > Beta lomatogona. The sequence goes on from CANSNZ010000480.1 coordinate 2,095,938, forward strand.
AAGACTTTTATTTTCAATAAGATATGTTATTATTATTATATACTTTCCATAATTTATACAAATATATAATATCTAATGTTATTACTGTTATGAATATTATTTAATATGAGACGCAAACAAGGGACACATATTTTAAGTTGTTAAACATATGTTCACTTTTAGCACGTATTAAATTATAGCACGTAGATTTAATTACACACTTATAATATGGCATAGAGTGCCGCTAATTATGTTTATTAAGAATTTAACATTTCCATTGTCTGATTATTTTTCTAAGTGTAGTTATGGTACTAGCCTAAATCACAGTAATTGATATATGTATCCTTAAACTTCCCATCTTTAACACAAGAGATTATATTATTTATAGGCGTAATCTTTATAGTTACCTTAATTAAGATGCAGAATATCTATTTCGCTATACATGGTGAGTATTAGTATTGAATATATTTAAAATATCTTTTGCAGTTGTAAATTAAGACCAGAGTTGGAGTGATTATGTCATTTTAATTAAGGTAATCAAATAATATAATCAATCTATATAGGTAAGATTTTAGATCTTTATTAATTTTGCTGATTATAGCTGACTATTTCTATGGATAATTTCAGTAAATCATGGTATGAATGATTGACCATGGTGCAAATAATACCTATAATGATTACACGACCAACCTATAGTAACCGATATAACTGATGATTTTAATTTAAGATTTTGTGGTAAATAAAGTCAAAAATATTACTCCCTCCATCCCAGAAAGATCCTAACACTTGCTGGGATACGTAGTTTAAGGTGATAAGTTGTAGTGTGGTTATCAAATGTTATTTTATTTAAAAAAGTAGATGTAATAGGAGTTTGTGGGGTATTTTTTATTAGAGAAGAGAGAAATTTGTGTAACTTTTTATTGATACAAGTTAGAGTGTGGGCCAAAGATGTGTAAAAGAAATAATATATTAATAGTGGGACCATGTAGAAAATGAAAGTGTTCAAACTAATTTGGGACAAACATAAAAGGAAAGTGTTCAGACTATTCTGGGACGGAGGGAGTAGTTACTAGCCTAAATCACAGTAATTAATATATGTATCCCTAAACTTCCCATTTGTAACACATGAGATTATATTATTTATAGGCGTAATCTTTATAGTTACCTTAATTAAGATTCAGAATATCTATCTATCTATACATGGTGATTATTAGTATTTAAAATATTAAAAATATCTTTTGCAGTTCTAAACTAGGACTAGATTTGGAGTGATTATGTAATTTTAATTAAGGTAATCAAATAATATAATCAAGCCTATATAGGTAGGATACATTGTCCATTATAATTATTATTTTTATCTTTATCAAAAATATACACGATTTTGGGGGTATGAAATTATATGTGAGATTTATATAACAAAGAAAATATATTTAAGTAGCTTATTATACATAGGTAGATAATATGGCTTAACTTAAGGCCTATTATCTTTAACACATGGGAATATATTAATTCTGGGAGTTCAAAGAGGACGAATCATAATACCAAGATTCGTAATAATTATATTTTAGGAACATGTTGATTTTGCGAATTTAAAATAGGATAGATATATTTTTCATGCATGTAGTTTCTGATTTGATTTTGAGTGTTTATAGGATTTTAATGAAGGTAACAAATTATTGTCAGCAATCTTATATCGGGTGATATTTTATCTTATTATTATAATTGATTATGGTAGATTCATTTTTTTGGGAAAAAATTTCTTCAATCACGGTATGGCTGATTGACAATTGTCCTATTATGGGTACCAATTTTCGCCAAATTTTTTCTAAATCATAATATGAATTTTCTAAATTACACACCATATGAATTGGCACGTGCATGGATTCATTTCCTTAAACATGTGCATCTTAAATGATAGTTGTTTTGTATTACTTATATCTATATATATATACACCCTCATAGCCCTAATCTTAATTCATCTTTTATTTAACTATATTCCATCTCTCTATATAAGATCTTTGGTCTCCAAATGGCATCCCGAAATGATACACCTGTGAAAAAAATTAGTGAACGTTTCTGATTTGGTTAAGGGCACAAAGTATAACACTATTGAAGTCCGGTTAATTCGGGTTTATGAGAAGCCAAAATTTATGAACAATCTCGAAGCTGATAGTATTGAAATGATTTTTGATGGACGTGCATGTATAGGATCTATAAATATTTTAATATGTTTCAACTTATAATACAAATATGTATATATATATGTATATATATGTATATATATATGTATATATATGTATATATATATGTATATATATATGTTGTATTTTTATATACGTATTAATTTATTATACTAATCGTTAATTATATTATGTAGGGTACAAAAATACATGCCAGCATTCGAAGGAACCTAATTGTTGCTTTTTGGCCAAGGATTGAGGAAGGAGCATTTAGACAAATTTCGAACTTTTTGCTACGTGATAATAGTGGATATGAGCAAACTACGCAACATAAGTTCACCATATCAATGAATTATGGATTGTCTATAGTGGATTGCAATCCTTTGGATATCCCACAATATGGTTTTGATTTTGTTTGTTTTGCTGATATTTTGGCCAAAAAAGGTTCTGATGTCTATCTCATTGGTATGTTTTAATTTGTTCTTTTACCATTTTTTTAATTCCTATTAATTTTAGCTCATTTTTAAATATAAACCTTATGTTGTAACATTATTGAATCTATATATAGATATAATTGGCCAATTGACTGCATATGGTGAAGTAACTAAGACCGCTAAGTCGAGATGCATGACTATTGAACTGGTCGACACAAAGTATGTATATATAGATATTTAGTTTCGAATATAAGATTTTTTTATCCAAATACTTTGTATTTTATTGTCACTTTAATATAACACAATTTACATTTTTTTTTATTCTTATTTTGAAATTGGAACATGATCAAAGTCCGTTCTTTAACATCAATGGGTCTTCGACCATGGAACCCATAAAGCCTCCATAGTTGCTAATTGCTTTCTTTTGTAACAGCCCCTCAAATGAGGCTTAATTAGGGCTTGAATCAAGGAGTTTTGTAACTCCTCAAAACCATTCCTCTTAGGACGGTTTTTAGGGTGTTTTTAGCTCATCCTTGCTGCTCCTTATCTCCATATAAGGAGAGCAAATGATAATAGAAATCAGTTTTTGAGTTTGAAGTAAAAACCTTTGTGTTTTCAGTTTTTAGCTTTGAGTTTGTCTCAAGTTTGAAACTAACCCTTATTACTTTGAGTGAGTCTTGAGTGATAAGATTAGGGGAGATTGAGTGAGTCTTGTCTCTGGCCTAAGATCCCAAATCATTGAGTTTGTCTTGTGATTTGGTCATTTATCCTAAAATCGTGAGTTACAAAGTGTTCTTGTGAGTGTTCTTGTTCTTGAGTTTAAAATCATCGCCCAACTCTTGGAAGGGTGCTTTTAGATTCACATCATCTGGTATCAGAGCTTTGGTGAAGAAATTCATCGGAAAAATCGAGTTTTGGAGAAGAGACGAAACTGCCAGAATTCAACCAGTTTTTCATCCGACTTTGAAGGACGATTTCTCAACGTTGATTATTTTTTTCATTCTGCATAACTTTTTGTCTAGAATACTCACAGAATTTTTCAGATTTTTGTGAATTTTTTAGATATTAAACTGGGCACGTTTTTAGCAACTGCGCCAAAACGGAGCAAATCTGGCACACAGAACTTCAAACGACGATTCCTCCTTCATCCGGAAAGCTTTTCAAGAGTTTCTTTTTTTGATTCCGCTTGAAATTTCCTTAATTTTATTAATATGTAAGCCTTTGAGAGTCTCAAGGACATTAACAGTTCCGTTTTGTTGTTCAAGTTTACGGCAGTTTGCATCTTGTATTTGTAATAGTCTAGTAAAAATAGTGAAATCATGGCTGATGGTGATCTTGCTAGGATGTTACAAGTAATTACTGAGAAGTTAGTAAACTTAGAGAGAAAATCATAAGCAAATGATGAAGATAAGGCTCAACAAAAGACTAGGTTAGATGCTATGTCCGAAATGTTGATGCAAGCAAGTAGAAAACTGAATTTTCTTCAAAATGCGGAAGGTGAGATTAATACACCTAGAAATTTTGATGTAGATAGGGGTTTGAAACTTGAGATGCCCGAATTTGATGGGGGGCATGATAGTGAGGTCTTTCTTGGTTGGGTAAGGCAAATTGAAACCATCTTTGATTATAAAGGTTATGATGATAGGAAGAGGTTTAAACTTGTTGTCCTTAAACTCACTAAACTTGCTGCATTGTGGTATGAAAACCTCAAAACAAATAGAAGAAGAGAAGGAAAAGATAAGATTGATTCATGGAGTCGGTTGAAAAAGAAAATGACGGATCAATGGGTAAGTAAAGAGTATGAGCAAGAACAATACTTAAAACTGACCCACCTCTCACAAGAAGACATGAATGTAGAGGAGTATTTGAGAGAATTTGAGAAGTTGTGCTTAATTTGTGACTTACAAGAGAAGGAAACCTTTAAAATTGCTCGTTTCATTAAAGGTCTTTCCAAGGGCATAAGTAGGAAGGTGGATGTTACTCATTACGCAACATTCAGTGATGTATGTAAGCTCACCATCAAGTATGAGTCACAACTAAAAGAAGACAAACCTAAGACTTCAATGGGTTTTAAGGGGTCGTACAAATCTAACTTTTCTTTTGAGGAAAATCCTTTTCAACAAAAAATTCCTTCATCTTCGTCTAGTGCCACAAAGCAAGACAAGGAAAAAGAAAAAGTAGGGGTGAGACAAGAAGAGTATGATCAAAGAAGAAGGTGATTTAGATGTCAAGGTAGAGGGCATATTGCATCTGAGTGCCCTAGCAAGAGTGTTTTGACCACAAGTCAATTGAGAGTCGTGGAAGAAGAAGAAAAATTGTTTGAATTTGTTCCCAAAGTAGAAAGAGAAGAGAGTGACGTACAAGAAATAATTCCGGAAAAAGAAGAAAACATGATTGGCAGGGTAATTCGGAGAATGTTGTATGGCGAAGCAAATTGTGAATCGCAAAGAGAGAACTTGTTTCGAGCTCGTTGTATGATTGGGGATAAAACTTGTAATGTGATCATAGATAGTGGGGCTCAAGTTGATGTTGTCTCACCCGTGGTAGTCCAAAATGTGAAACTTCCTACAAGACCACACGAGAAGCCATATAAGCTTACTTGGTTGAATGAAGATTCTCATACTCGAGTGAAGCAGCAAGCATTGGTAGCTTACTCCATTGGCAGCATTCAAAAAGAGAGGTGGTGTGATGTTCTTCATATGGATACGTGTCACTTACTACTTGGCAGGCCATGGCAATTCGACAATGATTCCGAGCACAAGGGAACTTCAAATGAGTATTTATTGACCTTGAAAGATGGCAAAAGAGTCAAGTTGTCTCCCCTACTCCCACAAATAGCTCAAAAAGAAAAGAAAGTGAGCAATCATGTTGTAATTTGTAATGATTTCTATGATATAGTGGATAAAGGGGAAGGGGTTTGCTTGGGAGTTGATGCAAGGGGTATTTCTTTTGATAACTCATCTTCCTATGAGTTGTGGAAAGAAACACCAACCACGTTACAAGAACCACGAGTCAAGAATAACCTTTTGTTTTCAAGCCTAAATGACAAAGTTTTGAGAGGTCGGAAACCCAAAAAGAAAGATGCAAATAAAGAACAAGGAAAAGTTTTAAACCCGGGGAGTGGGTTTGGTTACAATTGAATGGGAGGTGCCCGAAACTCATGACATTTCCACTTGATGAGGGACCCTTTGAGATATTAGAGAGAATTGATCATGAGAGCTACAAAATAGATTTGGGAGGCTTGAGTGCTACCTTCAAAAGGGGTGAGTTGTCTCTTTACACCGAAGAAGAAAGTTTGGGGTCAAACTTCTTTTTAGAAGAGGAGAATGATCAAAGTCCGTTCTTTAACATCAATGGGTCTTCGACCATGGAAGCCATAAAGCCTCCTTAAACTTAATACATGGAATACAACATTTGAAGAGCCCAAGTTCTGTTTGGGTTGCAAGCAAGGATGTAAAGGAAGCCCAAGTTCTGTTTGGGTTCCTCTTTATTTTTGTTGTTTTATTTTCAAGCTTAAAATAAAGCCTTGTGATTACTTATGACACTAAGGCTAGTAGGTGTGTGTTTAGTGGCTGATTAGGCATGTAATTAGGGGTTGTTTACAGCTCCATAGTTGCTAATTGCTTTCTTTTGTAACAGCCCCTCAAATGAGGCTTAATTAGGGCTTGAATCAAGGAGTTTTGTAACTCCTCAAAACCATTCCTCTTAGGATGGTTTTTAGGGTGTTTTTAGCTCATCCTTGCTGCTCCTTATCTCTATATAAGGAGAGCAAATGATAATAGAAATCAGTTTTTGAGTTTGAAGTAAAAACCTTTGTGTTTTCAGTTTTTAGCTTTGAGTTTGTCTCAAGTTTGAAACTAACCCTTATTACTTTGAGTGAGTCTTGAGTGATAAGATTAGGGGAGATTGAGTGAGTCTTGTCTCTGGCCTAAGATCCCAAATCATTGAGTTTGTCTTGTGATTTGGTCATTTATCCTAAAATCGTGAGTTACAAAGTGTTCTTGTGAGTGTTCTTGTTCTTGAGTTTAAAAACATCGTCCAACTCTTGGAAGGGTGCTTTTAGATTCACATCAGAACAACAACTTAACATGTGTTTTATGGCGCACATATGCTGATAAGATGATGATTTACATCAATGTTGAGGGAGCTAATGGTGCAATTATAGTCATTCTACAGTTTGCAAAAAGAATCATGTATAAAGGTAATTTATATTTAAAACTTAATCCACGCTTTACTCACTAGATACATTGTATATTTTAAATTATTTGATGAGTTGATAAAAAAAACCTACATATTATTACGTTATTAATATTTAATTGTCTATTTGTTATTTTATAAAAGGTGATGTTCGTGTTCAAATTCTCGCTATGCTTCAAGATTGTTGATTAACAGAGAATTACCTGAAATTACTGCTTTTAAAGAGAGGTAAGTTATATTATTTTAATATATATAGATGTTTTAGAAGATAATGTATTATAAAGTTTAAACCAATATACAATTTTTGTTTTAAAAAAAGTTTGGCCCTAATTTGAACGCATAACTACAACAAAAATAAACTTTATACAACAATCAAGGAACTTATCACACACGCATTTAATAGAGTAGCATGTAATTAGAAGTTATCTATCTCAAGAATATAATTCGACATTGTTTAACTATATCTAAATATTCAATTTAGTGCATATGGCATATTGATTATCACGTGAATAGAAAGGTACTTAACCATGCAAGTGAACTATGACTATGTTTTTATTTTAGATTCCACCTCATCATGTCAAATACAAATATATATTTATTACATTTAAAAATAACAGCAACAAATTACATCTCTTTATAATAAAAATTACATTAAACACTAAAGTTGTGTTAGGTGGAATAAAATAGTTTGACATAGTCATAGTAACCAACATGGTTTTATTTTATTTTGCAAATCAATTAAATATAAGCTTTGTTTTTCTAATGGCATATATTGATACCATTAAGTTCAATGTGATTTGATTAAAATACTTTATAGTAAAATATTTCATACCTTTTGTTTCTTATCTCTCCACAAATATAATGCTTTGAGACCCAATGTCATTGATGATATCCTACACATATATCCACGTTATAATATTAGTGAGAGTAAATATTTTTAAGAACATATAAATGATATGTACAATATTTTAGAAACAATAAGGGAGTGATACTCATGCAATACTTATGTATAACACTCATAAAAATAGTAGTTAGATACAAAATACATATACATATAACATTATTTATCTAACACTATGCTACATGATTATCAACAACATGTGATGCAAAGCTGAACATATATCGAGCCAACTAACTCAACTGTCGAATGAGAGTAATGACTTTTTGAAAGAAAAATACGTAAAAGATATTTTCGACATTGTGGAGATGAAAAAGGTGAGAAAATTATCATTATATGCAATAACAGATAAGTTTCACAATAAAAAATTTTTATATACTGATTATACTATTTTATTTGCCAGGCTTGTGTATGCGTATGCCTAGGCACAATAAAGGACATAGATGTCGGATATAGTTGGTATTATGATGCATGCAACAGGTGTATGAGTGGAGTGATTAGGGAAGATGATGTGATCTGGTGTAGAAAGGAAACTACTGTCACACGTAGTACAACACCAAGGTACTTATATATTTGTAATTGGATCTTTTAGTAACCTTATTGACCATTAGAAAAGAAAACATACACTAATATTTAATGTCTAATGTCAATAATTGAAACATTTTAATAAGATGATAGCTAATTGGCAAAAAATTAATATAGGTTCAAGGTAAAAATGATTGTTGCTGATAAGTCTGGAGATGCTTCTTTTATGATGTTTGATAAAGAAGTGTCAAAATTGGTTTGTAAAACAGCAAAAGAAATGGTAGCCTCTCAAGAACAGGTACTTTAAGTTTATGATTTATTTGTGTATAGTAATATATTTTATGTACAAATATGCACATATATATACTAACATCGAACTACATGTAGATTGAGAACAATGATTTTCTTGAAGAATTCAAAGGTCTGTTGGGGAAAAGATTTTTGTTTAAGGTCAATGTGCCATATAATAATGGTGTAGATCAAAATTATTCATACACTGTGAATTCTACAACTGATGAATCCGAATTAATTGACAAGTGGATGGAACTATACATCAAGTTGGAGGTATTGCGATTGATGATACGATTTTATATTTTCTCTCATTATTTACCATTATGTGCACATATGTTAATTAATGATTTTGTTATTATCTTAAATAGAACTCAATTGTTGTGAAAAAGGAGAGTGATGCAGAAAGTGTTAAAGATTGTGAAGAGGACAAGGTAATAGTTTTGTTTAAAACTAATGTCGTCTACCCACATATATCTACATATAATAATATATATCTATTTTGCACTTCTAACAACCTTTTTTTTTTTGTTTAAAAATCAATAGGATGTCTTTCATTCTGAGGTGGACTCTTCTCTCTCCCAGATCACACCTCAAAAGAGAGCAGCATTACTTGATGAACATTCACCCTTAGGGATGCAACTTTCAACCAACAAGAAATAAAATCTGTCGTGAATGAGGAAGAAGAATGATGGATGGAGTCCACATAGATTTTCCTACAATTAAGATCTATAAATAAAGTCTATCTCGTATACTACTAGATGAACTTCTTATTTAAGTGTAGTTTGAATTCCTATACAAGTTTTATGAGTTGTTAAGGATTTGGTGCTTTTGGTATTCGCTAATTTCAATACACATGCGGCCCACAAAGGATTGTTTAAGCAAATTTGAATATATCATTGATTGCCATATGGGTACATCTATCTATATAAACCACTTCATATGAACACATTTTAAAAAGTATATATCATTGAAGCCTATTCATCTTAATTTTAAATTAAATTGTACTTATTAGATTGAGACAAAACTTTAGTTAAACATTACATGTCCTTTTTACACCTCACAATGTTATAATTAATCTACAAGAAGTATGTATATATAGCTAAATGGATAATAATAATGATTCACGCCATTTTTAACTACAAGTTCATTATTTTATTATAAGTACAATTTAATTAAATATCAAGATGAATAGGTGTTGCGAACTACAATTTTATTGGAAACTAAAATAATATTTGTGACATATATTTATAGTTATTATATGTTATAAAAAGGTTTTGTAGTTACGCTGAGATAAGTTATATATAACAAAAAAAAGTAATGCTAATAATGTTTTCCAGTTTAAACAACTTATTACACATTTTAAAAAATGAACATTTAGTTAATTAAATAGTTTAATACGATTTTTAAATGGACGTTTTTATTCCTAATTAGGTTATTATACACGTTTAGGAAAGTTGTCGAGTGCACAACCCACTTTAAGGAAAGCCAATTAAAGTAATAATGTGATACATAAGCTACAATATAGCTAAGAGTTGTTACTATATGATCCTTATTATTTTTGTTTCCATATTTGGAAGATATTGACCAACGTAATACTAGGGAATTATAGTTTCCTTAATTCGCAAATAAATTGAAACGTTCCTATAATATAATATTTCTAATTACCCTTTTTTACTTAATTATTTACTGTAATTTAGATCACCTGTGTTATATATATGGTAGCTATATATATGATTAGATATAAAACTACTAAGGAAACTTTAGACTATTACACTCTATATAATCTCTACCCTCTACACGTCTATAAAAATGTTTATGTTCTTCAAACCTTTTGTAAAAAAATTCCTATACTCTTCTTACCCTTTAAATCATATCAATATATGTTAACATATTATAATTGTATAGATGAGTTCCTTTAATGATAAAAGTGTGAAGAAACTTTCGGATTATGGAAAAGAAAACGAAATAGGTGCCCATACTTTGATGTTTTGTAACAATTCAAATACGCTTCATGATGCAAAAGTTGCTAGGCAAAAGAGGAAGGCAATTTTGAATGAAAAGCGAACTAAAAGCCAAAGGTTGAGTCTTTCAACTGAAATAACTCCTTTACTTGACATCTCTAATGGTAAGTTAATTCGTGCAAATTTACTTTTTCTTCCAATATTTTGTTATATATACTACTCATATTTGCGAATTAACATTGATAAAGTCATCTAATAGTAAACATAATATTTTCAGGTAACATAAGAGATAATGATGGACATAGCCAGAACAAGTCGAATACAATTGATGATGATATAGTCAATATGGGAAGGAAAAAGGGTAGTTTGAAAGAAAATCGAAGTGAAACCCAAAACTTGAGTGTTCCCACTCAATTATGTCCTCAAAGTGATATTTCTAATGGTATGTAAAATTGGTTAATATATTTGTATAGTTGTCATTTTAGGATTACATTGTATCGGTTAATATGTTACCATATATTTTACGCGTACATTGCATTAAAACTATTTATATTTATAATTATGTATGCAACAAAGTATTGGGTTTGCATGTTTTATATGTTGTAATGACCTAATGTTTTTGCCAATAGATTCTATATTTGTACTGTATTTAAATCCGAATTTTGCAACTTAGTCATGATGGTAATATAGTGCATCACATATTTAAAACAACGCAAACATAAATTATAGAACCGTATTATTAATTCCCATATATTAACATTTGATATTCCACCTAACAATAGATAAATACAATAAAGGAAAATATAAAAGGTTATTCAATACGGTTTAGTAAGCAATTATTATATAGTGACCTTTAATATATATAGATTTAACAATTGAAATAACTTGATCAATAATTAGGAAAATATTTTGCCTTCAATAGATGATTCATCTTCATTTCATCTTCACTATAAAATCCCTCCAATCACCATCAATCCCGTTGACACCCAAAAAATAAAAGAAGCATATGGGTTAATAATAAATTTTTTTAACAAATTTATTAATATAAAAAACATGTTACATACATCTATATTTTTTTTTATGTTTTGTTACATGCATCGACATTCTTGAATAAAGCGTGTTTCTTTAATAGGTATAAAAAAATTTGGATGCCCTAATTTTAGATAACTATTGTACACTGTTTATAATCAGTCGGATTTTATACCACACAATATCAAAAAGTCATCAAATTTTGTAGGAATTAATTAGTGATTAATTTTAAATTAGCTACTTTATTAAATGGTTAATTTTCATAATTCTGGAAATTTCATAGAATATACAAATAAATTTCGTCTGCATGCAGTACAAAGTCAAACTTATTCATAGTAGATCTTACTTACGATAAATCTACAGGTCCATAGACATTAAAGCATAAAAAAAAATCATTGAAGATGTAACTTATACTTCCTCCGTTCTTTTTCTATTGCAACAATAGAGTTTTCACGCTTGCCAATGCACAACTTTAACTATTAATATCCTCCGCCCTTTTTAATGTAATTTCAACCATCTTTTTTTCTCAAATTAGTTCTTCAATGGCCACCACCTTTTGCATGCAAAGAAAACCTCCAAAAAAAATTATAACTAAGGTATGTAACCATACAGAAATCAACTCAAACCATAAATGCGGCACAAAAAATCCGAGAAAACAAAAAAAATGCATCGAGAACGTGCAACTTGACTACGGCACGAATTCCCAATTCCATATTTACAACACACTTCTATTTAGTCTATTACAATTTTAAAAAATAAATGTCACACGGTTTTACAAATTTTGTTAAATTTTACAAAAAAAAAAATTAATCACAATAGATTTAAAAAAATCGTAAATCCTAACCATGCAATATTATTAAGAAATTTATAATACGGCTCGACTTATGATCATGGTCCTTTATTTTTAACAAATTTATTAATCTTAAAAAAATGTTAAATATATCTAGATAATTATAAGATTTACAATAAGGCTACATTTTTCATATTTTTTGTCACATGCATGCGAGAAATGTACAGATCCATACAAATTAAAGAATAAAAAAATAATGAGGATTTAAGATTATTTTTTATTGTACTGTTTTTTAAAAATGAAAAATTTAGGTCAATATATGATATACTCATGAAATATAATAGGAATTAATTAGTAAAAATAAAATTAAAAAGTTAAAAAAACTACACCTCTTGATCTTTTTTCACTTGAACCGTCTTTTTCCTCAACTTGATTCTTCAATGACCAGCAAAAAAATGAAGCTTGTGCATGCAAACGAACCCTCCAAAGTTTCAATTCCCCTTTTGCGTTTCCCCTTTTGTGAAATTTAATCGGATAATTTCACTCAAAAAACATGTGTAACCACTTTTTTTTCACGACATATGTTTAAATAACAGTTTTCATCGGAAACTATATATTTTTTTTTCTAAATTGTGGATCTTTTTTTTTTTGTGATTTCTATATTTGTATAACTATGAAATCTTTGAAAAATCTGGCAATTGGAGATGGCAGATATAAGTAAACTTGCCATTTTCAAGAGAGAAGAAAGAGAATGCATATTTTGTAGAAGAGAGAGAGAATGGAACGGCTGAAATGAAGGAAAAGAAAATGGCGTGCGTGTTTTTAAGGTATAATAAATAGTGTTAGATTAGGTTTAGGTTAGGTAGTTGTTTAGGTAGTATAGCAAGGGTTTATTAGATTAGGTTTTTTTTTAGATTCACATTTATAATGGGCTTAATAACAAATTAATTAGATGGGAAATTTCCTCGGGTACCTCCCGAGGTTTGACGTAATTCTTAAATTACCCCTCACATTTGGGGAATTCCTCGGATACCCCCGAACTTTACGTTTGGGCTCAAAATACCCTTATCATACACCGAAATTCAAGTGCATTAATTTTCTAAGGTACCCTTGAAACTTAAACTTTGAACTTCAAAATTCAATAAGGATATTTTGAGAATTAAGCCAAACCTCAAGGGTACCTCTGGAAATTTCCCTAATTAGATAATTGATACAATTATAAAGGGCTTCAAAATCTTTTTATAATAATATGATTACCATGTGTTTAACAAATTTGAGGCAAAGAGAGAAAAGTAATGGGCTTCTAATTAACCATTATACTCCTATTTCCTTCACAAGCGATATTTTATGTAAACTAAAAACATTACACATTGTCCATTCAATAGTGTTTCATACATATTTCAACAAATTGTTAATTCATATTAAATATATATTATTGTATTTGTAATTTATCAATAGCAATGTTTTAATGTTTTTTTTTATTCAGCACACGTGAAATACCAAACTTTTTTTCCGTATACTACACTGTATTACTTAGATGAACCAATTACCTATTGTAATTCACTTATTATTATACTTTGACAAGTACAACTCAATGCTTATAAGCAGAATTAGAACATGAACCCCATTACACAACATATATTTTATTTGTTTTACATTTAAAAAAACTAAACGCACGTTTTTTCAAATATTATGCCAGCTATCTTTATGCACCTTCATATGAATTTAACACTACATCTACATATGTAAAAATTTATATGCTATTAACATGAAAAGTATTCTTATTTTAGTTACCGCTCATTCACTCAATCAATTGTTATCAAAAGAAGCTCAACAAAAATATGCAAGACAAAAGAGGAAGTTTATTATGTTAGAAAAGCGTGCAAGATCTACGCGTTCCTCTGCGTCTATACGACCACGAAAAAATATACCTAAGTCAATCAACTTAAATCTTATCGGATCTTCATCAGGTACATATCGTAATTACAATTAACATATATTATCCAACCATTTGGACAATAATTAGTTATCCTTTTATTTTGATATATATAACTAACATGTTTATTGTACGGCATTATAAGCGGTTGCTCAAGTTCTAAGTCTCCTTTATTGCCTACAATTACAAACTTTTATACTTATTCCAACGTAACTCCGTTGCCTAATGGTGAGTATATATAATTTCATTTAATTTTAGAACGTATTACTTGCATATAGTCATGTAACATTATTCTCAATGCAGCCTTTGTATCAAGTGTGCCATGTTCAAGTTCACAAGATGTCACACATCATGTGGACATTAAAACTCAATCGCCATTAAGTGCTATAACATATAGTAGTACCGGTTAGTTTATAATAAATTTTGTACTTATTGTTTCTTAATTTGTCTAACAACATTACTGTATAAACAATTTAATCATTTTTTTTAAAAAAAAATTATGTGCGTCATATAAACAAAATGCATCAAAGGCAACAAGGCATCAACGAAAACTTATAATAGAAGAAAGACGAGGTTCGGGTAATAAATTTAACTCTTACAAATATGACAATTTCATTTCATATAAGTTTGACATAGTATGATCCTACATTGATTTTTTTGTGAACAAATAACATCATCTTATTGTCGCTTGACATAGGGTCTAGGCCATATCCACTTGTCAATGGAAGTTATACAACCTATGCGGTTATGCAGTTCGTTTAGATCAAAGACACGTGTTGTACAAAGTAGGCGAGTCCTTGAATTGGTTTCAAAAAGAATCATTACAGGTATCTTACAATAATTATTAATTAACCAATATAGCACCATAAAAAGATTGTATTCGTAGTACATAAGTTGTACAATTGATAAACTTTAGTCAATATGCATTAAGAAAAATAGTTTGTGTGCAGATGACAATGATAGTGAAGGAAACGACATGCATGTCGACAATTATTAAAATTCTATTGCGGAAGCAGAAATAATTGATCCAGGTATAAGTCGTGCAGTAAGGCATACAATAGTTTATTATAGTTTGTTTATATTGTAGATTTTTTTAACTCATTTTGTTAATAAGAATACATGTAAATCCTATAACGAATATGTAACATATATCCTTTTTTGTAGATGCATGTTATAGTGGTCACACTACAGTCAATGGTGTGTTACTAGACCTACAAGTTATACTTTCATGTTAACATTTTATGATAAAACACTAATTATAATGATTTTTTTGTACGTTATTGTAGAAGGATATTCAGATTTAGGAGATTCCACATGTGTTTGCGAATTTTGTGGAGCACAAATGTGGTTTGCTTGAACAAGTCAACAAACGGAATAAGAATGGACAATTAAAGTTTGGGATGTGTTGCATGCAAGGAAAAGTACAATTACCTTTACTTAAGCGTCTACCACATCTTTTGGAAGATCTATTGAAGAAGCGACATAGTAGAAGCAGGCACTTCCTTGATAATATTAGAGGGTATAATATGATGTATTCATTCACTTTTATGGGCGGTATAATTATTGCACCAACTAGCCAAGTTTGTGGTTCATACATGATAAGTGCTTATTTTTGCATATTTATACCCTCTAATATGATATTTTTAGTATCGTCTGTTAAGTTATCCGGGCTAAATATTATACTTTTGTAATAGTTTGGGTTTGGTCACTTGTTTATTATTTTAGTGCTGAAAAGATGTATTTATATCTATCTTATTTATTGAGTGATGACCCATTTATACTAAAGGTTTAAAGATGTGTTTAATTCGTGTTTTATGAAATGTGCAAGGGTGTTGTCGTATTTTGGCCATATCTCACTCATAAGG
Source organism: Beta lomatogona (assembly GCA_947646795.1). NCBI lineage: Eukaryota > Viridiplantae > Streptophyta > Magnoliopsida > Caryophyllales > Amaranthaceae > Beta > Beta lomatogona. The sequence continues at coordinate 2,112,023 of CANSNZ010000480.1, forward strand.
AGTCGAAACGAGATGATTTAAGTGGCTACGAAAAGCTGAGTTCGATCCCTACAACTTCTTGTGAGATAGAAAAGACCCATTTTATTTCATATTCTTGCTATTTTTCTTTCTAATAAAATTTAAAAAAAAAAATTTGGTCTACTTTGTGTCACTTTGCTTTATTTTGTTTATGAAGGTTTGGAGTACCGACCCTAAGACCTGTCGTTTATTTAGTACCGAACTGGATAAAGACTTAGATAATTTTTTTAGTGACTTAAGAAACGATAAAATGGGAGACGAGACACCCCCTCATACTCTAAATGACATCTTTTATCCAGTTAGGTCTTCTCAACCATCTTGTTTCGTACTTCCTGCTATACGTGGTAATGTTAATTTTGAGCTTAAACATCACAATATTGTCCTACTCCCTAAGTTTTCTGGTGTTGAAGATCCTTATTTGTTTCTTAGAGAATTTGATGAAATTTGTGCTACAATGCAGTACCCTGGAGTAACTAATGACGGTCTAAGATTAAGATCTATTCCTTTTGCTCTTAAAACCGATGCTAAAAAATGGATGTCTAGTCTTCCACCTAATTCAATCGACTCATGGGATGCTTTTGTATTTGTCTTTTTAAAAAAATATTTCCCTAATGGTAACACCGTAAGACTTAGAAATGAAATTAACCAATTCATTCAATTAGAACGTGAAAGTTTCTGGAAATATTTAGATAGATTTAAGGATTTACTTGCGCAATGCCCTCACCATGGATTTGAAAAGTCGAGATTGTGTCAAATTGTGTATTAAGGGTTAGATCCTAACTCTAGAACTATGCTTGAATCTATGTGTCGTGGAAACTTCTTGGGTAAAACTATTGATGAAGCATGGGAATTTTTAGAAAATTTAGCTGATAAGTCATTACAATGGGAGACCACTAGAGCTGATAGTAGTAGCCTTCCCGCCAAGATTTCTCGGTGCTAAAAATGGCTTGTATAATGTTTCGGATAACACGTATCTTGAGTCTAAACTAACTTTGTTAGAAAATCGGTTAAAAGGGTTATCTGTCCCACAATCCCAAGCTCACCAAATTGCATATTTTTCCTGTACTCATTCCCATGGTTTAGATCATATTTCTAATGCTTGCCCATACATTACTCCACAGAGTCATACTAATGTAGAGCAAGCTAATATGGCATTCCAACGACCTAGGAACGACCCATACTCTAATACCTTTAATCCAGGTTGGCGTAATCACCCTAACTTCTCTTGGAGTCAAGGTCAACACTTAGGAGGCTCTAATAGTCAAGTGGGAAATTTTAATAACAGTTCAATACCTCAATCTTCTATGTTTCCAAATCAGAATTTTCAAGGTAATCCAAGGCCACCAATTTCTCAAACACAACCTCCTCCTAGATATTGTGAAACTAATAAAAAGATAAGTAGCTTCAAAAGGACTCTTAAAACATTGACTGACACTGTTGCTCAGTTGGTTTCTCATAACAGATAAAAAGGAACATCCCTAGTCAACCTGAAATTAATCCTAGGAATGTAAATTCTAATTCACAAGTTCAAAATGATAATTTGAAAAGAGTTAATGCTGTGATTTCTTTACGGTCAGGTAAACAAGTTGATAATCACATAGGTGACATATCTGATGATGCTCTTAATCGTTCTTCTTCTACTTCTATACCTAGTTCGCCTTTCATAAATAGTGAGAAGAAGAGTAACAATGAACTTGCCACTGATAATTTAGAAGAATCTAGTGAAAAAGAGGCTAATAAAATAGATAAGAACAAGTCTATACCTACTGTTAATGACCAGATTTACAAGCCTAAAGCACCTTTTCCTCATAGGCTCACTAAAAAGAAAGATGAAGGTCAATTTGAAAAGATAAGGGAAACGTTTTCACAAGTTAAAATTAATATCCCTCTTCTCGATGCCATTAATCAAATGCCACCTTATGCCAAATTCCTAAAAGAACTATGCACCACAAAGAGAGCAACTAACGTTCCTAAGAAAGCATTATTAGCCTCTAATGTGAGTTCTAGTATTTCCAATCAGATTCCAGTGAAGTATAAAGACCCTGGCTGCCCTACTATTTCAATTGTTATAGGTGATAAGACCATTCATAGAGCACTCTTAGACTTAGGTGCTAGTGTCAACCTGCTTCCACTTGTTGTTTATGAGCAACTTGGCTTAGGTGAACTGAAACCCACTAAGGTAACCCTTCAATTAGCTGATAGATCTGTTAAGGTACCTAAGGGAGTGGGGGAAGATGTTCTAATTAAGGTAGGTGAATTTATTTTTCCTGTAGATTTTGTTGTTCTTGAAACTGAATACATTCGTAATCCTGAAAATCAAATTCCAGTCATCTTAGGACGACCTTTCTTAGCTACCTCTAATGCATTGATTAATTGTCGTAATGGTATGATGAAAATCTCTTTTGGAAACATGACAGTAGATCTGAACATATTTAATCTCTATAAACAACCATCGATGAAGAGTATTATGATACGCTTAATCGGTTAGATTCATATCCTACCGGTGTTATAGATGCTAGTGAACCCGTAGGCATCGAGTCTCCCGATTTAGACCTTGAAAGTGTTCTGTTTGCTGGTTCTACTGAGTCTGTAAGTTTTGATTCACCTTATCTGCTTGCTGCCCCTGAGTCTACCCTTCCCTAGAGCTTAAACCACTTCCCGAGTCTTTGAAATATGCTTTCCTAGGACAAGATCGCAGTTTGTCCAGTCATCATTGCATCTAACTTAGATGATTTGCAAGAGACTAAACTGATGGAAATGCTTAAAAAGTTCAAGAATGCTATAGGATGGAGTCTTAGTGATATAAAAGGGATTAGTCCTTCTATTGTTCAACATAGACTTCATCTTGAAGAAAATGCTAAACCCCATAGAGACCATCAAAGACGTTTGAATCCTACATTACAAGAAGTAGTAAAGAAAGAAGTGATTAAGTGGTTAGATCACGGAATAATATATCCAATTTCTGATAGTGGGTGAGTGAGTCCCGTAGAAGTTGTTCCTAAAAAGACCGGTATCACTGTGGTTAAGAATGATAAAATTGAGTTAGTTCCTACAAGAGTCCAATTTGGTTGGCGAGTTTGCATAGATTATAGAAAACTTAATGCGGCCACTAGGAAAGACCATTTTCTGCTTCCATTTATGGACCAAATGCTCGAGAGACTCGCTGGACATAGTTATTACTGTTTTCTTGATGGGTATTCTGGTTACATTCAAGTGTCTATTGCTCCTGAAGACCTAGATAAGACTACATTTACTTGTCCTTTTGGCACATATGCTTTTAGAAAAATGCCTTTTCGTTTATGTAATGCGCCCGCAACTTTTCAGCGATGTATGATCTCTCTATTTTCTGATATGGTTGAGCAGTGTATTGAAATATTCATGGATGACTTTTCTGTGTTTGGTAATTCATTTGACAATTGCTTAGCTAATTTAACTAAGGTCTTAGAAAGATGTATTGAGAAAAATTTAGTTCTAAACTGGGAGAAATGCAATTTTATGGTTAAGAAAGGCATAGTGCTTGGTCATATTGTGTCAAATGATGGTATAGAAGTTGACAAAGCCAAGATTGATTTGATTTCCAACTTGCTGCGTCCCTCTTCTGTTAAGGATGTTCGGTCATTCTTAGGCCATGCAGGGTTTTATAGACGATTTATACAAGACTTTAGTAAGATTGCTAAACCCTTGTCTCAATTACTAGCCGAGGATGTTCCTTTTAATTTTTTCCGTTGAATGTTTAGAAGCTTTTAACAAGTTGAAAAGTTCATTAACTTCTGCTCTGTGAACCCTTTGAACTTATGTGTGATGCATCTGATTATGCAGTAGGTGTTGTGTTAGGACAGCGAGTTGAGAAGAAACCTTATGTAATATATTATGCTAGTCACACGTTAAATGAGGTACAACTTAATTATACAGTGACTGAAAAAGAGTTTCTTGCTATTGTCTTTGCTTTTGAAAAGTTTAGATCATATTTGATTGGTTCTCATGCTATTGTTTATAGTGATCATGCTGCCATAAGATATCTCCTTAATAAAAAAGATGCCAAGCCTAAACTACTTAGGTGGATATTGCTTTTACAATAATTTGATTGTGAAATAAAGGATAGGAAAGGTTCTGAAAACCCCGTAGCAGATCATTTGTCTCGTATACTTGTCAAGCAAAGTGAGTCTCCTATTTCTGAGTGTTTTCCTGATGAGAAACTTTTTATGGTGCAAGCTGAACCATGGTATGCCGACATAGTTAATTATTTAGTGACCAGAGAGTTGCCAGCCCATTGGAATAAGCATGATAAATCTCGCTTTCTGTCATATGTGAAGTATTTTATTTGGGATGATCCTTATTTATTTAAATATTGCCCTGATCAGATTATTAGGAGATGTGTCCCTGATTCTAAAATTAAGAATGTTCTTTCTTTTTGCCATAATCAAGCTTGTGGGGGACATTTCAGTGGTAAGAAAACAGCAGCTAAAATTCTTCAATCGAATCTATATTGGCCTACTTTATTTAAAGATGCTCATGTTTATTGCAAAAATTGTTCTAGGTGTCAACAATTAGGAAAGATTACTAGAAGATTAATGATGCCTTTAACTCCAATCATTGTTGTCGAAGTGTTTGATATTTGGGGTACAGACTTTATGGGGCCCTTTCCCTCATCTTTTGGTAATGAATACATCCTTCTTGCTGTAGATTATGTATCAAAATGGGTCGAGGCTATAGCTATTAGGAGTAATGGAAGCCAAGTGGTTGTGCGATTCCTTAGGGAAAATATTTTTGCTAGATTTGGTATGCCTAGAGCTATAATTAGTCATCGTGGTACTCACTTTACTAATCACAGTTTTGAGGCATTATTGAAAAAATATTCGATTGTTCATAGGCTAGCTAATCCATATCACCCTCAAACTAGCGGTCAAGTTGAGATTTCAAATAGGCAAATCAAGCAGATTTTAGAGAAAACAGTGCATAAAAATCGGAAGGATTGGTCTGATAAACTTATTGATGCATTGTGGGCTTATAGGACAGCTTATAAGACTCCGTTAGGCATGTCTCCTTATAAAGTAGTGTATGGTAAAGCCTGCCACTTGCCTGTGGAGTTAGAACATCGCGCGTTATGGGCTATTAAAATTCCTAACACTGATTTAGATGCTACTGGTAGTGTGAGAAAGTTACAAATAAATGAGTTAGAAGAGATTAGAGCATAAGCTTATGAGAGCTCTAGATTACACAAGGAAAGAGCGAAACTAATTCATGATAAGCATATTCACAGAAAAGACTTTGTTGCAGGTCAAAAAGTTCTATTATACGACTCCAAGCTACATCTCTTCCCGGGTAAGTTACGATCTCGCTGGACTGGTCCATATATTATTACTCACGTATTTCCTCATGGTGCAGTAGAGATCGAGAATCCTAATGGAGGGTCGCGTTTCAAAGTGAATGGACAAAGGCTTAAACTATATCTTGAGTTGCCATAAGAGAATATAGAAGAAAACGTAGAGTGTTTGCTACTCTATGAACCTGACTATGATGATTAATGGACCTATGCAAGCTGCTTGGATGTACCTCAGCATCCAACCCGGGTAAATTCGTTCTATGCTTTCAGTTTCTTTAGTTTATTTCGTTCTACTACAATAAATGAAGTCTATGACTACTTCGTATCTTTTCATTTTCTATTTTTCTTTATTTTCTTTATCTCTACATTTACAACTTACATTGAGGCCAATATAAGAAATAAGTGTGGGGGAGTGGCTATTATTTGCCAATTGTTGAAAAAGATGCTTGCCATGACTGGATATGATGGAGATGGAAATATTTGCTCTGTTTGAGCCAATATTAGCTGGAATTATCTTGGATTATGCTAGTTATGCTTGCTGGATATTATATACATGCTTTACAGGTTATTTAAAATTTGGATTAGTCACTTTTATGGGGAGATGCTGTCGAAATTTCAGCAAAATAGACTGTTTATGACTTTGTTTAAGCATAATTTAACATGTTTATGGCTGCTGCTGCTGTAGTGTGCTGCAATTTCATAAAATATACTCATTAGAAATATGAGTGTTAATAAACATAGTAGCCACCTCTCCACATTTTTTTTTAGGACTAACTAGTAAGATAGTTGACAGTAGACTCTAATCTAACTTTGTTTTTTTTTTTTTTTAAAATAAAACTAATTGAAAAAAAAAGTTTTGAAGTTATGAACATCAAGACTTTATCTCTAGCAACTCCTAAATATACCTTAATAATGCTATGCTTATATGTAATCTAGCACACTATCTTTATTGGCTTAGATGCGGGGTATGGAGGAAAGACTTTTATAATTTAATCTACTTAACTAGTAGCTCTTACTTTCCTTGGTGACTTTTTCACTGCTCTTGGTTACTGGAGAATTACTTGACTTTATTAAAGAAACGAGAGAACAATGGTTGAGAGAAAAAAAAAAAAAAAAGTGGATTAGTAATCCCAAAAGGTGAGATGTTGAACCATTGTAAAAACAGAGTGATATTAATCAGTTCTTGAAATAAAAGAACTTGGAAGAGCAAATTAAAAAGCCTAAAAAGCAAAGCAAAAAGCAAAGTATCGAGTACTTCTTTGAGACCAATGAGTGGCAAATGCAATGTCATATGAAGGAACGATCCTTGTACGGGTACTAAGTGCTAATGTACTGGAAAGTGAGGAAATCAACTCGAATAATAATCAAGTCCGACTAAAGTACCTTGTATTCGAATGTCAATACACTTGCACTTGAGCACCTAGATTACATGTGAGATGAAACTAATTATAAAATGTTGCTTGAGTATTATAGCTCTATTGTGGTCATATCTAGCTAATCTATCGAAAACGTTTTCATGACTAACTTATGATTTCTCAAATAAAAATATTTTAGTCTATTGTCATGCTTATTAGTTTAGTTCATTTGAGGTTGGGTAGTTTACTAATGTCTTGTTTTATGTGAAACACTTGGTTTAATAACGTTATTTTGCTCGAGGTCGACCAAAAGCTAAGTGTGGGGGAATTTGATGAGTGCTTATTTTTGCATATTTATACCCTCTAATATGATATTTTTAGTGTCGTCTGTTAAGTTATATGGGCTAAATATTATACTTTTGTAATAGTTTGGGTTTGGTCACTTGTTTATTATTTTAGTGCTGAAAAGATGTATTTATATCTATTTTATTTATTGAGTGATGACCCATTTATACTAAAGGTCTAAAGATGTGTTTAGTTCGTGTTTTATGAAATGTGCAGGGGTGTTGTCGTATTTTGGTCATATTTCACTCATACAGAGTCGAAACGAGACGATTTAAGTGGCTACAAAAAGCTGAGTTCGAGCCCTACAACTTCTTGTGAGATAGAAAAGAGCTAAATCAATCATTTAGTGGGTTGAAATTGCACTACAACGTAACATCCCTTATTTGTGTAAAATAAACCAACTTTGGACTTGACCCACATAACTGACTGAGCAAAGAGTATTAGGGCTTGCTATTCAATAAGATACAACGAAAAAGACATTCTCAGTTTAACACACAATAGCTTTAGGTTTAATTTTCAAGTCAACTTTGTCTGTTTTGATTCGCCGGTGACAGCGGCGCACATCAACTACAGTTGGTCTGGTTTTATTTTCTTTCTTTTGATATTCATTCAATTGCAATTTTACTGGTACTTTTGTTCCTCTTTCTTGTTCCTCTAAAACTTAATTCGTTGCTTGCTTGAGTACTTTTATTTCTTTTGCAGTCTTAGTATTACTAATTCCTTGATTTGTTCTGTTAGTTTCCTTTAGTTATAATTGTTGTCTTACTCCTCTACAATTCAATCTTATGATGCTTAGAATAATACTGCTGAATTTCTTGTCTTGGTTTTGTCTTATTCTAAATTCCAACATCCATTATCATGATTCATGTTTTATTATTGTTGTCTTTGCAATTCCAGTAGCATATTTGCTTTCGTCATTTTCTTAAGTTATTTTAGTCTTAGTCTATAGTTTGTGCTGCTAGTGCTTAGTCATTATTGGTAGATTAATTATAGTTATAGTATTAGTCTAATATTAGTTTGGCTTAAGCGTAGTTATTTTCCATAATAAAAAAATTCACATAATCAAGGGGGCAATACAACTTAACACCAACATCCTTGTGGGTTCGACCCGTATTTGCTAGTTGTGCTATATCGGACACCGTGCACTTGCAGTATTAGTTTTTAATCATACAATACACATACAAGATTGGAGGTCAAAATCATCACTTGATAGGCAGTTTGTTGCCGAACGATGGAGCACGTACTAAATTCTCTCAACTATACATATATGACACTGAGGATGAGGTTAAAAATAGAAAGAATGCTGCAAGGTATTATGCCAATCAACTGCAAATATTTCAACATGTCATTTGTATGAAATGTTACAGATTTATCCGTGTTCTAAATCAATTTTAATATTTGACCAAATTATATTTCGTCAGTGCAAAAGACCCTAATAAATTTGAAGATCGTGTCATTGCACAATTGAAGGATATGGTTGATCTGCATAACACATTGGCTAAGAGTTTCAGAATGGCTAGAGATCATTTTGAATCAGACAACTGCGAAGACTTAAAACTTAGGCTAATTGGGAGAAGGGATACCGATGGAAGGACTTATAACCTTCCAACGACATCTGAAGTCGTCACGCTTATAGTTGGAGACATTGATACCGCGAATAAGAGGGATATAGTAGTAAAGGAAAAATGGAAGATTAAGGCAGATATCTGAACTTCACCCATCGTATTTACCGTTGCAATATCCATTGATTTTCCCATATGGGGAAGATGGATATCGAGTAGATATTATGCATAGAGACAAGACCACAACAAGTAGTTCTACAAATAAAAGAGAACGACTTACCATGCGCGAGTGATTTGCATACCAAATGCAAGATTGTGAGGAAGAAGCCGATACTTTATTGTTATGTCGTCGGTTGTATTAACAATTCTCGGTTGACGGTTACACTATGATTGAGGCAGAGAAACTATATTTTGTCAAGAATAACCAACAAAGTTTAAGATCAGATAATGTGAAGAATTTAAGATGGGCTGTGGAAATAGGGGATACAGAGGGGTCTTCCAATGGCAGTCGTGTTGTTATACTACCCTCATTCACATGCGCCATAGCTACATGAGAGAGAACTATCCGGATGCAATGGCCATTTGTAGATGGTATGGTTACCCAGATTTATTCATAACCTTTACGTGTAATGCTAAATGGCCACAAATAAGCAGATTCGTTCAAAAAGGGGTACTTAGACCCGAGGATAGACCGGATATCATCTGTCGAATCTTTAAGATGAAACTCGACCATTTGGTTAAAGTCCTAAATGAAAATGAGATATTCGGGCGAGTTAAAGCTGGTACGTATCTATCAAAGCCCTTACTAATGAGCTTGGTTTTTACACTTTTTTTTTCATCTTTAAGATATATTGTTATTGAATTAATTGAATTTCATACTACTTTACAAAACATTATTCTCTTAAAAGAATATTTGGTCTACTGATAAGGTGGTTCAAATAATGACTCATACATATCTTCTTTTTTTCCAGTTGTGTACATAGTTGAATTTCAAAAGCGTGGCCTTCCCCATGCTCATATACTTCCTTTCTTGCACCCTGCTGATAAATATCCACAAGCAAGCGACATTGATAAGATTATCTGCGCTGAGTTGCCAGATCCAGTTGAGGATCTAGAGTGGTATGAGACCGTTACAGAAATGATGCTACACGATCCATGTGGTTCCTCCAACACTGATGCACCTTGCATGGATCAAAATAAGTGCACAAAGCATTTTACCAAAAGAATTATTGACGAAACAAAGGTTGATGAGGAAGGATACCCAGTTTATAGAAGAAGAGATAACGGAGCCTCGGTTGAGAAGAACGGAGTGCATCTTGATAATAGGTTTGTTGTTCCATATAATCCACACTTGCTTCGTAAATATCGTGAGCATATTAACGTTGAATGGTGCCATCAACCCAGATCGATAAAGTATTTGTTCAAGTACATAAATAAGGTTTACGATAGAGTAACCGATGCTGCTTATCAAAACAGAAAGAGTAGCGATGATCCACAAAAGATTGATGAGATTAAAATGTACTACGACTGTCGTTACATATCTGCTTGTGAGGCAGTGTGGAGGATATATGGATTTCCTATTCACCATTGAACTCCTGGTGTTGAGATATTGAGTTTCCATCTACCTGGGGAGCAAACTGTCGTTTACACTGACCAGATGGATGTAGGAGATGTACTTGAAAGACCTAATGTTGATAGCACAAAGTTTTTCTTTTGGATGGAATGCAACCAAAAGTATGAAGAAGCAAGACAACTGACTTATGTAGAGTTCCCCCATGAAATTTGTCTGGAAACAAGCTATGCGAGAGTGGGTAACTAGATCGAAGGGGCTCTCACTTGGCAGGGTCTACCATGTCACTCCAGGTGAGAAATAATATCTAAGAACGCTCCTTAATTTTGTCAAAGGTCCAACGTGTTACGAGGCTATAAGAACCGTTGATGGTGTAGTGTATCCAACCTTCAAAAAAGCTTGTTATGCAAGGGGGCTACTTGATGACGACAAGAAATACATGACGCCATAACAGAGGCAAGCTTTAGAGAAACAGGGCATTATCTAAGGAATCTATTTTGCATGTTACTTATGCCTGGTAGCTTATTTAAACCAGAAGACATATGGGAAAAAACATGGCACCTACTATCTGATGACATTTTATACAAACAACGTCGTATTCATAAAAACAAAGGTACGCAAGCTACACTATTTGGCGTAATTACATTTTTCGCGCTTACTTGCATGTTTAATAATTGTGCAACGAGAAAGGTCATGATAACATAAATCAAGGCAATTTAAATTAAATCTTCTTTATTGTATTTCAGCTTTAACTCTAACAGATGAACAAATTCAAGCTTTTGCACTGGTAGATATTAAAGCTAAGCTACAAAGTAATGGTAGTAGCCTTTGAAAATTCAGTGAGATGCCTTTTCCAGATGATTTAGTCGTGTTTGAAGGACAAAATAAGCTAATAGCGGATGAGCTTTCATATGACATAGCCTCATTAATTGAGGAATATGACAAATTGTTTCCATGTCTAACTGAAGAACAACTAATGGTTTTCAACGAAATAATGGATTATGTGAATGGCCAATCATGAGGTGTCTTTTTTGTATACGGGTATGGAGGCATAGGTAAAACATACATTTGGAGAACATTGTATGCTGCAATTAGGAAGATGTGTGAAATTGTTTTGCCTGTAGCATCAAGTGGAATTGTGTCCTTACTTCTTCCAAGAGGTCGAACCACTCATTCAAGGTTCGGCCTTCCGTTGAATGTTTGTGAAAACTCTACGTGTGTAGGTATTCGGCCAGGTTCTGACTTGGCTGCATTGCTCATGAAAACAAAGCTAATTATTTGGGATGAAGCACCAATGATGCACAAATATTGCTTTGAAGCACTTGATAGAAGTTTAAAGTACATTATGTAAGTTGTTGATCGAGCTAATTTGCATCGACCATTTGGAGGTAAAGTACTTGTGTTTGGTGGTGCTTTAAGACAGATTTTGCCTGTTATACCCAAGGGCACAAGGCAGGACATAGTATTTGCGACCATAAACTCATCGTATCTATGAGATTCATGTAAGGTTTTGAAGCTTACACGCAATATAAGACTTCAATTATGTTCTTCTTTGTCGAGTGCCAATGAAGTAAGGGAGTTCTCATAATGGATACTGAGCGTTGGAGATGGCAGAGCTGGAAGGCCCAATGATGGAGAATTGGATATTGAAATCACTGAAGATATTGTTATAGACGGTGGAGATGACCTCATATCATCAATTGTTGATAGCACATACCCTTCACTCAATGATCACCTTTGGGAAGCTAAATACTTCCAAGAAAGAGCGATTCTAGCTCCAACTAATGAAATAGTTGATCATATGTTGTCAACAATTCCAGGTGATGAGAGAATTTACTTGAGTTGTGATGCAATTAGTAAAGATGAAGGGAATATAGGGGTTCATGAAATATATTCTACTGAATCCTAAACAGAATCAAGTGTTCGGGCCTGCCAAATCACAGTATAAAGTTAAAAGTTGGTGCGTCGGTCATGCTGCTTCGTAATATTGATCAGACATCTGGATTGTGTAATGGCACGAAGCTGGTAATCACGCATTTAGGCAATCGAGTGCTTGAAGCTATCGTCATTTCAGGGAGCAATGTTGGTGCCAAGGTATTCATCCCACGAATGACACTAACACCGTCTGACTCAACAAAATTTCCTATCAGATTTCAAAGACGGCAATTTCCTTTAGATGTGTGTTTTGCTATGACTATAAACAAAAGTCAAGGACAATCATTGTCGCACGTGGGGTTGTATCTACTAAGGCTTGTTTTCAGCCATGGTCAGCTATACGTCGCAATTTCCCGAGTCACGAGCAAAAAAGGACTTAAAATTCTTATTTGCGATAAAGAGAATAATATGTGCAAGACAACTACAAATGTTGTTTATAAAGAAGTGTTCCAAAATGTATAATTTCATACACATTTTTATATTGATATTAGTGTTATTTTATTTTTTACTTATAGTTTCATTAGAAAGTTTGTTATTTATTATTCGTTTCATTGGAAATTTTGTCTTATTAAACAAATCTCTTCCCGGGCATTTTTGCACGGGTCCAGAAACTACTACAAATATATTAAAAGGCGTTCCTAAGCAAGGAACGGCGCCACATGGCGCTCTCCCTAATGGCGTTTTACTTCATGTAATCCATGTACAATAAATAAAATAGAAATTGCATAGTATAATCTTTGATCCCGTGACTCAAGTTCATCATATACTAAAGTCTTGAACACTAGACCAAGTGGTATTAGTGTTATCATTTTAAAGTGCAATATTAATAAATGAAAATTTTTCTTACCCGAGGTATAGCCCGGGCCTAATAACTAGTTATCTTATTACAAAGGTATCTCATGAAGTTTTAAGAAATCTAGTGAACCATTTAGCGGATAGCTTAGGATACCTATTGCAATTGTCAAAATAATCAACGTAATTGAGACCAAAGCGAACATCATAACCACTTCCCACTTCCATGTTGTCCAGCAATGACCAGACCACATAACCTTTAACGTTTGCTCCCTCACTGTTTACAATACACCGAAGAAGTTCAATTATAGCACAGGTAGAAAAAATGGCCTCGCTTTTAGTTACATAAACTGGCAACAAACAAATCATAGTAGTTCTTTTTGAAACCTAGACACGGGCTAAAATATGAAAAACGAAAAAAATGTACACTACCTCCGTCTCAGAATAGTCTGAACGCTTTCCTTTTATGTATGTCCCAAATTAGTTTGAACACTTCCATTCTTGGCATAGTGTTACCATTAATATATTATTTCTTTTACACATCTTTGGCCCACACTCAACTTTTTATCAATAAAAAGTTACCCAACTTTCTCTCTCATCTAACAAAAAATACCCCACCAAGTCTTATCACATCTAATTTTTAAATAAAATAACATTTGATAACCACGCCACAACTTATCACCTTAAACTACATGTCCCAATAAGTGTTCAGATCTTTCTGGGAAGGAGTGAATATTTTTTACACTATTATACTATATTTGTGTCTTTTTATTTTTAAACCCTTGTCGACACATAATTCTAGCCATTGATATCTGGAATTGTTGATAAATAAACTTATCAAAAATTTGATATAGTGAAATATATATTGAGACAAATCTATAAGTTCTGATCATATGACTATATTTAACCTTACTCATGCAGTATAAATGATGGTCAAAGTCAATATGTGAATATTGCAAATCTATACAAATATATTAAAAGGCGTTCCAATCAAAGGAACGGTGCCACGTGGCACTCTTCTCAAGCTTCTAATACACAAATTTATAATCTCATTTAAAAATATTAACAATGTGTAGTTAGTAGGATTCGAACACATGACCTTTGAAATGAAATGTGAGAGTTTAACCACTAATCCACTATAACTTCAATGCTTAATGTTTCAAAGTAAAACATAATAAAGTCTTAAAATTATATGTAATTATAAAGACAAGACAAGCTTTTTGATTTATAACACTTTTATTAAGTAATAACATTCTCTTACCCCAATTCCATTGAAATTGTTATTTTTATCCCCAATTCCTTAGAAGTTTTTTTAAAACAATTTATCATGTCATAACTTTTTCTGATTTTGCACTAGACAGAATATTACGAAAAACTAATACAATTAATTATAAAATTAATGAATAATAATATATTTGATAATTGTAACTGACCCGGGGCATCGCCCGAGCCAAAATACTAGTTAAAGTACATATAGTGTGTAGGTTTTGAAAAGAAACGGGAAGGAGTATATTGATCAAATTTATCAATGCTCAATTTCAAAAATAAATACATTAGTTTACATTTATTATGAAGTCATGCAAAATCTTATTGAATTCTTTTTTTGGCATATTCGCCAATAGAGTTTGAAGTAACTAAGTCAAAACTTTAATAATGTTGAAAAGTAGTATTTGGTGGAGTAGTGTTTGTAGTCTTTGGACTATATTGAAAAAGTTATAAGTATTAGCTTTTGGAGTAGCTTTCGGTGTTTGAACTATTATGGAAAAGCTATAAAATATTAGCTTTTGGAGGAGATTTATTTTGAAGATTAAGGATTTTTTGATTTTTACCACCTTATAAATAGCTCGATTTATATTTTACCGCCTTTTGTTTTTTTTTCAATTTTACCACCTTTTAGTTGCCAACTCGCTAAAAAATCACCACCTAGACTCAGTTCCGGTGAAGAATCCGGCAAGGGGGCCCCACATAACTGATTTAAGTTTAGTTCCCCCCCCCTTTTCCAAGAGCCTCGATTTTTCATTTCCTCTTCATTAAAACCCCAACTTTGCTTCCAAATTCCACTAAAATTTCAAAATCCTTTGATGGAAACCTAAATTAAGTTAGGGTTTACCATTTTCTGGGAAATTCGACCTCAATTAAAGGAGAATTGGAGAATTTGCAACTGCTAAAGATATGATTTCTCAGCCCAATTTCGTAGTGAGGGTTCTTATTAAATTTTAGGCATTCCTTGATTATTGATTTTTTTGGTAAATTGGGGCATTTTTGGTTCCATTTATCATCATGCTTGCTCTGGTTCTCATTTATCTTAATTATTATAGGCACATGATGTCTCAAACTTCTTCCCAAAACCACGAAAAGTGCAACTGTGAAATTTCTGCTGCTAGACTGAAATCATTGACCATTGACAACCTAGGGCGAAGATTCATGACTTGCAAGTTGTGGGAACAAGGAACAAATAGAAGGGGGTGTGGTTATTTTAGGTGGATAGATGATGATCAGACAGAGTGGACATGACCACAATTGTCCTCTTGCTGAGAAATTCGAAATAAAGGAGGTAGAGAGTAGTTTGGTGTTCTGGAATTTGGGGTGAAGTGGAGGAGAGAGAGAGAGAAAAAGATTCTCTGTAAAAATCAAAGAGGAGAGGAGTTGATGATTTTTACAGATAGGTTGTTGGACGAATTGAATAGTTTAGGGGGGAGATTGAAGGTAATAGATGAAAGCAGAATGGGGAAGGAAGAAAGAGAAAGAAATCGGGGAGAGAGAGAGTCAAAAAGGAGGGAAAAAAAATTTAATCCGTAAATTTGGGCTCCCCTCGCCGGAATTTTACCCGGAGTACAAGTTAGGTGGTGATTTTTAGTGAGTTCAGCTAGTACAATCTTTGACCGATAACAGCTACTGCTACAACTACTAACTACTTTTGCCCAGTATAGACCATTTACCTCATTGCATCACGAACAGCTATCAGATGTCCCGCGGCATACTTGATTCTATCGTAATCATATAATTCATCCTGCAGTTCTTTGATTTTACCGTGTTTCAACAAATCCTTATACGAACCCGTTATCCTAGGCTGTGAAGAAATACCTGTCATACGAAACGCATTAGACATGAACGATTCAAAAGCTTTGAGAAATAGAAAGGGGATTACAAGTAAAATTCATCCTTTTCAATAAAATAATCTGCCATCTTTCATTTTGATGGTTAAAATCCGCTCATTTTAGTCTTAGTTTGTCAAATTATGAATTTGAAGTAACTTTATTATATAAAAAATTTCTTAAAAAAAACTGCCTCCATTTTTCATTTGGACCCAATTATTTACCTTATCTTTATTATATAAGTGAAGGGGAAGGAAGATGGTGTCCCATGTATAAAAAGTTTGATATACCCTTAATGAATTTAAATTGCAATATATATTAAATATCTTCTTACTTGCCATATATATTGAACAAGTTAACAATTGAATTGAACTTGAAAATTCAATTAAATATTAACTTAAGGATTATGATTTCCTCTTCTTACATATCAGTCTAATCAAAATTTAAATTGACAATATAACTTGATTGACACAATCAGAAGAAAAAATAAACTTGAATTTCATATTAATAATTATACTGATAATATTTTAAAACCTAAATGTTGATTATTATTTGGTAATCTCTATTATATAAATCAAACTCTTCCACTTTATTAATATTCAACGATTGAACTTGATACACAA
Organism: Beta lomatogona; assembly: GCA_947646795.1. Lineage (NCBI taxonomy): Eukaryota > Viridiplantae > Streptophyta > Magnoliopsida > Caryophyllales > Amaranthaceae > Beta > Beta lomatogona. The sequence continues at coordinate 2,128,641 of CANSNZ010000480.1, forward strand.
ATTCTTCTACTTTATTTGAGCACAAGTTTTCTTCTGCTTTATATCTCCTTCTCTCAATACTATATTTGAATAATGATGAACAAATAACTAAAAAACCAAAGAAACATTGATTTAAGAAAAACATATTGGAAAATTAAAAATTATAATAAATGTTTGTTCTAATCAAATTTATTGTAACTCTGATGAATAACTAAGTGAAAAGAAAGAAACATTAACATGACACGCACACATAACTTGCAAAAAATGCTAGTATTATATTAAAAAAAGTTTCTTATATAGAATGACTCAAATCTAGAAGAATCTAGTATGTAGTTTAAATAACAAAACCTCAGGATCTGATGATACCCTTGTCCACCTTCCACAGTGGAGACCAGGGTTCAATTTAATGGAATGTAGTAGTTTAAATTATCCACGTACTCTTCCATCAAAATAAAATAAAAAGGGAAGTAATTATTGACGTACTCACCATTCTCAGTTATATACATTTCAGGATTGTCATACTTCTTCTGCATATAACGTATTGACATTCGGGAAAACTAGGTCGTTACTAGTCTCCTAAAGTCAAACAAAACCTAGCTAGACCACTAAACTAAGTAGAGTGGCAAGCAAGGGTCATTCTTCCACAAGGACTAAGGAACATCGAAATGTGTTAATTTAACAATAAGCTAGGCCGAAGAAATCTTCAAGTTTTGGTTAAACTAAGGGTAACTATTGAAATCAAATTAGGAAAAGCACTAGGAATGGGAAAACACCACAATCATAGTTCACATCCAACAACCAAGTAGAGGTAAGGGGGTTGACATGTATTGGGGATATGCAAAGGGAAATAACAAACCTAAACACCTCTAAAATCGTTGTTAGGGAGTTTAGAGTCCTAATTATGGCAACAAAACCTATATTTCGAGGCGTTATCACCCAACTAGGCCAAGTTAGGGATTGAAATCAAATCCAAATCAATACCATCAACCCAATAAACTCTACACATGGAAATAGGATGCAAACAATGATTGGGCTACTCCCAATCCTAGTTAATGAACTAAACACTACCCATTATACTACCAAACATCCTAAACATGGAAAAACTAGCATTTAATCACCAATCTAAAAATAGCAAAACCAAAAATCAATACTATAAAGTAAAAGCAAAACAAAATCTAGAGAGCAAACAAGAAGAAACTAGTAAAAGATGGAAACTTTAATCTAGATTAACTATTAAACTAAACATGAAAATAAAGCAATAAAAGAGGAGATAGAGTAAGAAATTCTCATTGATAAATTGTTGAATCTTCATATACAAGTTGTCACCCTTGAATTTCCCAATCTTCAATCTCTCTTTGAGCTTTCTCACTTTTCCCCTAAACTAAGCTATGGAGGCTAATCCTCCCCAAAACCCTCAAAAATATTCTAAACCTAAAAGTGATGGATAAAATAAAACTTGGCTCCTCAAAATGGGCTAAGAGGGTATTTATACTCCCCCTCAATTACATCGTCATAAACAAATGGGGCCGAAGAAAAACACGCGAATAACAGCAGCCCGGGCGGGCTCGACATGGCCCGGGCGGGCTCGGTCAAGGCCCGGGCGGTGCAGGGTGGTTGGGCCCGTGCTGATCCACCGGGCAGGGCATGCTATCCTTCTTCGTCGAGGCAGAAGCTCCACTCTTCAGCAGCCCGGGCGGGCAAGACACTTGCTCGGGCGGGCTGGGCATAGCTCGGGCGGGCCAGCAGACGCGCCTGATTTCAAAGAGCCATATCTCTTTCATTTTTCATCGGAATCAGGATTGTGACCACTCGTTGGAAAGCTATCGAGCTAAACTTTCATCTCCAACTTGAATCACTAAAAAATATTATTTGTAGTGAAAGTTATGACTGTTTTAGTATGACCCTTGTGCACAAATCCTTCCGAAAGCTCTTATTTTGGCAAAATTGCTCCACTCTATGCTTGGTATGTGGTATGGATAGGTGGAAAGTGTGGTGTAGGATAAGCTCTATATTATAGCACTAAATCAAGCCACTCCTCTAACTTTGAAACTCGAACGCGTAGCTCCAAAAAAGCTTACCTACATAGAAAACCAAACACAAGGGGAGAAACTTATACATATAAAATAATAAAATGAAAATAAATAATGAAAACAATAATAACTAAAAAGGAAATAAAATTAGAAGAATAATTACGAAAATTAAACTAAAACGACTCTAATTAAGCACAAATTATTACCCTATGAGTGACATAAATGTCTCTCATCAAATGCCCCCAAACTTGAACTTTGCTCGTCCTCGAGCAAAACAATTGGACACAAAAGGGAAATAAGAAAGCAAAAGGATTCATTAAAAGCTAAACTAGAAAGCAAGAAATCTAACTCACTTTCGTAGGAATCACGGTTGCATTTAGCGCATGCAACAAGCTCTTTAAACCCCTAAATCGCTTTAAAGGGCGAGTGAGATCTCGCGAGGGTTTCCCAAGAGGCTTAACCCACAACTCTAATCAAGCACAAAGTCATCTCTTTAAATATGGTTCACAAAGCAATGGACGATCTAAGCAAACTTTCAAAGCATAACCATCATCAATATGTATCCATGACTTAGGAATATAGGGGATAGGCTAATCTAAGGTGCAAAATTGACACTATTAAAAGCTTCAAAACATCAATTAGAGTCTACTAAGGCATTCAAGAGTTACAAATCATTCTCAAATGGATGAAGAAGGTCCCAAGATTGATCCTAATCACCTATAGTGCACATAAACTCCCCCAAACTTGACTTTTGCTAAGAGAAAACCATGATTGTAGTATTATAACGATTGAGCAATGGGTCTAGAGTCTCAATGCTTAAGCCATAATGACATTCATCATTACTAGGGAGACTCTACTTAGTAAATTTTCAAGCTCCCACTCAACCATTTCGACAACCCACTTTTTTAAGGATATGTGGATATTACCACTTATTGACTCTTTTTCGATTTTTTTTTTTCGTTTTCATGGACTTTAATAGGCTTATTGTGCCTTGTGGGCTCATTGGCTCCACTTATTGGACTCAAGACATAAACCACAATTATTTTTTTTTCTTTTTAACAATCAATTTAACTCTTAGCATAGCTTATTTGGAGGTATATCACTTGTGCACCAAAGAATATTTCAAGATTCAACTAGGGTCACTACAACTTCCAAAAGAGAACTAGTTCGACTCTTTTCAACACAAATTTTCACAACATTTAGAATCATATAGTGTCTTTTTCAAGTAGAAAATTAAGCACCAAAGATTAATCGATCCCTAATCGCCCCAAATTACACATATAAGTAAGCATCCAATGGAAATACCTATACTCATCTACCCAAATGACCAAATCAAAGGAATCCACATAAATTTGTCATCAAGAGTCTTCCCTTGGACCCAAAATGCTTTGTACTTTTCTTTATTCCTCATTTTTTTTTGGATTTTGCCGAACATCCTTTTTCATTTGTTTTTTCAATTTTTTCATTTTTTAGGAAAAAGAAAAGAAATTAAAGCAAAAAATTTTTGGATTTTGATTTTTATACACCTCCCCCAAGCTAGCGAGTAGCTACTCCCCCAAGCTAGAATAAAGCATTGTCCTCAATGCTTGAATAAGACGATCAAAGGGAGGGAAGGAGGGAATAAACATCCAAACCAATAAGCATATGCTCCATAAATCATAAAGCATTGGAGAAATAGAAAAGGAAGGAAGCTACCGGATAGTAGGTGGGTATAATACCCGCAAATAACCCAATTTCTCCATTTCTAATCAACTTCCTCAAAACCATGATTTGCTTTCCACGTGCTATTGAGAATGAGTCTTATTCCAATTTTGTACCTAAATCAAAATCAAAGATAGAAAAGAAAAATGAGTAAAATTAAAAGAAACAAAATGAAAGCAATAAATCACGGGTTACTTCCCGATAAAGGCTTATTTAAGGTCCTAAGCTTGACCTTTCTAATAAATAACAATTCAATGATCGTAAGAGTTTGTCATATGCACTAGCACACATTTCAATTATTAATAAGTATGCAATGATAAAATGCAAAATATGCATAAAGTGCGATGCAACTCTATGCAAATGAGGAGAAGGATGCCTAAAAGAAGGAACAAAAGGAAAAACAAGGAAATAAGAAGAAATATAAAAATGAAATGACAAACTCTCCTCAACAAACTCTTTTTTTGTGGCAATCTCACTTTCTTCCTCAAAATTAATCACATTGGGCACTTGAGAAGGAAATGAGGAAGGGGGCTCATTTAATGGAGGTAATTTGGGTAAATAAGGGAAATAGATGGGAAAGGAAGGAACTAGGTCGAGCTTTCTTGAAAACGGGATATAAGGTGAAGGAATGGAAACTAAGGTTTCACAAATGACTTCTCCTATATCACAAGTTTTCAAATCGCACACTTTTTCAACCAATGAATCCTTACCAACATCTCTTTCATTCTCTAAAGCCTCAAAAACATCACCAACCACCAAATGATGTATCTCACTCTCAAATTGACCAAGATCTTCACTTAAGCAAGAAGGGGTAGGAGAGGGTGGGTACTCTAAAGCACAAGGAGGGAGAGTAAGGTCCAATTCATTAGAGGAAGAAACATTAGACTCAAAAAAAGAATGTATAGACTCATAAACATCCTCAATTTCAACAATATCCTCAAAAATGGGTCTTTTCTCGTCAAGAGCATACTCCTCATCATCACTACTCAAAAAACCATCATCAAGATCTAGGCTACTCTTTCCCAATTGATTTTCAACTTCAACATCCCTCGAATCATCAATAATCTCATCATGGTCATCATAAGGTCCATTTTGCTCTTGATTTCAAAAGTAGGCTTCAACCTAGACTCCAACAATTGAGAAACTTGAGTATCTAGCATTTTATTAAGGAGTTGCATTTGTTTTAAGCTCTCTCTCAACTCACTAGTCTCTTTAGCTTGATTAGTCATGAAGGTTTGCATCATACTCTCTAGACTAGTGGTGTTGGTAGGCGGTCCTAATTGAAGAGGTGCTTGGAGTAACCATTTTGGGGAGGGGGATTACAATCAAGCATATGAGAATCAATATCGAGAATATGAGGCAATTGATTGAAATCCATGCACAAATTTGATGAAAATTGAGAAGTGGCATGAATATCATCAACATTGGAGTGCACATCATTGGTATAAGCATAAGAGGGAGGGGGATTAAAATCATGTATAATTGGGTCACTAGTGGGAACATTTGACTCATCAAAGGAATTCACTCCATCATTTGATGAATCATGACAATTAGCACAATCAAAATCATAAGTATCCCTAGCTAACCACAAATAGAAATCCCAAGCTTCATCTAAAGATATAGCTCGAAATGCACCATCAAACATATTTTCAACCACTCCTCTAGTATGCTCATTCAAACCCCAATAAGTTATCTCACAAGTCTCCCAAAGACCATAACCATATAACTTTATAAAGTCCTCAAGTCTCTCGAAGTAAACCCAAAAGGACTCATTTTCATATTGAGGAAAAGAGATACTTGCCATTTTTTTTAGTAAGGATAAGAAAAGAGAAAAAAAAAATCAAAGAAAAACTAGGTCGTTACTAGTCTCCTAAAGTCAAACAAAACCTAACTAGACCACTAAACAAAGTAGAGTGGCAAGCAAGGGTCATTCTTCCACAAGGACTAAGAAACATCGAAATGTGTTAATTTAACAATAAGCTAGGCCGAAGAAATATTCAAGTTTTGGTTAAACTAAGGGTAACTATTGAAATCAAATTAGGAAAAGCACTAGGAATGGAAAAACACCACAATCATAGTTCACATCCAACAACCAAGTAGAGGTAAGGAGGTTGACATGTATTGGGGATATGCAAAGGGAAATAACAAACCTAAACACCTCTAAAATCGTTGTTAGGGAGTTTAGAGTCCTAATTATGGCAACAAAACCTATATTTCGAGGCGTTATCACCCAACTAGGCCAAGTTAGGGATTGAAATCAAATCCAAATCAATACCATCAACCCAATAAACTCTACACATGGAAATAGGATGCAAACAATGATTGGGCTACTCCCAATCCTAGTTAATGAACTAATCACTACCCATTATACTACCAAACATCCTAAACATGGAAAAACTAGCATTTAATCACCAATCTAAAAATAGCAAAACCAAAAATCAATACTATAAAGTAAAAGCAAAACAAAATCTAGAGAGCAAACAAGAAGAAACTAGTAAAAGATGGAAACTTTAATCTAGATTAACTATTAAACTAAACATGAAAATAAAGCAATAAAAGAGGAGATAGAGTAAGAAATTCTCATTGATAAATTGTTGAATCTTCATATACAAGTTGTCACCCTTGAATTTCCCAATCTTCAATCTCTCTTTGAGCTTTCTCACTTTTCCCCTAAACTAAGCTATGGAGGCTAATCCTCCCCAAAACCCTCAAAAATATTCTAAACCTAAGAGTGATGGATAAAATAAAACTTGGCTCCTCAAAATGGGCTAAGAGGGTATTTATACTCCCCCTCAATTACATCGTCATAAACAAATTGGGCCGAAGAAAAACACGCGAATAACAGCAGCCCGGGCGGGCTCCACATGGCCCGGGCGGGCTGGGTCAAGGCCCGGGCGGTGCAGGGTGGTCGGGCCCGTGCTGATCCACCGGGCGGGAAATGCTATCCTTCTTCGTCGAGGCAGAAGCTCCACTCTTCAGCAGCCCGGGCGGGCAAGACACTTGCTCGGGCGGGCTGAGGAGCCCGGGCGGGCTGGGCATAGCTCGGGCGGGCCAGCAGACGCGCCTGATTTCAAAGAGCCATATCTCTTTCATTTTTCATCGGAATCAGGATTGTGACCACTCGTTGGAAAGCTATCGAGCTAAAATTTCATCTCCAACTTGAATCACTAAAAAATATTATTTATAGTGAAAGTTATGACTGTTTTAGTATGACCCTTGTGCACAAATCCTTCCGAAAGCTCTTATTTTGGCAAAATTGCTCCACTCTATGCTTGGTCTGTGGTATGGATAGGTGGAAAGTGTGGTGTAGGATAAGCTCTATATTATAGCACTAAATCAAGCCACTCCTCTAACTTTGAAACTCGAACGCGTAGCTCCAAAAAAGCTTACCTACATAGAAAACCAAACACAAGGGGAGAAACTTATACATATAAAATAATAAAATGAAAATAAATAATGAAAACAATAATAACTAAAAAGGAAATAAAATTAGAAGAATAATTACGAAAATTAAACTAAAACGACTCTAATTAAGCACAAATTATTACCCTATGAGTGACATAAATGTCTCTCATCACGTATCAATTGCTTAAGTCCATCAGGATGATGGTAAATATCCTTTCGTCCTTCAGCTGGTTTCCTAAGATTTTTCTTCTCGGCATTTTCTATAGTAAGTTGTAGATACCATAAATATTTTTAGCATGCAAGTAATCAAAGATATACTTCCTCCATTTTGAAAAAAATAAAACGTTTTTTTTTCAAAAGGTTCTTCCATAAAAGATAACATGTTTCGTTTATTTCAAATCGGAGGAAGTATATAATATTTTAGGCACCTTCACATCATAAAAAAGAAATTAAGATGGTCCCAACATGTGAAGATCGGATAAAATAAATCTTGCTTTAGGATACAAATTTAAATAACTTCTCTGTCAAATAAAAAATTTAAATAACTTCAACCGTAAAAACTCTCTCATAGTAACAAAGGGCAATTCCCTTTAGTATATTGATATATTCATTTCATGGTGTATTTCTAGATATGTAACCTATTAAAAACATTGAATTTCTGATTCGAAATATTGAAGGTCAACAATAATCTGTCTTAAAGACAATGTAAGAAAACAATGGGGCAAAATTTTGAGAAGTATGACTAGTTCCAAGTTTAATCTAGACTGTTAAATAATCACTTTGTACTCCATTGTGTTTTGAAAAAAAACAGGGTTGTATGCTTCATTGTGACTTCCGGGTTTGATGAAGATCTCAAAGGTTGTGGTGCAAAAAATTGTTTGTCTAGTTGACAGATTAAATATATTGGAATCCGAACTTCTTATACATGAAGTTGTTTGGTTGACAAAAATGAAGGAAGCTACACTTCTCGAGAAACCTTTCACAAGATGCAGGAGTACTTGAATGGCGTTGCAAATGTTATTGTGCCCATGTTTTTACAGATGTTTTTTTAGTATATATGATTAAGAAAAAAATTAGTGTGAGTTATCTTGGACATGGAAAGAACAACAATTTCAAAATAGTTGTATTTGTCGGTTTAGCAAACAAGATAATAGTATGATTAAGGGTCTATTTTGTTCACCTTATTTTCAGTCATTATCAAGAAAAAGAATAAGTTCTGATTAGTTAAAATAAGTTCAGACAATGTCTAATAATGACTAATAAGGTCTAACAAGTTCAGATAAGTTTTGTTCAATAAAAATAAGGTTTGACAGTCTCATAAAGTAAGGTATAAAAAGTTCAGATAAGGTCTAATAAGTAATAATAAGGTCTAATAAGTTCAGATAAGTTCAAATAAATCTAAATAAGTTGAATAGAACAACCCTGATTTTTTTTTCAATTAAAGAATGTAATTGTACAAGTTGCACAAGGCATCTCGAAATGTTTTAGTTGGCTACCATTTAATTATTAATGAATACTTGTTGCCAAAAAAAAAATATCAATGAAAAGTGAAAGTTGTAAGTCCTGCATACCGATTTGGGTCTTGAAAGTGATTGTGATTTCACCGGTCATTCCATCATAAGAGAAATTATGTTGCATAAATCTTGAAGTGTAGTAGTTTATACCAATAAAGTCATAGGCGCCTTTCACGAGCTCCTTTTGCTCTTGGTTGAACTCTGGGAGTCCATTGATGTTCTTTTTTATCCACTCCGGATAGTCGTCATACACAAGTGGATTCATAAACCTATATGATCAAGATAGGAAATTAAATTAAAGAAGTATTGCCATAGCCTTATTAGGATTACTAAAAAATTAAAGGGAAGACAGATAAGAATAGATAATTATCTTCAATATTATTTTATCCTTGTATTTGACATATCATGCTTATTCTCTAGAGATATGATACTTATTCTCTACTTGCATATGAGGATATAGTTTCTTTATTATGTTTTGTAAATCTTATTGTTATCTTTACCTAGGTTGCTCGGCTCTACAATATATGTTGTAATCTACTCTGTCAATATTCAATATACTTCAACCTTTCATGGTATCAGAGCATGTCATCCTCAAGCTCATAATTTTTTTTCCACACCTAACTCTCCTTGTCCTCCATGGCTTCCACCACCATACGCAACGATGCTTAAACTTCCAACCCCCTTGTTGTAGTTAACCTCTCTAGCATTATCAAGCTTAACTCCGCAAATTACCTTTGAAGGAATTCTTTTTTGCTATGGTCCGTGTCTAAATATCTCGATGGCACTTATCCCATACCTGCTGCCACTATTGCCTCCTCTACCACCACCACGGCCTCGTCACCCACCACAGATACTCCCAACTTCACGTAACTCACGTGGCAACACCAACACCGCTTTCTTTTTGGCTCCCTCATTGGCACTCTCAACCCTTCCATTGTTCCCTTGGTGTCTCGTGCTTCCACGTCTTTTCGAGTATGGGACACTCTTGCCAACACTTATGTTTGCCAATCCCATGGTCACATCAAACTCCTCAAAGCCAAATTTAAAAATCTCACCAAAGGCAATCTCAGTGTCTCCGAGTACAGCAATGCGGTTCGCTTTTGTGCGGATCAACGTCTTATTCTCGGTGACACCATTCTTCCCGAGGACATCAGTTAAGAATATTATGATGGTATCAAGGATCCCGATTATTCCACCATTATTTTCGGTGTCAACGCAAATCAAATCTTTGAGTCCAAAATGAAGCATCTAGCTATCGCATTCTACTTCAGTCGTGAGCAAGTTCAAGAAGGTCAACTACGTGTTGTTCATGTATCTATCGGAGATCAACTAGCTGATTATCATACAAAATTGTTAACACGGCCCCGTTTGGATATGTTACTTCTCAAGCTTGGCATGACTAACTGTCTGTCAATTTGCAGGGGTATGATAAGAATAGATAATTATCTTCAATATTATTCTATCCTTATATTTGAGATATGATACTTATTCGCTACTTGTATCTAGGGATATAGTTTCTTTATTATCTTCTGTAAATCTTGTTATTATTATCTTTTACCTAGGTTGCTCTCCTCTAATATATATATTTATTTATTGTAAGCTTCTCGTTTAATATGCAATATACTTAACCATTCAAAAAATAATGAAAATATTGTTAGTTTTTATGAAAAATATAATATTATATAGATACTTTTAAATACAAGACTAGCAATATAGCATTTTATATTTAATTTACTGTTAAATGCCAAATGTAAATAATATATACACTTATTTAACACATATTATTAGAATAGATGATTTAATATTAACGTAAATTAGACAAACCTAAGCTTACATTCTCTTAAGTAGCCCATTTTTTCATCTCACTCTAACTTAACACTACCCGTAAACATCTCGCACCAACCTAGTCGTCCCTTCTCTTCTCCTTCCTCTGTTTCCCTTTGAGTCTCGAACTACAACAGACATTTTTAAAAGATAACCCGACAGTCTTACCGAATGGATTAAACTAGTCACTAAATGGATTAAAGAATGTAATACTGAATGGATTAAGTTGGTCACTGAGGGCCTGTTCTCCCCCAGCTTATTTTCAGTTCAGTTCAATTCAGTTCAGTTCAGTTTAGAAGTGATAATCATTACTATTAATTAGTTAAAATTTAATTTAATTAAGTTCAGTTCGGTTCAGTTGTTTTATGCCGAAGAGAACAAGCCCTGAATGGATTAAGCTAGTCCCTAAATGGATTAAAGTAGTTACTATATTCAGAAAGGTAGTTCGTTCTCTTCTTAATATTGGGCTTGACAGTTGTCTAATTTAAAATTAAGAGTAGGCGGTCTCTTATAAGACCAACTGATTATTTAAATACATAAAGACTTAGAAAATTCTGGTCAATATATGTTTACTTAAACCACAAAAAGACACAAAAAGTATTCGGGACTCAAATTTACTTTTATTTCCTCCATTTTCTTTTATTTGCAACTTTTGAGATTTTGCCCTATTCATTTGGTTGCATTTGACTACCTTTAGGGATTTATATGTAAGGCAAAATTTAGTTATGCGAGATCTTGTTAGATTCGTTTCAATGTGTATTTTCATAATATTTAATTATGATAATTTGTACATATATACCTATAATTAAAGATATAAAGGGTTAAAGTTATTCATTGGTAAACGTGAAAGTCAAAATGTTGCAAGTAAAAAAACAAAGGAAGTATTAAATTTTTAAAAAATTGCATTACAAAGTTTAAGATTAGGATTTTTGCAACATACCAACCAACGGTGAGGTCCACACTCGCTTCGGTAGCAGCCAAATCTTTAGGATCATCAGAAAATGGCATAGACCATTGAATTGGCAATGAAACTCCAATTTTACCGCCTTGCTTTTTCTAGAGTATATTCATATTGTATGACCAATATTGTGTCAGCAAAACAAACTAGATTGCTAAAAGCCTAAAATCACATTATATTGGAAAAGTATTATTTAGTACCTAAAATTAGTAAAATAAAATGACTCAATATATATGACAATAAGACGAAGTTAATGATTTACTGTGCTTGATTGAACTTTAAACAATTATGTCACCTAAAAAACATGTAGTATGCTACCTGATATCTTTGCTTGTAAAGTTTTGCAGCAACAGAATGAGCTAAGATGATATTGTGGTAAGCAATGTATACAGAATTAGGTTCAGTCTGAAGTTGAGGAGGAAATCCCATCTTTTTTCCAAGGTATGCATAAATTAGAGGCTCATTGATTGTTTCCCTATACTTTACTCGGTCACCAAACTCCTGGAAACAAAGATCTGCATATTCTTTGAAGTGTGTGCTGTATGTAAAACAACATTATTAATATTTAGAAATGTAATTCACATAGTATTTTCAAACCCAAAACTAAAATAAAATTATCTCAGATATATAGATGTATTGCACTGAGACATCAGTCGTCGGTTTGATTTCCATTATTCCTTATGAGTATCTGTATTGTGTCATCTCCTAATTGATAATTATGGGATTTCTTTCTTTGATCTAGAGAAGAATAAGTATGAGAAAGAGATGAATAAGTATTAGAAAGAGATGAAGAAATAGATGATTTGGGCTTCTTTTTATTTTTAAAAAAAATACTACTTATTTTTGTTTTACAATAGTTTAACACTGTTCACATTTTGTCAGTTTTAACAAAATACAAGTTTAGGATTATCCGCGACATGGGTGAAAATGTTAGGGTCATTTGGAAAAATAACCTAAATATCAGGGTCATCTCAGATAATTTCCCTAAATCATATTGTATTACAAATTTACAACTCAGGCAAAATCTTATTTCTCTATTATATAAGTGAAGGGGGGAGGAAGACTGTGTCCCCCTTAGGCCCTTACAAAAAGTTTGATATACCCTTAATGAATTTAAATTGCAATATATATAAAATAATATTTTCTTCTTCCTATTTGCCATATATATTGAACAAGTTAACAACGGAATTGAATTTAAAATTTCAATTAAATATTAAATTAAGGAGAATGATTTCATCTTCTTACATATATATGTGTGAAAAGTTCTGATCAAAAATTAAATTGACAATACAACTTATTGACACAATCAGAAGAAAAAATAATAACTCGAATTTTATATTAATAATTATACTGATAAAATTTTAAAACCTAAATGTTGATTATTATTCGTTAATCTCTATTATATAAATCAAACTCTTCCACTTTATTAATGTTCAACGATTCAACCTGATACACAAAATTTTCCACTTTAATCATTTGGGCACAAGCTTTCTTCTGATTTATATTTCCTTCTCTCAATACTATATTTCAATAATGATGAACAAATAACTAAAACAACTAACGAAACATTGATTTAAGAAAAACATATTAAAAAAAAAGTAATTATAAATGTCAGTTCGAATCAAATTTTTGTAATACTGATGAATAACTAATTGAGAAAAAAAAGACGTTAATATGACACTCACGTATAGCATGCAAAAAATGCTAGTGAGGATTAATAAAGGACAGATGTCGTGCACCCCGCTTTTGGAAACTTCTTTGAAACAAATGTAAAATTATGTTGATATTTTATTACAATCGAAATGTATTACTTGGTACCCTGAAAATTTACAATACTAAAAATTGTCGATGCCGAAAATAATATGCTAGCACCGCACTTGCCACTAAAAGTAGTTTATTATACGACTGGCCTAACTTATTTATTGTTACGTGATTATTTTATATAGGAAAAATTGATAGCAATATTCTCAATTGTTGATTATCTTTCCAAAATAATTTCAACTTTCATTAATCCCATAATAATCCCAACTAGTTCCTTACCCTTCCCGAGACAGTCCCACTCTAATTTTAACCTGCATCGGTAAAAATGTCACGTGGCACAATATAATTAGGCCAAACTGTTTTTATGTAATTAAACAAATCTGAAAAAGTGAGCCCAAAAATTGACATGTTGGAACTCATTTCGACCGATTTCTCAAAATTTGTGCCCGTAAAGGGCGTTTGATGGCGTTCGTCATTTTCAAAAGAGGTCATCTTGAAAGTCGAAAGTGTTGTTTAAGATCGCTTCAAAACACGTGCAGACAAAATTGACGCATTGGTACTCATTTTGACCAGCTTCTCAAAATTCGTGTCCCATAAGGCGGCTTGGTAGTGTCCCTTTTTTAAAAAAATAATTTCGAAAATTAGAAGTGCAGTTTAAGACTGCCTCGAAACACATGCCCAAAAAAATGAAGTATTAGTACTTATTTCAACCGGCATCTCGATATTAGGAACCTATAAAGACGCAAGTTGATGTTCGTTTTTTCCAAAACAAAAGTAAATTCTTTCGAAGGTCAAAAGTGTTTTTAGTAATCGCCTCGAGGCACGTGCAAAGAAATTGATGTATTGGTACTCATTCCTAATGCTTTCTCGAAATTTGAGAAAGGCGCTCGGTGGCGTCCTTTTTTTCAAGAAAAAAATCATTTCAAAGGTCAAAAGTGTCGTTTAAGATCGCCTCAAAACACATGCCCAAAAAAATTGACATATTGGTAATCATTTCGATTAGATTCTCGAAAATTATCGCGTTCTTTAATGGTGCTTGGCAGCATCCGCTCTCCAAGTCTCCACAAAAAGTTATAAAGAAGGTTAAAAACACCATTTACGATGCCACATGAAAGGTGTTTCGTCTTCTACTTGTCCAACAAGTCAGCTGTAGGATGAGCTTTCTTGTCTCGCAAGTAAACGAGTTCCCTTAGATGTTCTTCAGATGGAGACTTGTGCAACAATGCCTGAATTAGCTTAGTCCTTAGCCTTGGCTTCGATCCCGAACCTGCAAAAAGGGACCCACCCTGGAGGTTTGGGTGGTAGTTCCCCCTCCGAAGCTTAAGTCAGATATCAGGAGTAGTGAGAGAAAGTAGAGATAGAGAGAGAAAGTGAGAGAGTATTTTATCAGAGTAACTTTGCACTGTTTGCATTGAATGAATGTTTCTCCTGATTTCAGGGGTATTTATAGTGATAGCAAGTTGACAGTTATCCTTAAAATCTGCCCCAGAATAGTGGCTTCTGATTGGCTGAGGATTCAGATCATGACACGTGGCAGGCCATGATTGGTGAAAGTCTATTAACCACTCTCCTTCAGCCACCTGGTAGTGCTGGGTTCTGACTGTTGGGCCAGAAAATCAACCTTTTAACCCAACTGAGTATAGCCCAGAGATTAAGCCTTCTTTCCCTATTAACTAGGGTGACACGTGGATGGCTCTGATGAGCCCATGTGTCGTTAAGGGAGCCGTATATGTTAGGCTACAACATTTGCCCCTAAAAGGGCTTTCACTGTTGGCCCATCTGACGGTTAATGCCCTTTTACCCAAGGTAGCTTTTTGTTGGCCCATCTGACGGTTAAGGCCCGTTTTACATAAGGTAGTTTTTCAAAATGAAGAGAATGACGCGCCCTTTCTAGGATTTTACCGGTCATAACCGACCGTTGCCTTCTTTTCTTCGGTCATTTCTGACCGGCGCCACAAGTTTTTTTGCCCCCCTATAAATACTCTTGGTGTGAGAACATTTAATCATTTCACACCTTGAGCGAATTTTTCTAGAGAGAGAGACTCCGCAATTTTTTCAAGAGAGAGAGAGAGAACGTCCAACCTCAGCTTTCTTCACCGACTCGTCCAGGCGTTTTAGCAGGTATCTTTTCTTTGTTCTCTTCATTCTTCTTTATTCTTTAATTTTTTCTTAGAAAATCAATAAAATGGAATCTTCTTCCTCAAATAATCTTAAGCCGACCACGAACTTGTCTTGACCCTAGAACCGATACTTCTTCTTCGGCGCATTCTAGAGTTGGGCCTCTTCTGGCCGACAATATATTTTTTTATTCTTTTGGCCGAGAAAGTCAGATGACCCAGTCTTTACCTGTGCAGGGTAATCTGGCGCGTGTCAAGCAAACGGCCCGTCTAAGACGAAAAGCTATAATCCCGTCAAATAGTTCAGATATGGAAGAATCTACTAGACGGGTGCCCGATGAGGCAAGAGAAGTTCAAAGTGCAGAGGCTTTGGGCGAGCCTCCTTCCTTTGACCATGACTTAGAAGAATCCGAAATAAACCCTGAAGCCAGTACTTCTGGCAGAGACATCGCTATGGCGGAGACCGGCGAAGGTAATAACGTCAGTGAGTCTGATAATGCCGAAGAGTCAGACGAGGCTTCGACTACCTCGTCGGAAATTAGAAGGCGTCTAGGTCCCCTCTCTGACCCCGGCTTCATTTTGGTCAACCGAAAATGGTTAGAGAAAATCGGCCCAGACCCTAATTATTTATTGTCTTATATGCCCATGCCAAATAAAGACGCGACGATCCTGAGCGCTCCCAGGAACCATTTCGCCGTCTATAAACTGGCCTTAGATGCGGGATTGAGGTTTCCTCTCCATGAATTCATAGAACAAGTGCTGCAGTACTACCACATCGGCCACGATCAGCTGGCTCCAAGCGCTTGGCACAACGTCTTGACGTTCATTGCCGTCTGTGAGCTACGCGGCCTAGCTCTTTCCCTTCAAGCCTTTACCCACATCCATTATGCGGCCAAGGTACCTAGGGCCGTGGACGGGGCATGGCTCAGCATATGCAACCGTCCTGGCTTCCTGACAGCTTGGGGGAAGCCTTCGAAGATGCATGACTGGAAAGCCGATTTCATATTTTTAAAGGCGGCCAATGATTCTGCCACTGAGGGCTATAGATTCTACAATCGGTCCGTCACGAATACGGGACGGAAGCAGTCCTGGCTGGACCTGGAGGATAATTTCGACGAAGAAGTGGTGGAGTACTTCAGAATAAAGGAGTACTCCAGGCCCGACCAACGTTCTTTTAAGGGGCCATCTAACTGGATACCTTTTAAAGAAATGTTTTACCAAGACGACTTCTTGGTCGCCGCCGGCTTGCGGTTGGCCAATGATAAAGGTATATATTTAAAATCCTCCAAGTAAAACTCTTCGTCCATAATTCATTTGACAAACCCATTTTTTGCTTTCTTGTTGCAGACTCGGCCAGAACACGTCTCAAAGCTTCTTGGACGGGAGACATAAGAATGTCAAAATTCACAGACAACTTATGGAAGGAGTACGCCAAAAGCAGCGCCGAAAAGAGGGCGGAGACGCTGGTAAATACATATATATTCACTTTTTTTTTTTTTTTTTTTTAGACGAGGATCATTATGGCTCGTCTGGAATTGGCATCTAATCTTTGGACGAGGATGACCCAAAGAAGGAGAACGTCCA
The DNA here is from genome assembly GCA_947646795.1 of Beta lomatogona. Classification (NCBI taxonomy): domain Eukaryota; kingdom Viridiplantae; phylum Streptophyta; class Magnoliopsida; order Caryophyllales; family Amaranthaceae; genus Beta; species Beta lomatogona. The sequence goes on from CANSNZ010000480.1 coordinate 2,145,514, forward strand.
AGCGTGGACGTTCACCTTTGAGCCATTAGAACTCGCCCATGTACTCGTGTATTCCCCTGGACGAGGATAGCCCGAAGAAGGAAGGCGTCCATGCTTGGACGGCCACCTTCTTGGGGCCATACTCGTCTGAGATTATATATATACTCGGCCAAGTACTCGTATGTTTCCCTGGACGAGGATAACCCGAAGAAGGAAGGCGTCCATGCTTGGACGGCCACCTTCTTGGGGCCATACTCGTCTGAGATTATATATATACTCGCCCAAGTACTCGTATATTTCCCTGGACGAGGATAGCCCGAAGAAGGAAGGCGTCCATGCTTGGACGACCACCTTCTTGGGGCCATACTCGTCTGAGTTGTTTTGAGTTCTGAGGCTTGACGAAGAGTTGATACGGGAGTCATGTTAGTCCGTCCAAATTTGGGACGGCTTCCTTCTTTGCATCACCTTCGTCTGTATTCAGATATTTTTTTTTTTTTAGACGAGGTTCCCTTAGGGGAGGAGGTGTTCATTTTAAGACGCCTTCCTTCTTCGGGTGATGTTCGTCTGAAATCTTATAATAGGAATTTCAACTTTTGTCCCTTGGACGGCCAGTTTGATAACTTGCTCATTTTTTGCAGAAAAATGCTCCTACAAACAAGCTTCCACTTGCGAAGTCGTCCTCGTCCAAAAAGAGGCCTACAGCCGCCGTAGACCAACCTCCCGTGAAAAAGCCTAAGGGCTTTACGAGAAAGAAGATGGAGAAGGCCGCTTCAAGTGGGGTTGGAGAAAAACCCATGCCCCCCCCAAGAGATAAGGCTCTTAAAAAGGAGCCTTCAACTGCTGCCCCTGCTGAGGGGGAAAAGAGTGCGGATCCTGCTGTTCCGCTGGACACTCTGTCGGCTAACTCGGCTGAGATCAACCCAGAGTCCGCCTTAGCCTTGGTTGTCCCAGAATCTGAGACAGCTGATGAGAACTATCCTGGCTTCAGTGGCTCGGTGGCCAAGCTGGTGTCGCAGATTCCATTAGCTGTTAGGGCGGCCTCCATCTCGTCTGGTGAATCGTATTACCCAAATATAGTTAGGACGATGCAGGTCGGCGGGCGGCTATGAGTCCGTCCAATAGACAAGCTATCGTCTTTCCTATCAAGATTACTGACTCTCCCCCTATTTCAGATAAGGGCAAAGGCCCTGCTATACCCCCAACTCCTCCCACCATTGATTCGGACGAGGAGTCTTCTCCTGCCTTCGCCAAAATGTCAAGGCTGGAAAAAGAGCGGCTTAAGCAAGAGCTCTTCAAGTGTTACCCTGAATCCTACATTAAAGGATTAAGGGGAGCATCGGCCGGACATGTAGGCTACATGTCTCAACTTGCTGCTGAGGTATGGCTTACTGCCGCCTTTGTTTTATACTTGATACAATTCCTTTTTTGTAAATCGTCTAATGACTTGTTTTGTTTTCATTGTTCCTGCTTTTTGCTCGCAGCATGCTAACTGAAGAATGGGCGAGGGAGCTAAGAAAAGAGAATAAGCAGCTCGTCCATATGGCGACAACGGCTGGCGACAAGGCCATCCATGACATTGAGATGGCTAATACACTCCATCGTCAATCTCTGGAGGCTTTAGAGAAAAGATCAGCTCTTCTGGAGTCAGAAAACAAGAATTATCTTGTTACCATTAATGACCTGTTCAAGGAACAGGATCGTCTGAAGATGATCATTGATGCTGTCTCCACTGATCTAAGGGATGAAAGAGATGCTGCCCTTCTCGCCGCTGCGCAGCTAAGGAGGGAGAATATTCTTCTAAGGGCGAGAACTGCCCGTCTAGAGAGTCAGGCGGCCAAGGCCTTCGACGATGCCAAGGAAGGGTTGGAGCAAGTCGTCGAAACGTCTAAGGACTGGGCCGTCAAGGCCTTCGAGATGCTGGCTGAGGCTGATGAGGTCCCCAGCTTTGTGCGTCGTCTGGAATACCAACAGAGTGTCCATCGGGATATGGTATGCGCCGAGGAACCTCCGGAGTTTTTGGAGTCGGACGACGAGGCTGCAGCCGAAGATGAGAGGCCTGAGGACGAAGCCGAGGATGAGAAGCCTGAGGACGACCAAGAAACACGCGTTGAAGCCTGAAGATGAAGCCTAGTTTTAGGTTTATTTTTCTAAGTTTCTTGGCTTGTCTACCGTTGTAGTCTTAGCCCTTCAGTAGTCTTAAGTTGTAAATTTTTGCTTATGATATATATGAAGGACTTTTGCCAATTGCTTGTCTCTTATTTTCAACAATTCCAATTTGACTAAGTATAACATTAACCTCGTCATGATTGTTGGACGTCCAGCGCAGATGTTTAAGGAAAGAGCAGCTTGCTTTCCTTTAGATGATTTTCACTCTTTAAAAATTGTCTTCAAGTACAAGAATAGACTCGTCCTGAATTTCTTGGACGGTCTGCATAATATGAATGAAACAAACACTTGCCAAAAGAGACTCGTCTGGGGCAGTTTACAAAATGTATGCAGGAGAAGATTGTCATCATTGGCCTTGGACGATCACCACTCGTCCATATAGTATCCAAGTATTTCGTGGGATTCGCCCTAGATTTTTGGACAGTCTGCTTATACAGACGAGTCTCGCCCAAAGAGGGAAAGCGGCCAATACCTGTTTGTTTTTGTGGACGAGCCACGTTCTAGTCGTTTTACTCGAGCTACTAACACTCGTCCTGCAGTATCGAACCACCACAAGGGCATCTATTGCCTAGGTCCTCCTGGTTTTTGGACGACCTTTTCTCTTTAGCTCGTCGTATAGGCTTCTATCATCCCCCCTTTCTTGGGCTTAGCTCAACCGTACATGGTGGGCGAGCCAAAGTCCAAGAAGGAGAGCGGCCATCCTTGGCCGAGCCTTCTGAAGTTGATGGACGAGCTTGAGATACATGTTCAAAGCATGTTTTAGCCGGCTTCCTTAAAGGAGCAACACTCGTCATTAAGTAGTGATCCCTTACTAGGGTCTGGACTACTTAGCTGTCCGTGCTTTTGAAAGTAAGTATCCTTTACTAAGGTCTTATTTCAGGCCAGCTTTCTCTCAGAGACTTTGACGTTACTCTTACTAGAGATTTTGTCAGTTTGACGGCCATGAATGTGTTATATTTTTGGCCGGTCTCTTCGAGGGAGTGATGTTCGGCATAGAAGTGAGTAATTTTGACATTCAATTATTGTTTGTATTTTTGTCCAAGTTATTGTCACTTTTAGACGAGTAAATGATTTAATGCCCCAAATTGAATTAACTTGGTGAAAATAAACAAAGAAATAAGAAAGTAGGAATTGTATTATATGGATTTTGCTTGACTAAATGCCAAGATGCATGTATACAATTCTTCTTCCTAACATGTGCCGTGGCACTTTGGAGTAACTATAAACTACCTTATAGGTATCTGACAGTGAACTGAGCTAGACGTGGTACTTCTTCAAATTATCTGAATTCCAAGTACGCTGTATATGTCTTCCATCTAGATCTTAGAGACGAAAAGTCCCACTGCGTAGCTCTTGGATAATCAGATAAGGTCCTTCCCAATTAGGTGTTAGCTTCCCTAACTCTTAAGCTCGTCCAACCGCTTCCATCTTTCTTAGAACAAGATCCCCCACCTTGAGCGGTCGTCTAACAACTCTTTTGTTAAACTCCCGAGCCATTCGCAGTTTGTACAATTGCATTCTTAGCAAGGCATTGCCCCTGACTTCTGGCACTTGGTCCAAAGTCGTGCGTAATGCAGCCCAGTTGGCATCTTCTGTGTACAACATGACTCGCAGGGTGGGTTCTTCAATCTCAATGGGCAAGACGGCTTCAGTGCCATATACTAACATGAAGGGCGTCTCCCCTGTAGAGTTTTTGGCGGTTGTTCTGATGGATCATAACACCAACTACAGCTCTTCAACCCATTGCCCCTTGGCGTTCTCCAGCTTCCTTTTGATTCCATTTGATAGAATCTTGTTGAAGGACTCTACTTGCCCATTGGCTTGTGGGTGGACGACTGCAGCGAAGTGAGCTTTTATTTCTCTTTCCGCCAACCATTCCTTCAGTTTAGGTGTTTCAAACTGTGGCCCATTATCAAAGACGATGGACTGTGGCATGCCAAAACGAGTTATAATGTTTTTCCAAATAAAGCCCTTGACATCGTTTGTTGTTATTCCTCGCATGGCTTCTGCCTCTATCCATTTAGTGAAGTAGTCAACTGTCACTATCACAAACTTCTTTTGCCCAGCGGCCACAGGGAAAGGTCCTAGGATATCCATGCCCCATTTGGCAAAAGGCAGAGGGAACAAGATGGGAGTTAAGTACTTGGACGGCTTCTGATGCACATTTTCATGCTTCTGACAACTGTCACACTTCTTTGCATAGACTAGGGCATCCTCCTTTAAGGTAGGCCAGTAGTACCCCGTCCTTAAAGCCTTCTCTCCTAAAGCTCTTCCCCCAATGTGAGATGCACATGCTCCTTCATGGAGTTCCTTCAGAACCTCTAGACCTTCTTCCCTGGTAATGCACTTGAGGAGAGGTCGGTTGAATGACTTCTTGTAAAGAGTCTCATCCCATAACTCAAACCACTTGTCTCTAGCCTTCACATACTTAGCCTCTACAGGGTCAAAAGGCAATCGCCCCGTCTTCTTGTATTCTATGATAGGCTCCATCCAGACTGCTCCTCGGCTAAGAAACATAATCTGCTCTTGGTTAATGCTCTTTTTGGGTTTGACTTCCCAAAAAACTGTTCTTGGCACATCACCTTCAGCCGAGCTGGCCAATTTAGAGAGAGCGTCTGCTTGATGATTTTCTGACCTTGGCACTTCGTCGAGAACAAATCGTTTTAATGGCTCAATCTCATCCTTGATCAGTCACATGTATTTGCTCATTGATGCTTCTTTGCATTCAAAATCTCCATTGACCTGACTGACGACTAAGAGGGAGTCCGGTTTGGCCTCAATCTCTACAGCTCTAGCCGCCTTGCACATTTTGATTCCAGCTAAGAGTGCTTCATATTCAGCTTCGTTATTGGACGCTTTGAATTGGAATCTTAATGCATATTCAAAGTTGTCCCCTTCGGGAGATTGACAAATGATTCCTGCCCCACATCCATTGACTGTGGACGATCCATCAACCATGAGCATCCAATGCTTCCTTCCTTTAGCTGGATCAGATATTGGCTCTATGGTTGGCCGAGTAAGCTCAACTATAAAATCTGCCAAGGCTTGCCCCTTAATGGCTTTCCTTGGTTCAAATGATATATCAAAGTCTTCTTTGATATTAACCCACTTAAAGCGCCTGGATCCGATGGATTTGGGGGAAAATTCTATCAGGCTTATTGGCCCATCATTGAAAAAGAATTAGTCATTGCCGTACAAAGTTTCTTTTATCATAGTAAATTGCCCCCATCTTTGAACCATACTTTGATAACCCTCATTCCCAAAAAAGAGGCTCCTGAATCTCCAGATCATTTCAGGCCAATTAGTTTAATTAACACTATTTACAAAGCAATTTCAAAACTCCTAGTTAATCGCCTCCGCCCTATTTTGCAACGGGAAATTAGTCCCCTTCAAAATGCTTTTACTCAAGATCGCTCTATTCATGACAACCTTTTGATTGCACAAGAGGCTCTCAATACATTTCAAAAGTCTCAAAACAAAACAGGGTGGTGCGCCCTAAAGTTAGACATGGAAAAAGCTTATGACCGGATCGAGTGGGATCTTCTTTGGCAAACTCTCGAGACTTTTGGTTTCCCCCCCACTTGGATCCTATGGATTAAGGAATGTGTTAGTAATGTTTCCTATTCAATCAAAGTAAATGGCCAACCCTCCCCTTGGTTTCGACCTTCGAGGGGTCTGCGACAAGGTGACCCCTTGTCACCTTACCTTTTTATTTTATGTATGGAAGTTTTTATCCGAAAACTAACTCTTCAAAGTCAATCTCGAGATTCAGGTATCGGTTTTAAGCTGCACCCCAAAACTGCCAATATACCCTGCCTAATGTTTGCTGATGATAGCCTCTTATTTTGCAAAGCATCTACCTCGGCTTGTAGAAATCTAAAAACTGTCCTTGATGACTTATGTGCTTTTTCCGGTCAATTAGTGAATTTTCATAAATCTACTATTATTTTCTCTAAAAAGGCCTCCTCCAACCGAAAATCGGCTCTAGCCAGTCATTTTAATATGTTGCCTAATTCTTCTCTGGGAAGGTACTTGGGAATTTTCTTTAGTTCCCATCATCCCTCTAAAGCTGACCTTGCTCATATTGTTCAAAAGACTGATCAAAGGATTAACCTCTGGGAATCGGGGTTTTTGTCCAAAGCTGGGAGGCTCACCCTCATTCAGAGTAATCTTGAAGCTCTACCGTCTTATACGTGTGTCTCCACCATGCTTCCTCCGGATTTAGCTAAATCCATTGATACGCTCCACATGAAATTTTTTTGGCGACAAAATAAAGATAAAAATGCAACACCTCTTATTGCATGGGATAAAATCTGCACTCCTAAAGTGCAGGGTGGCCTTGGCCTAAGAAAAACGCTTCCTGTGAATAAAGCTTTCATAGCAAAGCTGGGTTGGAAAATTCTTACAGAACCTACCAACTGATGGGTGAAACTAATAACACAGAAATATCTAAAGGGTCAGTCCTTCTTTAATTGTAAAACAAAAGCGCACGATTCACCAATATGGAACAAAATCTTACTCCAGAGATCTCTTCTGCAAAAAGGTATTCGGTGGAAAATAGGTGATGGCTCCCAAATTCTTTTTTGGCTTCACAACTGGTGTGCTGATGAAAATTTAATGGAAAAACTTAAATTATCAGAAAACCAGGTTGATCTTAATATTCGTCTAAAAGAGTTCATTCTTCCTACTAGAACTTGGGACATTGACAAACTAAAGCTCTTGCTGCCATATTGCATTATTAACTCCATCAAAGGCATTCCTCTGCCAATAAACTCCCTTCCGGATGAGCCTATTTGGGGGTCCTAGCTCTTCAGGCTTATTTACGGTTAAATCCGCTAACTGGCTAGCTCATAATCTCTCACCAAGTCTAGAAAAATGGCCGCATCGTTGGATTTGGAACCTTGCTATCCCACCCAAACTGATAATTTTTATGTGGCAAATTTGTCACAACAGTCTTGGAGTTAGAGCTATCCTTGCTCAACGCAACATAATCCCTTTCAACCATTGTGCTATTTGTAACACTCATGAGGAATCTTTAGACCATCTTTTTGGGGGATGCCATCATCTCATCCCCCTTTGGCAACTTCAGGATCTAAGGGAGTGGATACCTCACACCTTACATCGGGCCACTCTTCTAAATACTTTGTCCAATATCAGACATGATAGATCCTCAACTATCAAATTTGTATTCCTTATGTGGAGTATCTGGAAGGAAAGAAATTCTATTATCTTTCATAATACTTCTCTTAATGTTCACAGGATTCTGCATAAAGCAAATTTTTTATTTTCAGAATGGAATCTGAGGAATGCAGTGGACCTATGCAACTCCTCTGGTTCCCCGTTCTCCCATTCCTCTTTTCCTCCATCCTCTTCGGTGTATCCTTCCTCCACCCTCGTTTCATGGGAGCCACCTCCCACCTCCTTCTTCAAACTCAACTTCGACGGTTCGGTTCGCATGTACTTTCGCAAGAAAGATTATCATTAGAGATGATGTTGGCCATCTCCACAAAGCTGCAGCTTTCAACCTTGGTTCTTCTTCTGTGTTCATTGCCGAGGCAACTGCTCTTCAACAAGGGCTTCGCCTAGCTATCCAGAGCAATATTCGTCAACTCCAAATTGAAGGTGATAATCTTATGGTCATCAACTCAGTTAAAGGTATTTGGTCTCCTCCTTGGCAGATTGCTCATATCATCCAGGATATCCAAGCTCTTCTTCGTTTTTTCTCTTCGTGGGTTATTCGTCATGTCTATCGGGAAGCAAACAAAGCAGCAGATTGGATCACCAATGTCGGTCATTTAGTTGACTCTCAGTTTAATATCGATGATTGTACTCATTCTGCTCTTCATTCTATTCTTGTAAACGATAAGGTTGGAGCTCCCCTCGTGCGGAGGGTCTCCTAACCTTCTTTTCTCCTTACCTTATGTAAAAAAAAAAAAAATATTAATGTGTGTTTAATTTCATGTTTAGGTTAAGAACTATTATTATAAGTAATGTGAGTTAGTAATTGACATTGAATCATAAGTTCATTTTCAGTAACATAATATGTATTTTAAGTGTTTATCAAGAATTATTATTAGTACTAGTGTGTGTCAGTAATTGACATTTATAATTGGAATCATAAGTTTATTTTTAGTAATGTGTAAGTAATTGACATTTATAATTGGAATCATAAGTTTATTTTTGGTAGCATAATATGTATTTTAAAATGTTTATTATGGCCTGATAAAGGAAGGCAAAAAAACGTTTTGTACAACTTCATTGTTGTGAAGGTTATGTTATGTCGGGTTTTCAATGTTTGAACGACTTATATTTCAAATATTTTTCGTTCATAATCATATACAATTAATTAATAACAATATTGCTTTCACTCAACAAGTGTCATCAATTTTCAATAAAACGAGATTGTTACTTTAGCTAGAATAACTTAATTAAATCTTATAGTTCTCGTTCATATTCATATATAATAAGACAATAGATAGTTTTATTCACATTGAACAAACTAGTCTTGTTGTCATGTTCATATGTACTATTAGACAAGTGTGTGCTTATTATTAGGAACCAAAGTTAAATTATTTTTTTTAGGAAATAGAACTTATTATTATTAATGTAATACCCCTCATGATTGCTTTAAAGGGATTTAGCAGGCTACTCATTCCAACAAAATGCATCTTTCTTTTAGGGAGCTCATTTCCATAGTTACTCCACAGTTAAGCGTGCTTGGCTGGGAGTAGTCCAGGGATGGGTGACCTCCTGGGAAGTTTCTCAGGGTGCGCATGAGTGAGGACAAAATGTGCCGGAAGAACTTGTATTGGTTATTGAGGACAGTTGTTGGCCCTGGATGCGCATTGGTGACAATATACTCGACTCCGTATGGGTCGGGGTGTTACAATTAATGTGTGTTTAATTTCATGTTAAGATTAAGAACTATTATTATTAGTATTTTTGCATCTATTCATAATTAACTTTGTCCTCCAATGTTTTTTAGGAAATTAAGTACAAAAACTAGGACCAAGATGTTGAATTAAAAAAATTCACAATTTATTGTGGGAAAATTAAAATATAGAGAGAGTAAGAAATTTAAAATGAAAAAAAATTATATGATAGAAAAACAGAGGTCGAAAAAGTTATCATACAACTACAAATATTTTTCCACGCCCAAATATTGCGATACTAAAGAAAATATTATGATAGTACTAGAAATAGTGTGATTCGAAAGCAAATACTATGTTACTACTACAAATACTGTGATACTAAAAAAATTATTATGTTACTACTTTCAATCCGAAATCCCAAATCCGATGAGAAAACGAAAAAAAATTTGGCTACAAAGGCCCAGATCTAATTCCGGCAAGACTTCCGATGATAATACAACGAACATTCCGGCTACAAAGTCCGAGTTCTATTTCCGGCAAGAACAAAATTTTCCGACAAGAACAAATTTTTTCGACTAAGAATTCCGGTGGTGCATCGGTTAGTAAAGAGAATATGTTTGAAAGAGGAAAGGATAATTTCCTGAGGTGAGAGAATTGTGAGGAGAGAGGAAAAATTCAAGTACTAAAAATAGTGTGATTCGAAAGCAAATATTATGTTACTACTAAAAATACTGTGATACTAAAAAAATTATTATGTTACTACTTTCAATCTGAAATCTCAAATCCGATGACAAAACGAAAAAAATTCCGCCTACAAAGGCCCAGATCTAATTCCGGCAAGACTTCCGATGATAATACAACGAACATTCCGGCTACAAAGTCCGAGTTCTATTTTCGGCAAGAACAAAATTTTCCGGCTAAAAATTCCGGTGGTGCATCGGTTAGTAGAGAGAATATGTTTGAAAGAGGAAAGGATAATTTTTATGAGGTGAGAGAATTGTGAGGAGAGAGAAAAAATTCAAAGGGTTAGGTCCTTGGGACCCACAACAAATTTGAAATTCAAAATCAAAATTTTAGATTTAGATTTAAAATTCACATGAAAATTTCAACTTAGTGGAATTTGGACCCCACTTATTCTAGCCAATGAAATCACGTGTGTATGTGGTCCCCACATAAACATTGTTTATGTGTAGCCTTTCCCCTAATATCACGGAGGGTACATACATTGGAGAAGTTACACTATGTACAAATTCCTAGGTGCTTTAAAAGCACATAGAGTTAGACTAAGTGTTTTTTTTTTAAGGGAAATTAGACTAAGGCAGGTTCTTTTGGATTGAGGGAAATTGAACTAAAATTAACTTAATTGAATTGAACTAAATTGCAGAGAGAAACTGAACTGAACTGAAATTAACTAAAGTGAACTGAACTGAAAATAAGTCTAAAAGAACAGGGCCTACGTGTTCTCAATTCTCAAGGGCTTATTTTTTTCTTATTCCTTTAATCATGTTTTGCTTATTTGATAATCTTCCAGATAAGCAAAAAAGGCTAGGAGAACCTATTTGTAAAGCTTTGCGCAGTTCGAAACAACCATAAACAAATTTTATTTATAACAAAAATGAATAGTATATTATATCAAAGTTAAAAAAGAAAAACTTGAATGAACCTGGTACATAATATCTTACTGTGCACCAATTATTTTGAGATATAATCAGTTTTTATTTGATATAGTCAGCTTTTATTTGATATAGTTAGTCTTTATAGAATACTAGTCGTATATGCACGCGATGCATGTGTCAACAACTTTATGTAGCTATATGTAAGAATGAACATATTTTTTTTTAATCTAAAACTATTTTAGTAGTGATGTAAATTATTGAGGGTATTTTATATGTTACTATCTTTTAAAATTGAATGTGACTGATTTTTAATTGTTCGATACCATCACTGAAAAATTTGGTCGATGATTTAATAATTCCTTGTCAGAGGCTTTAGTATAGTTCTTTAACGATTGTAAAAGTTAATAAACCATATTGTTTGAACTTTATAAATACGAAGTATTATGTTGTTAGCATATATCGCTATATTTTTTGATCGCATATTCTAATTAGTTTCGTGAATGGATTGTATCAATCTATTTTATTTACTTATTAATCCCCCCGACCGAAAATACCTCCCCCCCCGTCGTTAACCACCTTTCAGCCCCACCTAAGAACCCCCATAGCCCTGAACCACTCCTCTTATCGAAAATCGTCCACCCACTCCCCGAAAACAGCTCAACCACTCCCAAAAACCTCTCAGAAACACCAAAACTTACACCCACCCTTCAGAATCAACCTCGCAGCCTTAGAAGATGACCTCAACAAAGACAAGGGTTTAGAGCAGGTCTGACATAAGCCCCACGACGGAGGAAGAAGGTTGTTGAAAGTGAAGGAACCGACCCAGATCTAGTCAAGCAAGGGGGGCATCCAACGGGAATGGATGTATTCGGTGCCGGCAGGGAGGGGAACGACCAGCAGGGAGGGGGAGACGGCTGAGTGAAACGAGGAAGAGATGTGCAAGGGGAGGAATAGAGGTGGAAGGTAAAACTCATCCAAACAATATTTTTCTTCTAAGAGTTTTGCTTTCCTTTCCTCTTCTAACCCTTTCTTGATTCCATTCCCTTTACCCTATGGAACCACATACCCCCTTAGTGATTAACTAAAGTCGACTCCTAATCCCAATCTTTTAGGGGTCAATTTAGGATAGTTGACCAGTTAACCAAGTCACTAATACCAAGATTTTAGGGGTTATTTCAAAATTTTAGAAGTGAATTAAACAGTATTTATTTTTTGTTTAAGCTAAGTAGATATTTATTGTTAATTTATATTTATTTGATAAAACTATGAGTTAAACTAACTAAACTTTTTGTTTAAGGATGGTTGTGGGAAGACAATTTATAATTACGAGTGGCTTTTAAGGTTTTTTGGATCCATGTAGTTTGGAGAGCATACTTAGGAATCGTCTTATAAAAATCCTTGGATAAAAATACTCTTTGTGTTTTTTTTGTTATACTTTGACTCCGCTACTACGCATACTTCATTTTGACCATAGCTTATTTGACCAATATATAAATCTGGCTCAATGTATTTTTTTTTTAAAATACCAATTATTTTAATAATTAATGATTTAATTAATGGTCAATATTTTGGGTGGCCAAACATTCAAATTAGATCAACGTGTAATTAACAACTAAATTATTTAGATAAATTATATACAAGACAGTCAAGACTTGAGCTGGAGAAAGCGAGATAAAGCAATATAATTATACCTGAAGAGCAGAAGTGGAGGCACCAAAGAGGAAATCATCAGGGAAATCTTCCTTACTCACATCATAATTAGGTAATGGACTTGGAGGTGGGATTGCATCCAGAGTTAAATTATGAGTATAATTTCCATGCACAAGAAGCGATCCAATAACTTGATGATCTTCCTTTGAGCATTTCACAACTTGAAGATCATGCAAATATTTATTTCTTGTTAATTGAGAAATCAGCAACTTTGGATTTTTAATCTTAGGGGTGGGTTGTACAATGTACAGCAATATGAAATAATGGGTTTGAAAAATGGAGAGACATGTTTTGGTTTTGTAAAAAAGAAAAAACACTTGATGAGAGATCGAGTTACGTTGTATGGATGCTCTTTTTGCACCTATTTGCGCCCTTATTTATAAGCCAATTTGTCACCTAAGTCATCATGACAACTACCCTTCAATTTTTATTTTCTTTTACTTGTTTCTGTATCATGCATGTTCTAGAGAGCCATCTAATAATGTAGCTTATTATTACTCCGTCAGTTTTTCCCATTCCAATTCATTAATTTTACTTGTCAGAGTTAAAGCTAGAGTAAAAGTCAAAATATTACTACTAATAAATTGGGGAAATAAATTACGAAATTGGGATAAAAGGGGATTAATTTCAAAGGATTAATACATCCAATAATTCCTCATCAACAGGGTGGAAAAACAGTTGCATAATTTACAATCCAAACAACAAAACAACTCTTTCTACATTAAACGGGAAACAACAAAACAACTTAGGCTATGTTCAGTTCACCTCATTTTTGCTTATTTCAGATCAATGCAGATCAGATCAGTCGATCGCATCGATCAGATCGATCGATCGGATCGTAAGTTCGATCGATCGATCGATAAGTTCGATTCGGATCGGATAAGTTCAGATTATCCTTATATTTTAAAACTTATTATTATTATTATCATCATCATGATTATTATGATTATTAGTATTACTAATGGTATTATTGTTATTGTAATAATAATTATTATTATTATTATTATTATTATTATTATTATTATTATTATTATTATTACTACTACTTTATACAATTACTATTACTATTAATATTACTATAAACTAGTACATTTGTTCAAAAAAAATTATTATTATTGTTGTTGTTGTACTTGTACCTATTAATTATTAGTATTGGTAATTATTATTAATGTCGTTGCTATTATTATAAATGTCATTGATATCACTATTTGAAGCTATTTGTGTTCAAGAAGAAGAATGTTCTTTTAGCATTTGTAAGTGTTCTTTTTTATATTTATTCTAATTAATAATTTTGATATGTGATGTTCTTTTAGATGTTGTACATGTAACGAACATGACAATAGTATATGATGTTATTTTTTAAAACAATTTTGGTAGAATAATATAAATTATATATTACTAGTTTATATAAAACATGAGTAGCATGGGATAATCTAATGGTGTTGTCATCACGTTCAAAATTTCCCCTACAAAGGATTTCAACTTATCTTTAAAAACAATGTTTATATAGAACAAGACAACGATATAAGAAGAATATTTAACCATTTTGTTCAAGATCATATGATTATATATATTTATAGATTTATTTATAATAAAAAAGAACAATTTATTGATATAACAAAGAACATGTTGTTAGTTAAATCCAAACATGTCATCAATATACAAATAACATCTATCTTTTATTTTTAAAATGTGTTCTTTTTTTAATATCATTATATGTTCTTTTAATTACTAGCTAAATTCTTATTATTAACGGACCTTGAACATGATTGTTCTTTTAATTTTAATTTTTTTGGGCCCCTTTCGGAAATCCCGTGGTAAGATGGATTTTCTCTGGGCTGCCCTCGCACAGGGTCACTCACATAAACCCCAACAAGCCTCAACCTCCCTTCCCCACCCACAACAATATTGAAATATATGCTTCCACCAAGATTTAAACATTTGTCTCCCATGTGGGAGGTAAGAAGCCATACCATTGGATCCAATAGTCCTTAGTCTTTTATTTTTAATTGTATGTTCATATACTAATGTGCTCTTTTTCAAAAAAGAAAAAAACTAATTATGCTATAATAATAATAATAATAATAATAATAATAATAATAATAATAATAACAACAACAACAACAACAACAATAATAATAATAATAATAATAATTATTATTATTATTATTATTATTATTATTATTATTATTATTATTGTTATTATTGTTATTATTGTTATTATTGTTATTATTATTATAATATTATTTATATTATTATTATTATAAAATTATTATTATTATTATTATTATTATTGAAAGTTGTGAATAGTAATAAAATGATAGTAATAGTAATACTAGTAATGAAATACAAAGTAATAATAATATTAGTAATAATATGTTTTTTAAAAGATAAGTTCAGATCAGATCAGAAAATTTCAGGTGAACTAAACATAGCCTTTTGTCTTTTGTCCGGTTGTCGATTAAAGGAAAAAAACTAGGTAATACCAATAATGACATGGTATCATCATAGGATTCCAATATTAAGTATAAGAAGTTCCCAATTCAAAAAATATATTAAGGAATAAAATCATTGCAATATCTCCATTATGGTACATTCAAGGCTTTTTTTTTTTTTTTGCACGTTACTCATTTGGATTTCCAAATAAGCAAAATATTCACAGAAAGGATAGCTCGAAATAAGTAAACGTGCAAAAAGTAGTTTTAGGTGCACCATGCACATGGTGATAAGTGATAAATGACTAATCGATAATGGACAGCTTACCCACTATCATCCATATTTTTTTTAATAAATAAATGAAAATTCAAAAGACAATCTTTTGTCAAAAAGTAAATTTTTTAATCTCTGTCAAAAAGGAAAATTTGTTACAAGAACCCCCTCTTTGTGTGTTCCACTCAACTTTTTCCCCAAAAAGTGTAACTGGTTATTTATAAGAACTCATGCTATTGTGTGTTTGAGACATTATATTGGTTATTTATGAGAACCGCTATATATGTGTTTGAGACACTTGTTATATATGGAGCACCCCCTGTTTGTATGTTTTCAATATATTTAAATTACAATATTGTCCCTGATAATAGGCAAGCTACCCTATATCGATTAATGTGATATCATTCCTTTGTGCGTGTTACACTGGAGTGTATGATAAATATGCTCATCCATCCTGTAATGAAGGAATTATGTAAAGAATTTTTTTCTTTTTGAAAGGAGAGCTCCAAGGGAACAGCTAATCATTCTGCTAGATTTAGTGAAACTCCCTGATTGGATTGATTGCCATTGATCAAATATTTATCTTGTACAAGCTAATGATAGTCCTAATCATATTACAAAACCTATCTATATTAGAATTCTATTTACAATATCGACATAATATCCTATTCTATCACACCTCTACAGTCGGAGCGGGAGGAGAGCGAACTCTAAGACTGGACTTAAACTCCAAAAATAACTGGCAAGGAAGACCTTTAGTGAATATGTTAGCAAACTGATACCGTGTAGGAACATGCATATCCCGTATATGATCCAACGTGGCCTTTTCCTGAACAAAATGAATATAGGGGGAAGGATGGTCAAACAAAATTTGGGATTTGGTTTAATAATGCCTACTTTGGGTTGTGTTTGCATAGGATGAGGGGAGAATGGGGGTGGGCAGGTGGGCCGGATAGGCAGTAGCCCACGAAGAGGTGGGGGGCTATTCCGCGGCAGATTATGGGTTGGATCGGGGTCCTAATCGGGGAGGTAGGAGAAGCGTGCAGGGGAGAGGGGCGTGAAGAACGCTGGGCTGAGCTTGGGCCAAGCTAGGATGGCACAACAACAGGGGGGGATATTAGGAGAAGGCGTGTGGGCATGCGGGGACAGGGACGGGGACGGGGACCTAGGGGGGTTATTATGAGGCTGGGCCATAAGTTGCTGGATAGGAGGAGCGAATAAGGGGTTTGGGCCACCATCATCCAGGAAGGAATAATCTGGGGGCTAAAAGCTCCCGCAAATTGGAAAAAAAATGTATTTTCGTCAAATGTAATATGACGAGAAATAATTATTTTATGTGTGGCAAGATTAATGCATGTATACCCCCGATGATTAGATAGATATCCAAGAAAAACACATGGAGTTGACTAATGAGCTAATTTATGAGGCGTGGTGATCATAGGAAGGGGTGATGCGAAACAAGATTTTGGCCGAGTGATATTATGTAGTGCCTTAGTAGGTAAGAAACTGACAAGATAAGTGGTTGTTACAAGAGATTCAACCCAATATTGTGGAGGAATGAAGGCATGACATAAAAGAGTTTAGGACAATATTATTTAAAATGTTAAGCATCCGTTCAGCTTCACCATTTTGAAAGGAGGTGTGTAGACAAGAGAAGCGGGAAATTATACCATGCTTTACACAAAATAATTTAAATGGTGTGTTATCAAATTTCCTCCCATGATCACGTTGGAAAGATTTAATAAGACATTCAAATTGGGTATGAACATATTGGCGAAAATTGATGAAAGACTGGTAAACATCATATTTGAATTTTAGAGGGATAGTCCACACAAGATGGGTAAAATCATCCAGCAGCACTAAATAATTTTTATGACCTTGTGAACTACTAATAGGAGAGGTCCATAAATCAGCAAAAATTATATCAAATGCATAAATAGTAGTACTATTAGAACTATGAAACAACAAACGAGGATGTAATCCGACTTGACAAGAGTTACAAAATCGGAGGTATGTTCCTTATTACAGTTTATTAAATCTCTAGAAATAAGAAAGCTTAAAACTTGAGATCCCGGATGTCCTACACGACTATGCCAGGTCGTTGATGAAGAAGCCGTGAGGGCTGTAGCTAGACAGATGGATGGTGAATTTGTGGTGACTGGATCCAGTTCCCCCGAACTATTGCATCTCGCTATGGTATTCTTCGTGCAAATGTCCTTCCACTAGTTGAAAAAGGCTCATCCGATGCGGTCAAAATCGTGCTTACTGGTCCGGTTTTGGTCCGCATCGGATGGGCTCGCAGCAGATCCAAAATATTTACTGATCCTGTTTTAACCTTAAAACCGGAGCAGTTTGGTAGAAATTCATGTAAAAAAAAAGGTGTAGACTTGCATGTCTGCACTACATTTCACATCTCACTTATGTGTTGGTGGAATACAGTAGTCAAAGTTCAACAAATATAACAAAACATATATATACAAAAATAATATATTATTATAGAAACAAAAAATTAACAAAATAAATGTATATGAAACTAAACATAAATACATAGAAACAACATTTTAATATGAATACAGAAAATTACACAAAAATTACAATTTAACATATATATAGAAAATTACAATTTAACATATATATAGAAAATTACAATATATGGTAACTTATAATATATACCATTAGTAACTTGCCTTGTTTTAGCCTTTTTTGAATTCTTCTCTCGTTTCACGTGATCTCTTTTATCTCCAAATTCATATTCTTCCTCATCAATTACATTCGCATTACGTTCTACAACCTTCACATCATGATCCTTTTTCCTTTTCTTTGAAGGTTTTAGCTCATCTCATACACCAAGTTCAGGATCCTCGTCCTTTTAATCCTTCTCAGACCCTAATTTATCCATTCTTTTAGAATTAAGTATCTGCAAACTGGGAACTAACCTTTTTACCTGCAATCATTTTTTCCCCAAAACAGCAATAAATTACTCAGCATATACAGACCAAAAACAAAAAACACTACCCAAAACGAAAATTAAGAGCAGGAAAAAAATCAAACGAAAACGGAAGCCCAAAAAAAGGAAAAATAACTTACACCCAAAATCAGATCCAAAAACTGAATCCAAAAAAAAAAATTCCGGTAAAAAAAAATAAACGAAAAAAAACCCAACGTCCAAAACCAGATCAAAAAAAAAAAATAAACACAAAAAAACCAACACCCAAAATCGTTGATGGTAGTCGTGTGTTGTTGAACTCGCTAATGGTGATGGTCTACGCTGTCGGCGAGGCGTCGTGAGCTGGTGACTGGCGTGGCGTGTTGGAGCGAATAGGGACGTGGGGATGGTGGTGTTGTTGCTGCTCAATGGAGGAGAAAGGAGGGACGATTGTGGATCTAGGGTTTGGGCCACGACGCACTCGATCTCGTGGTATCAATGAATCGAGTAGGAGGGCAAGTGCAGAAGAGCGGGTTAGGGCGGATCCTATTCATGAGGATGTGCCTCATAGTCCGGGTTGGGATGCCGAGGATGAGGAGGATATGGAAAATGCTTTGAGTGGTGATCCAGAGCATGTGATTATAATCTATATAATCACCCCCAAAATCCGGCAAATAGACCTAAAACATTTTAACATTTACTATATAGACTATTAATCTATATAATCACAACTATTAATATTAACTAAAAATATTCAATAAATATCCATTAACAAAAAAAAAAATTGCACGATTATTATTTGCTAACAACTAATTATCATAATAATTCCAATAATACGCAAACATATTCATTTTAAACTTATAATTACACAACCTAATAACAAATCAACATTAACAGATTTTCACAATAATGCTGATCAGAAAATTACTATTAATGTGCGAATTAACAGGTTATATGCGAATATTTATGCACGGTAACAAAATGTTTTTCGTTTCCTCCATGGAGGTAACGAAATAGATCTTCGTTTCCTCCATTGAATCAGTATTTCGTTACCTCCATGGAGGAAACGAAAAAGCATTTCGTTTCCTCTATTTCGTTACGTCCATGGAGGAAACGAAGATCTGTTTTGTTACCTCCATGGAGGAAACGAAAAAGCATATTGTTACCTTGAGTTGGTGGCGGAAAAAAAAAATAAAAACTTACCACATTCCGTTCCGGTGCTGCTGGCGGCGTTGACGGTTCCTCGTCGGACACTGTGGTGCTACGGTGGTGCTGTGACAGTGGTGGTCTGCGACAATGAGGTGGTGCTCCGGTAGTGGTGGTTGTTCGCGGTAGTGGTGGTGCTCCGGTAGTGGTGGTTGTCCGCGGTGGTGATGGTTCCTCCGGTGGTGGTGGTGCGCAAGTGTGGTTCCAGTGATGGTGGTCCGACGGTGGAGGTGATCCGCCAGTGGTGATGCTCGAGTGTAACTCCGGTGGTGGTGGTGGTGGTGACGCCGTTGGTGGTGGTCTGGTGGTTGTAGTGGTAGTGAGAAAGGGGTGAGAAAGTAGGAGTAGAGTGAGGTTGGATGAGATGTGAGAGAGTAAGAGTGGGGTGAAAAGGGGAGGGGTATGGGGGGACATTTAAAGGAAAAAAATATGGGAGATTTTTAGTAAATACGGGCGGCAAATAGCGATAGGGTAACCAAAACCTGTAACAGGAATGCAATGACCATTACCAACTAAAATATGAGAATTGGTGCTTAAATTAAATAAGGACTTAAGATAACCTGAAGAATTGGTCATATGCAGTAGCACCCGAATCCATGTACTAGTAATTATCCGCCGACAAAGTCATTGTAGCAAAGGAATTCACCAACTAAATTGGAGTCATAGGTGGCCCAAAAGAATTTGGATCATGATAAGTGGGTAGGTAGCCCGGATATTGCACGTAGGAAGCCTGGTGGGCTTGGGGTGCTGCACGCGTGGATGATTAAGGCCCAAGCTAGGTTGGAGCAGGAGGCCTATACCCAAATCCTTGTTGAGGGTAGGGAGATGGGCCTTGAGTTCACCACCTTTGACGCAGTCGCAACCACCACCACGATGCTGACCGGAGGGCTAGGATGAGTGCTGCTGTGGTGCGGAGGAGGGTCGGGTGGAGACCAGTTGTTGTTGAACCATGAAGCTAGAATTTTTGGCACTGTTATCTTGGGCTCGACGTGTTTCTTCAATTAAAAGACGAGAGTGGTCAGATTCAAACGAGGGCAAAGGATCGTTTGTTGGATCATGGTGGCCACAAGGTCAAAATTAGTATTAATAAGTCCTGGAACAAGACGAATGATCAATTTTTACTCAGATTTTGGTTGAACAACATTGGCTAATTGGTATGTGAAATTCTTTAACTGTCGGCAATAAGAAGACACATCCGAATACTGTGACAAGTGAAGGTTATTAAATTGGTTTTCAAGATAGACTGCCCTAGTATATTTGTTATCTTGAAAAATTCCCTTCTATTTGTCCCAAAGTTGTTGTGCCGAATCCCCACGACACAGAATTGTCTAGAGTAATCTGAAGAAATCGTACCATAAATCCACTGTCGCACAACTGAATCAAGACGCTTCCACAAGTATTCCGAGAGATCAGTTGGACGCGGTTTCTTCGGATCGATATGGTCTAAAACATTATAAACACGAGCGTGACACTCAAACAACTCGACCTGGTGTGAATATTGTATTATTTCACTATCAAGAACCAATGGGATGAAGTTCTTGATGTTGGTGACGGGAAATGCAGGATGGTGTATCCATGATAGGGAGTGTGAGAAGGTTGAGCATCTTCCTTATTCATATTCACACAAGCGGCTGAGAGTGGTGGGTAGTGGTAATTGTTGCACGCAAACCTTCAAACACACCTTGACAAACCAACACAAGTATGGGAGAAGCCTGCCAACGTGGCTAAAGGAAAAAGTGGGTAGTAAATTTGGCGCAAGAATTAACAAACCAACACAGGTGGGTAATTTGTGGTGTAAAAGACAAATAAAGGAGAGAAAGTTGGGTGGCACAAGAGGAAAATAAAGGTGGAAGTGTGGTGGTGTGCACAACCTAAAAAATAAAAATAAAAACAAATTTGTGGAAGCTGAATTAGAAAACCTAAAGTTGTGATACCATGCTAGATTTAGTGAAACTCCCTTATTGGAGTGATTGCCATTGATCAAATATATATAGCGTACAAACTAATGATAGTCCTAATCATAATAGGAAACCTATCTATATTATAATTCTATTTACAAAATATATCCACATAATATCCTATTATATCACAATCTACTCCAACTCATTGGACAACAAAAAAACAATAGGAGGAAAGTCCGAACTCCATCCTCTACTACCTAAGTCTCAAGGAGGGAGGTGAGCAAGAGCATAAGCCATCTTAACCACATTCAGGCTATCATTTTCCACAAGTATGTTCCTAAAGCGAAACTCTGGCCAACACGATCTTCATGCAAAAGAGAATAACACTCGCTTCAAGGCATTTACTTACCAGCTGTTTGCAATGTAGCAAAGGCAAGCAAGGAGCCCTCCGAACACCGCAGCACAACCCCAAACCCGACCCTGACTTCACACAAGACAACTCCATCAACATTAATCTTCATGAAACCAAAAGGAGGAACGACCCAATGAACCACATGGCATTAGCAGACCACGGCCAGTCACCACAGGCCATTTTCATAATCAACTTCTCAACATAAGAACACACCAGAATAGGAACACGATTACGAGCACCCCAAATAGCCCAACAAAGAACTATAACACGCACCCGATAATGCTCATCCAACTTATGAAACACATCAATCGCCCAAGTCATGCAAGACAGGATCGACGCTCCACTATCAAGCCAACTGAGCAGCATCCCACATGCACAAGCGACATTATTCGACTAGTAATGGTTATTTAAAAGATATATTGTGTATCATAATTTGGTCAAACTACCTTAATAATAGAGTTGATCAAGGTCGACCCGACCCATCTCGAAAAATACCCGGGATTGCACATAATATTTGGCCCCATTTTCTAGCCTAGCTAGATTTAATTTTTTTGGGACGGGTTTTGGGCGGCTCAAATTAGATTTTTAGTTCAAAATTTGGTCTGACCCAATTTTAGCCTGAAAAGTCCGATATATTTTGCCCGAAATAGCATGTTTTGGACCGATTTGATCACCTCCACGGCTTAATATTAACATCAGTGACTTTGCTATATATGTACTAAACTGATTCCTTCTCCTCCAACGTCAACATCCTCCAAGATTGCTTAATTTCGCATTCTAGAAAGAAGACAAAATTTATGCTTCCTTCGTTTAGAAATCGATGCACCATTTTCATAGTGTTTACTATTCACATATTACACTTTGATTGTCTTGGTAATTTATATTTTAGGAAAAACATAGTGATATGGGATCTTGAGAGATTCATCTCAATGTTTATTTTCTTAATATCAACTTTTTGTGATTTTTACTTATTGATAGTTGAAGATGTTAATGTTTTAAACCATGCACCTGTAAGCGTGAAAACATGAAATGGTGCAACTAAACGGAGGAAGTATTATTTAAAATTTTGTTTTTTAAAAAAACATAAATTACCATATCAAAAATATTTGTAAAGGATTAAATTGCATGTAAAAACAATTCCTCCATTTTTTAAAGCTTGTAAAGTTTCCCATTTTTAGGAAATTCCCTATTACTTGCAATGCTACCGTTTTTGGCAATATATTCTCGCTTTCTCTTCCTAACATGTGGGGGTTCTTTTTTATCTCTATCTTCTTTTTAGTCATTGTTTACATTTCAACGTTTCGAGTATTAGAAAATGGAGGAAGTAATTATTAACGATCCTTTAAAAAATAATTATCACCTAAAAAGCCTCCAAGATTCTAAATTTGTGTTCACATATATACAAGTGCCTCCACTATGGCTATGTTTAGTTCACCTTATTTTTGCTTATTTCAGATCAGATCAGATCAGATCAGAACTGATCAGATCATATAAGACCAGATCAGATCAGATCAGAAAAAATAAGTTCAGATCAGATCAGATAAGTTCAGATTATGCTTATATTCAAAAACTTATTATTATTATCATCATCATGATTATTATGATTATAAGTATTACTAATGCTATTATTGTTATTGTATTAATTATTATTATTATTATTATTATTATTATTATTATTATTATTATTATTATTATTATTATTATTACTTTATACCATTACTATTACTATTAATATTACTATTTACTAGTACATTTGTTAAAGAAGATTATTATTATTGTCGTTGTTGTACTTGTACTTATTAATTATTAGTATTGGTAATTATTATTAATGTCGTTGCTATTATTATAAATGTCATTGATATCACTATTTGAAGCAATTTGTGTTCAAGAAGAAAAATGTTCTTTTGGCATTTGTAAGTGTTCTTTTTTATATTTATTCTAATTAATAATTTTGATATGTGATGTTCTTTTTAATGTTGTACAAGTAACGAACATGACAATAGTATATGATGTTTATTTTTTTAAACAATTTTGGTAGAATAATATAAATTATATATTACTAGTTTATATAAAACATGAGTAGCAGTTTGTGTAGAACAAGACAACGATATAAGAAGAATATTTAACCATTTTGTTCAAGATCATATGATTATATATATTAATAGGTTTATTTATAATAAAAAAGAGCAATTTATTGATATAACAAAGAACATGTTGTTAGTTAAATCCAAACATGTCATCAATATAAAAATAACATCTATCTTTTATTTTTAAAATGTGTTATTTTTTTAATATCATTATATGTTCTTTTAATTACGAGCTAAATTCTTATTATTAACGGACCTTGAACATGAGTGTTCTTTTATTTTTAATTTTTTTGGGCCCCTTTGGGAAATCCCGTGGTAAGATGAATTTTCTCTGGGCTGCCCTCGCACAGGGTCACTCACCTAAAGACCCAACAAGCCCCAACCCCCTTCCCCACCCACAACAATATTGAAATATATGCTTCCACCAAGACTTGAACCTTGGTCTCCCATGTGGGAGGTAAGAAGCCATACCATTGGACCCAAGAGTCCTTAGTCTTTTATTTTTAATTGTATGTTCATATAATAATGTGCTCTTTTTAAAAAAAAAACTAATTATGCTATAATAATAATAATAATAATAATTATTATTATTATTATTATTATTGTTATTATTGTTATTATTATAATTATTATAATATTATTTATATTATTATTATAAAATTATTATTATTATTATATTATTATTATTATTATTATTATTATTATTGAAAGTTGTGCATAGTAATAAAATGATAGTAATAGTAATACTAGTAATGAAATACAAAGTAATAATAATATTAGTAATAATATGTTTTTTAAAAGATAAGTTCAGATCAGATCAGATTAGAAAAAATAAATTCAGATCAGATCAGATAAGATAAGTTCAGATTAGAAAATTTCAGATCAGAAAATTTCAGGTGAACTAAACATAGCCTATATCAACATGAAGACTCGAACAATTGGGGAAAGGGGGACTATGTTGATTCCTAAAATCGAACAACCCCCTCGGTGTCAAAAAAAAAAAAAAAATCGAACAACCTCACCCACCTACACCATTAGGTAAACCCCTTTTAAGAAAGTTATACGTCCATTTCAAGATGTGTTCCCCCTAATAAAGCTATCCAAGACAGTATCTAAATAGTACCCGAAATTATCAATTTGTTAAATAAATCCAACAGCAAGACTTGATGTTCTGGCACTAAAATTTGATATGAAAGTATAGAATGGGATTTAAGGTGGATTTTTAGTTTTAGCCTTTACACAATTTTGCATTTTATAACATCTGCATCCAGTACCAAATCAACACTTATGTCAGCAACTAACAACGCGGCATCTATACTAATATATTAAAAGGCGCGTGTGGCAACGTATACACGCCATGTGGCACCTCTTTTATTCTACTAGAATTGTCCAATGTATAAGTATGTGATGTCAATTAACAAAAGTAAAATTGGCTTGCAACAAGATTTGAACACGTGACCTCTTGCTATTATACAAAGCACACTTACCATCTCACCCAACTTTTAATCATGCTTTAAATGTCCATAGTATTATATTTGTACCTTTTAAATGTTGAGTTTTCTTTAATATATTTTAATGCGAATGGAAAAGAATGCATATTAAGTTTGGAAACAATACCACGTGGGGCAACGCCCGGGACCAAATACTAGTTATAAACCTAAATGAGGTGTCTATCTTAAACCACTCAAATGTAATAATAATAATAATAATAATAATAATAATAATATTAATAATAATAATAATAATAATAATAATAATAATAATAATAATAATAATAATAATATTCAAAAGAAGTCAGTTGTAACTGTTGGAATTAATAATAACTATTAATGGTCTTTCTACAACCATCCTTTAACGGATATTGTTCTAAAATCTGTTATTTTGAGGGAGTAACTTTAATCAATTCCTAAACTCATTTAGGGGTTTTTTTCCAAAGTTTTTTTTTTTTGACATGTTTTAGGCGTCAATATAGGATAATATTGATTAACCAAAGTAAACCTATAATCCCAATAAAATAGTGGTTCCTAAAAAAGTCAAAGAAGTTAACTACCAGTTGTTTATTACAGTTTACCCCTCGACATCTATTAGATAAGAAAAATGTTTAAAAGCGGTCGTGAAAAGCCAATTGATTAATGATTTCTCTAGAGAAGTGCTTGGTTTAGCGCAAAATATTTCCTTGGAAAAGTGTTTTTTTTTTCATTTTTTTTTATTTGGTTTGTAAATGGTGGGTAATAGTTTTCTTTAAAGTGGGAATTTTTTTACTTCCTAAAGGAAGGAATGCCATATTTTACCTACCACCCATTCACTCACCCCCATCCATTTCATTCTTCTTTTTCTCTCTAGGTTTTCATTCAAGCAAATCAAGGACAGGTATTTTTTATGATATAATTCAACATTTTAAAACTTACTCCCTCATTTAATTGCTTCATTCTTTTTTTTCAATATTAAATTGGCTCGAAATACTTTAAATGTCTTCTAATTTAAAATGGGTTCATAAAAAGTATTACGATAAACTTGGTAGTCACTGCTCACTAGTTCACATCAAACTCTCTTTCCTAATAAAAATAATGAATATAAAATCTGACTTTTTCACTCCATTATTTAACCACTTTGTTTGGGAAAGTTTTGTGGAGGTAAAAGGACGGGAGTGAAAAAGAGAGACAAAAAATGGAGATAGCTACGGAAGGACAGAGAGAGCTCTCATTTTTGTTCAAATCTTTCTGATTATTGGAGAATATGATATATATATATATATATATATATATATATATATATATATATATATATATATATATATACTTCCTCCGTTCCATTTTAAATGAAACACTTACTATTTTAGGTCTTTCAAAATAAGTGAAACGTTACCTTATTTGGTATTCACTTCTCTCTATCTCTCTCCTATTCTAAATCCCCGTGCCAAGGCCCTACGTTTCATTTAAAATGGAACGGAGGAAATATATATTTTTGACATCAAGAAAACTTGCATTAATTAAAACCGAGATTACAAACTAAGGAAACAACCACATAAAACGATAAACTGAAACTAACCCACACTAAACTGAGCTTCGTGAGCTCTTACAAGCCATATAAGATAAAGGAGTCCACTCTAGAATCTTGGTAAGATCTTAATCGAGAGATGGAAAATGGGAATTTACAATACCCAGCATAATCGCGACTCAAATTATGCTGCACCAGCATAAACTCCAAGAAACCTAAATATTCTAAAAACTCCAGCAACTCCAACCATAACCAACCATGAAGAACAATTCGAAAAAACAGACTTCCTCCAACTATAAGCAGAATTACTAAGCAGATTAAGAACGAAACCAACTTATTCAAACCTAATAACATAATTAAACAACTAACCACCAATTCCAAGACACTACGACCTTCGGTGGCAGACCCATCGGTCCGACGGCGACGAAGAAAGTGCATCTCACCGAAGCAACAAACCGAAACCAGCCTAAAAACGAACAAAAAAAGAGAACGAAGAGAGATGCACCACCTGTTGGCCACAAAGACGGTGGCGAAGCGCGGCGGTCCGACGACGAACCCGGTAAACCTCACCTGTTGCCCACAAAGACCACTTTAAGCCGCGCTTGGTTGACTAAACGACGCTGCACGGGAAAACACACTAGACTCGCAGGGGAGGGGGAAGGGGAGACACGGGGCCAACACACTAGACTAGCAGGGGAAGCGGGGAAGGGGAGAAAGGACGCCTAAAAACTCAACGACGGAAGGGGGGCTGGCTCGCCGGCGACCAGGTGAGCGGCTCGCGCTCAGGCTGGCCACCAGCGAGCCTACCCTGGGCGGCGCGGGGTAATTAGGTTTTGTAGGTTTTAGGGTTTTTAGAGAGAGAATGGTTGCCTTCAATTCATTCCTCTTTCCTCTTTCCTCTTCCTATATGATGTCCAAACAAGGACATATGGATCTCTCACTTTCTCTTCCCTCCCCTTCCTTTTATAACATAGTGGCCAAATAACTCTTTGAAAGTTGCCACAAATCAAGTTAGTAAAATAATTCACTGATCAATCGACTATCCATACTGTTTATGTAAAACAAACCAAAAAATTCTCATAGTTCCCTCGTGCCCAACAATGGTTGGGTTCTAATGATAACCCTCTTATGGTGAGAACCGTCATAACCACTTAAAATAAACAAAAAATTCTTAAAATGAGCAATGAAAAGTAAAAAATAATGAGCAAAAGCATAAAGTGAGTAGAAAACATTAAATGAGCAAAAACGTAAATGAGCAAAAATGTAAAATGAGAAAAACGTAAAATGAGCAAAACATTGCGAAATAAGTATAAAAATGTTAAATAAGCAAAAACATAAAATAAGCAAAACATAAAATGAACAAATTCATTGTAAAATGAGCAAAATCTTCATAAAATGAGGAAAAAATGAGCAGTTCTCACCATAAGGGTGGTTCTCATATGAACTTCAACTTATATATATATATATATATATACATATATATATACATATATATACATATATATATACATATATATACATATATATATACATATATATACATATATATATACATATAGAAGTGAGTTCGTGTGAGAATGCATACTTACATGAGAAATGAGAATGGATTTTACACGCTATAATTCTAATGAACAAGTGATGTAACTCTAATGAAAAAGTGATGTAACTCTAAAAAAAGAGAATATTAGAAGAAAAAAAATTCAGGAATTTTTTTTTTTTTTTGGCTCAAAATATTTTCGGAGGTATAACTCTAATGAACAAGTGTTGTAACTCTAATCCAATCGTGTGGTTGAGATTCATTCTCATTTCTCATGTAAGGAGCATTCTCATGTGATCTTGCCCCTATATATATATATATATATATATATACATACGTGAATTCAAGTTTCAATTGGCACTAAACAATGATTCCAAAAATATTGGATTGTTGATAATTTCGTTATTTCAGGCCAAGTATAACGGGCCTTTCTAGGATAAAATCGGGTTAGACCAATTTTTAAACTGAATATTTTATTTTGAACAGCTCCCAAAAATTCTGCTCGAGCATTTTTCAGACTAGAATATTTTTTTATCACCTCTATAATGAACTAAAAGTAAAAACAATTTGAGTGCATCTTGGATATAACATGTTACATCACAACTTATTGTGTAACAAATCTCACCCGTGCAGAACACCAATAATTGGCATGTGATGGCATAGACTCCGACAAAAATGACATGGACTACACAAACAATCACATGAATTTGATGTCTTTTTCAGATTTATTCCACGTCATTTGAGTTTTATTTGACTTCATTTTATAATTTATGTCACATCATTTATGATATGTTCATGTCATTTTATTTTGTTTTATGTCATTATGTCATCTGTGTAATATCATAAATAATCGGGGTTTCATATCATTATTGTTCTATTTAATATCATTTTGTCACAAATGTCATATCATATTGTTCAAATTATGTCATTTTGTCTCTATTTCATACTCCCTCCGTTTCATTTTAATCTACACACTTTCCTTTTTGGTCTGTTTCTTTTTAATCTACACACTGTTGCTTTTTCTATTTTAGGTAACATGTCACATCTACTTTCTCCTCTTTTTCCACCCATGTCATCCACTTTTTAATATTTTAACCCACTTTTTACTTTTTCTCTCACTTTTCAGTTTCTCTCTCCACCTTTTCAGTTTCTCTCTCATACTTTTGTACTTCCTCCTTGGTTCTCCCTCAAAGTGAAGTGAGTAAATTAAAATGAAACGGAGGGAGTATCATCTCTAAGTAATTCAGTATTGTCCATGGATTGAAAGTTAATTATTTCCATTACATATACAATTCATCATAAAAAAATTGTTAAAAGTTTCTAATGCCCCAACCCTCGATTCTTCTCGCATCTCCCTCTTCCTATACTTCGTGGCCGCTGGTCGACTACCCTCGCCGGAGCCACCACTGTCTGCCGATCAACCTTTTTGTTCTACTCCTCCCTCTCCTCGACATGGGCAGTTATCGGCGTCTCGCTGGCATGGGTGATATTCCCTTGTTCTCTCTATCCTGACGTGTGGGTACCCGCGTTTTCTCTCTCCTTGTTGTTTGCGTGGTGTTGCAGCCACAACAACTGGCGGTTTTGCTCGTCAACTCTGTTGTTTCGTTGTGGGTGTGTTGTTCTACTGCTCAAGGTTTCCCTTTCCTATTTCTGTTATCGAACTCTAACCTTAACCCTCGACAACGCACACACAGGTCACAAACTCCTTAAAAATTTCTCTCACGAGTGGCTCCTTTCTCTCCTTCAAATCGTCGTCGTTCGCCAAGCCAACCACTTCAACGAAAAGAAGGTAGATGTCGCGTGTGAAGTTACACATAAATTTTTCTAAAATAGTTATTTAAAATTTTGGACACTATACAGAATTTTGACTCAAACAAAAAAATTTGGATTGAATTAGACTAGCTTTGTGAAAAGCTTTTAATTGGATTTGGACTCAATTCCTCAAGTCCAAAAATACTATGGACTAGTCCATCCAATTTACCCCCTTATCTTCATACCATCGAAGAAGGAATTCAGAATCTCATTATGAAAAGTAATAATATGATAGTCATCAAAGCTGTCAAAGGAATATAGTCCATAGCAACTTAACAATATTATGGAAGACATCTACACATTGTTGCATTCATTTACAAATGGGAGCGTCAATCACGTTTTTGGATACTACCCATTGTACCCCACTTTTCCCCTTTCTCAGTCCACTTTATAAAAACCCATTAAAACTCACAAACAATATAGTCTTCTCTAAATCGTATAATACGATCCAACCCTATTTAATTAAATCATCCTAATCCTCATAGATAATACGATTCTTGAGTGTTTTTTCATTGATCATGGCGAGAGAATCATTTTACAATGAGTTGCTTTAGTACTACAAAATTGTAATTGAGCGCAATGCTGTAGAAGGAAAGTTAACCTGTTTCTGGAAACTTGATATTTTTCTTTCCATGACATTACACATCAACATGAACCTCACCCTTCACTTTCTTTGCTTTCTTGGATTTTAGCTTCTTCACCTCAGTTTTTCCTTTAGAAGCATTTTTCCTCTTTACTGACACCGCATCATCTTCATTCTGGAACTGCTCCATATTTGAAACTGGATTCTCTTCTTCGCGTGGATTTGTCGTAGTAATTGCTGCTTGTATCCAAAAACTAGTTAATTTAACAACTAAGTACAAACTAACTGCTATTCATGAAGGAACCAAAAAAAAACTACTTATTTTGAGCGTCTTCTGTTCACCTTACAAGTTTAAATAAGGACTAATAAGGTCTAATAAGTTAATGTTTAGCGAAAATAAGAAAAAATAAGGTTTGACACTCACAAAACAAGGTTGAATAAGGCTCTGTTCTTTTGGATTGAACTGGATTAAATTGAATTATACTGAACTGAATTACAATTGTGAGAGGAAACTAACTGAACTGAATTGAATTGAATTTGTATTAATTTAGTCCAAAAGAACAGAGCCTAAGTTCAAATAAGTTCAATTTTGATAGATACAAACTATTTTCATCAAACAAAAAGGCACAAACTATACAGTTAAGTTCTTTCCATTCCCCCAGTCCACCAATAATTCGGAAAATTAGTGTCAAGAGGGAATTACTCTTGTTAGCCATTATTTATGCGAGAAAAGGAATATATTTTATGCTTGTTCTCCACATTTGCAACTAAAATTGTACACAAAAACGTTTTCCTGTCATTGTCCTCTATTATTGCAATTGGACTTTTTTTTCGACAGCAAATAAAGCTTACATTAATTATTGAGTTGCAACTAAAATTGTACACAAGCACGTTTTCCATCAGTCCTCTATAATTGCAATTGGATTTTTTTTTCAAAGCACATAAGAGCAACTACAAATCTACAATGAAAAACTACAAGCCTACAACCTTTGTAGCTTTGTTTGCCACATCAAATTTCCAAGCTACAACCTCTCTTAGTGGAAAGCTACAACCACTTTTGGTTTTGGTACTTACCACATGCAATAATCAGATTTCTTTATTTTCAACCAAAAGTTTGTGTAAAGTTGCCTTCGGGCTTACTAAGGTAAAGAAAAGCTACTAGCTTTACAGAGCAATATGATTTACCAAAACTACCACTTGCTTTTTCCTCCAATGGTTGAGCTAGTAGCTCCAAGTTGTTGGAAATTGCAAGCTAGTCCTATAATAGAACCGCTGCCAAAGCTACATTTATTATTCGTCATTGTCGTATCTTTTCCTTCATACTCAACTCAATCAATATTTTACTTGATACATTTCCTTTTTAGAAAAACAAACTATCAACTTTGACTAATTTTGCTTTTTAAATAAAGTAAAAATAGTCATCGTTGTCTTCTTAGATTCGCCTTGATGTGTAAAATTATAGTATCAAATTTATGTAATTATTACTTCCATGGAAAAAAGGATATTCATGGTCCATGAAAGGTCTTGAAAATAGTGCAAAAAGAATATAGCAAATAAATAATGGAGTACATTAAAAAAAATATCATGTAAAATCTTGTTAGATTTATTGCAATGCATATTTTCAAAATATCAACTTTTCATAATTTCTCATAATACATAATTAAATATAATAATGATCAAAAGTATGCATCAAATGCCATTAAAAACAAAAGGGTCAAACAAAACAAGAGAAATTATCTTATACTTCCTCCATTTTCTATTAGATGACTTATTTTGAATTTGGTACTTTTCACATATACATAACATTGAGTATCTCTTGTGATTTGTACTTAAGGAAATATATAATCATTTGAGATCTTGTTAGATTCGTCTCAAAATATACTTTCAAAATATTAACATTACTTTTGTAATTTTTTTTCTTATTGATAATTAGAGATATTAAGGTTCAAATTAATACATCGGCAAGTGTGCATAAAAAAAACATTCACCTAATAAAAAAACAAAGGAAGTATTAAGGAAAATGTTTGGTTGACCTAAACCATTGATATTAGGTAATCCTCATGAGAGAGAGAGAAAGAAAATAATATTCAATTCAATTTTTTTAGAGAGAGATATTGCCATCAAAATTATTGTCTTTATTATACTTCTTCTCTCTCTTTCATGGGGTTTACCAACCATCAAGCTAAAATTTATAATATATCCGGGTGTACCATTAGGCTCATGATACACTCAAGACTATTTTCACTCATTGCTCATTTGAAGTTCTCCAAATGAGCAAACTTTCTCATATGGGCAAACATTTCTACTCAATTGAGAAAATGCGCAAACACTTTTTCCCAAATGAGTAAACTTTTTTTTGCCTCTTTTCGCAAATGAGCACAAGTGTTTGCTCATTATGAAACTAAAATATTGATTTCAAATGTGAAAATAAGTCCCATTGATGAACTTCGATACTTCAACATTTGCTTTTGCCATTAATGAAGCCCAACTTTGATCAAATCATATTTTTACAGTTCATTAATTTAAGTGACCATGCTGAGACAGAAACTGTGAAAGAGAGAAATTTGGAAGTGAGAAACAAATGAGAGGAAAATTTTCAGATAAGAGAAACAATGGAGGTAAAAGAAATCTAAAAATGTGTTGATTCTTAAATCATCTTTTGCATAATCCATCATTAATTCCACCAAGTTCTATGGAAACTCCAATGTTGATTCTCAAATCTGAAATTAATTCCACCATTAAGGAAATTTGGAGCTCCAATATTTGTTTTTGCCATTTATTAGTTTCAATGAAGGTTGCAAATTTGGAGAGAGAAACAATGTAGGAGAAAATTTTGGAGGTGAAAAACAGTTGAGGAGAGAGAAATTTGGAAGTGAGAAAAAATGGAGGAGAGAGAAATTGGAGGTAAGAGAAACAATAAAGAAGAGGAGGAAAGAAATCAGTAAAAAGATCAGAAACAAGTGATTAGAAATGAGTAAAATTGGCTCATTGGAGAATTTATTACAAAATTGCACCATGGGTGTACCATGCATGTGCTCCTCAAATTTCCTAAACTTTCTCCTATATGAAGGATGTGGAACTAAACTCAATGCATCTGATGCACATAAAAAATGATTATAAAAATCCTTATGAGTTCGGATAAAGATTTTTAGTTTATGAAGATATTTCATATGAAGGCCTATTAAAGACGAATTATTCAACCCTTGAATATATAATTTAAATTTTAAAATAAATTATACATACATTTTCAAATTCAACTGTATAGAAGTACTCCTTCCGGATTTTATCATCTTACCCACTTTTTTGGGCATTGAGTTTTAGGATAAATAGGCATGTAGTTATTGTAGGTGAGAGAAGAGGAGAAAATATTAATCTATTGCATATTGTATCGAAATTAATGTTGTGGGCCAAGAGAAATAGAGTGAAAAGCTTTATTGTAAAGATAATAATATAAAATTGGTAGGACCATTCTAAAAAAAACTGGGTAAACTAATACTTCCTCTGTTTTTTAATAAGTGACACGTATTTCTTTTTGAGAAATATCATAATAAGTGACACATAGCTTAAAATGAAAATTTTTTGTTACTTTTATTACAAAATTGCCATTACTAATTTTTGCATACCAAACTCTTTAATCACCTAACAACAAACCAAACCCACATTAGATGTAAGCCACCATTTTTTCTCTCACCCCAACCCACCACCAATTTCTCCTAACCCTGCGCCCCCTCTTTCTCTCACCTCAACTCATCACCAATTTTTCCTCTCTCACCTTAACCCACCACCATTTTTGCCGACGAATTTCCTCCCTCATCTCCTTTATCCTCTCTCATCTCAACCCACCACCATTTTTTCCGGCGAGTTGCAACTCAAAGAGGAAAAATTGGGTCATTTGAGTCACTAAAGTTGGTTAAAGACATTCATGAAATACAATTATTATAGATCTAGGTTTGTATGCTTCAAATTATTGTATCTTTGTAAAAATTGAGTAAATCTTTGCAAAAAAGGGTGAATTTGGTTTGTATGCTTCAAATTCTTGAAGATCTACATATGTTTGGATCTTCTTTATTCTTGTTCCCTTTCAAATTTGGAAGGAAAATTTTGTGATTCAAGCCACGAAAAGTGGTCGGCGCTGGTGTAGTGATGGAGGAAGGAAGGAAGAAACAAAGATGAGATTTCTGGGTTTTTTAGGAGAGAGAGATTTCTAGGGAGTGGCTGGCGCAGGTGTAGTGGCCGGCGAATTTCTGACATGTGGTTTGTGGTAGCGGTGTTTAGGTCGAGGTGGAAGTGGAGGATGATGCAACGACGGTCGACGGTGGAAAATTAGTGGTGCTTGGGTCGAGGTGACAGTGGTGCTTGGGTTGAGGTGGCGACGGTTCTGGGGTTGAGGTGGCGGCGGTGCTGGGGTTGAGGTGGCAGTGGTGTTTGGGTTCGGTGGCAGATTTGGTGAGGCAAATTAGTTTAGTGAAGTGATTAAGTTATTTAGTTTACTTGCCTTTATCTCTTAATTGTGGTCCCCAACTTTCTCTCTCTAGATTTCTTAAGAAGTGTGCCCTTTCTCTCTGTGTCACTTATTAAAAAACGGAGGAAGTAAATGATAACCCAAAAAGGAATTTGGTAAACAATAAAAATCAGCGGGAGTAGTTGGTAACTTTAAGAGGAACTTTTAAAGGGAACTCTGAAAGAAATTCAAAAGCATCAACTTCTTCTAAAATCCATATAATCCCAACTCTACTTTCCTTAGCATGGAACTTCTCGTCCACATTTTACATGCTCAAACCAACATAATCGGTTTTCCCTTATCTTATCCTCAAAATATGTAATTCCCACCTTCCGCCGATTATTAACATTCCAAATTATATGCTTTAGGGTGTTCCCACACATCCATCCTCAATATACGGATATCTATGAAACTATCTTCTTATTTGATACTTCTTAGAAGCCCAACATTCCACCCTTGAAACAACACTTGTCTTAGTTGTCCTACAGAATGTTTCCTTCAACATTAGAGGTGCTACGTCACACAATACAATGTTTCTGCTCTCCATTTGAGCCACTCAGATTTAATCTTGTAAGTCACATCTCAGTTAATATCTTCGTTCCTCTATAAGGTCGACCTGATACACTTAAACCATCTCCATTCCCTAAAAGATCTAGAATCCCATAAATTCCCCTAATTTTCCCAGATTAACTGTTTAGCACGTCTTCCAAATATAGAAGTCACAACACTTCTCTTTCTAGCCAGAAAGGAGAGGTGCTTCTAAAACCGAAATGACATTTCACCAATGATTCCCAGCTTTTTGGTCCGTCCACTTCCATTAGCTTATACTTCCTCACTTTTACTTGCAACACTTCCCTTTTATAGCAATATCAAATTACTTGCAACACTACGACTTTTGGCATTGAGTTCTATCTATTCTCTCTTCTTACATGGATCCCTATTTTTTTTTCTCTATCTCCCCCCTCTCCTTGGTTCTTAGAATTCTCTTTCCCATTATTTAGAAGTGCCAGTAGAATATGCTCCCTGTGTCCCTAAATGTTTGCCTCATTTGCTGTTGGTTACTTTTTTAAGAGTTGTATTGAGTGGGCGGGTAGTTTTGTAGATTTGGGTGTGGGGTAGGAGAACAAGTAGAGAGAGATTGTAGGGACCATGCGACCAAAAAAGGAAATGAGGCAACCTTTTAGGGACAAACCAAAAAGGAGAACAGAGCAATCTTTTAGGGAGGGAAAGGGCAGTTAAAAACCAACAATAACGGCATGTGCAACTGGATCGAGCGAAAACTGTGTGAAAATTGCAACGACAATGGCCCTGTGACCTTTTTTCTTAATACTACAAGGGAGTGATATTTAATTGATAGATGACGCATCATGTGAACAAGTAAAAGGTCAAAGAACAGAAATAAAATTATTCGAGACTAGAGACTGCAAGGGAGAGATACAGAATAATCAATTACTGTGAATTGGAGAATGCTGCTTGAATGTAATGTTTTCTTTAAGTTCATGTTCAAATCAAAGCATTTTTGCCTCCCACAAACACTACCATGATAGCAACAAAAGTAAGCATGAGACTAGCAGGCATCAGTATCTCTCTGCAATTTCATATCACTTGAATCTTAAGGATTACTAATCATGTTCATCAAAAGAAAGCTCTATATTATATGTGGAAGAAGTATACTGAAAGGCATCCAAAGGTGGCATAACAAACTAACCTTCCTCAGAAAAGCTTGAATCAAATACCACATTGGTTAAATGTTGCTTTAGAAACACCTGCACCAGCATCAAAGATGTTGAACAATGTTTTAGACATGTGACAGAGAGCGAGGTTGACATGGTTAAAAGCAATGTCATCGCAATGCAATGCAGTTTACCTGTAAAGGGCTTTATTTCACAACTTACTAGCAGTAATGATGTATGGTACAAAGCATATGCTAGATGCTACAGAGTTTTTTTCGGTTTAACTAGATTACTAGAGCAAAAACAACTGTAGTTGCAATCATACATATTTAACCTTCTTGAAACCCAAACATGGTAATGAGAGCACTTGGGGAATGTTGGCCGCACTACAGTCCTCATTACAAGAAGCCAAACAAGCCCAAGTGCAAAATATACTCACATTGAACCATCAGCTTGATGAACAAAACAGCCAAGTCTCCTGAACCAGTGTCACATAATTCGCAATTCGTTCTGGAACGCGGAACGAATTCGGGAACAGGATTCACTACCCCTAGGTGAATTCGTTGCGATAGGTAAATTAGTCGTTAAATTGAAAATTTTGGGATTGTTTATTTATGTAGGTCAATATGGAAGAAGTTGATAAGGGGAAGTCAAAAAGGTCACAAAAGTAAAATCTAGGTATTTTTTGAAAAGTAATCACAAAAGTAAAAAGTCTCTTGACTAGGTTTGAAAATAACATTTTTAAAAGGGAAAAACAGCTATATAACATTTATATCCCCCTCAAATTAAAAATTAAAAATCTAGGAAAGTAACAAAAATATGATCTTTAATAAGGAGAGACAAAGTGCTCCCCAGCTGTAAAGTATGTCAAACGTTTTCCATTCCTTTTTCCCTCAAAACAAAAAGTCGGCCATTCCCCTTCATCCCCCACCCGATACCCCTCCAGTTTCATCAGAAGACCATGCTCAGCGCTCTGCCGCTCTCCCTCTCATCTCTCTCTACACTGCACTCAAATC
The DNA here is from genome assembly GCA_947646795.1 of Beta lomatogona. Lineage (NCBI taxonomy): Eukaryota > Viridiplantae > Streptophyta > Magnoliopsida > Caryophyllales > Amaranthaceae > Beta > Beta lomatogona. The sequence continues at coordinate 2,183,217 of CANSNZ010000480.1, forward strand.
TGGATATGATAATGGACACCAACTTTCTGTTCGAAATTGGTTGCAAAACAAAAACCCTAAGGTAATTTTATTAAACTTGATATATTGTCTTTCCGATTTCAAATTTAGGGTTTGTCACCCAAACCCTAAATCTGAAATTTCTTTCACCCAGACGCAACTATCCTACCATAATGGATGTAAAAGATATCGTCTAAGCATTAAGTTTGCCAATTTAGCCGTTACAATTCGCGACCCACAACGATTTGGAACGAAAACAAACCACAAATTGGAACAAGCGAATGATATCGAAATCCGCAGGGGTAATGAGCGAATTATGTGGCACTGTCCTGAACTATCACCACAATGGTATCATGAGATATAAAGGAGCTTGTTTGCACATTTGAAGGGGTAATAATATCCAAACTGTTAACCAATACCCTATGAATATATGACAATGTGCTTATTGATGCTAAAACTGAATATAGTTTTAAACATGCATGATCACCCAGATAAAACACCATGCTTTTTTTTCTGGAATGGATCAACCTAACCACCCAAGGTATGAAAGCACCTATGAGCGATGCACCCTTGAATAATGGTACCAGGGAAAGGCAAGGCTATCTCGATATTGATGTCAATCTCTTCTCTTATATAATGGAACCCACTTCACCAGTATGCTGGAATTTCTACTCTCTACTTCCCAAGGTTGCAAATATTCCAGGAAAAAAACAGCCACAAAAGTAAGTAGCTCTTTCCTTTTAGAGCACGCAATATCAAGTTCCAGCACCAGAGAGGCCCAGAAACTTACACAACCAGATTTTTTAAAAATAATTTCCCCAAGAAATTAAATGAATGTCCAAACTCCCCATTTTCATAGTACATGCTTGTAGGATGTTTTAGGCTACACCTGATGGCAAACCCTGACAGGCTTCAGCAATTCTACAGTTTCTTGAGCATCGTTAAAGAAGAGCGCTTGAGTTGCTGGAAGACAGCAACTGAGCAAGTATATACACATCTAGTATGAGAGGACATCAAGTCACCAACAGCTTTATTCGAATTTTATACCCCTTTTTTCTCTCCATACACAATCCTCCCTCAAAGATCTTAGGTTTCCTTAGGGAGGCATCCAAATGTTTGCATGAATTCAAGGACATTGAAAAGAAAAGCATGGAATGATCCAACCAGGAGCACAAGTGAGTAAAGCATTTATACATTGTTAGACATCACAAATGTATGCAATCAGTCAATACTTAGAAAGACAAACTACCTCAGACATAATTATATAACTGACAACAAAGAACATACCGCAGAAAGTAGCTGCCTGGAATTTATATCCCAAAAGCGCACATAACTGTCCAACCCTGATTCAGAAAGAGAAATATGAAATTAATATAACTGTAACTCTAAAGCAGCAATTGAAGGACGTCTTGAATCTGCAATAGAGTTATAGAGGAGGCACCTCATCCCTCTCTCTTAAGGCCTAAACTAACTGTTTGTTTCACATACAATAAAATAAGGTCAGCCATCTCCCCCCCCCAAAAACCCAGCAAAGAAAGATCATATTCCCTCTATCCCTAAACAATAAGCCACATAAATACTGGATTATAGAAAAGGCCAATCCCAGGATATAGTAACTTAAAATTTTAACTTTGCATATTACCCTAACAGCGTGTTTGGTAGAACGGTAATAAACGGTGGTAATGGCAATGAATTTTTTAGTACAACTTTGTAAGAAAATCTCATGTCCATATTTATGGTGATGAAACTTCATCTCAAAATATGTGCTTCTTCTTCATAATTTCATTACCACTCAATAACACCGTCCCAAGTGGTAATATATGGTGACGAAATGTTGGGAAGAAAATTGGTGCCTTGGGGTAATGTAGCATAACCATTGATATTGATAAGGAAATTCCTTTACATATTTACACAAAAGTGCACTACATTACCACCAATTATAACCACTAACCAAACAGGCCCTTAGTGACACCTTCAACTACTAAAATTCTAAGGAAAGGCCACATATGACGCATGGTGATGTAAATATCAAAATCAGTACTTCCTCTGCTCTCTCTTAATTGCGGGGGAGGGAGGACACCTTTTTAAGAAACTCATGTGATGAGGTGAGAAATAGATAGTGCAATATATGGAGCCATGTGATAAAGAGACAAATAGACACACACCACATACAAAAAAGATATTGTTGTGACTATTAGAAACTTCCAAAAGGAGAAAAGTGTAGCAACTAAAAGAGAACAAAGGAAGTATAACATAAAGTAGATTAGCTTAGTCCCTTAAATATGACTGGCGGTCAAAAGTGGCTCATTGACTATTGTTTAGGAACTAAGGGAGTACAAGAGATACCACCAAAAGTGAGACATACAGAGAGAATAGATTGATCATCATATGTGAAAGAAATAATCAATTAATAATTACCACATGATGCTACAACAGAGTGCTCTGGGTGCCTGACTATGGACCTGATACTTCCAGAACACTTTCCCAAGAAGCATCCAAGTAACTTCCCTGTCACAGTTCAAAGAGAAAAAAGAAATAGATTGAGTCTTTTATGCAAGCCACTAATACCGAACTTCATTGCACTAATCCATTAACAACATCAGCAACAAATACGCACCATAAGTGAAGTCAATTGATCACAGTTGTTAAAGTTATATAAATGTAGAGGAAGAAAAACTCCCCAACTCTGGGGACCATCATTGAGTTTATCTGAATACTATTATGCAATAAAACTTCATGTTTTGCCTATGGATAAGACCTACGTCAAAGGAACCCAAAATCATGCAGGAGACAGAATGTTTATGATAAGCATCAAAGAGAATGGGTCAGGAACAATATCATTTTCCCATTATGTGGTCCTGAGACCTATGGGTACTAACTTTTCCAATGTAATAGCAGTAAACAATGTATGCAGAAAGTATGTGGCTTGGCTAAAGATTGAAATGATGAGTAATGTTCCTGGTGTTTACTGAAGGCTATTTTGGGCAAGGCTTTACAGACAGCAAGCTAAAGAGCATTGCAGGTGCTTTGCAAGCTCCTGCAATGATGTACCACATTTAGAGGCCTAGGGATAGAGTTTCCCGAGAATTCTCTATTCAAAGGAAAAAAAAAAAAGTTCTCATTGGCAGAAAACAAAGTAGCATAAGACATGGGAGAATAGATAGAGTCAAAAATTATTCGACTCTACTAAAACTCATTAGGAAAAATATCCCCTAGCTCCTTCATAAAGGTCCCATCCTCCCCTCCCCCCAAACTCCTTTCAATCTAACAAGGAGGCGAAACATAATTGTGGTAGAGGGAGTAAGTTTGCCTAGTGGTGACCCAATTTAAATACACAAAGATTCAATTACAACTTTAATAGAGAGAAAGACACCACTAGTTTCTGCTTTGACCAAAAATGTAAAAGGTGACCAGGCAGAGAGATGATTATGGCAAAGTGTGCAGAGCGCCATGAGATGACCTTAAAGGCATCACATGGAACGTCCAACACTATCATTTGTGTTTCTTACCACTCCAGTCTCGTTTCATTTGGTGTTCAGGAATACCTTTTGTCCAGAAACATTATGAGTCTCCATGAGATTACTTTAAAGGCATCACTATAAATTTCTAATCATTTCATGTCTTAAACTTTCTAAATAATAAATAAAGACTTGCATAAGAGTGCAGAGCTCTAGAAAAGATCAAAGAAGAAATAGAGACAGCTAAAGAACTCAAGTCCCATTAGAAAACCTCTGTCTCTATTTACAGGCCATAGCCAGCAAAATCAATTTCCATATCAAAATACTCCAATTTCATAAACATTACCCTCCTAGAATAAGTCTGAATAATAGGTCTTAATTTCCAATTCATTCAACTAGTATCATTCTCGAGTCAGTCAAAAGAGTCCTAGGAAGTTCATTAGTCTCTCTAACGAAAACATGCCAACGCTAACGAAAACATGGTTACCCAAATTGTTTCTCTCATGTCCATTTGGTGTAAGTTCCCAATCGCACTCGCAAATTACTGGAGTTCCTTCTACGTCAAGCATTGGCATGACCCATGGGATTCTTGTTCCCATCTCCTCTCCAAGTCACCATTTCACCTATGCTCATCTAGCAACAAATCATCACCATGACAAACATCTCCACCTTTAAGAAAACTAACATCATTTCTAATAACATCAAACTACTTTTGTATCCCTTAGGAAAAACAGTAACATGTTTAGATCAAGTAGCATCCAGCATAGATCTATCCACAGAATTAGTAAGGCCATTCACATGTCCTAAACTTCATTAAGCTGTCAACATCCCTGGCCATCATTATAGACATTAGACACCCTCAGAAAAACCAAGCTGTTGACTCCCAGTTTGGGTATTATCCCAAATCCCAATTGGTAGCAGGAGAAATGAGACTGCAAGAGCAATTAACTCGAATCCATTTCAAAAAGAAAAAAAACTAACTTAAATAGCACATATTAAAAATAACCTGATGATCTCCGCCATGAATAAAAACAGTCAACAAGTACCTCTGTGATTTTTTATTAAAAATCTATACACACCCCAGCCACATAGCAAGTAAAAGTGCATGCACTTACCCAATTCGACTTATCCCACACAAAACCCAGTTTAAAACTGATTCCAGTACTAATGAAAATAAAACCACAGCCGACTAAGCATCATTGTATATTCAATCCATTTGCTGCAATGTTTATCTAACTCTAATGCTGGCATAACCCTCTCAAGTTGCTAGTGGATCAAAATTAAGTGGAGAAGTCCAGCAATATCTGGCCAGCCACTATCTTCCGTTCTCTGTGCCAACCTCCCCAATCATATTCTGCAACAGAGATCATTAAAACCCAAAAACAATTGCTACTTGATGCAGGAAGGTATATATCTGCTCTGAACTGACAACTAGAACTCTAGAAATATGCCTCTAGTTTTAGACTGACCTTCCCACATTCTAGAACTCTTCCAAATATCTATTTATTTCTCAAACTAGATGAAATTTTAATGTGAGAAAGAAAAATAAAATTTTAATGTGAGAAAGAAAACATTAGTCACTTTCTTGCATTCTCTTTCAATAAAGGCAGTAAAGCATTCACTTCTACGCCATTCAAATGACACAAAAAGGCTGCTTCAATCTGTACCTTCGTGGATTGAGAAACATGCATCAGCTAAAAAGTGAGCACTTGAGAAAGAGAGAGGGAAGCAGAATAGAAACTAAGAAAGCATTTGGTTGAAGGTCTTGGAATGAGATCGGTTGGGTGTGATAACATTAATGATCTCGAAATTTTTTGGTTGAGGCAACTTGGGTATGGAACCTCATAAATATAGGTTCCCCATCCCCCTCTAAACCCATGGAATCTCATACACACTACCTCCTTAAGGATTGAGATCCACATACCTCCCCTTTACTAATGGATTCTAAATCCATACTTTTGACTGAAACAAACAACATAAAAAAGTATTAAGTTGTGAACCCACACCTATGGGGTTCTCATTATCATACCATTCCATTCAAAATATTTGAACCAAATGCCCCCCAAGAGAGTGGAGACAAGAAACTTCAAAAAAAAAAAATACTCTACTGTAATAATTTTTCCAGTTCATCCACGTCAAGATATTTGAAATTGGAGGAACTCCATAAACCAGCCATTTTCAGCAATGTACTAAAATTAAAGAATTACATAAGTTCAATTCAAAGTTGAAAAAACTTAATGTTTAAAATTTTACCCAAGTAACTTCATCATTTCTCCTTCACTTACACACTTACCAGCTTACTTGTCAGGTTCAAACTTCATTTAAGTTGGGTTTCATGGTTGGCATATATTTGAATCAATTATGCCAAGCTAGCAGGATACAACTTGACTAACTTGTATAAGCATTACATAGACAAACAAAGACATTCAAATAGAATATGACCCCAAAACTTTGAACTTTCAAACAAAAGTCAATTTATGACAACACCAGATTCTGAAGGATGAAACTGAAAGAAATCAAGTGCACCGCTATGTACAGTAACCACATAATCTGTCCATCGACAAAATATTAAGCCAAAAATTTCAAAACAATTTCAGCCAGCCAGAATGCTCTAAATATTAAGCCAAAAATACAAAGATAAACATATTCCAGGACACTTAGATCCACTACCTGTACGAATGTCGAAGGAAGCCAGATCACCAGAACCATTACCCACATAAATAGTATGTCCATCTAAATCTTCGGCAACTGCTTTAATAGGTGTCTCCCTGAAATCAACTGATAACACAGGCCTTCTCTGAGCTGATATATCGTAGAGGCGAACCTATCAGACAAAGGCAAGTATAAGCTGATATTTGGTGGAATGAAAAGAACTTCCACGTAAGACAAATAAATTTATCTATCTGTCACTATATATAAGTCTAATGCTGCAAAACAATAAGAACGGTTCTAATATATTAACGGATGCTCAGAGACAGAAGACTTGCTGAGAAAACTAGCCATCATAGAAAAGGCTAATAAATCGACTGATACTCAGAGAAAAAAGACTTACGGTGCATTCCATTCACCTGAACTTAAATGAGCATATGAACTGAATGTATTATATTTAAGTGAACTTGATGAGCCCTGACTTAACCTTATGTCTACACCTAAGTGGGCTTAATTGGGCCTACTTGATAACTTATTTTTTTCAGGTGAAGATAACACACCATTATTGAGACGACTAGCCATTCTCGAAAGCAGAAATCTAAAACTTAGATCAATCTATAGAGTCAGGCTTAAAATAGTACTTGGATCTGTGAGTTCCCAATGAGAACAGGAGAACAGGTGGTTTAGATATGCAATAAACATACACATTCTACATAATAAAAGTGTATTCACTCAAAAAGTAATCCAGTGATCAAGCCCTTGTGTTAACCACTAAATCAGATGTGATATCCCCACTACCTCTTTAGGCCCGTCATTCTAAGTGTGCCTCAGTGATACTTTTCAAACTAAGTTCTCCATGCACTCAAATACATGATGTCTTGTTTATTGCTTTACTTTTTGATAGTTTTTACTTGGTATTATAGTTGTTTTTGAGTTAGTTTAGGCTAGTTTGTTAGCTATTTCCTTGATTTGTGCAATTTTCCTTCTTGTATGCACTTTCTTTGGGCGATTTGTTTCATTTCAGGACTTAGGAGCATGCTTGGAGGACACTTGCACAACCCCGAATATTAATATCGAAGAGGAAGGTCAAGGAAGCATCAAGGAAGCATAACCGAGTTCCGGGGGCAAATATAAGAAGTTTTGGAAGGGTTTGCGCACAAGGGTCAACTTCAAATGGCCATAATAACATTCAGCACACAAAACATTTTTGAGCGATTCAAGTTGGAGATGAAAGTTTGGCTCAATATCTTTCCAACAAGTGGTCACAAGCTCAATTCCAATAAAAAACGAGTGAGATATGACCGTTTGAAAATGAACTGACGAAACTGAAAACTGACCCGCCCGGGTCAATCTGCGGAAAACTCAAATTTCAATCCTGATCAGTTGACTTGCCCGGGTTAGGTGACCCGAGGGCTCGGGTCAGGCCACCCGAGTGCTCGGGTCATCTCACCCGCCCGGGTAGGGTTATATTTCCGGAGCGTTTTTTGCGACTTTGTTTGTTTTAATGCGGGGGTTGTTTTGTAATTTCTATTTTATTTATTATGACTATATAAGAGGGACTCCTCTTATTTTAACTTATGCAATTTTTAATTAGAGATTAGAGAGAGTTTAGATCTTGTTTTAGTATTCAAGTTTAGAGCAAAACCCTAGAAGAGAGAAAAGTGAAAGTTGAAGCTTTTGGATCTCCATTCTTCATTAATGAAAGTTTAAAGTTGGTAATCTTTGTTTATTCCTTTCTTCCATCATTCTTGCTTATTTCATGCTTTGTTTGTTTTGCTTTATTAGTTGATTATTTGCATTTTTCTCTTTTTCCTCCATGGTTATGGTGATGAAGTTATTTCAAGCTTTATTTTGTTTTATTTCCATAATGTGTGAGTAGTTTCTTACTAGGGGAAGGGATGTAACCTTCATTTACTCTTTGGATCTTAGATTAAGTTAGGGGGTTAACTTTTGGGGTTGCATTTATTGATCAAACTTGTTTTACTTGGTTTGTTGGGTGGTTGATCACCACTTAACTTGCATATTTGGAATTCCTAGTGAAGGATTGAGAGATGAAGCTAGGAATAAACTAAATTTGGTTGCTAGACTATGATCTCAATGAAAATAGGCATTTTCTAGTTTAGGGAAGCTTGATTAATCGTGTTGTGCTTGATTTGGCTAGATTGGTTGATCATGCCATGAGAATAGGTCATGAGTGACTAATCAAGCTCCTCTAATTAGCTCGAGAGAGTAATTAGAGTTCATATGAGCGTGATTTTCCCCTTGTGATCCCCCATTTGTTTCCCCTTGGTTTGGATTGTTGGATTCTTGGATTTGAATGTTGGTGAATCCCCTAGTTCTTTTACCCTTATTTTATCTCCTTTACTTGCTTGTTGATTTACTTTGCACATTTCCTAGTTTATTTAGATTTTAGAATCATTGTTAAACTTTCAAAAACCCAAAAATTAATTTAGCTCATTGTAGTTAGCTAATTAACTCTTGATTTAATCCTACTTCCTTGTGGATTCGACCCTATACTTATCCTATATTGTGTAAATTAGGTTATATTTGACGTTTTTACAACGACCCATCAATACACACCAAGATGAGCCTTTAGAAACTCCATGGAATATCACTCCCGAATCTTTTCCCATAATAGTAGTTGAGACATTTCAGGCTCTTGAGTAGCAAATGGAGCCTTTTTCAATAAAATCTAAATCAGACCCTTATCACTTCTAAATAGCAATATATAGCTTACACCTTGCTCATTTCATTTACATTAATTTCCTATGTAAGTCGTAAATCCGGTGAAGATTACATATGCAGGTCAAAATTCCACAACAGTTGTTCCATTAGGCCCATAAAATCATTGCAAACTAACCAATCAGATACAACACTAGCCCCAGTCCCCATTCAATTACAAGAGTGCTCCCTTTTCATGGTGAGGTGATCATTTCAATTTCAGGTGAGAAAAAATGCAACTGATGCAAGTTCCATTTACCTACCCCACCCCAGGCACAAAGTAAGCTACTTGCTATGACTCATAGGACGTAGTTATTTTTTAAGGCGTAGTTATTAGGGAGCTTTAAAATTCATGGAAGTTCATCGGACCACTTTTGCCTCCAAGCAACTGACGAAAAGAAAATCTTCATCAGCTACACATTACCTGATGATTGCTGGTACCAGCCACAACTTTGCGATGATCATCCTTGCTTAGGAAGGTCAATGATGTAATCCAAGTTGGCGTAAAGATTCCAAGGCTGTTCTTTGGGGGCTGCAGAAGCATTTCAATAATACTAAGAATTCTAGTTTGCTTGAGGAATCAACAAAGTGGCATTGCAGTACAGACCAGAGCTAATTTGACAAATTACTTAAGCGCTTACAGATTTTGAACTCCAAATTTTACTAGCCTTCTCCAGATCCCACATGTTAACTTCAACACCTTTCCTAAACAGATTGTTGTAAATGGAAGATTAGCCCATCATGAAACATACAAACAGCATGCTAAGCAATGCAATGAAACAAATAAGAGATCTTTTCTTTTTTTTTTAAGTGTAGTCCTGAAAATGCAAGGCTCACCCTCCAAACACAGAGTAACCTTCATCAACATGTACTTTGGAACAGCAAATCTCACCAGAACCAGACACATTCCATGTTTCTGGAATAGCAAATGAAACGGAACCAGCATGTGCAAAATTATCAACTCTCCTCAAGCTTGCTTTTCCTTTACTTGTACACGTAAGCAAGGTGCATGACCTAGTTACACATGAGGCACAGAATAAATATTTACTTTACACCACCATATAGAATAATAAAACAGAATAGTAAACTCTTTTCTCATCTTATTTCAATATGTCATACAAAGAGAGTTCATATAAAATACCTTGAAGGTGACTCCACTCTCGGCTTTCTAAATAAATGCAATCCAGTAATTGGGTCATCTAATGCAGATGTGCTAGAATCATCATCAGAAATTGAAAAGCACAACTCCCCAGTAATCGAACTCAAGACATCAACCTGCATCGCATAATATTGCACACACAATCGTATATCAGGGAATATGAGCTTAGAACATGTTGACATTGATGTGGTAGGAAGCAACTTACTGCACCATTTTTCCTGGCAACTGCTAGCAGCTGCAGCAATAAATAACCACAATGAGTATTCTTCATATGAATAGATACAGTACAGTAGCAAATTAAGTATACAATTATCCAATTTTTCTCTATAATGTTGACCCATACAAACGTATTAGACAGGAATTTCCAGCATATGACAAGCCAAACCCTGAAAAATGTTACAACCTAAAATCTCAAACATGCACTTCAATAACTCTATATCACCAACAAAACTATCAGGTTTATAGAACACATAATATTAGACATTAGCAAACATAAAAAAAAGGCCTAAAATCATCAATACCCATCACAATGTTATAGAAGTAAAAAATATGCAGCAATCTCTCATTAGTACACCCAAGGCTATCTTATTGCTCATTTGCTCATCTCAAAGGGTGCAACTTGAAATGAGTAAATAAATAGCCTTGGGTGTGAACGGTACACCCGGGTGTAAGATAGTAATTGCTCCGGCACACCCGGGTGTACGTATAGGGTAACAGAAATAGAAGAAAAAAAAGTCATACAGGGTTAGATTTAGAGTCATCGATAGAGGCGGCGAGAACAGCTTTGGAGGAATCAGGGTCTCCCCATCTTTCAACCACCTTTGGAACGCCATCTTGCTTAGTTCGAGCTTCAATTACTGAATTAAAATAGCAGAAAACTTAGTAATTAAGAATAAGAATTGAGCAATGCAAAAATTGGGAGGAATTACATGAAAAGAAAAAGTTTGAGTACCTTTAACAAGTCCAAGTACGTCAAAAGATAGAGCTCTAAGTGGCGGGCAACCTGGGCAGTCAATTGTTGTTGTGCGCGGCATCTCTAATCTCTATTCTCTATTCTCTGTTCTCTGTTGGAGGCGGACGAAAGAAGGAGCGTGGAAGTGCGCGGCGCTAAGCAGCTTTTGATACCTCCCTCGGCGGTTTATACAAAATAACCAATGGCCCAAAATTAGGGGTGTAAGCCGAAGTCTAGAGTCGAGTTCAATTCAGGCCCTGTTCTTTTGGACTTATTTTCAGAAAAAAATAAGTAAAAATAAGTTCAGTTCAACAAAAATAAGTTCAGTTCAGTAAAAATATGTAAGAATAAGTTCAGTTCAGCAAAAATAAGTTCAGTTCAGCAAAAATATGTTCAGTATTACAAATAATGTTGTAATTATTATTTTTCTTTCCAATATTACTATTAATATTGTTATTATTATTAATATTATAATTTTAATAATGATGAATTTGTAATTTTTTTTTTTTTTTATTTTTTTATTTTATATTATTTTTTTATTTTAATATTTTTATTATTTATTATTTAGTAATTATTATTTATTATTTATTATTATTATTATTATTTATTACTTCCTCCGTTTCATTTTAATTTACTCAAGGAGAAAGTGCAAAAGTATGAGAGAGAAACTAAAAAGGTGGAGAGAGAAACTGAAAAGTGAGAGAGATAAATTAAAAAGTGGGTTAAAATATTATAAAGTGGATGACATGGGTGGAAAAAAAGGAGAAAATAGACGTGATATGTTACCAAAAATAGAAAAAGCAACAGTTTGTAGATTAAAAAGAAACGGACCAAAAAAGAAAGTGTGTAGATTAAAAAGAAACGGAGAGAGTATTTTTTATTATTTATTTTTTGTTTTTTATTTTTATTTATTATTTATTATTTATTATTTATTATTTATTATTAATATTATTATTTATTATTATTATTTAATATTTATTATTTATTACTTTTTACTTTTTATAATAATTATTATTATTATATATTATTGATTATTTATTATATATTATTTATTATATATTATTTATTTATTATTTAATATTTATTATTTATTATTTATTATTATTATTATTATTATTTATGATTATTATTTATGATTATTATTATTATTTATTATTATTAATATTATTATTATTTATTATTTATTATTTATTTTATATTATTTATTACTTATTATTTATTATTTATTTTATATTATTTATTATTATTATTATTATTATTTATTATTAATATTATTATTTTTTATTATTTATTATCTTTATTCTTTATTATTATTTATTATTATTATTATTATATATTATTATTTATTATTTATCATTTATTATTATTAATATTTATTATTCATTATTATTTATTTATTATTATTATTATTTATTATTATTATTTACTATTATTTTTTATTATTTTTTATTATTAATTATTATTAATTATTTATTATTATTATTTATTATTATTTTTACTATTTATTAATTATTATTATTTATTATTTTTTATTTTTTATTATTATTTATTATTATTATTATTATTATTTATTATTTATTATTATTTATTATTTATTATTATTATTTAGCAAAAATAAGTTCAGTTCAGCAAAAATAAGTAAAAATAAGTTCAGTTCAGCAAAAATAAGTAAAACTAAGTTTAGTTCAGCAAAAATAATTAAAAATAAGTTCAGTTCAGCAAAAATAAAATAAGTTCAGTTCAGTTTAGGCAAAATAAGTTCAAAAGAACAGGGCCTCAGTCTTAAATTTATCGGACTGAACTGAATTGAAAAATGTTTACACTTAATTCGAACTCAAATTCTCAAGTCTAACTCATTATCCGTCCTATTTCATCTCTCTTTTCCTATGAAATTTGAAAATTTGGTATTAAATACTTCCTCCGTTTTTTTCTATTGCAACAATTGAGTTTTCACGTTTGCCAATGCACAACTCTAACTATTGAAATCTTTAATTACTTTTTAATATAAATTATAAAAATTTAATATTTTGAAAGTACATATCGAGAAGAATATTACAAGACCTCATATGGTTATATTTTTCCTCAAGTAAAAATCACAATAGATACTAAAAGGGTGGTAGACTAAAATAGGGGGATGGAAAGAATAAAGGCCAATTTAATTTAAGTTGTGTAATATGATAAATTCAATCTGTGGTACCCGATTTTTTACTGTCTTTGGGTCTGTTCTCTATGGCATAAAATAACTGAAATGAACTGAACTGAACTGAACTGAATTAAATTATAATAGTAATGATAATAATTTAAGAACTGAACTGAACTGAATTAAATTAAATTATAATAGTAATGATAATAATTTAAGAATTGAACTGAACTGAACTGAATTGAACTGAGCAGAGTTGAATTGAACTGAACTGAACTGAAAATAAGCTGGAGAACAGGCCCTTAATTAACAGTCTGAATCCGACAAAAGTCTCTCATTGGACTATGAGTTTATGAAAACTTTAAAGTCGACACCCTATTAATATCTGAATAGGGACAGATTTATTTAATAAATCGTTTTAAAATCAATTTCAAGAAATATCATTTAAAACAATGATGACTTCGTATGGTAAAGCTTTTTGAAAATTGGCCTTTCATACCATGAAATAGGGTCTGGGGTTTACGTTAAGAGGTGTGGACATCTGAACTTGTGACCTCTTCCATTCTACAGAACGGGCTCTTACTAAATGCGTTATTTTCCATTTTAAAGTAATCATGGCTATTCAAAAAAAAGAAAATCACATAATTTGCACATATACACATCAATCATTTTTAAGAGGGCCAATATATCATTTGTACATGGTAGGTTTGAGCACCGAAGTTGCACTACGTACCTATCATTGCGGGATTGGAATCCACTCATGGAACAAAACCATCGTAGTTCGTTCTTATGTCTCACCCTAAATGGTCAATTTCATTGGGGAAGAAAAGGGGAGGCAAATAGATATGAATAACTCACCTTTTAGAATTAGACAAATCTATTAGGAATAAGGTAATCACTCCAATTAGTGATTGAGATGGGCTAAGACAATCATTTTAATTAGTGCTTAAATATGAAGGAGGATTAAGATAATCACCTTAATTAGTGATTAAAAATGAAGAAGGATCAAGATAATCACCTTAATTACTGATTAAAAATGAAAAAAAAATATAATCACCCTAATTAACGATTATTCAAGGTTTAAGATAATCACTCTAATTAGTGATTAAATGAGAAAAATAATCTCCCTAATTACCGATTATTAAGGTTTAAGATAACCACTCTAACTAGTGATTAAATATGAAAAGTTAAAGTAATCACCATAATTAGTGATTAACCAAGGTTTAAGATAACCACCCTAATTAGTGATTAAATGAAGAGTTTGAGTTAATCGCCCTAATTAGCGATTAATCAAGGATTGAAATAACCACCTTAATTAGTGATCACGTTTATAATTTTCAAGAGGTCTTGGGAAAAGAGGTTTGCTTCCTAATTGAAGGCTTTTGAGAAATGATCTTAATTGAAGATTATTAAGTCATTTTGAGAAAAATGATCAATTTAAGATCAAATTTGGAGATTGTGTTTGTAATACTCCGTATTTTTAGGAGTTATTCTTTTATAAATAAGAAAATATAAAGTGAAAGTGAAAGTATTTTATAAATATAGTTTGGGTAAGCCTACAGTTATAATTTAAATAGACAACCTACTTTCGTACCTAATTATATTTTAATTCGGTTTTTGTTAAATAATAAATCGGAATTTGATTTGGAAACAAATCCTAATAAACCAAGGTTTCTCATACTATAAATAAGAAAAAGAAAAGAAAAAAAATTAGAGAACCGTATTCTCAATCAGCCGTTTTCCCCCAAGATAAATTTTTCTCTCTCCTCTTTTCTTTTTCCTCCTGCGTCACTTTCTCCTCTTCTCCCTACTACGCTACTTTTCGCTCCTTCCCCTGCGTCAGGAGGCTTCCACTCGCCGGTGGTGCGGGGCGTCGAATGGTGATGTGCGAGTCAAGGGTCGTGGGAGGCGTCGAGGGTGGTGTCGCGCGCGAGGCTTGAGTGCTCGAGTCTAGGCCGAAAGCAAGGTGATGCCGGAGTGGTGCGTCGTGGTTGCCGGCGCGCAAAGTCAGCCGTGGGTGCTCAGTCGCCGGTGGTCTTCGGTGGTTTTTCTCCCTCTTTTCTTCTTTAAATTAATTTATATAATCTGATTTTGTTACTTATCTTTGATTAAGTTTTGTAATTATAAATAAAGTATAGAATTAGTAAAAGAAATCAGATTTATTATTATGTTTTTAGTTCTTATGATAACTCTATTTCTCAAATCTGATTTTTATAATACTTAAGTATAATGGTTTAAGTTGGTTTTGTAAATAAAGTATAGTAAAAGTTAAGGGAAATCAGATTCTTGATTATACAATTAGTTCTTAGGATGATTATAATTGTCAATTATGATTTTATTACACTTATGTATATTTGTGTAAGTTTTGTTGTTATAAACCAAGTATAATGTAAGTTAACAAAAATCAAATTCAAGCATATTATTAAGTCCTAAATATGTTAGTTTCAATAGAGTTCATGAAAAGAAAGTTTAAACAACAAGAACGTTTATTTATATTATTCGAAACACTAAGTTTTACATAGTTAGTTAAGCTGGTTTATCAAGGACTTAGAACTGAATTCCTTTTAGTATTCGATTAGGTCCCAATTTCATAAGCGGAACGTTTTAGATAGTCAGCGAAGATTCTCCGTTACAAGGTACGTACACATACTAAGTTCAGTTCGATATATTAGTATCATGTTTAGGTTTTGAATCGTTACATTGGAACCTAGAATCATGATAGGGAACTGTTGTTGATTATGGTTGATGAGATTGTTTGGTAACATGAAATCAATAGGAAATCTGTATGTATTTTCTTGTTGTATTGACTTGTAAAATAGAATGAATTGTTTTTGGGATGCGTAATTCTATCGTATCACAAGCATGAAATGAGATATTGGATTGGAATGCTATGATTAATAATTGTAGCAAGGATTTATAAGAGGTTGCCTAAACTAAAGGATTTTATATGATGTTATAGAAATCATATGCTTAATGTTGTATGAATGAGTATCGCTAAAAAGGATTGTTGGCAATAAACTTGTAGTCGGATTCCTTACAAGTAATGAACAATGGGGGGGAGTGTAGGACTTGTTCTACACTCCTACGCAGGCCTACTGTGACGACAGTAGTGTCCTTATAAATTTTGAGAACTCAAGTAGGCGGAAGGTTCCGTACGATCTTGGGGGTATGCATACTAAGGTGATGGATGTGGAACGGAACGAAACCGTGTTTACATTCCATCTAATAGTCCACGTTGTCTATTAAGGATTAAGTAGCCCTTATGATTCTACAAAGATGACGGTGCCCGTTCGATGCCACTTAAACTATAAAAATGAATTGTAATATTCTTGTAGTATAATGTCTAGGAATGATTATTATTATTCTTTTTATCTTTAATGTATTATTTAACTGATTATGTACGTACTCAGCATAGCTGATTGTTTGTTATTTGGGATGTTTGTTGACCTGTGATGAACCATTGATATTTCAATGGGGAGCATATTAGGTATACTGGTGATGCTGCATGAGTTTGGCATACGAGGGATATTTTCTGGTTTATAAACTCTTAAGTGTTTTTGTTGAACTTATAGAATTATTAGTATTCGTAGTTAATGGTTTGAATAAAAGGGGTCCATGGTGATTCCCGAGTTGTAGTTTAAAGTAAACATTTTATTTCCGCTACAATGTAGTTTTCTTAATAAGGAGTTGTTAACGTTTTAATGTTAATATGCCTTGCGTTTCACCGCGGCGGTAACACTTTCAAAGTCGATACAACGTAGTTTAGACGTGTATGGATTTTGGGGCTGTTACAGTGTTTAGCTAATTGGAATTTGGCCATTTAAAGTGAGACACGTGAAACGACCTAAAATCAATTCGGAGATCATAATTACCAATCTAATTATGTCAAATTATATGATTGATCCATTTGAAGATGGAGAATAAAATTAAAATGTAAGATGGATCATCATACAATTTAACTTAGTTAGATTTGCAATTTTTCCTCTTAATTGAGATTGGGTCATTTAATTCATATACTATAATATATTGGGCCCAACATGCAAAATTTATAACATTGATTGCTCATTTTACCAAAAAGAGTTGTGGAATTATTTATGAAAATTATGCATAAACATCTCCATATCTTTCATTAATGAGTGATGTAATAACTATTTACAAAAACTATTATTACAACAATATGTACAAATTCTATGATCTATACAAGTCTACAATCTTGATCTTCACCATGATGCTCCTTGATCTTCATCCTCTTGAATGGGCTTTGGAATTCATGTTTATTTATAAACTTGTGAATATTAGAGATTAATTAACCTCTTTGATTTTGATTTTTTATGACAATTTTTATTGATTTTTATTAACATTTTCGTATAAAAAGAAAACATTTTTTATGAAACTTGAGTTAATCACTTTATTTTTCCAGACTGCACTTTAGTTCTTGTACTAACTTGTAAAATTCATAACTTTCTGTAAAAAACGTTAAATTGAGCATGTGATACACCTATTAATCGGTCAGTGAGTTATTTATGTTGTGTCAAAATTTTAAAAGCTTTTAGTGACAACTCGAATTATGGTGAATTTTATGCTAAAACCGGTCAAAACAGGACCTTTATCCAATGTGTTCTTTGAAATCCAACTTACTAAACTTATTTTGAAGTGAATTTTGGTATGAACATTCTAGACCCCTTTTTATTTATTTTCTTATCTGAAGAGAAAATCAGTGTTCTAGAATTTAGTGATTTGCATAAACGTTGTTTGTAAAAATGAGATAAAATTGCATAAAATTCCTATAAATATGATTTTTATATCTTTGGAAAGCTAGTGATGTCTACTTTAAATTTGATGTTTTTTGTTTTATCTAAATGATATTATTTTTAACTTTATCGACAGAGCAAGCTTATGTGGTACTAGACAAAATCAGTTTTGCACAACAATGTTGTATGTTTTTTAATTAACTGTACAAAATTTGTTTTTTAGAAATTCCAAACCACAATTTCTGGAAACATCTTTAATTCATAGGAAAAATATTATGTCCTATAAACTATTCACATAATACAGACGAAGAATGAAATCAAATACGAAATTAAAACTGACCATAATTACAGCATCACATTTTCTTTTTATGTAGATGTTTATGCACAACTCTACTTGATTTTTTTTATAAAAACATGTTTTTGGTTATAAATAACAACTTGATTAACGAATATCACATAAGCACATAATTTCTAAGAGTCTCTCCATTAGAGTTGACTATTCTAGGTGAGGTGATTTAAGGTTGGGAACCTATTAGGACTTTCACATACCCAAATCACTCCAAAAACTAAAAAATGATAAGAGAAAACAAAGATAAAGTTAGCATGTGATTAAGAAGATAATTATGAAAATAACAAGAACTCTAACTTTACATTGCTAACTCAATGATGTACTTCCTTTTTGCAAAGTTTTTTTTTGTGATTTTCTTAATTTCTAACTGAGTTTCTAAATTCACTTAATTACTAACTTAAACCCTTTTTTGTGTTTTTCTTTTGATGAACTTCTTTACTTACTAATTATAACTTTTGCTTTCTCTTTTTGAATGATATTTTTCTTAGAGGGAGGGAATTAAGGAGAAGGAGAGTAGTATTGAGATTTCTTAGTTGTGAGAAGTTGTCCCTTTTGAAGTAAAAGAGGGGGTATTTATAGGAAAATGAGGTGATGAATTAGGGTTTGAAGAAGGTAGAAAATCAGATTTTTCACCCAAAAATCTGATTTTTAACATCCCATATTATCTTAAGGACATCACACCAATGACATCACCTTAATGACATCACTAAATCACCTCAAATCTTCCTACATCATCAAATTTATTGGAAATACCAATATTATTATTCTCTTTAGATTTGATTTTCATCTTTACACTAATGAGGCAAAATCCGAATTTTAGCTCGTCCTAAACATATCCAAATACGTAGAAATGCATTGAAAAACGTGAAGGAAAAGTTGACTGGGCAATTGCGCGAAGCGCAGGAGCCTGCGCTAGACACAGCCATGTGCGCTTGGCGCGCTGGCATGCGTCTGGCGCACGAAGCTATTGTCTTCGTGCGCTGGCGCATGATCATGCATCTTGCGTATGATCTTATGCCTAGCGCACATTTGATTCTGATTCTTATTCCTTTTCATAATTCTTATTCCTTAACTAATGGATAAAATGATGTGATTGGTGGTTGAAGAATATATTCTTATTCTTTATCCAATGGACAATGACTTGACCATCCAGAAAACTAATTACTACAGGTTTTGGGAGACGATTAAAATTCTGATGCCTAATTGCGACTCGTTTTTTTGTTTTTCGAAAAACTAACTTAAAACAATTAACGAAAACTCGTCAAATTAGTAAAGACGAGCATGATTATACTACAAATCATTTTATTAAACCGGTAGTTGTAGTTATTGACTACGTCCTACCGGAAATTATATTACTAAGTCGGAATTGTATGACTAAAATACGAAAAAGGAAAACCATACGACGGAATGAAACACCTTTGACGGGGAACGCGCTCCACAATACTTGACGGTTTTCGTTATTTTAATTTTTGTTCAAAATTTTTATTTTAAAATTTTATACGCAAAAGGGGTTCAAAATTTGGTGTCTACACAAATTTTATATTATGTTTATGAAAAATATGAGAATTCCTCTATTTTTGAATAGATGCTTCATTCTGACTTTTGTATTATTTACAGATTCTATTATGAAAATATTTTCCTACATAAGTGTAAAACTCAATGTTAGCAAACAAGATGTTGTTGAATTTGTTTTGACATATATTT
Source organism: Beta lomatogona (assembly GCA_947646795.1). Lineage (NCBI taxonomy): Eukaryota > Viridiplantae > Streptophyta > Magnoliopsida > Caryophyllales > Amaranthaceae > Beta > Beta lomatogona. Next base: position 2,203,097 of record CANSNZ010000480.1, read on the forward strand.
TCGAAATATCATTTTTTATAATTTTTAGTAATCGATAATTAGATCTATTAATGATCAAAGTAATATATTGGCAAATGTGCAAGTTAATATGGAGCATCAGAAGATATTTTTTAGTAAATTACTTCATCCGTACTAGAATGATCTGAGCACTTGTTGAAGAACGTAACTTAAGGTGATAAGTTCTAATTAATCTGGTTATCAAATGCTATTTTATTGACAAACAAGATGTGATAGGACTTCGTGATTGTAGACACATAATCGTGTCTCCCCATTTAAGGGTCCAATGATGAAATATACCGCGGTCTTAGTTGGCATGGCCCAATGGAGGAGCAGTCCGAATAACCAGGCAATACGTGTTTTAAAATAATATTATAAAAGCCCAATTAATCATTCATGATGATTAATTGTAAGTTCAACCAGTGAAATGTTTTTTAACGTCCATTTTAAAAGCCCAACTGAATATTTATTATTTTCATAAATATTTTTCTAATATTTATTGTTTTGATAAATATTTTTCCTAAAAGCTTTTATTATTATCTTTTACCCATAAAACAGATTTTAATCTCGAAAAATTCGATCTCTGGATTTTTACGGATAAAAATGGCATCTTGAAAGCAAGCGTAGCATATAAAAAGGAATATTCTGGAATTTGCGGCGGACGCGTCAGGCACTCTAATGAGCGCCTAACACGTGGACTTGTGACTCACACAGAGTCCTGCGCCTAGCGCAAGTCTTGTGTGAGACGCAAGATAAAATTTTATCTTTTCGAAAATGCGTTTCCATGTGCAAAGTTTTAACTGGATGGACCACGTCAGGCAGGCCAACCTACGCCTGACGCGTGTCCTCGCGCCTGCCACGTAGGCTTGCGCCTGGCGCAGGGCGTGCGTGAAGCACACGTGCTGGTTTGCCTATGAATACGGGCTGATTTCCCGAATCAAACACGACTTCTAATTATTATTTTTACGCACGCAAATACTCTCAAACACTCCGAAACATACTTCGAATACAAAGTATCCAAACACTTTTGATCTTCCACATTAATTCTTGTTCCTGATTCTACTATCTTACTGGTTCCAAGATTGCTTCGACTGAAGGTCATTACGCTCTTCGATCTAAACCGCATAGGTATAATCCTGAGGGCTCTTGAATAATCATATTTATTTTATTGAAGTTACTAACCTTCTTCTTGTCATGATGTAGATTCCTAATTAGTAACCGTGTTCCTTTTGTAAATTCTAACCTCTTTTCTTATATTTTCTGTATATAATGTTCATGTTATTATGATTGTCTTGCATGCATTTTTATCACCCACATGCTATTATGCTAAATAAGACCTAAAGAATTGTTCTAATTAATTCAGATAATTTGGACAACCTGCTAAAAACCTAGTAAAATGATTGTATAATAACTGGTCACTAAATAATTAGTCTTTTTGTGTGTTTCCTGAACCCATCTAGATTAATTATTTTAGGGCGCTTTAAAAAGTTGTTTGATTATTCTATTGCATAAAATCTGTTGTGAATTGTTATTTAGTAGAGGCCAGCAATGGGCAATATAGTTCCTGACTATATTGTACCCTCACCCCCGAACTCACTTTTTGGTTCCTGACCATCTATGGAGTCATGACGGGGAAATCTACATTGGATAAGTCCCTAAGATGTCCCTTCTGTTTCAATATACAATTAGGTTTCTGATTCTTCCTCTAAAGAATTGTTGGCGACTTCAAAACATATTTTTTAATAAAAGCTTAACAATGGGTTGGTCAAATAAACGCGCTCACACAGCGTGTAGGCATTTAAAGGAATTCAAAATCCACACCTACAGTGATTTTTTTTTTTATCAAATGAGAAAGAAGGATAAAAATTATTTTATTGACAGAGAGAGAGTGTGGGCCAAAGGTATATAAGAAAATTAATATAATAATAGTAGGACTATTAACTATAGGACCATGCGAAAAATGGAAATATTCAAATTAATTTGGGACAAATAAAAAAGGAAAGTGTTTAGACTATATTGGTTTTAATTCAAAGAAATAATAGTTATGATGACTAGGAAAATTTTTTCATGATAATTCTAACTACAGGGTCGTCCGCATTTAATAATGGAAAATTGGACAGGAATAAAATCCACCTTTGCCCAATCTACCAAAAATAATCCCACTTTTGGATTATTCTATAATAATCCTACCTTTGCATAATAACTTTTTTTTTGGTCCTAGGAACTTGTAACATGGTAAGCCGGTTAACCAAGTTAGTTTTCCTCCTAAACCTCTGAATTTCCCCCTAAACACCCATTGCAGCTAACTCTCCCTCTTCTTCTTTCTTCTTCCTTATTCCTTCTTCCTTCTTCCTTCTTCCTCTTCTTTAATTTTTTCTTCCTTAGCGACTGAATTGGACTAAGAGACAGAATTGCGGAACCAATTTTGGCGAAATTCGAGATTTTGCAGAGGCAGAAGGATTAGGGCACGCAATTGGGGAACTTTTATTAAATCAGGGTTAGTGTTCTTGGCACAATTTTAGTTGTTTCATTATGTTTTCAGTTAAAAATGCGTTGAATCATATGCTTCAATTGCTTTGTTAGGTTGTTATGTTGTGAGGCTTAAATTTTTGTTGACAATTTTAGTTGTTAGGTTGTTGTAGCTGTTATGGATGGCACTTGTACCAACAAATCTTGGCGTGGTGGGGCTTTTAGGAGAGATAAGCATGGGAACCTTTATATAAGTTGGGGCAGAAGGAAGATCCTTTGTTGTTGACCCTGATGAGCTTTGTTGGTTTTACTTGGTAAAGTTAGTTGTAAAATGTGGCAGTTATAAGGAGGGTGACACAATACACTACCTTCTACCTTGACTCAGTTTAAACAATGGGCTCAGAAAGGTCTTGAATAATGATGATGAGATTAGGGTAATGGGTGAGGTAGCTCTGAAGGCTAGGTGCATTGAGCTGTTTATTCAACATGGGGGAATATGACTTTGATAATGGCCAACAATCTGAGAAAAGCCTTAAGAGTAGGCCCAAAAACTTGAAACCTATGAGGGCCCAACATGTGACTGAAATTGGGAGGAATAAGGACACTGACTTCGGTAGTTCCCCAGAGATTCCTCCACCTTTGTGGCCCACTACTAAACGTTGAAAAACCCCAAACTGTGCAACACAAAGATTCCAACCCTACTTCAGAGGACATTTCACACCCCCATTAACATCTTAACCACTCCACTGTAGCAACCCTCAAACAGTTGGCAATTCTCCAGTTCCAGATAATTATGAGTGGGAGAATAATAGGCCAGATAGTCCATTAAGTTGGAATCAGTTGATAGGGTCAGATGAAAGTGAGGAAAACAATGATCCAAGGTATGAACCTGATGGTGAGGAAGAGTTCTCAGATTCTGATGATGGAAAAAAAGATGAAGAGGAGTTAGATGAGTTCACTCCTGGGAGTTAGATGTGTCAAAATCACGAGGTGGAGGAGAATATATTTGAAGACTTAGAGAAGTTGGACAACATTGAATTTGAAGATGTAAGTGATGATGATATTCAGACTGCAAGGGAGAGGGTGAAAGGCTACAATGAAGCTTCAGAGAGATGCACAAGAAGGGAAGCTATGTAGTCAAGGGAAGGGGGGAACACTGATAGTTAACCAAGATGACTGCCTTCGTGAGTATGAGGGATCTGATGAGGAGATGCACACACCACCACATAGTGGTGAGGAGGAAACGTTGCAAGAGAGGAGAAACAAAAATGGTCTGCTAGTGGGGAAGAACACTGATTTTTTAGTGTTTGGTTGGAAAGTTGGGCAGAGATTTGGATCCAGGGAAGAGTTCAAAGATTAAGTGGTAAAATTTGGGGTCTTACACGGGAGGATTTTGACTTTCACTCTTAGTAACAAGAATAGACAACAGAGACTTAGTGTGAAATGCATTGATTCTTGCCCTTTCAAGCTCTATGCTTCATGGGACTCTAGGAGGGTTGCTTTTGTGGTGAAGACAGTTGTGAATGAGCATACTTGCTCCAGGATCACGAGGAAAAACAAGCAGCTTAAAGCATCTTGGCTGACAGAGCAATTTTGGAGGTGTTCAAAAGCAGACCACACTGGCAGCCAAGGAAATTGTTGAAACAGTAAGGAGAGCATATAGGGTTATTTTAACAAAGGACTTTGCCTACAAGGTGAAGTATAGACCACATAGGAAACTGCATAGCTCAGTAAAGGAACACTACAATTGTACATGGAAGCCTTAAGGAAGTGTAGCCCCAATACGTATATGGATGTGGTGACTGTTGATGGATCATCTCCTCCCATTTTTTCAGAGACTTTTCATGTGTTTTGATGGTGTCAAGAAGGGTTTCCATGAGGGTTGTAGGCCAGTTATTTGTGTTGATGTATGCTTACTCAAGATTTTCTTAACAGTTGGGAGGGATGGCAAAGTTCAGATGTACCATATACTTGGTTGTGGTGGAGTGTGAAAACAATGACTCATGGCAGTGGTTCTTCATGCATATACAAACATGCCTTGACTTGCATGATGGAACATATGTGGTTCTTATTTATGATGAACACCAGGTAACATTCTCATCCTAATCTATGCAATTCTTGATTCATTGTTGGTTGAAGCCTACTAAATGATGAAATTTTGTAACTGAACTTAGACAATATTGTTTTCGCCCGAACATTTGTCAAATTACCAATATGCATGCCGCAGAGTATTGCGCCAAATGCATTAAGTTGCGCTGGCACAACACTCCTGCGCCAGACGCAAAGCCCGCGAGCCCCGCACATCTGTTGCTTGACAAGCAGTCTTTTCGTCTCATGCAAATTGGTCTTCTGACCACTGATCGTGTCAATAATTTGCGTCAATCAGTACGTCCTAAAATTCGTGCGTCCTAAACTGTTGTTATAATTAGTGCGTCTGTCTTCGCGTCTTGACATTATACAAGATTTATCAAAACATCGTCTAAACTGTGACGAACACGATGGTGGGCTCAGTACGCTAGACGCATGAGGATGCACCTGACGTTGCTGGCCCGCGCCAAACGCACTCTTTGCGCCACACGCAAAATCGTTACGTGGCGTATTGTCGTGCGTTTCTCGTTTTCCGTCACTTTAGGCAATGTGGTGATCAATTCCGTATAATACTTCGTGCATTTGAGTCATTGACTATTCAAAACATCTCGTGTTTAAATTCACCTAAAAAGAGAGTCTTTGTTTTCTTTTAGAGTTCCATCATCATTAGGTCTCACCTAGGTGCACGGTCATATTTTTATTTTTTGGAGAAAGTCGGATATTCCTATCCTCCCAACAACTTACCCCATCTTTAAGAAATTTTTTATTTTTTTTATTTTCCAAAACTGCATTTTGATTAGTGATAAACTCTTGCCAATATATCATGATCCATTTTCCTCCACAAAATAAAATCCATAACGTCCACTATGTCATTATCCATTTTGCCTCCACAAAATAAAATCCATAACGTCCACTATGTCATTATCCATTTTCCTCCACAAAATAAATTCATCATTATCCATAAATTCATATATCATCCACAAAATATATTTCCTTCCATAAATTTCCTCTCCTTTTGGCAGGAGTTTTGAACAAATTAAAATGATATTTTCGAAAATATTTTCATTCCTCACCCTATCCATTTCTGGAGTGCGTCCTAAGTCAATGTGTCCTTGTCAAACAGGGTAATTGAGAAAACATTCTCGATAGGTCGTCCACGTGCGCGAAAGGCTAGATCTGTTCCACCGGCTAAAGAACGATCAACTGTTGAAGCAACAATGGGTGACAAAAAGGCTACTGAATTGACTAATATCATCGAACGAATGGCTAAGAACTTGGAAGAGGTCACTCTCCGTCTGCACCAAGTTGAAAGTGGTGAAAATGCTGTATTCGCCAAACAAATGGAAAATGCTATTCAAAAAGTCACCAATAAGGAGTCCTACTTTGATTTGGATGAGAACAGTAAATTCAAGGGAAGACTACCTGAAAAGTTTTCCACGAGTGACTTTCCTAAGTTCAAGCCTACGGACAATCCCAAGTATCACTTGAGGAACTTCAAGGCCACTATGATCATTAAGTCTGTGGACCCTGAACTTTATCTAACGGTATTCCCAATGTCGTTGGACCCTGCCTGTCAAAACTGGTTCTACTCCCTGGACCCCAAACATGTTGAAACATGGGGTGATATCACTAGAGAGTTCATGATGCAATATGAACATAACACTGTAATCCAAACCTCACTAAGGGAATTGGAAGTGTTGAAGCAAGATAACAATGAAGGTTTTACCACCTACCTTAATAGGTAGAGGGAAAAGTCTGCTTACATGGTCTCCAGACCTACTGACAAGGACCTCGTCTGTATCTTTGTTAACAACTTGTTACCCAAGTACAAAACTCATCTCAAATACTTGGGTATCGATAATTTCACCAAGTTATACGACATAGGTGTGCAAATCGAAGATGACTTGTTGAAAAATGCCCAAAATGACAACAATCGTTATAAGGGCAATAATAACAACAAGAAGAATGATTACAGATCCACTTTTAAAGGTGGAGAGGTGAACCTTCTTGAGGCACCCCAAAGATCCTTCCAGAGGAATATGAGAAGGACATTCACTCCAATAGGCATGTCGTATGCCACCGCTTTCGATCGCCTTAACTCAAAAGGCGCTCTGTTTCCAATTGGACCGACTCCCGATCCAGAAGACAGTAAGAAAAGAGCAACTTGGGAAAAGGATTCTTACTGCAAATACCATAGAGGGAATGGTCATAAAACGGAGAACTGCTACACACTGAAGCATGCTATTCAAGACATGATTGACGAAGGTAGACTTCCCATTCCTCCCGCAGGGAAAAAGCCTAACAACCAAGATGGACCATTAAACAAAGTTCTGGCTATCTCTGAGGATCAATACTGCTATGATCCACTTCTCTTGAACGCACCAATGGGGGATCATGTCCCCGCTATCATTATTGCTAGCACCTCGCCAGATATCAATGGTATCTGGGATAGTGATGAAGACGACGAGTATATCACAGAAGAAAGTGACTATATAAGGTGAACATGTATCTCTCCACCTCTAGGACTATATGACGATGATGAAGTCATTAGTCCTAAAACCAATCGCTTTAATTTAGCAATGGATTGGTACAAAAGTGATGAGGAGGCAGTACGGGTACTTACTCGATCTGGAAGGCTAATTCAGCCTGTTCAAGATAGCCCTCCCACATCGTCTGCATCTCCCGAAGGGGTTCTTCCCAAAGAGAACTCTCTCATTCAACAGCTCATTAAAACAAAAGTTGACGTTAACATTTGGCAATTGATAGCTTCCTCTCATGGGCATCGCATGGCATTACTAAATGCCCTCACAAAGATGAACGTGTCATCTGACACTTCCCCTGAAGGACTGGTCATTTTCCTAACTGCTGATAAGCCAATCCGAGGAAACACTATTTCCTTTACTGATGATGACCTTCCTTTTGAAGGTAGCAAACACAACAAGGCCCTACATCTCACTGTAGCATGTGTGGGCATGAATGTCCCAATGACATTAGTAGACAATGGATCTGTCATTAAAGTATGTCCATTGCCAACTGCACGCTGCCTAGGTTTCAAAGATGAGGATTTCAGTCCATTCCATCAAGGCATCCGAGCATACGACTATTCTCGTCGTCAATTCTTGGGAACTATAGACCTAAACATCTCTGCAGGGGTTATAGAAAAGCGCACGATTTTCCAGGTCATTGATATTAAGGCCTCATTCAACTTACTATTAGGATGACCATGGCTTCATGAGCTTGGTGCGGTCCCATCTTCCTTGCATCAAAAGGTTAAGATGATTGTGGATGGCATTCCCATAACTCTCGATGCCTCTATAATGAAAGTACAAGTAATAGACAAATCCCTCATCCACATAGACCATGATGAGGAGGATGAAGATCTCCGTGGATTCGTTCCCGAGGAAGAGCCCTCATTGAAGAGGACTTGGTGTCATTTGATTTTGATTGCTTATCCAATTTAGCAGTCAACTATATCATGCGCAAGAAGGGACACTTCCCAGGCATGTCACTGGGTAATAAGAAGTCTAGAGCACCCCCTGTCACTGACTTTAAGTCAGTAGAAATTTTGTTTGGCTTAGGATACAAGCCCACCAGGAAGGAGCTCAGAGAACGTATTGCACAACGCATGGCATACCACAATACTAAGGATAAAGACAGTATCCCTTTTCCTCCCTATCAACCCACTCTGAATGGGCAATTTCTGAGGGAAGGAGAAGATTATCCCTGCTATGAATTCCCTGAACCATTCTATCAGGCTCAGGAGGGAGTGATCTACCACGGATTTGAAGTAATCCTGGATTGTCACTTTTTGGAAGAAGGGATTCCTGATCCCCAAATTATACAGTTCACTTAAGACTGTTTAGACTACAAGGCATTGGGACTTCTATTCGGTTAAGAACGAGTTAAATGCCCAAATAATACTGCTCATATCCAGGCTGTGCTACAAAATGAAGACTTCGACCCTGCTATGCTGATCACTCCTGCAAGTGGCGTCATGCAAGGATGGAGGAAGACTATCAAGCTGACTACTTTAAATGGAAAGAAGATGATCTTCACCACCGGGGAAGGACCAATGTTTGAAGAGTCCGAGTCATCTGAGTCAGAGTCTGAGTCTGAGTCTTAGTCTGTTGAGTCTAGTATCCCAGTTGGGGCTACTTCTAAGCCTGTTAATTCTAGTGTCCAAGTAGAGTCTTTAGCTCATGCTGAGTCATTGTTCAACCCTATGATTTCCGATTTCAATAATATGAACTCATTTGCTTATGACTTGTGCAATATCTCTACTTCCTCTTCTCATTCTCCTTCTAATTGCAACAACGAATCTGAAAAAGAAATAATTAAAGCAATGGAAGAACATGAAAATAAAACTCCAATAATTGAGGAAAAATAAAAAATTAATCTTCCAAATGATAATGAACCAGAGGAGGTAAGAATTGGATTAACTTTAAGCGAATACGAACACACTCAATTAATCAAAACGTTAGTTGAATATATCGACGTATTCGCATGGTCCTACCAGGACATGCCAGGCATTGATCGCGAAATTGCTCAGCATACCATTCCCCTAATCGAAGGGATGAAGCCTGTCAAACAAAAGTTGCGCAGAATGAAGCCAGATGTAGCCCTCAAAATCAAAAAAGAGGTCATTAAACAACTTAATGCAGGTTTAATAACAGACGCTAACTACCCTGACTGGATTGCTAATGTTGTGCCTAAAAAGGATGGGAGAGTTAGGATGTGCGTCGATTATAGAGACCTCAATAAAGCAAGTCCTAAAGACGGTTTCCCCTTACCTTACATAGACGTCCTAGTAGACAACACTGCCAACCATGCCCTTCTCTCTTTTATGGACGGGTATGCAGGGTATAATCAGGTAAAAATGGCCGACGTAGATATGGAAATGACTACCTTCATCACACCGTGGGGGACCTTTTGCTATACCGTTATGCCTTTTGGATTAAAAAACACTGGGGCCACCTATCAAAGAACTGCAACTACCCTTCTCCATGACATGATGCATAAAGAGGTAGAGGTTTACGTAGATGACATGATAGTCAAGTCCAAAGATAGAGAGGGACACCATACCGCTCTTGAGATGTTCTTCACGAGACTTCGCAAATACAACATGAGACGTAATCCACAAAAATGCGCCTTTGGGGTCACTTCTGGGAAACTCCTAGGTTATGTCATCAGTTCTAGAGGGATTGAAATTGACCCTACTAAAATAACGGCCATCATGACCACGCCTCCACCTAAGAATGAAAAACAAATAAGGGTGTAACACCCCGTCCTTCTACTACTAAGATTCTAAATAATATCTAATCAAGAACTACTAAAATGACGTTAGCGGAAATAACGTCGGGACGGTTATGCTACTCGAAAACAATAAATAAAGATAATTCCTCAAACTCAAAGTTTCATAACTTCAAAAGAGAATTAATATCCGAGTAAACATCATAATTCAAAAATAAAAGAAATATCCCAAATTGAACATATTATCAAAACCAAATACTATGAGACATGCAAGTCTCCCAAGAAAACTTAAATAAAGCTAAATGTCCTTGAATGCTATCCAAAAATAAGTCTCTCTATGGCCTATATAGAGTTCATCTACCAAAAACAGTACTAGGAGCTTCTTCTCACAAGCCTAGCAATCATTTCCATCTGCAAGGATATATTAAATAATTCCACAGTCAGTGGGGAGTAACTAGCAGTTCTCCCAGAACAATAGCAATCAAAGCACAATTCAGAGGTAGATTATTAAGAAAGGAATAACATGCAATCATTACATCAATAACATGCACATAGAAATCATAAAGCTCATAGATAAATCAAGAGATCATTAACAATAAGTAAACATGATATAGTGAGTGACATAATTCTAATATATATAAATAATAATAATAAATCAGAAATACAACAAGTTATTGAGTTAGAAACCGAACGCCAGTGATTCACAAATCACTTCCTAAGGTTTGTCAGATCGCAATCTCTAAGGTTTGTCAGATCGCAATCTCCAGGTCAGTCTATGGGCTTACGTTCCCCACTGCCTGTGTCTAAGAATGGCCAAACTCCCGATGCAGGGTAGAACACGCAGAACTCCCTGACTCTCGGACGACAACAATTAACCCAGGTGTACCCCTAGTTCGCAAACCAGGTGGTTGGCATGTTCTTCACCGGGGACTACATCTATCCCACCAGATATTCTTATCTCAAAATACACACATGCATATAATCCAAGTATCATTCATCTAAAATATTCATCAAAAAGGGATGCCACCCGGCCTTATACCCACAGTTCATCAAACAGTTCTTCATAATTACTCAAAATAAAACACTTATAAAATATTCAACAAATAACCCTCACAATAACACTTGAACATCCCCAAACATTATCAATGACAATATACTGGTTTTTACAGCAACCACAACTCAATCAAAGATACATCACCAATTAACCCTAAATCATATTCATTAAAAGAGTAATAACAATTAAATCATTTTCTTTCATAAATCAAACTTAAACATGTGGTTACCCAATGATACATACTGTATACTACTAAAAATCAGCAACCCAGAATATATTAAATTATGAATTAATTATGATTTACAAGCCCTCAAATAATTTAAAAATGTATCCTCAATTTCACAACAAAAACACCATAATAATTATTAAACTAATAATTTCGAGCAGTAAAATCATACAAAAATTATCATACGACCCTAATGGCTCTACTGACAAGATAAAATTTTATCTATAATTTTCAGACTCCAAAAGCATTTTTAACAGTTAATATACAGATTCCTCAAATAAGCCATTATAATAATTAAAAATATAAAAAGACGCCTAAAAATTACCAAAAATTTACATAACATGTAAAAACTCACGGAAAAACATAATATTCAAAGAAATTAATTTTTCTGCCTATACAAATAATTTCTATGAATTATATACTGACAGAACAGAAATTACAAAAACAGATATATCAATTAAATAAAACAGTAAACAGTAGGTAAAAATTATTCTAAGCATGGAATACATACTACGCATGTAACATGATCTAAGAAAAATAATTTCATCAAATTTAACAGTCGTTCAATAATTATTATGAAATTTAGCCAAAAACGCACAAAATACCAATTAAATCAAATAAATATTAAAAATCATGCAAAAATAATTTTTCTCTACGCAGTATTCACATAGCATGTGTCACGTATGTTCATATCAAATTTCGTCAAAAATTTCATTCAAAAAGTATTTTAGATAATTCCTAACGTAGTAATCTAATACCGAATTACACCCTAATCACTATGGTTCTAAGATAACAACTAGTTACCTGGATCGTCGGAGGCGAGCTGAAAACTTCTGGAAATTCTCAAAATAGGCGTGTGATCCTCTCCTTCTTCAAATCCCAAGCACCAAGTATAAGAAAAAGGCCACAAAAACAATTCACGAACAATTAACAAGGAGTAGAAATGAAGAAAATTTGAGAGAATGAAGATGATGATGGTGGCCGAAATATTTGGAGAATGGCAGCCAGGAGTTCTGATTTTCTAATCAGAATTTGAAGTGAATAAAGGGGTTTAAAGAGGTTTAATTAAAGGAAATCATTAGGGGGGTTATGGGGGTTATAAGGCATCAAAGAGTCACAAGAAGAATGAAAAGAAAAGAAAGAAGAGAAGGTTCTCCTTCTCCTTCACCTTGGCCGGCTGCCCCAAGCCCAACACACCCACAAAAACTTTCGGCCCAATTCAACAATGATCCATGCTTCAAAAACCCGCTACGCGATAAAACGATTAATTCCTAAATCGCGCCTAAACTTTGAAAATACTTAATAATAAAAATAATTCTAATAAATTATATTATAAATATAAATGAAATAAACACATTAACACGCCATAAAAATAAAAATAATAATTCGGCTCCCAAAATTATAAAATAAAAATAATTAATTTAGAGAAAATAATAGTTTTAGAGAAAATTCCTGCGAAAAACTAGGAGCAAAATTATGGGTTGTTACAAAGGGGTTTCTTAGGTAAAATCCAGTACATCAGTAGGTTCATCTCTAAACTGACCATGGTGTGTGAGGCCATCTTTATAAAGCTTAAGAAAAGTATCGCTGCCGAATGGGATGAGGATTGCCAAAAAGCCTTTCACAAAATCAAAGAATATTTATCCAACCCACCTATCTTAGCACCTGCCTTACCAGACATACCTTTAAGGCTTTACTTGACTGTGACTAAGACCGCGGCTGGGGCCATGTTAGCACAAAAGGTTGATGGGAAAGAGTGCGCCATTTACTACCTTAGTAAGAAGCTCTTAGACTACGAATCCCGTTACACCCCCTAAGAAAAGCTCTGTCTTGCACTAGTCTGGGCTACTAAGAAGCTTAGGCATTATATGTTACTCACACCATCCATATAGTGCCACGACTAGATCCCCTTAAATTCTTGCTCGAAAAGCCAGCCCTTAATGGTAGACTCTCCCGCTGGGTAGTAATGTTGGCCGAATTTGACTTAAAATTTATTCCTCATAAATCCATCAAAGGCAACGCTGTTTCCGACTTGTTAGCGGATTTCCCTGTAGATGGATCTCGCGAAGAATATGAATTTCCTGATGAAGACCTTCTCATGACGGAAGACGAAAGTTGGGCACTATACTTCGATGGTGCATCCAACCAAAAGGGATGTGGCGTCGGGGTACTCCTGGTATCACCTGAAGGCGAACACACTTCTCTTTCTGTTAAACTCGATTTCGATGTTACTAATAATGCAGCCGAGTACGAAGCATGTATCATAGGGCTCCAGGCCGCAGTATCCATCGACATCAAGAAACTAAGAGTATATGGTGATTCATCTTTGATCATCAATCAAATCTCTAAAAGATGGAAAGTTGGAAATGAAAGCCTCTTGCAATACCAAACTCATATAGAAACCATTGCTGAACAAATCCCTGAAATACAATATACATACCTTCCACGAGAAGAAACCCAATTTGCTGACGCTTTGGCCCGCTTAGCCTCTATGATTAGGATTCCTCGCACCATGCTAGAAATACCCTTTATCATTGAGAGACGACAAGAGCCTGCTTATGTTCATGCCTTAGACACTGAGCCAGATCCTATTCCTTCTAAACCCTGGTTTATTGATATTCTCAACTATTTAACAAAAACTGAATACCCACCTGGAGCTTCAACAAGAGCCCAGCATGCCTTAAGGCTCTTGGCCTCCCAATATGTCGAGTATAACAGGACACTACATAAAAGAACACCACAAGGCATGCACCTGCTCTGTATTGATAAACCTGATACCACAACGGTCATGGATCAAGTCCATAGCATAATTTGTGGCACGCATAAGAATGGTCGCATGTTAGTTCAAAAGATCATCCGCTTAGGTTATTACTGGACCACAATGGAGAAAGACTGTTACCTTTATGCTAAAACCTGTCCAAAATGCCAATTATGCGCTAACCTGCAACATGTCCTACCCTCCTTGTTATATACCTTCCCTTCACCTTGGCCATTTTCAACCTGGGGTATTGACATTATTGGTAAAATAACACCACCTGGTATTGGGGGGCATGAATTCATCCTTGTGGCCATAGATTACTTCACTAAATGGGTAGAAGCAGTATCCTATGCTAAATTGACAGCCAAACATGTCGCTGCCTTCTTAGAAAAGACCATAATTTGCCGCTATGGGGTACCCCACGAGATCATCAGTGACTAAGGTACCCATTTCAGACTGAATGTGAACAAGTCCTTGAAAAATATAGCATAAAACACCATCGTTCTTCCCCATATAGACCCCAAGCCAACGGTGTTGTGGAGGCTGCTAACAAAAATATCAAGGTTATTATCCAGAAAATGACCGAAAATTATAAAGATTGGCCCAATAAGCTACACTTTGCCTTATGGGGATACCGCACTTCTATCGGAACATCTACCGCAGCTACACCTTATTCTCTTGTCTATGGCATAGAAGCTGTTCAACATGTTGAACTAGAAATACCATCCCTATGCATTGTCCTAGAAAGTCAAATTCCTGAAGCTGACTTGGTCAAAGCTAGATTCGAAGAGCTCATCTTACTCGATGAACGAAGATTAGCTGTCTTGCATCATGCGCAAGTTTATTAAAATCGTATTGCGAGTTCTTACAATAAGAAGGTCAAACCCCGAAATATTAAGGAGGGCGACTTAGTGCTCAAATCATTAAAGAAAAATGTGTTAGATGCTCGAGGTAAATTCAGACCTACTTGGGCCGGTCCATACATTGTCAAAACAATCCTATCTGGAGGAGCAGCTCAACTCATTGACATGGACGGCACTGAATTTCATAATCTAACCAATCTTGATCAACTCAAGAAATTTTATGTGTAAAACACAACCAATTCTTTGATTGTTAGCAGTTATCCAATTTTTCATTAGCATGAACTACGAGCGGCCTGTTTCCTATTCGGATACGTAGGCAACCATGTACAAGGTTCGACCCCTTCATTAATCAAAACCTCATGCGGTTCATACGAGTTTACAGCAACAAAACAAAAAAATAATAGTATTTTATAATGGTTAATCGCGCCAAGCGCAACAATATTGCGCCTAACGCAGTAGAGCGCGCCAGACGCACCCATTTGCGTCTAACGCACTAACCCACTTTGCTGCTGGTTCGAACGTTTTTTCGGCATTCGTTAAGATGCTTAAATACAACAATATTTTGCGACATATTTAGGCTCACTTCGGTCTACATAAAAATAAACTTTGTTTTTATTAAAATTGCTGAATGAAAATAAAACATGAAACATAAGTTATGACTACACTATAGAATAACTATGTGGCATGAAAGCCTTATTGAAAGCAATAAATTAACATAAAAACAATAAGTCTGCAGACATTGTTGCAATCAGTCCTTCTTTTACTTCCCCTTCTCAGCCTTTTCTCCCTCAGTAGAAGTTTCTCCCTTTTCCATCTGTAGTTTTAGTCTAGGTGCCTTCCTTTTTTCCCAATACACCATAGGTTCCTTCCCTTTGCCTGTAGGAGTGTCTGTTTGTTGAGTCACCCTTCCTGTGTCAGCCCTTTCCCTGATTACTACGCCCCCTAAGTGTAGTCTTCTCTTTGTCGGTGGCATCCATGGCCCAAGTCGTTCCCGCGCTGGTGCTACCTTTGGCCCTAAACGTTCCTTCACAGAGGAAATTTTAGTAATAGGCTTCTGGCTACTCTTCCCTACAGATGAGTGTCCAACTGGTCTATTTCCCCTGTTATCCAAAGTCTCAAAATTTTTCCCCACGGTTCGGGGAGTAAACTTCCGCTTCTTTGTCACTTCGGCGGACTCCTTCACCCTCATCTCTTTCCTAACAAGCAGGGTCCTTAGTCAGCATCCATACGATATAACTCTTAGACACCTTCTCAAATTCGATTCTTTCCTGGGTATACCAAAGTGGGCGCTCTCCCCAATATTTCTCCCACCTCCTAATTCCACTCCAGGTCAGACCATATATTTTTGGAGAAGTAGTGTCTTCAGCAGGGATTAGTTGGCGGTACCCATATTGTCTCAAAACCCTCGACGGAAAATAAAAGGTCATGGTATACAGACTACACAACCTCACATAGGGTGAATCATCATGAATCCCTACCATGGACCCAATCCTTCACCATGGCACTACCTATCTGACACTCAGCTCATCATCCCCAAATAAAAGGGTCCAGTCTTCAAAAGATTTATTTGTGAATATTTTCTTCCTGCCAATGAAACCCTTCTTATTATATCTCTCCATATTCTCGGGAGGATAAATCAACCTCAAAAGTTCCATAAGCCAGATCTGCATCAGCAAATAAAATATATATTATTATTGCTTCCCGACGAGTAATAATACATATACACTATTTCATTATTGCTTCTCAAAGAGTAATAATACGTGCACAACCTTTATTGCTTCATGATGAGTGCTAATAAGTACAATCTCATATTACTTCCTATAAAGTAATACTACGAGTGTCCCCACATCCGCGCCTGACACACAACACTGCGCCAGATGCACACTATGAGTGACAGACACAAGCACACGCGCCCGACGCAACAATATGCGCCCAACGCAAATTCCTTTTCAATATTTTCTTCGTTTTTGTTGGGATGTAATATCATAAGTCCATTATTCAATAACAGTCGTCATAATCAGAAAAATTTATTATGTTTTATTACTTCGCATAGAGTCACAATATGGCCAAATATAATACAAAAGAAGACGAAAAAATATTTCTTTGGTTCATGACTAAAAAAATATATTTTTACTTGTAACAGTAGGGGGCTCCCCGAAAACTGCCCTTTTGGGTCCTTCTTCACAGCATCCAGACTAGAGATCATCTCCCCTACGCAAAGTGGCATCGGTGTCCTTCCTACCTCCAGTTGCTCTGTTACAGTAATCAACGAGGCAAAACCAGCACCATTGTCCCCGTTCACAAACAGAAAACGACTAAGCATGCAAAATACCAGCGCCCGCATACGATAAATCTGTCTAGCCCTTTCAGTAGGAGGACTATTCATTGCAGCTAACCTAGTCAAATTAACCCTCCTCCCATACACAATTTCGGACATATTTTCTTCCTTTAAATCCATGAACCTCTCAAAGTCCTTAAAAAATAATCCTCCAAAGAAGGGACACAGGGCAATTGACTACAGGGTCATCCAATTATAGCACCAAATTCGTCCACCAAAATCATTAATTCGTGGTTCCCAAAGCATAAACAGTGATTGGCAACATCCTAAAAATTAACAGCTGCATAAAGGAAATTATAATCCAACTGTACAAACCTCAGGGATGCCAATACATCCATATGTCGCCTCCCCAACTCATGTTTCTCAGCAATAGTCAGCGACGACAACCACCCACTAAGAGTTGGTTCAAAAGCCATAGCAAACAGTCAAAAGTGACAGAGAAGTATAGAGAGGAATAGCACTCGTAATACTGAAATAACGCACAAATTCTCCTATTTATAATGGATTTGCATCTCAACTCTAAACGGATTCGGACTTACCGTTCCAGATGGAAAACGCGTTACACGCTAAATTTGCGCCTAGCGCACAAGAGCGCGCCAGACGCTGCTACAAGCCTGCGCCCAGCGCACGATCTAGCGCCAGACGCCAAGGCTGCGACGCACGCCGCAAACGTGCGCTCAACGCACAACTTCGATTCACATGTGTTGACTCGGATTATGATCTCTCACAAGATTTCGGGCCACTCATCCTCCACTTCGGATAAAAAACTGTTTTTTTACTTAATGTCCACGTTTTTGGTTAATTTTTGTAAACCCACCCGCCCAAACCCTTTTCGCTCTCCTCATTTTTTTTTTGTTGGGAGAAGGTCGGCTACGCTCCATTCAAATTTGCTTAAAACTGAGTCGGTCGCATTGCATTTATACACGGCATTTTAGAATAAAAGTCATTGCTAACAAAATCTCACTAACAAACATGGAAAAGAAACAACACCAATGATCATATAATGTTTGAACCAAAGACGAAATACATATCAACATACAAAATATACATTATAACAAAAGTGCAGGCCACAGGTACACAAGAGTAAAGTAATGCAGACATCTAAGAGGAAGGAGGATCCTGCTCCCTCGATGAGGAGTCCTCCGGTTCTTCAACTACGTGATAGCCTATCCCAGGCTGCATGAAAGGAGGTATAGGCGGAGTCGGTCGCATGGGAGACAACTGCTGCATCCCCAACATCTGTTGTTGCATCTGTAACAACTGCATCTGTTGCATCTGTTGCATCCGCATATGCTCCATCCACATCGGAGAAGGCACAGGGCATAGATCAGGCCTGGCGCCCCCCATAAAGTCCATATTGCCAACATCAAACTACCTAGTAAGCGGACCCATCGGAGGCCTCTCAGATGTCGACTCTCGGGGAGTATGAGGCGAAAGCCTAGACTGGGTCGATACCCTCACCTCGGGACGAGGCCCACTCTCCTAAGGACGACGCTGCACAAAATGTCACAAAGCATTAGCAAAACGAATACAACAAAAAAAATACAACCAAAGCACAATATGTCAGTCTACCTGGCTATGCGCGTCGCTGCGGCGGCAGGACATGCTCCTCTTAAGCTTGGCCATCCCATGCTTCAGCAAGTCAACCACTCGGAGAATCTGAACGACAGTCTCCCGAGGAACCTGGAAATAAACAGTACATAAGTCACTACAAGCAAGATGAATAATGAAAGTTCCTGACTTTCAACACTTACCGAGCTCACATGGGGCGGCATAGCACGAACAGCGTGTTGCTCTGCCTCTGGGGCAACATCAATCATCTCCTCAACAAGCCCGGAATCTCCAGTATACCGGATTCTCAGATCCGGAACGAAAGAGATACGAGCCGCAACAGCCTCCTGGCAAAAGCAAGAAAGCAATGACATGCAATACTTTGATCATGTCAAAGTAAACAAAAAACAAGCAAACTCAATGTGCATACCTCGTTGAACTTGACAGGAGGGGCCAAGCGAGGCAAAAGGATAGCTTGGTAATCGCGATCACGAAAAACAAAGTCGTGATAGCTCACCCGAAGCGTCGCCCCTCTCTCGATAGCCTGATCAAGAGCAACCCTGTCCATCATAGTGACAGGGGGGTCATGAGGCACCAGTAATAGCCTCGTCCCGTCGTGCTGACAGGTCACCCTCTTACCCAGATACCACACAGGGTATGACTCTCCGTGAAAATTGACCCTCTCACGAGTCAGAGTGCGGGCCCTATGAGCCCAAGCCGACATCTCCGGAAACGACACCCAAGGATAAGAGGTAACCTTAAGAGCAAAGAAAAGTTAGCATCTGCTACGTATACCCAAGGGACAAGATTGATTCACTACGATTACCTTGTCGTCCTTGACTCACCAGATAACCTTCCGGACACTCTCCACAGCACCATATCGCATCATCCCGCGCTCCGCCCAGGACAAGCCGGCAGGAAATGTAGGGTCACGAACCCTTTCCGGGGCCAATGTCGAAAAATACTCATAGAACCAAATCTGTAACAATAAGATCACCTTAGTACTGATCAAGATACCGAGACAAAAGATGGACGAGGTGTACAATCATACCTCCAGAAGTCTCCATGGACCAAAAAGGGAGACTGGCCCACCATCACTCAACTGCCTGCAAGCAGTACGCATGCAGTACAAGAGACTGCAATAGCCCAGCTCGGCCCAGTCATAGGTCGACACCTGAGACAACTCCCACAAGGGTTGTAGATATCGCGTCGAGACGCGGGATCCCTTATGAGTGCGCAACAGGCCACAGACGGCTAACCACAGCAGAATGCGTACCTTCTGCTCCTCAGTAGTCCCATGAAGGGTGAGTCCTCTAGCCACTTTAGACCGGGGAGCATAAGACGAATTTGGAGGAAGCATATCGGCAACCGGGCCGATCAAACCTCGAACCACCGCCGACTTGAACAGCAACGAATCACCTATCGGCACCCGGACGGCGGTAAAAGACAAGCCGAAAATCAATGAGAAATCTAGCGGGGTGATGGTCAACTCCCCACGACGCATGTGAAAGGAGTTGGTAGTATCCCACCACCACTCCAACAAACCTCGGACGACAATCTAAGAGGAATGGACCTCTCCATACTCTCATAAACATCGAGAAAAGAGGACAGGCCACTCTGCTCGATGAGGACAGCTCGATCTCAGACCTCTCGGACTTTCCTTAGCTAGGCAAAGTCAAAAGTCCCAAAATGACGAGTATTACCCTCGTCCTGCAAATGTAAGAACAATCAATAAAATGCCTAGGCTATCGTATAAAATGAAGTCGACGTAACGCGGAATACTTACGACGCCTGAGAGAGGGCGATGTGAAATATGATGCTCCGGGTCAAAGTATAGCTGGTCGGGAGTCCACCCCACGGCCTTCCACGCCCTCCTAGATCCTGACGCTGCCCTACCATCATCCTCCCCACCCGACTCTTCCGACGACATGCTAATCGAATTGAACATCACAAACGAAACTAAGAATCAAAGAGTTTCCGACTCTAAGCTACCAGATTTCATCAATCGGTAAAAAAAAAAAAAAACCTTCATTATTCATAAAGCGTCACCATTACATGAGATTCCCAGAATCCATTGTACAACAGTAAAATGGGTTCATTGCCTAAAACATGATTTCTACCAGCAGAGTCATTACACATTCAAAGTTCCCTAAGCTACGCTAATCCTGATTTTGAGGTTCATCATCTCAGAATTATCATCACATGTCAAAATTCCCTAAACATATTTCTAAGTTCCGGATTTAGAAATTACACCAAGCAATATAATTCTAGATTCATGATCTACAGAATTATTTAACAACGAACTCACATGAAACGAGTATCAAACTCGTGATGAACAACAAAACTGCCGGAGAAGTCGCCGGAGCTCGCCGGAATAATCGCCGAAACTCGCCGGCAGCAGCGCGCGTCGCCTAGTCCGAAAACTACCCACAATGGTCAATATTTTCGGCCTCCAACATAAAAAAAAAAAAAGAAAAGAGAAAAAAAAATATATAATAAAAATTCCGGCGAGTGGAAAAAGCTAAAAAGACATGGAGACATACCTGAAAAGCCGGCAACCCGCCCGGAAACTCGCCGGAAAACAGTCCAAAAAGGGGTCGAGATTTTCGCACCCCAAATCTGGCGAAAAGTGC
The DNA here is from genome assembly GCA_947646795.1 of Beta lomatogona. Classification (NCBI taxonomy): domain Eukaryota; kingdom Viridiplantae; phylum Streptophyta; class Magnoliopsida; order Caryophyllales; family Amaranthaceae; genus Beta; species Beta lomatogona. The sequence continues at coordinate 2,224,324 of CANSNZ010000480.1, forward strand.
TCAAAAATTCCCGAAATCACCGCAAAAGTAACAATCAAGCGAAAATAATCACTCCTCTAAAGTAGATCTGAAGAAATGCTAGAGAAATAAGGAGTTTTAGACTTCGAAATTTCAAAAATAGAGTTGGACTTAGGAGAGAGAGAGAAATGAAAGAAAATGGCGGAGAAGGAGAGAAATGAGAGAGAAGAATGTCGCCCGTGTTTCTTTAGGTCATTTAATGACCTGCGCCCAGCGCGCCACATGCGCCTCAAGCACCGCGTCTAACGCGAAAAATTGCGCCTAGCGCAAATAACACGCCAAGCGCAGGTCTGTGCGGCTGGCGCACAGCCCCATGCAACACGCTTGCGGGCTTCTTAGCCAAGTGGGGCCCACACACCTAATTCCGAATAAATTCAAATGTTCGTTACGACATTGCGCGCGACAACTCAACTATCTTTCAAAAGTTTGTAAAAATACAATTTTGACATCCTACAAATTCTCAATGCATGTCATTCAAGAAACGATGAATAGTCAGAAAAATCAATGACGGCACACAAACCTTTAACAACGGGACACAAACCATTGGGTCTGCAGATCACTTTCAATCAACTACATCATTTGTCTAGGAGCGGGACAAACGACATACTGCTCAGCCCCGTAGAGTGGGATGCAAATACTCTACATTATTTGTCTAGGAGCGGGACAAACGACATACTACTGAGCCCCGTAGAGCGGGAAGCAAATACTCTACATCATTTGTCTGGGAGCGGGACAAACAACATACTGCTCACCCCCGTAGAGTGGGATGCAAATACTCTACATCATTTGTCTGGGAGTGGGACAAACAACATATTGCTCAGCCCCGTGGAGTGGGATACAAATACTCTACATCATTTGTCTGGGAGCGGGACAAACGACATAGTGCTCAGCCCCGTGGAGTGGGATACAAATACTTTACATCATTTGTCTGCGAGCGGGACAAACGACATACATCTCAGCCCCGTGGAGTGGGATACAAATACTCTACACCATTTGTCTTGGAGCGGGACAAACGACATACTGCTCAGCCCCGTGGAGTGGGATACAAATACTCTACACTACATCACTTGTCTGGGAGCAGGACCAACCAACAGCTCAGCCTTGTGGAGCGGGATACAAATGCTCTACAACATCTATTTCATTTCCACCTATCATTTCATTTTTGCAAATTTACAATTACTTTGCAAATATGCTTCACACATGTATGTTCCTGAAACTTTCATTTGTTTTGCAGGTACTGGCGCAAAAGGGTGATTTTGGATTGCAGAGCATCTAGAATCATTCTCCGACCCGACACGTGTACTTTGACTTTCGGTTTTACAAACCTCGGTCAAAGTGGGGATTCTGTAGACACATAATCGTGTCTCCCCATTTAAGGGTCCAATGATGAAATGTACCGCGGTCTTAGTTGGCATGGCCCAATGGAGGAGCAGTCCGAATAACCAAGCAATACGTGTTTTAAAATAATATTATAAAAGCCCAATTAATCATTCATGATGATTAATTGTAAGTTCAACCAGTGAAATGTTTTTTAACGTCCATTTTAAAAGCCCAACTGAATATTTATTATTTTCATAAATATTTTTCTAATATTTATTGTTTTGATAAATATTTTTCCTAAAAGCTTTTATTATTATCTTTTACCCATAAAACAGATTTTTATCTCGGAAAATTCGATCTCCGGATTTTTACGGATAAAAATGGCATCTTGAAAGCAAGCGTAGCATATATTCTGGAATATTCGGAATTTGCGGCGGACGCGGCAGCTGCGCTCAGCGTGCCACGTGTGTCCAACATATTGGCCATATCGCGTCAGGCACTCCAATGAGCGCCTAACACGTGGACTTGTGACTCACACAGAGTCCTGCGCCTAGCGCAAGTCTTGTGTGAGATGCAAGATAAAATTTTCTCTTTTCGAAAACGCGTTTCCATGTGCAAAGTTTTAACTGGATGGACCACGTCAGGCAGGCCAACCTGCGCCTGACGCGTGTCCTCGCGCCTGCCACGTAGGCTTGCGCCTGGCAGAGGGCGTGCGTGAAGCGCACGTGCTGGTTTGCCTATAAATACGGGCTGATTTCCCGAATCAAACACGACTTCGATTTATTATTTTTACGCACGCAAATACTCTCAAACACTCCAAAACATACTTCGAATACAAAACATCCAAACACTTTTGATCTTCCACATTAATTCTTGTTCCTGATTCTACTATATTCCTGGTTCCAAGATTGCTTCGACTGAAGGTCACTACGCTCTTCGATCTATACCGCATAGGTATAATCCTGAGGGCTCTTGAATAATCATATTTATTTTATTGAAGTTACTAACCTTTTTCTTGTCATGATGTAGATTCCTAATTAATAACCGTGTTCCGTTTGTAAATTCTAACCTCTTTTCTTATATTTTCTGTATATAATGTTCATGTTATTATGATTGTCTTGCATGTCTTTTTATCACCACATGTTATTATGCTAAATAAGACCTAAAGAATTGTTCTAATTAATTCAAATAATTTGGACAACCTGCGAGAAACCTTGTAAAATGATTGTATAATAACTGATCACTAAATAATTAGTCTTTTTGTGTGTTTCCTGAACCCATCTAGATTAATTATTTTAGGGTGCTTTAAAAAGTTGTTTGATTATTCTATTGCATAAAATCTGCTGTGAATTGTTATTTAGTAGAGGCCAGCAATGGGCAATATAGTTCCTGACTATATTGTACCCTCACCCCCGAACTCACTTTTTGGTTCCTGACCATCTATGGAGTCATGACGGGGAAATCTACATTGGATAAGTCCCTAAGATGTCCCTTCTGTTTTAATATACAATTAGGTTTATGATTCTTCCTCTAAAGAATTGTTGGCGACTTCAAAACATATTTTCTAATAAAACCTTAACAATGGGGTGGTCAAATAAACGTGCTCACACCGCGTGTAGGAATTTAAAGGAATTCAAAATCCACGCCTACAGTGATGTATTTTTTTTATCAAATGAGAGAGATAGTTGAAAATTATTTTATTGACAGAGAGAGAGTGTGGGCCAAAGGTATATAAGAAAATTAATATAATAATAGTAGGACTATTAACTGTAGGACCATGCGAAAAATGGAAATATTCAAATTAATTTGGGACAAATAAAAAAGAAAAGTGTTTAGACTATATTGGTTTTAATTCAAAGAGATAATAGTTATGATGACTAGGAAAATTTTATCATAATAATTCTAACTACAAGGTCGTCCGCATTAAATAATGGAAAATTGGACAGGAATAAAATCCACCTTTGCCCAATCTACCAAAAATAATCCCACCTTTGGATTATTCTATAATAATCCTACCTTTGCATAATAACTTTTTTTTTGTCCTAGGAACTTGTAACTTGGTAAACCGGTTAACCAAGTTAGTTTTCCTCCTAAAACTCTGAAATTCCCCCTAAACTCCCATTACAGCTAGCTCTCCCTCTTCTTCTTTCTTCTTTCTTCTTCCTTCTTCCTTCTTCCTTATTCCTTCTTCCTTCTTCCTTGTTCCTTCTTCCTTGTTCCTTCTTCCTCTTCTTTAATTTTTTCTTCCTTAGCGACTAAATTGGACTGAGAGACAGAATTGCGGAACTAATTTTGGCGAAATTCGAGATTTTGCAGAGGCAGAAGGATTAGGGCACGCAATTGGGGAACTTTTGTTAAATCAAGGTTAGTGGTCTTGGCACATTTTTAGTTGTTTCATTATGTTTTCAGTGAAAAATGCGTTGAATGATATGCTTCAATTGCTTTGTTATGTTGTTATGTTGTGAGGCTTAAATTTTTGTTGACAATTTTAGTTGTTAGGTTGTTGTAGCTGTTATGGATGGCACTTGTACCTTCAAATTTTGGCATGGTGGGGTGTTTAGGAGAGATAAGCATGGAAACCTTATATAAGTTGGGGCAGAAGGAAGATCCTTTGTTGTTGACCCTGATGAGCTTTGTTGGTTTTACTTGGTAAAGTTAGCTGTAAAATGTGGGAGTTATAAGGAGGGTGACACAATACATTACCTTCTACCTAGACTCAGTTTAAACAATGTGCTCAGAAAGGTCTTGAATAATGATGATGAGATTAGGGCAATGGGTGAGGTAGCTCTGAAGGCTAGGTGCATTGAGCTATTTATTCAACATGGGGGAATACGACTTTGATAATGGCCAACAATTTGAGAAAAGCCTTAAGACTAGGCCTAAAAAATTGACACCTATGAGGGCCCAACATGTGACTGAAATTAGGAGGAATAAGGACACTGACTTGGGTAGTTCCCAAGAGATTCCTCCACCTTTGTGCCCCACTACTAAACATTGAAAAACCCCCAACTATGCAGCATAAAGATTCCAACCCTACTTCAGAGGACATTTCACACCCCCATTAACATCTTAACCACTCCACTGTAGCAACCCTCAAACAGTTGGCAATTCTCCAGTTTCAGATAATTATGAGTGGGAGAATAATAGGCCAGATAGTCCATTAAGTTGGAATCAGTTGATAGGGTCTGATGAAAGTGAGGAAAACAATGATCCATGGTATGAACCTGTTGGTGAGGAAGAGTTCTCAGATTCTGATGATGGAAAAAGAGCTGAAGAGGAGTTAGATGAGTTCACTCCTGGGAGTTAGATGTGTCAAAATCACGAGGTGGAGGAGAATATATTTGAAGACTTGGAGAAGTTGGACAACATTGAATTTGAAGATGTAAGTGATGATGATATTCAGACTGCAAGGGAGAGGGTGAAAGGCTACAACGAAGCTTCAGAGAGATGCACAAGAAAGGAAGCTATGTAGTCAAGAGAAGGGGGGAACACTGATAGTTAACCAAGATGACTGCCTTAGTGAGTATGAGGGATCTGATGAGGAGATGCACACACCACCACATAGTGGTGAGGAGGAAACGTTGCAAGAGAGGAGAAACAAAAATGGTCTGCTAGTGGGGAAGAACACTGATTTTTTAGTGTTTGGTTGGAAAGTTGGGCAGAGATTTGGATCCAGGGAAGAGTTCAAAGATTCAGTGGTAAAATTTGGGGTCTTACACGGGAGGATTTTGCCTTTCACTCTTAGTAACAAGAATAGACAACAAAGACTTAGTGTAAAATGCATTGATTCTTTCCCTTTCAAGCTCTATGCTTCATGGGACTCTAGGAGGGTTGCTTTTGTGGTGAAGACAGTTGTGAATGAGCATACTTGCTCCAGGAACACGAGGAAAAACAAGTAGCTTAAAGCATCTTGGCTGACAGAGCAATTTTGGAGGTGTTCAAAAGCAGACCACACTGGCAGCCAAGGAAATTGTTGAAACAGTACGGAGAGCATATAGGGTTATTGTGACAAAGGACTTTGCCTACAAGGTGAAGCATAGAGCACATAGGAAATTGCATAGCTCAGTGAAGGAACACTACAATTGTACATGGAAGCCTTAAGGAAGTGTAGCCCCAATACGTATATGGATATGGTGACTGTTGATGGATCATCTCCTCCCATTTTTCAGAGACTTTTCATGTGTTTTGATGGTGTCAAGAAGGGCTTCCATGAGGGTTGTAGGCCAGTTATTTGTGTTGATGTTTGCTTACTCAAGACTTTCTTAACAGTTGGGAGGGATGGCAAAGATCAGATGTACCATATAGCTTGGTTGTGGTGGAGGATGAAAACAATGACTCATGGCAGTGGTTCTTCAAGCATATACAAACCTGCCTTGACTTGCATGATGGAACAGATGTGGTTCTTATTTATGATGAACACCTTGTAACATTCTCATCCTAATCTATGCAATTCTTGATTTATTGTTGCTTGAAGCCTACTAATTGATGAAATTTTGTAACTGAACTTAGACAATATTGAATGGTGTTAAGGAAGTCTTCCCTCAACCTGAACATAGGCACTGTGCAAGGCATATCTTTGCCCATTGGCACAAATCATTAAGAGGAGATGACATGAAGCTCAAATTCTGGACTATTGCAAAGGCATACAACACTATTGACTACAAGGAGGCACTTGATTATCTTGCAAAGGAGAATCCTACAGCAACAACGGCCTTTCAAGGGTATAACCCTAAGGTATTCTACAAAGCCTTCTTGTCAACATCATGCAAAGCTGATGTTATAACCAGTAACATGGCTGAAACATTCAATGCTTACATCATCAATGCAAGAGCCAAGCACTTACTATACATGCTTGAGGATATTAGTGCTAAAAAACAAGCCATAGAGAAGTGCACCTCAACTGTATCCCCTAGGATACAACGAAAGCTAGAGACGGAGAAAGAAGCAGTTGCCAATTGTGAAGTCCTTCCTTCAAGCATGACTTTATTCCAAGTGAATCATTTCTTTATGAACTAAATAGTTTATTTGGAAGCCAGAACTTGTACCTGTAGAAATTGGGACATGGTAGGCATACCTTGCTGCCATGTTGCGGCTACTATCTTCTTTTGCTACTAATAAGCTCCTGAAGACTATGTTGCTCATTGCTACAAAAGGGATGTGTACCTCAAAGCCTATGCTAACTCAATACCACTACTCACTAGTGAAAGGCAGTGGCCCCTAGTGGAGCAGCAAATTGACCCTCCACCTATTAAAATGGGTCAGGGAGGCCAAGAAAGAATAGGAAGAAGGACCCTTTTGAGGATCCCAAAAGGATTGGTAAGCTTACTAAGCATGGGATGGAAATGACTTGCACCATATGTAAGAAGAAGGGTCACAACAAAAGATCATGTCCAAATAAGGCTACTGCAGTTGCACAAGAACCTCCACTAAAAAGATCTAGAGGGAGGCTAAGGCTACATCAACCTAATGAAGCAAGAACAAGTGTCCCCCTATTTCAGAGTCACATGCTCAGCATCATGGTGTAACAGCTGAGCTAAGTAGAATTGGGAGAGGAGGAAGAGTGATAATGGGTGGAAGAGAAGTAGGGGTGTAGCAATTGTAGGTGGAAGAGGAAGTAGAGGTGGAACAACTTCAGGTGGAAGAGGAAATGGAAGAGGGAATGGAAGGGGAGATGGAAGTGAGAATGGAAGAGGGGAAACTGCATCTGGCAGGGGTGATGAGAGGTAGGGTGGCAGAAGTGGGGGAGGAAGGAACCATCATCCAGCTGGAGTAGGAGTCCTTTTTGGATCATATGGTACACCTCAAATGGTGCATCCAACTCTTGTATCTACTTCTCAAAATCAAAACCTCAATCAAGCATCATCATCAAACTTCTCTCAGATTTGAGGTTTTGTGTTAGTGTGTATTCAAACCATGTTTATTTTAATTAGATGTTTTAGCATGTATTTTGGTTAGCAATGTAGAACACGAAGCTTAAATTTTTTGTTCAAATGTATTGTACTTGGAAACATAAGTTTTTGGTTGAAATTGTTTGAGATTTGTCAAGTGTGGCTATGTAATGCATAAACAATATAATCTTAATTGCCAAATTAATCACTTGCATATATTAGAACTTTCAAATAGTGGTTCCCAACTACATAAAACAATCATCATCAAAGTTCCCTAAATCAACCATGTTAAACATCATACATCCAGAAAACTACAAGATCAAACCCCCTAAAGCTAATACAAGATCCAAAAAACTACCAATCATAAAACCTACCATCAGCCATTTACCAAGTAAATCATCCAAAAAATAACAACCAACTGCCACTCCCAACCAACACCATAGCAAAAATGCACCAAGACAGGGCTAGTGCCATCAGTAACTTCCTCTCAGTGGGCAACTTCATGAGCTTCTCATTGATATCCTCCAGAAGCTCAACCTTCTTGCACAATTCTTCTTTCACAAATTCAAGCTCATTAATGGTCGTGTCCCTTTGATGCACCTTCTCCCGCAATTCTTGAATTTTGTTGCCCTGATCTTCCCACTGGTGGAAAAGTTGGAAACCACAATCACCCTGACTCAAAGAACACACATTGAAATTACTAACATAATTCAACACAATTTAGGTGAAATAGGAAGAAGAATCACTTACCCTCAAGTATGGACACACAAAAAATTTCTTCCCTGCGTTGGTCCCTTGTAGGTGACCATCTTCACTTGCGCAGGTTCGTTGTGGTAGCACGTGACAAGAGTCTCCAATGATTGAGTGCTTGTAGAGTCTGCCATTGAAAGAAGGAGAAAAAGCGAGAAAGAAATAAACAGGGAGAAAGAGGGCAGAACAGCGAGAAAGAGATGAACATGGAGGAAGAGGGGAGGTGTGTATTTATGAGAATAGATTATGGTTGGGTATTAATTAGAGCATCAATGGTAAAAATTCAAAATATAATTAAAAAATGTAAAAACGGGATAAATAACAAAGCTAACTGGTTGTTACCAGTCAATATGTTCCTAGGGCAAAAAAAAGTTAATATGCAAAGGTAGGATTATTACAAAATAATCCAAAGGTGGGATTATTTTTTGGCAGATCGGGCAAAGGTGGGATTATTCCTGTCCAATTTTCCTTTAATAATCTCAACTATATATATTATTTTAAAAGAATCTTAACTATTGGGCATGTCTTCCAAAATAACATGCTATGACTTGTGATCAGTTGAATCTCAATTAATAATTTTATTACTAGTGGTTTCTCTAGAGAGTGCTTGTTTTGGAGCAAAATATTTTCTTAGAAAGATGTTTTTTTTTCATCTTTCTTTATTTGGTTTGTAAATGGTGGAAAATAGTTTTCTCTAGAGTATAAATTTTTTACTCCCTAAAGAAAGGAATGCCATATTTTACCTTCTTCTCATTCTTTCACTCCCTTCCATTTCATTCTTGTTTTCTCTAGAATGTAAAATAATATTTCATACTATTGTTGCAACATTTTAAAATTTTAAAATCTTATAATCATGATATATAAACTTATAAATACGTAAATGAAACAAAAAAGCACTGGTAAAATGCACGGGAAGTTTTTGTTTTCCAAATTTATGATTTTAAGACATTTCTCATAAAATCATGGTTTGAATATTAGCTCGTGATTTAAAGTTTTTTTTTATAATCATATCATGTATTAAGAATATATTTTAAAACCGGCATATGACCCGTGCGTCTGATGTAGCTAATGTCATGGTGGAATATGTGAATAAAAAAAAAAGTTGACTGAAAAAGCTTTCGCTCTTTTTGTTGCTTTATCTTAGGCTCATATTAAATCACAATTTGCACAACTACTTGCAATCAATCATGCAACTACTTTCACTCCCCTTATCCGCAGTCTTGCTCAATCCCTCTCTCTTGGATTTTAATAAATTAAATTTGATGTCAAACTATTAAAATAGTAAATTAAAGTACCTCCTCGTTGTAAAAAGTCTATGGATATTATGCTAAGGGCACATGCCATGGTCATAAAACACCATGTATATTATCAACTTTGACTACAATAATATAAAGTTTAGGTCATCTAATTGAAGAGAAGGTGAAATTCCTATTAGTCCATTAGTGATTCCAATAACATTAATCTAATAAGTATTTAAATTCTTTATTTAGTCTAATTGTACCTTTGTTCCTATTTAATCGATACACTTTTCTTTAAGTCCTTTTATTATGAATTTGCACATTGTTGCTTTTTTCATTTTTGATAGCATGTCCCTTTTGCTTTCTACTCTTTTTTCACCCACATGGTCCCTTTCAAAATTTATAAGTCACCTTAAATTTATCTCTCCACCTATTTAGTTTTTCTCTCACTTTTAGGCTTCGTCATTGGTTCTTCCCTAAGTGAAGTGAGTAATAAAAGGGAATGTAGGTCATGAGTAACTTTTAGAGGTGCCGCTGAAATAAGTTTGCAACTTTAACTCCAATAAATCTATCCATATTATATACACTTTCATCTAATAATATTTATGATAAAATTATCTTTTTATGACTTGTATACTGAAAATTGGACCTTCTTTTTATTTTCATGTTCTTTTAATTTGAATTTGAAGCATGGATTATGATAACATTAGTTAGGTTTCAAATTTTCAATTTTATTTAACTTGAATGAAATTATAGCGAACCTTCAATTATATATTACACCTATGATGATAATCAAAATAGTAAAAAAATTATAATTATATTATGCCTTTAAATTCACCCAACTTAGATGACTAATATGATAAATCCAAAATATTACGTCATTATTGAGAGGGTAAACATAAAACTATTAGTTATCTAAATCTTATATATAAAGTTTGATAGAACTCAAAAAAATTACCTATATGCAATATGTATCCAATCATCTCACTCGATAAAACTAATGTAAGGTCCTTTGTGATGGAACTCAAAGAATTATCTATATGCAATATTATGCCTTGCAGGAATTATTCATGATCCAGATGCTCCTAAGATTAAACTTGTTAGTACTATATATAATTATTCAATTTTAAATCAATGATCAAAAGAAAGATTCTTTAGACAAAAATACATATACTACCTGCGTTTCTTTTTAATGGTTACACTTTAGGTATTTATGTTATGCAAACTTTTATTGACTATCATTTGTGACGTTAAGAAAAAATATAGTCATGTGAGATCTTGTTTAATTTGCCTCGACATGTACTTTTGGAATATCAACTTTTTAAAATTTTTATACATGCAAATTTAGAAATATTAATATTCAAACATTTACATTGGCAAACGCAAAAAGGTAAAATGTAACGAGTTAAGCCTACAATCAGGACCCAAACTTTCAAACTTTTCACCCTTAAAAACTCGTAACTTTTTTTTCACCCTTTAGGACCTTTTTTCCTATATTCTGATTTATGATCAACTAACCCACTATAAACCCACCGTTAACCACACATGCAAATAAAAAAAAAATCAACAACATTAGTTAGGATATGTTCAGTTCACCTTATTTTTACTTATTTCATATCAGTCAGATTAGAAAAAATAAGTTCAGATCAGGTCAGATGAAACAAGTTCTTCACCCTTTAGGACCTTTTTTCCTATATTCCGGTCAACTAACCCACTATAAAGTATAAACCCACCGTTAACCACACATGCAATAAAAAAAATTCAACAACATTAGTTAGGCTATGTTCAGTTCACCTTATTTTTACTTATTTCAGATCAGGTCAGATTAGAAAAAATAAGTTCAGATCAGGTCAGATGAGATAAGTTCATATCAGATCAGATAAGTTCATATCATGCTTATATTTAAAAACTTATTATTATGTTATTATTATTATTATTGTTATTATTGTTATTGGTATCATGATTATTCTGATATTAGTATTACTAATGCTATTCTTGTTATTATTATTATGTTATTGTTGTTGTTGTTGTTGTTGTTGTTGTTGTTGTACGATTACTATTACTATTAATACTACTATTTACTGGTACATTTGTTCAAAAGGATTATTATTATTGTCGTTGTTGCACTTATTAATTATCAATATTGGTAATTAATATTAATGTCGTTGCTATTATTATAAATGTCATTGATATCACTATTTCAAGCTATTTGTGTTCAAGAAGAAGAATGTTCTTTTGGCTATTGTACTTCTTCTTTATATTTGTGCTAATTAAAATTTTGATATGCGGTGTTCTTTTTTGTGTTGTACATGTAAAGAACATGACAATAGTATATGATGTTTTTTTTAACCATTTTGGCAGAATAATATAAAGTATATGTTACTAGTTTTTATTATTATTATTATTAGTATTATTATTATTATTATTATTATTGTTGTTGTTGTTGTTTTTGTTGTTATTGTTGTTGTTGTTGTTGTTGTTGTTGTTGTTGTTGTTGTTGTTATCATTATTATTATTCATAGTAATAAAATGATAGTAATAGTAATAATGAAATACAAAGTAATAATAATATTAGTAATAATATGTTTTATAAAAGATAAGTTCAGATCAGATCAGATAAGTTCAGATCAAATTAGATAAGATCTGAAAAATTAAAATAAGTTTAGATCAGAAAATATAAGTTCAGTTTAGATCAGATCAGTAAAATAAGGTGAACTAAACATAGCCTTAATCATGGTTTTTCAAGAAAAAAAAAAAAAAAAAAAACAATAAAACACCCTCTTCATTCAAAATATCAGTAGTCTTGTACTCAACACCGTACCCTTTTGGGGCTTCCATCACCAATAATGCCACCATCACCACTCTTCCCTTAAAGTCTCAAACAATTAACACCACCTCTTCACTTAATTTAAGTTTATAGTGATACAAATTACCATTCTATCAACACCACTACTGTCACTTGACTTTACCGTCGCCGAAGTTTTTTACTTCTCTGTTTCATCTCTCATTAGATCTAATTGTGTTTGGATGGTTTTAATGGGCTTTTACAGTGGTTTTTGACTTGAGTGGATAAGATTTCAACTTGAATATGGTGATTTTTCTAGTGGTAATAAGGGCTATCTTGTGGTGGGACTGGTGGTTTTCTTGAGTTGGGTTAGGTCGTTTTGGAGGCTGGATTTGTTTTCGAGGTGGTAGGGTGGTTTAATGGGTGTATAGGATAGGTTTCGAGGTGGTTTGGGTAGTTCTGATGGTGATTTGGGTGATTTTCGGAGTGGTTCGTGGTTTATACAGTGGTTTGGGGGTGGTTGTGGTGGATGTTAATGAGTATGATTGAATGGATGAAGAAGATGAATATTTTTTTAAGAATAATTTCTTCAATTTTTTATTTTTTAAAAAATTCTTAACTCAAGGAGCCACCTTTTTAACCTCACAATAGTCAATTTTCACTAGAAAATAAATTGAGGTCCCAAACGGTGAAAAATAAAGTTGTTGGTCCTCAACGGTGAAAAACCTAAAAGTTCGGGTCCTTATTGTATGCTTAATTCAAAATGTAACTATTAAAACATACGAATGGAGTATATGAATAGGATTTGAAATACTAACTTGTTCCAGTAAATTTCTCGATCATTAACATCCTTCTCTTCTATCTAGCATACTTTGCAGCAATTTGATCATCTAAAAGTTTTCACATATTTTACTATTAATGAAATTCATTTACGGTAAAAGCTAATTGTTGTGATAAAATATTGAAAATGCCCTATTATTTTACATGTTATACGAAGCTCACCATTTATAATAGGAAAAATTGATGCTATAGGGCTCAACTATGAGCGGTTTTCTTTAATAGGTACCAACTTTCAATATTCCAGTGGGGGGCCTAACTTTTGGGGGCATTTTCTTTTATTGGACCCAGATGATTTATGACCCGCTAAGGAGGTAAACTGATATTCTTTTATTTTGTTTTTAATTTCTGAAACCTTTATTCTCCCTCCCCATCCAATTGTCATCTACCCATTGTGAACATTCTCCAACGTCCTACCCCACCGTGAAACCACCAATCCACCCCGATTTTCTTGCCGCCGACGAAAACACTCATAACTTTCACCGTCGTTCTGTCGTCGCTGCTGCTAGGTTCGTGTTGCTGCTTTTCCGCTTCCCTTTCTTCTGTTCATGGTAACAAGGTAATGAACACAATAACAAGGTAATGAACACACTAACTTGCTTAACTGTAAGTTGTGACTGATTGCTATTATCAGAACATCCAAAACAAACAAAAATACACAAGAAGAAATACAGCTGCCATGTTTCACAAGGAGATTCACATTGTTCTATAGAATGTATACAACACAATAATGATATTTGAGAAACAAGAATCATCATAGACTAATTCATTCAGATACACTACAAATCACCAACTTGTAAAAATGACCATATACTAATTCATCCAGATACGCAGATATCAGCAATTTGTAAAAATGACACTAGCACCAGTTTGGTAAAGAAGTTCCTGAATCCCTAATTTCCTAAACTAGCAGAATTACAAATATCAATTACAAATACAAATTGAACATATTCTCCTGAATCCCTAATTTCCTAAACTAGCAGAAATCATTACAATAAACAAAATTGTTGAAATATAATGAAAGCTGAACAAGCCAATAAATAACAGCAAGCATCTACGGAAAAGTATGAGGAGCAGCAGGGGCACGAAGCGCAGATTTTATTGATCTTATGAGGGCAATTTAGGTATTTCAGGAGCAGAAAAAGATCATCATCAAGACTATTATTACGATTTCCCTTACTTCCAGAAGAATTACCGGCGAAACTGAAGCGAGAGAGGAGAAAACGAAGAATGTCAATGACGACTTTGGCGGAAGGCAAGGGTTTGAAGGAGAGAGAAATTGAGACATTGTGCGAAGAAAGGTAGGCGTTAATGGAGCGCACCATGGATTGCTTGTCGGTGTGGTGGCGGCCGCCGGCGGTGTTGGTGAGGCCGAAGGAGGAGGAGGAAGGGGCTGCTGCAGAGGCTGGCGTCGGAGAAATGAAGAAGAGAGAGAATTGGGTTAGAAAATGAAGGGAGGGGTGGGTTTTTAAAGTCATGTGATCATTTAATGAATCACGTGACTTTATTAACCTGAAGTAGCAGGTTAAATGACCTGCTGGGTCCATACAAAATTGGATCATGACATACTTGGGCCCCCCACTGGAATATTGAAAGTTGGTATGTATTAAAGAAAATCGCTAATAGTTCAGCCCCATAGTGTCAATTTTTCCTTTATAATATCACCAAGTGCGGTTCCCATGGTGTTAATATTATGACAGATTCATCGTTTGTAACGTCTAAGAAAACACCAGTATCACCAACTAAAACTTTTATATAGTATACTTGGTGAGTTCAATCACCAACTAAAACTTTTAAATAGTATACTTGGTGAGTTCAATCACCAACGAAATTCTGGATTGCCACAAATCATTGACATTTGCTAAATTCCGGTACAATTCCTATGACTGACTTCAATCATCGGCCTTCATACAAAATTTAGACAGTTAATTTGAGGCAATTCATTCTAAGCAATTGATGTAATATGTTTATTTGCTTAATTTAAGGATGATTATAACAATCTTTTCTAATCAAGAGAAATTGTAATTGATTTACTGGATCCTCTTTCCTAGCTTTAAATATTATAGCACAAGCCTTGAAGTAATGTGCAAGTGACACATAAGCATTAGATTCCCTCAAATCTACACGTGGCATATGAATTTAGAGAAGGCATGATAATTTGACATTTGGCGATTTGATTGTGAGAGCGACACGCATACTCAATTTTCTAGGTTTATATATATATACTAGGTTAGTACCCGTGCGATGCACGGCTGTGAAAAATATAATGAAAGATTCTTTTTAATAATAGAGTTATAATTTTAAATTTGACATAATTAATGCTTAGTTATAAACAATATTGTTGATGTATTAAAGAATTATTAAAATAGGCTAATTATTACTTAATTATATAAGCTAAGATACAATATACACAAAACCATACTCTATAGTTCTATACATCTTAAATTAATTGCCACAAATGTCTTTTTGGGTTGTCCATCTATTTGTCACATGGTTTTTTGGAAATAATTGTTTTTACTTTTTAGTTGGTTTCCACAATTTACTCATACAATAATTTCTCCCTACTATTTTACCCTCCAAAATATTTTTGCTGATTCTAGTTATTTTAGGAGAAAGAAATTTATACTATAATATGATTTTTATAATTTTTGTTAAAATAAGTAATGTTCTTTAAAAGAAAAGTTAGATCACAAAGAAGTAATTGTATTTAAAGAAAAAAATGGTTTTTAAAAATAGTGGCCAAAGAAAAAAATGGACATTATCATATATCATCATTATCCATTACATTAAAAGTGGCCTAGAAAGTGCCAGATTGAAATTTCTAACATACTAAGTATTTGTCAACCAAAAAGAAAGCCATAGAACTAAAAGAGATATCAGACAATCTATACAAATATATTAAAAGGCGTTCGGAACAGTACCACATGGCACTCTTCTCAAGCTTCTAATGCACATGTTTATAATCTCATTTAAAAATATTAACAATATGTAGTTACCAGTGGCGGACCAAAGAAATTCAATTTTGGGGTACGGACGTATAATAAACGCAAAAGTAGGGGAAAAAGTTTGCATAAATTGTTTAATACTAAGTGTTACAATAACCAAATATGCATAGTTATACAACCCAAAATAAGAAAAAAATTCATGTAGTTCAGATTACATTTGCATCTTATGGGTCCTCATATTTTGAAATTAAGCAATGATATCTTCATCCGGGGAAGTCATTTGATTATTTTTTGTTGCATTTTTAAAAGTGACATTTTAACATCCTCGCATTTTTTCCCCTAGCCATTTCAAAAGTTCAAGAAACTTTCGCCTATTATACAATTCAACAAAGCCTAACTAACATACTTCTATATAAAAGTATTCAACAATCAATTAATTAAGCAAAGTAATTAAAAATGGAAAACAAAATTTAAAACAATAAAAAAAAAGAAACTAACTTATTGTACTGCAATGGATGAGAGAGAGAGAAAGTAGCTTGACTATGGACATTACTTAGAAAAACTCTCCGGGATATATTTTTCTTTTCTTAAAATCTGTTTTTCGCTTTTCAAAAATTCAAACAACAAATTCAAATTCTTTTGTTTGGATCTATGGAAAATTAATTCGATTTAGTGATTGATTTGAAATCTGAATGGAAGAATTGTTTAAGGGTCAAGGCCAAGGCAGCGGTAGTACCAGCCTTCCATGCAAGAGCCGAAAGCAAATGCTAAAGCAGAGGAAAGATAAGGAACGGAGATCCCCCTTGTGAAGAGGAAGGGGGAAGATCGCATGAAATTACTTGAGATTTCCACCATTCACAACATACCTTTATTATACTCTACTGGAGCAACAAATCTCCATCAATACCACCAGGGTTTCACACTTTCACTCGCTTTCTCCTTCCTTTCTAGGCTTCAGGCTTTCCCTCCGGATTTCTTTTTCTTTTTTTAAATTAAAGATTTTTTAAAAAACATTGGGGATACATTTGTACCCCCATGTCCAATTCTCGGTCCGCTACTGTTATTAGGATTCGAACACATGACCATTGACATGAAATGTGATAGTTTAACCACTAATCCACTATAATTTCAATGCTTAATGTTTCAAAGTAAAAAAATAATAAAGTCTTATAATTATATGTAATTATAAAGACATAGCTTTTTAATCTCTAACAATTCTCTTATCCTAATTCCACTGAAATTATTATTTTTATCCCCAACTCCTTAGGAGTTTTTAAAATCAACTTATCATGCCATAACGTCCATTTTTCAATTTCGCACTAGACATTACGAAAAGCTAATAATAAAATCAATCATGAAAGTTATGAATAATACTATATTTGATAAGTGTAACTGACTCGGGGCATCGCCTGGGCCAAAATACTATTTGATATTAGAAAGTGGACAAAAAGTTTTATCATCTTCATCTCTAGTTGATAAATTCAACATACTGTAATTTTAGTTTATTGGAGTTTGGAACCGTCAAACTCTTCAAGATATTAATGTAGAAGATAAAGAGTCTTTTTTTTTCTTATTTCTTTGTTATCAGAGCAACATGGCATTAGTGAGATTTGGAAAATTGGGAACTAAGTTCATTGTGTCAAACCGTGCCTTTAGTGGGAAATTGTGAATCTAATTAATCACACATGCCACGTAGGATAACTTCTGTTTTTCTTTTCTTATTTCTGTTTTTCTGTTGGTTTTATTTTATTAAGTAAACCAGACATTTTACATTAGGCGGGAATTAGAGTTACCACAACATGCCACGTAGGACAGTTTTGGGGGAAAGTTGAATAATGTTTTCTCTTTTAGTATATAGTAAAGTAATAGACTAGTATTTGGGATCCAGAAAAACAAATGGCGTCCAATGAGGATGCCATATGTCGCGACGTCGTGAGCTGACTTTTGGACTCTGCTTCATATATTAGTTACTAGTATTGGGACCCGGGCAAATGCCCGTTCTCTTCGTGGAGAAGATGTCTTTTGAAATTTTCACATATCCTATTTAATCATACTTTTGTCTAATATGCAATAACAAAAGTTATAATGTAATATATTATTATTGGATTTTTCTATATGTATATTGATAATTTAATAAGTGAAAATTTCTTAAAAAAATTTAGTTTGATTGGTTAAATATGTAATAATAAACTTACTTAACGAATCATTTTGGACTCATAAAGTAACCTAACAATTTATGAGAAATAAACATCAGAAAGATCAAGACATGACAATTAGACTCATTTGGAGTTCTACTCCTATATTTTTCTTTTCCTGTAAGCTCCATGTCGGCCACAACGGACAACAATATCGCTAAATTCGACTCTTTTTTATGTAAGAAGGAAAATGTTGATAACTATTTGATTTGGCAGATCGAGTTAACTCCCCCGCCTAATTTTATCAGGTCTTTTCATTTTTCATCTATTTGTGTGGATTATTTCGTATCCCTTCATTTAATACGATTATAGATCTAATAGGTGGAATACTTTTAAAAGCGAAATTTCCCATGTTGTGTTTTATGTTTGTGGTTTTTCGTAGATTACTTTAATACAACTTTAATTTCTCATAATTATAGAAAAGTTGGAGTTGAAAACACAACCCTAATTCTAATTGTAGTAGCTTAGGTAACTTTAATATATTACTATACTAAATATTTTTCCTTATATATCATTTTTTTAATAAAAACTTCTTATACATTTTCTAATTCTAACATAAATAGGATTTGTAGAAAAGTTGGTGTTGAAAACACATCCCTAATTCTAATTGCAGTAGGTTACTCTAAAACGTTACTATAGTAAGTATTTCTTCTTATACGTTACTCTAATATAGAGCTGAAAAATATTATTAATAGATCTTGTTTTAAAGTATTTTTTTAAATACTTTCCAGTGGTACAAAAATTCTAAACATTTAAAATATATGTCAACAATTAGAATCGATTTACTATACTTAAGTATTTCATTGTAAACCAAATTCTATTTCTTATTAACCTAAACTCTGTATATATATTTTTTTTTTATCAAATTAGAACTCTATCTCTTCAAAAAAAATGACATGTCACATAAAAAGCATGACAAATGGCATCTAATAAGGACGCCAATTGTCGCAACCTCGTGCGCTGACTTTTGGACTCCAAACATATCCCTAGTTCTAATTGCAGTAGGTTACTTTCATTTAATACGTTACTATAGTAAGTATTTCTTCTTATATGTTACTCTAATATAATAGAGTTGAAAGATATTACAAATGGATCTTGTTTTAAAGTATTTTTTAAATACTTTCCAATGGTACAAAAATTATAATCTTTCAAAATATATGTCAAAAGTTATAATCGATTTACTATACTTAAGTATTTCATTGTAAACCAAATTCTATTTCTTATTAAGAAAATTTGTCAGAAAGAACCTTTTATAAGTAGCTTTTTGTGAGAAACAATCTTTTAAATTTATTTTTGTCAAGAGAAACCTTAATCATAAAAAACTTTGACAGAAGATGCCTGATGACGTCATTCCAACATTGACCAATATTTTCTGACATTGACTCAAATTAAAATTTGTCATCAACAACCTTTTATAATAGTTTTTTTGTCGGATATAACCTTTTACAATTTTTATTTGCAAGTTTAATCCTTATACTAAAATTGTTTTGCTAGATGAAACCTTACCTAATTTTTTGGTGTTGACTAAGCCATTTTCGGCGTGGACCTGCATTTGCTTCTGACAAAAAAGGCATTGTAAAAGGTTGCTTCTCGCAAATTTTCTCGATCATTAACTGAGTCAATGCTGGAATGACGTCATCAGGTTTCTTCTGACAAAGTTTTTTAGGTTTAAGGTTTCTCTTGACAAAAAAAATGTTAAAAGGTTGTTTCTGACAAAAAGTTACTTATATAAGGTTGATTCTGAAAATAAGTGCTTATATAAGGTTGTTTCTGACAAATTTTCCTTCTTATTATCCTAAACTCTGTATATGTATTTTTATCAATTTAGAACTCTATCTCCTTTAAAAAAATAATGACATGGCATTTAATAAGTGTGACAAATGGCGTCTAATAAGGACGCCAAATGTCGCGACTGGACTCTGCTATATATATTACTAGTATTGGGATCCGGGTAAATGCCCGTTCTTTTCATGGAGAAGACGTAGAATTTTGAAATTTTCACATACCGTATCTGACAGTATTTTTTGTCCGACATACAACAAAAGAAGTTGCAATATAATATGTTATTATTGGATTTTTCTATATGTATATTGATAATATCAACTTTATAATTTTTTTTATCAAATATAAATCAAAGATATTAATGATTAGGGTTCTTAATGTCAAGCATTATAGTGAAAGTGGTGCAACTATTTTGATATTTCATATAATTTACATTATTAATTGGTTTTCAATAAGAAATAGATATTTATAATTTAATAAGTGAAAATTTATATTATTTTAGTTTGATTGGTTAGATATGTAATAATAAACTTACTTGACGATCCATTTTGGACTCATAAAGCAACCTAATAATCTATGAGAAAGAAATATCAGGAAAATCAAGACATGAAGATAATAATTATTTGGAGTTCTACTTCTTAAATTTTATTTTTCTTCTCCTGTAAGCTCCGTGTTCCCCAAAACGGACAGCATTATCGCTAATTTCGACTCTTTATTGATGGAAGAAGAAGGAAAATGTTGATTGATTTGGCAGATTGAATGAACTCTATCCTAATTGTGTCATGTCTTTTCTGCTTTCATCTATTTGTGTGGATCATTTCTTTTCCCTTCATTTTATACGATTTATATAGATCTAATAGGTGTAATACTTTCAACTTTGTTGCTTGCATTTTCATGCTATATATCTGTGTATTAGGTGATTTGGTTTGGAATATAATGGTTGCGTTTAGTGTAAGTTGATTTGAGTTTGATGTGGGTTTTTTAAGTGATTGATTAAGTATTAGTTTTATAAATTAAGGGTGAGATAATGGTAAACTCATAAAATTGATTGCGCAAAGTCTAATATGAGTCCAACTAGGAAGGAAAAAGACAAAATGGAAATCAACTTTATCTATAGGCAAAAATGTTCAAATTCCTTGCACATCAAACTGTTTGGTGGTTTATAGAAAAACACACAGATTAGAAAATAGAGAGGAGAAAGAAAGCAAAAGTTGTGACCCAAAGGATAGAAAAGAGAGAGAACATTTAAGAAAAAAGCAAATAAGTAATTGTTATGCGCAAAACCGCAAATTTCGAAATTGGAACATCTCGTAAAAGTGAAATGTCCCATGTTCTGTTTTATGTTTATGGTTTGGGTTTTTGTATCAATTTAATATGTTACTTAAATTTCTCATCATTTGTAGAAAAGTTGGAGTTGAAAACACAACCCTAATTCTAATTGCAGTAGGTTACTTTAATATGCTACTATAGTAAATGTTTTTCCTTATACATCATATTTTTAGGAAAAGTTCTTATACATCTTCTAATTCTAACATGAATAGGATTTGTAGAAAAGTTGAAGTTGAAAACACACCCCTAATTGTAATTGTAGTAGGTTAGTTTAATACATTACTATAGTAAGTATTTCATCTTATACATTACTTTAATATAGAATTGAAAAATATTACTATAAATGGATCTTGTATTTAAGTATTTTTTAAATAATTTACAATTGTACAAAATATGTTTTTTCAAAATATATGTCAACATTTATAATCGATTTACTATAAGTATTTCATTGTAAACCAAACTCTATTTATTCTTATCCTAAACTCTATACATGTATTTTTATCAATCTGAAACTCTATTTATTTTAAAAAATAATGACATGACACTTAATAAGTGCGACAAATGGCATCTAATAAGGGCGCCAAATGTTGCGACCTCGTGCACTGGTTATTGAACTCTACTTTATATATTAATTATATGATTTAAAAGATTGTTTCTGACAAAAAGTTTCTTATATAAGGTTGTTTCTGATAAATTTTTCTTCTGATTATCCTAAACTTTATATATGTATTTTTATCAATTTAGAACTCTATCTCCTTTAAAGATATAATGACATGGCACTTAATAAGTGTGACAAATGACATCTAATAAGGATGCGAAATGTCGCAACCTCGTGCGCTGGCTTTTGGACTCTGCTTTATATATTATTATTTATAAAGGTTGTTTCTGACAAAATTTCCTTCTTGTTGTCCTAAACTATGTATATCTATTTTTTTTTATCAATTTATAACTCTATCTCCTTTAAAAAAATAATGACATGACACTTAATAAGCATGACAAATGACGTCTAATAAGGATGTCAAATGTCGCGACCTCGTGGACTGGCTTTTGGACTCTGCTTTATATATTAGTTATATACTACATCTGTTTCACAATACATACACCAATTACTTTTGTCGCATACTCCAATGCGTTTATTTGAACATTAATATCTCTAATTGCATATAAGTTAAAATTATAAAAATAATTGATATTTGGAATTCTAGCATTGAGACAAATTTGCAAGATCCCACTTGACTATGCTTTTTCTTACATGATGGTGAGAGAACGATTGTCAAAGTTGATTGATGAGTACTCCCTCCGTCTTTTTTTAGTTGCTACATTTTGCTATTTAGACATGTCTCTTTTTAGTTGCTACATTTGCCAAACATACTACAAATGGTAAAAAAGGCCCACCCCACTCCTATAATTAGGCCCAACTAATAAACCCAACCCCACCTAACCCTATTAACTCCCCTCCCCACCTAACCCGTATTATATCTCCCTCCAAAACCCTAATGACACATCCCCCTCATTTTTATCTCTCTCCCTCTGACGCCTCTCATTCTCTCTGACTTTCACTTTCCTCTCTCCTGTTCTTCCTCAAATCTTCAGATCTAGGGTTTCTTACTACAAATCTCTCAAAAAAAACTTGAGATTAATAATCCTTGCGTTCTTGCAATTATTTTGAAACCAATTTTTTGATTTTTTGAGTTTGTTTAAAATTTGAGTCCCTGTTCTTCTTGTTTTTCCATGGATGAATTAACCCCAAACTCAAAGAAACGTCTCTTTGAGTTGCTTGATGAGTTTGATTGTGAAGAAAAAAAGGTGAGGGTTGCAAAAAAGGAGTTGGACTTTGGGAAATTTTGTTGGTCTTGCGGTGCTCCTTCAAAAAACCACCAGATCTGGTGTTTTCTGGTCCAAAAAAGCAAAAAATTGAAGATCCCCCCTGAAGGCTTCGATTCATGGCGATCTTACCTCTTTTGGTTTAAAAGCCATCAAGAAATGGTTTTTCAACGTCCCCTAAATTTTGTTGCGGAAGCTCGGTCCACTCCTTAACTTAATCGTCTGTTATAAATTTTTTAAATTTTTTTTTGAATGAATTACAGGTGGGTTTGCATTTGGAAGCATGATTTTGTTTGCGTTTTAGGTTGCATGTCTAGGGTTATCATTTAAGTTCATTTTATTCATGTTTACGGTTATGATTTAAGTTGATTTTCCTTAATTTATGTTGATTTTAATGGATAACACTTGATTTATATTGATTTCACTTGATTTTAGTTGATTTGGACTGATTTTAGTGGATTTCACTTGATTTATGTTGATTTTAGTGGATTTATGTTGATTTCACTTTATTTTAGTTGATTGAACTTGTCATAATGCTTAAGTATGAATGAAAAAAAATTAGAAATCTTATTCTATTTGTAACATTGGTTGTTGCCTATTCAATGTGATTTTCTCTTTTTGTCACTCATATTTTTGTGTTGTAAGTTGTTTTAATGCTTGTGACCTCTGTTTCAATGCTTGTGACCTTTGTTTTAATGCTTGTGACCTCTGTGTGTTGTTGTCCTTGCTGTTATTAGTTACTGTAATCAATTGATTTAGGTTGATTTAACTTGACTTATGTTGATTTATGCTACTGTTATTTGTTGCAACCTTGTGGGCTGGGGTGAGGTGGAGTTTTATGGCATTTGTGTGTTTCCTTATTAAACCCCTTTTAATCAACCTATGCAAGGTTGATCCGTGCATCCCTAATGCTGCTGCAGTTGCTCTTACACTTGTCATTTTCGTTAATGGAATTGCCATTAAGTGTGCCGGATCCAATCGAATCCTCTTTCTTCCAACTCTACCTGTTCTCTTGTTATTGACATCTATGTTTCTGTTGTTGTGGATTTGTTGTTTAACACTTTTCTATATTATTTGAACTGTCCACCTTGAAGTGTTGAAATCTGATGCAATCTTCTTGAGTGTTCCATGTGGTAACTTGTATTGGTCATATTCATTTCTTTACACAAGTAGCTGTAACTTGTCTGCCACATTACCTCTGTTGGAATTATCCATAACATGACTCTTTCTCTTCTGTGTAACTTGTGGTTGTTGTTGTTGTTGTTCATCTTCTGATTCTGAATCTGTCCATTCAAACCCTATGATGCCTACATCTAAATCATCACTTAACCATTCTTGCACTAATTCTTCGTTTTCATTCAGTTGCATTTCATTGGAGATGTTTTCTTCATGTGGAAATTCATCAAGTGGTAGAAAATTCAGATCTAAGACCTCTCTTTCTGGAATTGGATCATTAAGATCAAATGTGGGCTGAACTTGTTTTCTTGGTTGAGCAGTTAATGTTGAAGCTGTGGAATCTTTATCAGTAGAATTGTCTAGAGGGGGGGGCATAACATTGCTATGGTTGCCAGACATGTTCAAGCTGAGAAATTTTCCACAACTTCTTCAATGAAAACCTAAGAAAATAAAGGTAAACTTAAATCACTCAATGATGTTGAGCTGAGAGTGATACTATCCCAAACCCCCCCCGCAATGGCTGATTCTGTTGTTTCTCTACTTGATGAAGTTGGGTGGTGAAATATGGAAGAAAGGTGAAATGAGGTGAAATATGGTTGTTGTTGTGCTTGTATACTCACTGTAATTTTGGGTGTTGTAAATTTTGGGGGGAAAAGTTGAAATCCCCTACTTAAAAGTGAATTTTAGTTTACTTTAATTTTTTTGGGGGAAAATTTCAACCCTTGCTGTAATATTTTAGTTTTGCTTTTCCTGAATTTTTTGGAGGGAAATTTGTATTCCCTAGTGAAAAATGATGTAAATTGGTTCTATGAACTTTTTGGAGGGAAACCCAAAATCCTTGTTGAAATAAAATGCAACTGAATTTTTGTTTGGAGCAAAAGTTTAAAAGTGGTCTCCTTTTTTTTTCCCAAAAAAAAACCGCCATTTTTTTAAACAAGTGGGCCAAGTCTCATTTTCCTACCAAAATTACTCCCTTAATTAAACTTTCTCCCTCCCTTAATTTCCCCTCTGTACAGTGGGCCCCCACAATTTTCTTGGTCTTTGTGATAAAGCAAATGTAACAACAAAAAAAAGACAGAAGGAGTAATGTATAAATGAGAAAGGAGGTAATATGATATGATATATATAGATGATGATGATTATATGTGATATGATAATAATAATTATTTTTGTTGAAAGTAAAAGATATGATAATCAATATATATATATAAAGAAGGAACTTTTCGAGAGCATAGGGAGCTCCTCAAGATTTCGAGGCCATAGAGCGCGCCACGTCATCAAGTGGTTATTATTTTTTTTTATTAAAATTTTAAGTTTGAGAGTTGTACATATATATGACACAAAGTTGGGAAAATATATTAAATTTTTAAGTTTGAGAGTTGTACATATATATGACACAAAGTTGGGAAAAGATAAAATAAAAGAGAGTTGTACATAAAATCCATCTAAGCTACGGTTTACACAAAACAACACAATTCATCTAAGCTATATGACACAAAGTTGGCAAAAGATAAAATAAAGGGGGAAAAGATAAAATAAAAGAGAGTTGTACATAAAATCCATCTAAGCTACGGTTTACAAACACAATTCATCTAAGCTATATGACACAAAGTTGGCAAAAGATAAAATAAAAGAGAGATTCACAATTCATCTATGCTACGGCAAACCTTAGGTTGCTATTCTACTATTATTCACTCTACTATAAATATGCATGTTTAGCTAACAATTGATCATAAAATTAAAGAAAAACAATTACAAAACTATAGCATACGATGATGGTCTCACATGAAAAATTAGATGAAAGTTTGGCAACGACATCACAAAGTTTGGCGACGACATCGGAAAGGTATTATACAATTGACAAATTATTTTATTCGTACATTATTTATTATATACATAATTATTCATTCTTTTGTATATATCTATATTTCAGATCTTATTCTTTTCTACATGAACTTAATACTACTAAAACTAATTGGAAAATCAAGGTTCGTGTTTCTAGACTGTTTGACGTCACAAATCATAAAAAAGGCGGAAGTTTGATAAGTCTTGATATGGTCATGATTGACGAAGAGGTATTTTTTTCCTTAAATTAGTTTTTTGATTAGTAATAGTATGGAGATTTATAAAGTAGTATTACTTGAGTTGAATAGTGAACGTAAGATTAGTTTCATACTGATTTTGATCAAAGCCTAAGGCTGTGTACTTTTATTAATTAATCTTTCGATTATTAATAGTATGGAGATTTATAAAGTAGTATTACTTGAGACTTGAGTTGAATAGTGAACTTAAGATTAGTTTCATACTGATTTTGATCAAAGCCTAAGGCTATGTACTTCTATTCGAAATATGCCGTAAGATACTACTGCCAAGTAATGATTTCTTATTTATATGATTGATTATTTATATGATAATGATTTTATATGATTTATTGGCCACATGATTTCAATTCATGCTATCATCCATATGATTTTTATATTACTCTTTATTTTTGAAGGGTGATTATATACATGGAACAATTCCCGCAAGCTTTGTACCATCATTCCGTAAGAAACTCACTGAAGGAGGAATTTTTACCATTAAAAATTTTGCGGTTAATCCAAATAAGGACATATTTCGTGTTGTTAGTGATAGTAAAATCATGATTCGATTTTTCTACAACATCACCATCAAGGCCCTTAAACACGATGATATGGTTGTAATACCAAAGCATAAATTTGATTTTATCAACTTTCACAATCTAGAACATCGCTGCAATCAAAATACTGTTTTGACAGGTATAATAATAATATGATTTCCTACATTATCTATTAGTTAATTTTTTTAATGTAATATATAATCCTATTTACACATGCTTACTTCTCTAGATGTGGTTGGGGTTGTCATCAATGAAGTCGATTATGGTCGTTTTCTAGAAGTTGATATAGAAGATAAATGGTATGCATTAATATATTAATTTACTTATGGAAATTTCAGGTTTCATTTAATTTTATTATGTTTTCTAGCAATTTCTAATTATAATATTTATACTCTATCTTTTCCGCTCCGGGAGAAAAAAATGAAGGTGAAAATATGGGACCAACATAGACTGGATTATATGCAAATGAAAGACAAAATAGATGATCTTACAAAAGCATTTGTTGTAGTATTCGCTTCTTTTTTGGTTAGAAATCAAAATGGTAAAATTTATTTTTCCCTTTCCCTTAATAGTAATTTGAAGATGGAGTATATTGTAGCTAATTATATATTATTTCCTTTAATTAATTTATTCATCTCACAGGTTCTACTATTCTATCTTCGCCACCATCAACTCAAATGTTTCTAAATGTGGATAATGATGAAGTCAATGAGTTGCGAACATTATGGAGGTACAATATGAAAATGCTAAATACAATACTATCATATATGTTTAGATTCCATTATATATATTGATTGATTTTGTTTAATTTTATCAGCCAAAAGCAAGATATAATTCCTATGAAGAGAGTTGAGCTACAACAAAACAACTTAGACAATGATGACATACTTTCCAAAAAGAAAAATATTGCAGATATTCTTGAACGCACAAAGGAATCATATGACAAGGTTTTTTTTTTCCTGTAGATCTTTTGTTTATTTTATGTCAATCATAAATCCATAATTTTTTTTTTTTGGCAAATTTAACATATATTTCTTTTTCTTTATTATGTTGGTAGGATCTTATCTTTTATTGTGAAGCAAAAGTACATAATGTTGTTGAGGAGAATTATTGGACGTACACATCATGTCCAGATTGCAAGAAAAAGGCAACTTCAAGAAAGACAGATTTTTGGTGTCACAGTTGTGAGAAATCACTAATGAAACCAATTCTTAGGTTTGTATTACTATAATAGCAGGTATATATGAAGGTGGTTCTAAAATAATATTACTTTAATAACAAGATAGTGAAAATATTTGGTAATCAGGTATCGTTTGGAGCTTAATGTCATAGATGATAGCGGATCAACTATTTTCGTTGTTTTTGAAGAAGCTAAAAGACTCATTGGACAAGATGCAAATAGCCTACATGATAGCCATATAAGTGATAAGGTACCTATTTATCTTCATATAAAAATTAAATTACATTTGCATTGTATTCTTTTATTGAACTAAAGTTTGTGTGTGATTTTAAAAAATCCATAATAGAAAAGATTTAAATCAACTAACATTATTACAATTTCATGCAGAATAATGACGAAAATTATGAACTCAACATTCCATCATTAATCCTGAATACTTTTAATGACAAAGCATTTTTATTCAAAGTAAAGATTACTGCTTATAATCGTACGGCTCGAAGACAAACATTTACTGTAATGAAGATTCTTGATAAAAATATACTTGAACCTCAGGTACTTATTTCTAATTTTTATTCATTGTAATTCCAAATAAATTTATCAAATTTATGATTTTTTTGTACATGTTAATCGCAGCCTGAAGGGTCAAAAGACACTACTGCATCCAAAAAGGATAAAAAACGTCTTCATATAACTTTTATTGAAGATCATGAAAGTGAAGATGGTGATCAAGAATCAATTGATAAACAAATATCAAAAAAGAAAAAGGTATAAATAAACAATAAAATTAATTTAAAATATATATATTATATGAATCAAAAACTTATCTATCTTGACTTATATAATCTTTTTATATTGCAGTAACTTTCAAAAGGAGGATTGAAGAGGAGAAACAACGTACAACTTCACATTTCATATTTTTTTTTTAGTTTGATTAGTTGTTACTGTTTAGTATTCAGAAATCGTTTCAATTCAATGGATTGAATTTATTTCAATATTATTTATTTTTTATTAGAAATATAAAACATATTTTCATACTATTTCAATAATTTTAATTTCTATTTGCGTTACAATTGCTAAGAACTATTTACTACAACAATAAATTCAAAAGATGAGAATCGAATTATCATTTGTTCCAGCAGGAAAAAAAAATAATACAAGAAACCTCATCAAAAAAGCTCATGGTCATATCCCAAATAAATTATCTGAGTTAAAACACTAATACACTCCACGTAGTTGCACTCCACATAAATTACATCTACTACCAACTCTCCAAGTAGGAGTACTCTTTAAATATTTAATTTACTACAACTTCAATCAGGTACGTGAAAGAACGGAATCACCTTAAACAATCTTTTAGAGCTCCCTGTAGTCAGCAAGTGTCATTTTGGTCGCCCTGAAATCGACAATTGTTGCTTGAGGCCTACAACATTAATTAGTGACATTAGTTTCATTAGGTCTAAAATTATAAAAACTGAAAAGAAATAAGGGGCAGGTAGATAATTCAGTAGCTGATTTACAGCAGGAAAAAAAAGTAATATTATAAAAAAGGATCAGTAGTCAGTACTCGATTTAATTCAAATCTGCTCCAAGTAGGAGTAAACTTCTTTAAATTATATTTAATCTACTCCAAGTAGGACTAAACTATATTTACTCCTACTCGGAGTAGATTAATATTTAATCTACACCAACAAGGAGTAAATTTATCCAAGTATATTAGGTTGACTTCCATATACTTGCAACAATACAACCTACAACAATGGCTAACCAATATTCAGATCCAGAATTATCACGACAAGCAAGAAAAAGACGTGGAATGATAATTTTTGAAAGAAGACAACGAAGACGATTAGAAGGATCCAACATAGAATTTATTCAAGGTAAAAAAGGGGCAGGTATATAATTCAGTAGCTGAATTACAGCAGTAAAAAAAAATAAGATTATCAAAAACAATCAACTTCAATCAGATACGTGTTACATATGCAACAACTACATATTAAAAGAACAAAATCACCTTAAAACTGAGGTAGATTGGTATGTTTCTGAATGCAAGTGATGCTCATTATTGAAACGAGCCCTCATTACAATTTCAATCACAATTTTCATGAACACCCAATTGGCAAATTGCCCACACGACCAGCTCCATACATGTATAATTTAATCCTTAATACTCTCTCTAACTTTTTCAGGCTCACACACATACAACACAAAAGAAAACATGAAAGAATATGTGCCAAACTCACCACGAGAAGCAAGGGAAAGGCGTCGCATGATAATCTGTCAGAGAAGACAGCAAAGCCGGTTAGAAGGTTCCAACACACAAAACATTCAAGGTTATACTCTTTCATATATATAATGGTACACATACAACATAGAAAATCTCACAAGGTACTATCTAACTGTATTGTTATAATTACATGCAGAGGTCCAAATTGAGTCAGAATATCTTACATTGGGAGATCCTGAATACAAATGTGAATACTGTGGGGCAATTATGTGGTATGAAGAGAGAGTAAAGAATAGAAGTTCCAAAAACAAAGTTAAATTCAACATGTGCTGTTTAGAGGGAAAGGTTTTATTGCCAGAATTAAAAGACCCACCAGACCTATTACGAACATTGCTGGATTATACTAAAGGAATGACTGAAAACACATTCAGACAACTTATCCGATTCTATAATTCATGCTACGCGTTTACTTCTATGGGAGCTAAGATAGATAAGACACTAAACATGACCACTGGACCGTATGTTTTCAGAATCAGTGGTCAAAACCATCACCGAATAGGCTCACTATTGCCGACAGAAGGAAAAGACCCAGCATTTGCACAACTTTATATACATGATACCTCTTCAGAGATCGAGATGAGAGAAAAAGCAGTACGAAAGCATAAGGACAGTCCGGAATTGGACAGCAACATACTCTCTGAGCTGAAGGACATGCTTGACAAAGTCAACCCTCTTACAAAAGCATTCCGTATGGCGCAAGAGAGAATAAAACAAGATAAAGACATCAGATTGTCAATCAGGTTAATCGCAACAAGACAAATTACAACCAACCAATACAATAGCCCAACTTCATCGGAGATTGCTGCACTCATAGTAGGAGATATTGGAATGACAACCCTTGGAAGAGACATAATAATAGAACATAAGAAACAGGGACTAAAGCAAATAAGTGAACTACACCCAAGTTTCATGGCATTACAATACCCACTCCTTTTCCCATATGGTGAAGACAGCTATTATATCGGCATTCCATATCAAACCATACACGGAAGCAAGAAAGGGAAAAGACAATGTATAACTATGAGAGAATATTACGCATACAGGTTGCAACAAAGAGAGCATGGATTCCAAACACTGCTAAGAGGTGGTCGCCTGCTGCTACAATTTATAGTTGACTGCTACTGTGCAATGGAAGCAGAAAGGTTATCATACATTAGAAATAACCAAGCTACATTAAGATGCGATATTTACAACAACCTATGTGACGCAATTCAGAAAGGAGATTTGACCGGTGCCTCGGTAGGAAAAAGGATAATTTTACCGGCCTCCTTTACTGGAGGGCCAAGATACATGCAACAAAATTATCAGGACGCTATGGCAATTTGCAGATGGTACGGAAACCCACATCTCTTTATAACATTCACAGCAAACCCAAGGTGGCCGAAAATTGTGAAAATGTTAGAACAAATGGAAGGACAAAGAGCAAAAGATCGACCAGATGTTGTAGCAAGAGTTTTCAGACTGAAATTGAAACAATTGATGAAATGTCTTAAAGAGAAGAGTTACTTTGGTACCGTTGTCGCAGGTATAGTAACAAACTTTTTTGAATAAGCTCTTCCTTCCATAATGACATCTTCCAAAAAATTTAACTTCATTACTATTGCACAGATGTCTACACTATAGAATTCCAAAAGAGGGGCTTACCTCATGCACACATACTCCTATGGCTCCAAGCAGATGCAGTGCAACTTTCTACGGAATACATCGACAGTATAATTCATGCTGAGATCCCATATAAGACAACCAATCCAAAACTATACAACGTTGTCTCAAAATTCAATGTCCATGGACCATGCGGAAATGCAAATCCAAAATGCCCATGCATGGTTGATGATAAATGCAGCAAGAAGTTCCCAAAACCATTCAATGAGGTCACTACTTTCGACAACAATGGATACCCAATCTACAGAAGAATGGATAATGGCAGGTACCAATAAATAGATCAAGAAGAATGGTATACTAAATGAAGCTTGAAATAACCTATTACATATACATAATAACACTCTATTCTAACTGCATTGCTCACTCTTTTTAAAAACCAGGTTTGTCAAGAAAGGCGAGCAACTATTAGACAACAGATGGGTGGTCCCCTATAATCCTGGATTGTTGTTGATGTTTGATGCCCATATCAATGTTGAATGGTGCAACACATCGCGGGCAATTAAGTATTTATTCAAGTATATTTCAAAAGGACCGGACAGAACAACCATGGTTATTAAAGATGACAACAAAGATGAGATTAAATCATACCTGGATTGTAGATATGTATCGTCATGCGAAGCAGCATGGAGAATATATGAGTTCGAGATTCAAGAAAGGAATCCATCTGTAATGCGGCTTCCTGTGCATTTGGAAAAAGAACAAGCTGTTATTTTGAGGGACAATGACCACTTGAATGTAGTTGTTAACACTGACCATGTTCATGAAACAATGCTTACTGCATGGATGAACACTAATAAAATATATCCCGAAGCAAGGAACTTGACATACGCACAATTTCCAACGGAATACGTGTGGGACAAGGGATGGGAGAAGAGAAAGAAAGGACGAAGCATCGGAAGGATAACATATGTTCACCCTACTTCCGGAGAGAGGTATTATCTACGTCTACTATTGAACATTGTTAAGGGACCAACAAGCTTCGAAGAAATAAGAACTGTAAATGGTTGTCTATATCCATCATACAAGGAGGCGTGCTACGTTCTTGGCCTTTTGAACAATGACAAAGAGTGGCATGACGCAATAAAAGAAGCAAGCCAGTGGGCTATGCCATCCAAATTAAGGGTGCTATTTGTGACAATATTATTATTTTGTGAGGTGACAGACATAGCTAGCTTATGGGAAGCTTCCTACAATGACCTATCAGATGACATACAAAGAAAGAAAAGGAAGTTGTTCAGACATCCAGAGCTAATCTTAACTGAGGAGCAGGTGAGGACATACACTCTTCTTGAGATTGATAAAATCCTAATGAAGTATGGGAAGTCATTAATCGATATTAAAGCCATGCCACAACCGAACTTCACAGAAGTAGACTTTGTAGATAAAGACTTATGCAAGAAGAGCTCAATTATGATCCAAAGATAATGTTTGATGAGTGGACAAGAAAAATGAATCAACTCAACGATGACCAATTAACTGTATACAAAAGGGTGGTTGAAGTCGTTGAAAACATACAGGGCAGATATTTTTCGTGTACGGGCATGGAGGAACAGGTAAAACGTTTCTTTATAGCACCATCTCAGCAAAGTTCCGTGCAGAACGAAAGATTGTACTAAATGTAGCATCATCAGGTAAAAAAGAAAGATTCAACAAATAATTATTTTTGCCAAAATAAAAAACTTACTGAGTACCATTTAAATAAAATTATTCATTTTTATTGAGTTTCAGAGTCGTTACTTATGTTATTCCACTACTCTTTTCACCTTGAACATATTACAGGAATTGCAGCATTGCTATTATCCGGAGGAAGGACAACTCACAGTCGATTTGAGATACCAATCGATCTTAATGAAACATCAACTTGCAACATTAGACAGAATACCAAACTTGCAGAACTACTTCGTAACACGTCACTAATAATATGGGATGAAGCTCCAATGGACCACAAGTTTGCATTTGAAGCACTAGACCGTACAATGAAGGACATAATGGGATATGAAGATCCAGAAGCATCATCCAAGTTGTTCGGAGGAAAGGTCGTCTTACTTGGAGGAGATCTTCGACAAGTGTTGCCAATAGTACCCAAGGGACGTAGACAGGATATCGTCCAAGCTTCAATAAACAGATCCTATATATGGAATCAATGTAACGTCTTCATCCTCAAAACAAGCATGAGGGTTCGAGAAGGAGGTGAACATTCAGATAAGAATCAAACGAACAAAAAATTCAATGATTGGCTTTTAGCCATGGGTGATGGGAGATTGGAGGGGAAAACCCAAGATAATGAGGTTGAAGACATTTGGATAAGAATACCAGATGAACTAATAGCCTACAGTGGAGCTATTAACATTGAAATTGCAACTAAAGAGACATATCCAGAATTCAACTTCAAACATTGTGATGAGAATTACTTGAGAGAAAGAGCAATACTTACTCCACTAAACGAAACGGCCGACTGCATAAACAACTACATGTTAAGTCTAATTCCTGGACATGAAAGGGAGTATAAGAGTTGCGACGAAATTTGTTCATCCTCAAAAGACACAAATGAACAGGTCACCAACTATACTACAGAGTATCTCAATACTTTGAATCTACAAGGTTTGCCACCTCATGAGCTCATACTGAAAGAAGGAGCCCCAGTGATGCTTCTGAGGAATATCAATCCTTCACAAGGACTATGTAATGGAACCCGGCTAATTATTACACACCTTGGAAAATTTATAATTGAAGCAAAAATAATTACGGGTTTGAAAAGGGGGAACAAAGTATTGATACCAAGGATCGTGATGACATCAACAGACAACAAGATACCATTTGTACTAAAACGAAGGCAATACCCACTCAAGACATGCTATGCTATGACGATAAACAAGAGTCAAGGACAATCACTCAAACATGTAGGTGTTTACTTGCCAAATCCTGTTTTCAGCCATGGACAATTGTACGTAGCAGCCTCAAGAACAACATCACCAGAGGGCTTGAAATTCTTCATCGATGATTCAAACCAGAAGTATAAAAGACACACCAAAAATATTGTCTATAAAGAAGTATTCTCAAACTTGCCTGAATTGTAAATAGCATACTAGAAAGAACTATCGAATAATTAAGTGAACTTATGTGTTTAAAGTTCTGATTCATAAATATGACAGAAGATTTATGAACAATAATAGCATAGCACCCCCACCCCTCTTCATATTATCAATCACCATTATTGTAGAACTACCAATCCTCTAGAATTAATTTCGAACCAATTCAACTACAATATCAATAAATTACTAGGAACAAACCTTTATAGTACCACTTAATTAAAATACTAAAAGGTCCATAATCAAGAAAAATAGTTGGAAAAAGCAGATGATACTTCTTAATTATCATTCACTCATTAATCGACTGTTGTAGAAAACCAACTATGGAAATTGTATAAATCCTTGCGACGTTAAAGTAATCAATGGCAATTTCTATGCAAGAGCATCATCCACAATAAATTCAAGAAATGGTACCAAAACAGACACATAAAAGAAATTAAACAAATTAAGAAAATTACCTCTCTTTGCAATCTGAGTCCCGAGCCCCAGATTTCATCCAATCTAAAGGTCCGAAAACCAATTTGAACCCCAACAGATTCAATTATGAGAGATAGAGAAAGAGGAATAGTGCAAAACTTAATTGCGCGATGGATTTGATCGCTAAAACAAAAACAACAAAATAAGGATTTCACGGTCAAAATGAAAATACAAAATCACAGAATCAAAAAAAAAAAAAAAATATCATCTCATTCTTCAGATTTGCCTAAACCACGATAACATTAACTCAAGTGCTGGAAACCTACTACAGTGGCCATCATTTTCAACTCAAGTATTTGTCGCCACTGAATATCTACTTTATTTTTAAAAAAATTGAACAGGAGATATCTACTTTATTATAGTGATATGTTATAGACTTATAGTGATATGTTAGTCGACAATACATGTCAACATGCCTTCATTTATTAGAGATGGAAATACAGATTGTAAACAAAAACTTAGCAAAAAAAAATAAAAATGAAAAACAACCCGTGCAACGCACGGGCTTCAAAATTAGTAATATAATATGATATGATATGATTTTGAAACAATTAGACAATTAATTTCTTATCAGAAAAAATAAAAATTAGACAATTAATTGTACGGGTCCTACAGCAGTTAATTAGAAAACGATCCAGCACCAGCGTCCACCAGTAGGCAGGAATCAGGATATCCAACTCTTTCGCGCTACTACATCATATACACAACATATAATCTCAGAATTTTGTCCTTCCTTGTTCTTCGTTCTTCCTACTAAATTATGTCCACAAATTGCAACATTACTCACACTACAATCCATTGATCCCAATAAACACTAGAATCTAACTCCAAAGAAAACCAACAATGGCGGAAACTCAAGACTCAACAAGAATTGATCCTAGAAACGGCTACTGCTCCACAACAAAAACATACCACACACTCCGAGAAAACTTCCCTCTTCCACCTCAACATTCTCCTCTATCAATCACAGATTACATTTTCTCTCTCCTACACTCAAACCCCAACCTCTCTCTCTCCTCCCCTGTCCTCATCGACTCCTCCACCCACAATTCTCTCTCCTACTCCGACTTCATCAACCGAGTCCACTCACTCTCTTTCTCCCTCTCTCACATCCCTTCCGGCCACGTGGCACTCATTCTCTCTCCTCCTTCCTTCCACGTCCCCGTCCTCTACCTCTCTCTCCTCTCTCTAGGCGTCGTCGTCTCCCCCGCCAACCCCCTCTCAACTCGATCCGAGTTGACTCACCTTATTCAACTCGTCAACCCCTCCATCATCTTCACCGTATCTTCTCTCTCCTCCAAACTCACCTCTACAAATTCTACTATCATAATTATCCTCCTCGACTCGCCCGAGTTCGACTCGTTACTGACTCGCCGAGTCAGCAACCCTAGTCGGCGAGTTAGGGTTTCTCAGACGAGTTCGGCAGTGATTCTCTACTCGTCGGGGACGACAGGACGAGTGAAGGGAGTTGAGTTGACTCACCGGAACTTCATCGCGTTGATCGCTGGTTTGCACTACCGGAAAATGAAGGCGTTGGCGGAGGAGGAAGAGAAAGGTCCGGCAGTGTCGCTGTTTTTTGTGCCGTTGTTTCATGTTTTCGGATTCTTCATGCTGCTTAGGGCGGTAGCAATGGCGGAGACGTTGGTTTTAATGGAGAGGTTCGATTTCGAGACAATGTTGAAAACTGTGGAGAAGTACAAGGTTACGTACATGCCGGTTTCGCCGCCATTGGTGTTGGCGTTGGAAAAATCGGAACTTACGATGAAGTTTGATCTGAGTTCACTTGAGTTTCTTGGATGTGGTGGTGCTCCTCTTGGTAAGGAGGTTGCTCAAAGGTTTAAAGCTCGCTTTCCTAATGTGGAAATTGCACAGGTAGGATTTTTTTTTTTGCTTCATTTTATGGGATCTTTTCAAGAATATTGCAACTTTGGATTATAATTAGTACTAACATTTCTCGCTAAATGATCCAGACATTCTTTTAGAATCATGTAAAGTTAACATTCTTTTGTAAGAACAGTGTGAGATATACTAATACTATATTTTTAGAATAATCATAAAAGTTCAGTTACTATTGTGCTTTAGTGCTTTATCTGATTCCGTTTTGATATATGCAGCACTAAGGGCTAACGAAACATTTTCTTTTTTTAAATCGAGTCTTAGATTAGAATTTCAGGACTAAATCACTCGTTGATATGTGTTATTAATTTTTAGTTATAGCTTTTTATATTCATCCATTACGGCCTTCCCCCTTGTTTTTATCTTCATGAGCTTAGTGCTTTATCAGACAGAAATGAGCTAGTGCTTGTAATGTTTAGGTTAATTACACGTTACTTATTAACTAGTGACGGCTCATTGTCTTTATGGTCATTGTTATTTATTATCATCATTATTATTTTATAATTAACATATTGTCAAAGTAAGTATTGTGTGACAATCGAGTAACTGAATGTGCATTGAAATAATTAGGCCAATAGGAAGAATTGATATGTATTAAACAAAACGAATGAGAAACTTTTAAATGGAACTATCAAGTATTGAATATCAATGCTCTAGGAAGCTTGGTAATGAGAAGAGTAAGAACCGAGGGCGTATGAGCGGGTCGTATGTCAATTCTATGAACCTTTATGACAATGCTTGAGAACTCGGCTGCATATCTTTATTAAGTGTATTGGGTTTTATCATTGAATATGAGAGTTTAAGGCAAGGGTTTTGAAGAATACTTTGGATTAGTGAGGGTACCACTAATGGACAAGGAGAGTGCATTAAACTGTAAAACTAATATTTATAGGAGACTTAGGCAGATGTTTTTGACTTTTGGGTTCTAAATCAATCTTGCTATATTTGGTTTTGATTAAAATATTGAGTACACATATTATTATGATTGGGTTTTATATATGATAAGTATGTGTGACAAGTGACAAGTTCCAGTAAGAGGACTGCTTTTTTGACCTGATGTGCAAGTAGGGAGAATCTGCTGACCAGCTGATGTCTTATGTTGAAAGATTGAATAATGTTCAACTTGCTAGAAATGGAATTAGTTATATGAAATAGGCCCGTTTGTCGTTTAAGACCTCACATGGGAACAAATTATTACAGTATATTTGCTGATTGGATTTGATAACGTACTTTTGAGTTGCATCATTTTTTATTTTTGTTGAGTTTATTATCTAAAACAAGCCTATGTATTAGCGTAACATATTTGCTGTATGCAAATACAATGACAAACTCAAGACCTCCCCTTTTTAACTTGACCTGATCACAAAGGACATTTTGAAGCTGTAATGAGTATTGCATATGACAGCACTCTTTCTCAAATGCTGTTTTCATATGTTGCATTAAAGATGGTATTAGGTTAGGCCAGTTTTAGTACATAATACCATAGATTTAATGTTTCTTGAGCAATAGTGTGAGGCAAGTTGTAGACTCAGTGAAGCAGATCTCTGTATGTGATGGAAGTGGAATTGTATAGATAATAGCTGGTCTGTTTTGTTTTTGGGATCATGCAAAACTGAAACTGCTAGGCAAGGTCTACTGGTGAAAGTTGGACGAGTATTATGACTATGGTATTTGTTTTCCTCTGATTTATGTAACATGCTGGCTACAGATACATATTCAGCAAGTACAAGGCATTATTTTCATGGGACGTTGTATGACTTCAATATATGTATTATTTTTTTCATTTCTTTTGCTCGGTTTTCTTTGATATTAGGGATATGGCATGACTGAGACAGGAGGTGGGGCTGCATCAACGGTTGGACCTGAGGAATGCGAACAATATGGTTCTGTTGGCCGTCTACAAGAGCACATGGAAGCGAAGATTGTTGATCCCTCAACTGGAGATGCCTTGCCACCTGGCCAAGAAGGAGAGCTATGGCTACGTGGTCCAACCATCATGAAAGGTAAATTTTCGTTGGAGCTCTGCACCTGTCCCAAACACGTATACAATTATATGGATTGACATAGATACTCGCGTGTAATCCTAAAATATAAAAGAAAGTTGGAACATAACGTCATACCCATGAAGGGCCATGTCAATATGTCAATTGAGTCTTTTATTTTTGTTCAATGTGGTGAAGGAACAAGTTTGAGTTTTTTTGTAGAAGGTTAATGTAGTCTATTCTTGGAACGAAGGGTGATGGGGAAACAATCAAAGTAGCTAGAAAGGAGAGGGAATTTATGCCTAACATTAGCTTTGACTATTGAAATATTATTGGATTTACGGAAAACTACGGTTATTAATATAATTGATTTGGTTCAAGTGAAGTTTGAAAGAGTACCCTTAGGCCTTAGTCACATTTTGGATCTCGTAAGGGATAGCAAACTTGACCTTTAGGCCATTAGCGACACATACATGATCTCCCTGATTCTCAAATTGGAGCATTTCATGATCTTTGCTAATTTATCATGCTTGCAAAGATAATATCATTCCTAATTTCTACCAATGGGTTGGCTCTTAAGTCTTAACCTAATAAGATGACCAAATATCCTTGTAGCCTCAACCCGAAATTCTGAATTCCTAGACCTATCAGCATTCAGTTTGAAATAATTATGTGGCTTGCCTGAGAGATGTCATTGTGGATTGTACTAATTATGAAGTTTGTTCTGTAGAGACACATTGTTCTGGGTAGTAAAGGTCTAGACTCTAGAGTTTCATATTTTCGTATCTTTAATAGCTCGCATCTTAATAACTAGTCTTATATATACGCGATGCGTGCGAAAGCATATAAAACTTCATATATAACAAAGATAGAGAGGTGATCTTAATTTCTTTTTGTTTAATTAAAGCATGTATTAGCCTTCCTTTTTTTTCTTTTTCTTTTTTCTATTTT
Organism: Beta lomatogona; assembly: GCA_947646795.1. Classification (NCBI taxonomy): domain Eukaryota; kingdom Viridiplantae; phylum Streptophyta; class Magnoliopsida; order Caryophyllales; family Amaranthaceae; genus Beta; species Beta lomatogona. The sequence continues at coordinate 2,264,570 of CANSNZ010000480.1, forward strand.
TTGGTGTCCCCCATGTGTTGCCATATATAATAGAGATATCTATGGACATTGTTTATTGTGAAAAATGACTTTGTTGCTAGTTTGACTTTAGTATGGATCTGGGATATCAACAATTGAGGAGGATAGTTTAGACTACTTTTATTATTGTAAAAGAGGATTCATCCAAAACCATCGAGTGATGGGTAATGGTGGGATTCGGGTTAAGGGCACTACTTTATCACAAAAGTACATTAACTAGCCAATACAAACTGAGTGTTATACACAAATTGACCTATCATTTCACTTCCCAAGTACTGAGATCGCAGAGTGATGTGCACTTCATTATGACAATGACAAATTTAGAATTTATATTATGAGAATTATGTTCAAGATACTTCCATAATATTTTTTTAACTGTTAGGGGTAATGTACTTCAAGAATATTATTCGATAGAGTTAGACGAAGGGATGGCTACTGAAGGGATTAAAGATAAACCAAAAAGCTAGGAAGAGTAAAATAAGGATCAAAAAAATGATAATAAATGAATAAACAAGAAAGAAAAATTAATGGCCATCTGCAATCAGTAGGAATTGATCCTTTATCAAAAGAGCATGCGCAACTTCTCCAGAATTCATTCAACCACTGCGACAGTTATGCAAATGTGTTAGTATTGTGCCTTTTTCTGTCGCAGGTATCTAAATAGAGCTTTCTTTGTATTCATGTCTTTGTGTATGTATCATTGCATCTGCCCCTTTTGGCGTTCGCTTGTTTACTTTCATTTACCTTAACAAAGAGGGCATGTGTCGTATCAGGGGTGACTCGGATAATGACTATAATAACCAAATAATTTTTGTATTTTTCGTGGGTTTTTGTTTGCTTTTTCTCCAAAAGCTTGACGTGGGTGCACTTTTCTCTGAAACTCGTGCATTTGTTAGGATTGTTTAGCATTTTTTTCTGACAGGTTTGACCTAGACAATATGTGTTCCCATAAGTAGGTTTTGTTGGAGTTTCATTTGAATAGCTTTGTTGGATAAGTCTTTCTGATTTCTGGTCTCCTTGAGTTTTGAAGGAAGAAATTCTGCTATTATGTTCCTGTGTTTTAAAGGAAACTTTTCCTTAATATCATCTGGATCCTTGTGAATTCTTGAGTGAATTTATATGCTCTAGCTGCCCAATTCTTAGTTAGTGTCACAACAACCTGGTTCATGTAACGGGTTTGTTTTTGTAATTCATCGAACGTGGCTGCATTAATTCCTAATTAGTAATTGGGCTGTCTAAATTCTTTTTCTAGTGTCTACTTATATTTTGATGTGCTGAAGGCTGATTTTTTAAACATTTCTGCCTGGCTTGACATTAGATACTTAGATCATGTTTATCAAGATATTGTTTATCTCATGGAAGCTCTTTGGAGTAGGGTTAGGAGAAACCATTGTGCCATCAGCCAATGGTACATCTAAAATCTTGATCTCATCTCTTCCTATTATATTACCAGTGGGCCAAAACTGAATACTATCTTCTTATCCTTATGTGTATAACTGATATATGCTAGGTTTATATGTCAGAATTTTATGTAATGGAAATTCGGAAAGGGGAAGTTATGTCTGGTGTTAATACGTCATCTTTGGTTAAAACGGACCACCATTTTGACTGTGATGTTTGTCTAATAAAAATGGTGACAATGGTAGGTTATGTGGGAGATAAGGAGGCTACTGCAGCAACTTTCGATCCAGATGGGTGGTTAAAGACTGGTGATCTTTGTTATTTTGATTCTGATGGATATCTGTACATTGTTGACCGGTTAAAGGAACTGATCAAGTACAAGGCATATCAGGTTACATATATATCCATTATTTAATGAGGGGGGGAACAATCTGTTTCAACTTTATTTCTGTTCTTTCATATACTCACTGGATCATGGCCTATTTTTATCGCCAGGTTCCTCCAGCTGAGTTGGAACGTTTGCTACTATCACACCCAGAAATTGCTGATGCTGCTGTGATTCCGTAAATCTTCTTCTTGTGCTTTAATAATTTCATTTTTTGCTTTTGCGTCCTTTTTTCTGCAAGATTAACATGGCTTTGCAAGCTTATAAGGTTATAATTTTTCTATGTATTCGTGCTCTATATTCTTCAAAATTCAAATTTGTAGATCAACTTGTAAGTCTTTTATTTTTATTTTTTTTTGTTTTGGGGGGGGGTCAATCCACAATCTCATTTGTTTTGCTTGGGAGCTCTAAAGTGGCGGATCTCGGATGTTGATATGGGGTGGGCCAAACTTAATGCATTAAAATGTATAAAAACCTTTTGTTTCATTTTAATATAAATAATTCTTTGTCTATTACTCCATTTTAAAGGTAAATATGATATGAAATAATGGGGTGTACGATAGGAAGTATGGATTGGGTGGGGTTTTAAGTCGAGGAGTGGTGGTTTCAGGGGCCGGGGTGGGGTTTCGGCGGGGCAGGTGGTGGTTTTAGGGGCTGCGTGAGGTTTCAGTGGGTCAAGTGGTGGTTTTTAATGGGTGGATGGTGGTTTTGGGGGCTGGGTGAGTGGGTGAGATATTATAAATTGATAGGAGAAAGATGATTTGGGCCTTTTTTTTTGCATCTTATTTTTTTATAAAAAAAGCACTAATCTTTTTTGTTTAAAAAATAGTTAATATTGCTGGCCATTCCTTCAGTTTTAGTGACAAAATACAAGTTTTGGTTATCCGCGATAGAGGTGAAAATGTTAGGGTCATTTGGGAAAATGGCCTAAATGTCAAGATCATATGAGATAATTTCCCTTAATTGAACTAGTAGTAGATATGATTAGAGATATAGTTGGTTATATCTCTATTATTTATGGCAAATAGATAGGACACGGAAAAATAGAAAAAGGAAAAAAAAGAAAAATAAAAAAAGATCTAACTACCTAATTAATTAATAGAAAAAAAAGGCATAACAAAATTAAAACAGTGAAAGTTTACAACACAATCAATTACTTCCCGCTCAACTAAATTTTTGAAAAAAATTTAGAAATCCCTGATTCAGTGGGATAAACTGATTACAAATTTAACAATTCCTAATTTATTAGATGCAATTAGAAACTAATTTAAGTTTCTAGATATTTTTAAGACTAGTTTATTTGAATGTGAGAGTGTGTAGTGCCTTAACTTATTAGTTTGAGAAGAAATGTACTAAAATAGAGGGAACGTTTCCACAAGAAAAGTGTAAATAGTATTATGAGATAAATGAAGAAGAGAAGTGTAAAGACTAAAGAATGAGGGAGTATTACAGAATGAGGGAAGTTTTAAAAGAAATTTCTTCCTGCTTTGTTATTCTGTGGTGTGAAATTTTCATAAAAATTGTAACAATCCAAGAGTATACAAAGTTATGAGAAAAATTTAAATTAAAGTTGAAAATCCAATTTGCAAAACAATATGGTGAGGAGGTAAGGGTCATCTCGTAATCGACCTTTACGATCAAAATAAAAGAAAATAGAGAAAATAAAATTACAGTAAGCCAAGTGAACAAAAGTACTTTGCAGAGCCAAATGACCAGCAAAGTTGAGGATGTCTGGAATCGAACATGGAATATCAAGCCATTCATTCTAGTGGTTACACGATACTCTCACCAACTGATCCATTGCTAATTATACTCCCGTGGCCCGGATAGGCCACCCCCTAGATCCTCCAAAATTATCCCTTTTTGTAGTAGTAACTATTCTCTCAATTCGATTTTGTCTTTTTCACCGTAAACTCAGATCTTTCAGTAATTTATTCCATTTTCAAACTATTGCTAACCATCAACCAAACGTTTGATGAATCTTGTGTCTGCTAACTGACTGCAGTTATCCTGATGAAGAAGCTGGACAAATACCCATGGCATATGTAGTCAGAAAACCAGAAAGCAGCCTTACTGCGTCCCAAGTGATGGATTATGTTGCAAAAGAGGCATGTTTTTATTTTTTTTCAATTTTGAAGTTGATAACAGAATTAGTAGCTCAATATGCTCTTGGAATCTATAGCTAGGTCATGGTCATATTTGAGGGCTATATATGTTTTGCTACTCTAGTTTAGCCAGTCTAAAACAATTAAAGCTGAATATCTGTTGCAATCATATGTTAAGCTTTTAATCATAACGTTGATTGTCCAATTGTTTGGTAAAAAAAAGACAAAGGATGGCAATCAGGTTGGGCGGGTGCGAGAGTAGTTCCCTGATACCATACACTCCTAGGGTTTTTAAATCCACCACCTACTATCTCCCATCCTCGACCCATGTTTGGTACCAATCCCAATATCCATAGCCACACCTGCAAGTACAAACATTCACATGTCCACACCTCTAGAAAAACAAAAAGAACTACAATTTGATCACTCCAATACAACACAAGTATATTTCTCAAACGCATCATAAACTCAAAATTGAAAATTTGATCTCTAATTTTTGAGAAATTAGTAATTTTGTATTATGCACTTGGGTGGATGGGTATCCTGTATCAGGGTGTGTCTAGATGTAGGCCGGTTTCACCACCCTACCGCAACTCATGGTGGTATGACTTTTGACCCCCATACTCTCCCAATACCCACTAAATTCATACCAGGTGGCAAGTGCAGTTCATGATAATGAGTTACATTGGCGTCCATACTCTTTAGAACCGCCATTAAGTTGAATATTGTTTTCCATTAACAGGCCTTCCTTTGGGGTTTTTTTTTTCCTTGGTGTTTTGTATTGTGTTACATTGGCGTCCATGTTAACAATGAGTCAGTGGCATCCTATTTGGTACTCGGTAATAAATGGTGGTCATGATAATGAATCTATATGTATTTATGAAAAGAAAGTAACATGCTAATGCCCATGGACCATGGTAATAGCACCTGATCTACCTTTGTTCTTCATAAATTTTCATTGCCACTCAATACCACATCTAAGGTGGTAATGGATGTAATGAAAATTTATGAAGATTAAGAGGTATTTGGCGTGAACTAGGTTACCATCGACATGAACAGGTTTTACCATGGACATTATCATGTCACTATCGTCACAAATTCATAGCTCAAATTAACACCATTCATTACCTCCCACCAAACTGCTCGTGAGTGCCGTAAGAAGGTTGCATTTAGTAGGACCACTGTAGAGTTTGAAAGTAATGTAAACAACTTCCTAGCAATCTTAACGGTAAAGCTGAAAGGGTCTCTTGGCATCTGTGCAATTAGGGCTGCATTCTTTTGACATTTCCACTACCCAATCTTAACCAAGAGATAGGAGCCCTGTTACGCATTTGAATTTCTTTTTTTTTTAGATACTGCAAAAGTTTGTTTGGTAGCTAGTATTACATGGTGGTAATGGCAAGTACTTGTACATGACAATGCCCACGGTATTATATCCCCAAATATATGCTTATTTTCATAAATTTTCAGTACAACTCCATACCACCTCTAAAATGGTAATGGATGGTATATGAAAATTTGAGAAATAAAGGTATTTCGAAACTCTCGAGCATTACTATGGAAATTACATGGCACTTCCTTTACAAACTTACCTATGAATTCATTTTAATTACCGCCTATCAAATGGGTTGTAATAGTACAAACTACAAAGTTTCTTTTTAAAAGTGAGGTTGTTGATCGAATTGTTAATATAATGTATATTTATTTTCAAATGCTTGATCTCTTGTTGAGAACGTTGATTGATGTTTCTCCTGAGTCTGAGACCCGAAAGTAGGTCTTGCATTCAATTATAGTGGGGGCCTTTTTTTCACTTCTTGCAGGTTAGTCCATATAAGAGGATACGCCGTGTTTCTTTTATCAATGCTATCCCGAAGAATCCATCAGGAAAGATCCTTAGGAGAGAGCTCGTCAGTCAAGCAACAGCTAATCCATCTAAGCTGTGATTACACAGTAGTAGTTTCCTGCAACTCAGTTGTTGCTCAGTTGATTCAAAGTTTTTGTCCCCTCCCTGCTCATCATCTCTACTCTGCTCTAGTACCGTATGAGAGTTGCTCCCAGGAGAGCTTGGTGCCAAGATACCTGAGACGTAGCACAGCGTGACTGTGGTTCTTATCTGCAACTGAAATCCTGGATATGATATGTCGAAGCTCAATCACATTGTTAAAGGGTGGTTCAAATGTGTAGATAGCTTTTTATTTTTTACAACTGTAGAAATCAAATTTTGAAGCATTGTAAGAGCACCATTAATGGTGAATGAAAAAAAAGATCATCCCACTCTCTTTCTAACTTTCTCTCTCTAAAAAATTACATCCCACAATCTTTTCCCACTTTCCTCTTAATGGTGAACCAAAAAAAAGATCATCCCAACTACCTTTTTCTCTCTCTCTTACTTTTTGACCTCACCCAACTACTTTTTCTCTCTCATCACCCAACCACCATTACATAATATTTTTAATATATGCTAAGTAATCACCCAACTACTTAATTTTTAATGACATGAAATATTCATTATTAATTGCTATTATATTATTAATTAATGTAATTAATAATTTTAATATTATAATTATCATTTTAATAATTAAGTTATCAACATAATTAGCAATTATTAATACGTAGCATACGCAATTAGCGTTTTTAATATATGCTAAGTAATTAGCGAGCTAATAATTCTATTATGAGACACAATTAAGCATTTTTAATATATTTTTAATTTCGAAACACATAATGAAATACAAGAACGAATTATAAACTTAATTAGGAACGAACTACATAAAATACATAATGAAATGCTCTTAATTAGCGTTACGGCCAAACTTCTGCCATATATTGGCAACCAAATCATGTTTCAAGGATTGATGCACATGTTGATCTTCAATTGCATCTCTATTCGCCATGTAACGGTTGATATCTACGATCCGATCATTATAATATTCAAATTCGTCGCCATCATTATTTGTGTTTGAAGTGAACTCAGTAGTATCTGCGTAGTGTGCATATGTATCCCGTTCATCTTCCACAATCATGTTATGCATGATAATGCAAGACATCATGATATCATTGAGAATTTCCTCATCCCATGCGAGGGATGGTTTACGAACTATAGCAAAGCGAGATTGCAGCACCCCAAATGCTCTCTCAACATCTTTTCGAGCTCCTTCTTGGTGTTGAGCAAATAACTTGTCCTTGCGAGTTTGAGGACATGTAATCGATTGAATGAATGTTGCCCAATTTGGATATATGCCATCGGTGAGATAATAACCCTTATCGTATTGGTTACCATTCACCGTAAACCGCACGGGTGGTGCTCGACCTTCTAAAACATCCCTAAACACGGGAGATCGGTGAAGAACATTAAGGTCATTGCACGAACCTGGTATCCCAAAGAAAGAATGCCATATCCATAAGTCACGATCGGCCACGGCTTCAAGAACTAATGTAGCAACACCAGCTCTTCCTTGATATTGTCCTTTCCATGCCGTCGGACAATTTTTCCATTCCCAATGCATACAATCTATGCTGCCGATCATTCCTGGAAATCCACGTTCTTCACCGTACGCAAGTAGTCTACCCAAATCATCTGGAGTTGGCCGTCTCAAGTACTCGGCACCAAATTGGTTGATAACCCCCTTCGTGAATTTCATTAACGCTATTCGAGCTGTGCTTTCACTAATTCGCACATACTCGTCAACATTGTCTGCCGCAAGCCCGTACGGAAGCATTCGTATAGCAGCTGTACACTTTTGAAGGGGAGATAAACCTAACCTTCCGGTACAATCTCTATTTTGAGTGAACCATGTATCACTTGGTACGACACTTTCCATAATCCGAAGAAAGACATGTCGCTGCATTCGAAATCTTCGACGAAATAAACGAGCAGGATAGACTGGTTGATCAGCAAAGTAATCATTATACAATCGTCTATGGCCTTCTTCCCTGCCTCGAATAGGCCGGTGATGATCCTCATTAGGATCAGTCACTTTTGCTCTTCTATTCCTTGGTCTTTGGACTAACATTTGATATAATAGTTGGACCATTTGGTTGAACAACATTAATCAAGAAATCATCTATTTCTTGATCAATGTTTGCTCGGGATGATCTTATTTCATCCTCAGAACTAGATGAACTTGAAGCGGTAAAGTTTAAGTTAAAAGAGTTCATTGTATAAATTTGAGAGGGTTTAGATTTGGTGTGAGCAAATGGTGATCAAACAAGCATGAGTTATATAGCAAAATAGTACAATAATGTAAACCAGAACAATAATGTATAAAGCAATATAGTACAATAATGTAAACCAGAACAATAATGTAAAAAGCTGTATTGAAATGTCAATTCAAAACAGAACAATAATGCAAAATAGTACAATAATTAAAAACAGAACAATAATGAAAAAGCTGTATTGAAATGTCAATGCAAAAACGGAACAATAATGCAAAATAGTACAATAATTCAAAACAGAACAATAATGAAAAAGCTGTATTGAAATGTCAATTCAAAACAGAACAATAATGCAAAATAGTACAATAATTCATAGAATTTACACAAATACGGTTTTTTACTTTTTTTTTTATTAATTGAACTTAAACATACACATTACTTAAAACATAAACATAAACTAAACTTTAAACTTAAACATAAACTAAACATTCACTAAAATTAAAACTTAAACATAAACTAAACTTGAACGTAAAATTAAACTCAAACATGAACTAAACTTAAACATAAACTTAAATTAAACATAAACATGACTTAAAAAGGAGAATTATTCGTCAACCATATTGTTAGTTTCTCAATTGTTGCCTCCTCAAATGGTGAACGATTTTCCTTCGCATACAATGATTGCAAAGCAAATCCCAATTCTTATGATACTCTTGTATGTTCAAGCTCCTGGTTTGCGGCGTTATTTCTTGTTCCTTTGCAAAGCAACCTTCCTTGTTTCAACGTCCAACTTCCCGGCTTCTCTTTCAACATCTCGCACTCTTACCCTCTCGAATGGATCCGAAGTCTTTCATTAAAATTATTGAAACACTCAATTGTCTGACCAGCCACCCCTTTCAGTTTAGACTTCGCTTTCTTCACACCATCTCCTCGTGGCTCGACGTCACCTCCATCACCACTGGTAGGTGTCTCGGGCATTGAGTCACTTCCATCAACTCTCGGCCTTTTAGCGCTACTTCCGCTGCGGGTGAATCAACATTTTCTTGTGGATTTTTGGGGCGACCACGTGGAGTTTCCATTGATTTATTAACTATGGCCCTCCATTTACGAAACCTCCTCATCAATTTCCAAGCATGTTCGAGGATGAACCTACCATGTTTCCTATTATGCAATAAATGAGCTTCTTTCGTAACATCTCGCATCGTTTTGACCACTCTTTTTCCTTGCAAGAGCTTCGTCATAAAATGCAGCGAACCTTAAAACCCGTGGAGCAAGTCTACTCCAACGACCTTTCACCATATCCGCATTCCTTGGAGCAATTTATGTTGGATTGGCAGTGCGCCCGCCTCAAAAGCTTCCCAAACTTTTCCCCGGAAGACGCCTTTCTTTTGGCTCGTCCCAATCACCTTATCAAGAGAAGTGTTCATAAATGCTTGAGATGAGATTCTCATCTTCAACTTGATCCCAAGCCCTCTTACCATTACAACTTGTTTCGCATTGTGTTGTGGTTGTGGTTGTGGGTGTGGTTGTGGTTGCTCGAGATAGATTTTGTGATAGTAATTGCGAAAAGGATTGATTTGGCTGAACAAACTCATCATAATCATCAGAATCATCACCTTGTTGGTATTGACCAACATCATTGTCACCTTGTTGGTAATGACCACCATCCTCATCAACATCATTGTATGGAGATGAATCTTCTTGATATTGAGAAAACCCATAATTAGGATCAAGTTGATGATATGAAAGGTTGGCATTTTCAGATGGAGATTCATGGTAAAGGTTATCATATTGAGGAGAATAATATTGAGAATTTTCACCCCTTTGATTCATATTTATTTGAGAGGGTTGACGATAATTTGACTGATTTTGAGAGGGTTGACGATAATTTGAGTTATTTTGAGAGGTATTTGAGCGATTTTGTTGCCTAGGCATTTGGTTTTTTGAGCGGTTTTGGGGTAGGTTTCTCATATAATTAGGATTATTAGGCTCCATAATTATAAGAATTTTAAAATAAAAGAGCAATAGAAGAAGAGTTAATGAAATAATTTATAACAAGTAGAAGAAATTAGTGAAGGAAGAAGGAGAGAGAAAATTAAGTGTGTCCAAAATATAGGAAAATGGGTCTCTATTTATAGAGCTCGAAAAAATAAAGCCGTTGGTAATCTTTTTTTTTTTTTTTATTTGTATTTTTTTAAATATAATCGTTGCAAATTTTGCAACGGTTATATTTCACTGACCAATCAAGCAATGCCGCGTGGAAAGTAGCGACACATGTCGCGCGCTCAATGGCTAAATGTGTCAGCGCGTCAGCGCTGACACATTTAATTTTTTTTGCCTGACTGCCAGCCAAAACGCTGCGTTTTGGCTGGCAGTCAGGCAAAAAAAATTTAAAAAAATCGGATCAGGCAGTGGGTCCCACTCCCACGCCTGATCCTCATTTCACTCATCCCATACCAAATTTTTTTTCCAATCAACCCACAATCTTATTTTTTTTCACCATTAAGGAACCCATTTTAAGATTATGTACATAATCTTATTTTTTTTTTCACCACTAAGGATGCCCTAAATGTAACTTGACACCCTATACTAGTACATGCATATTTAATCTAAGATCCAAAGGGAGACAATTCATATACGTTTAGGGGTTGGAAGGATTACGAACCCATTTTTTCTCTCTAAGAAGTAGAGCATCTCTCTCTAGTAACGCTAGAGTTTGAATCTTTCTATTTTCCCTTCCTTTCCCACACTTACCCCATAAAACCCACAATTCCACTCGACAATCCCAGGGAAACCGCTAAGCTAAGTGACGGATAAATCCGTGTTTGGATCCTCTAGAGTTCTAAAATAACCCTACAAGGTAGAGTTTGAGCAATATTAACCATTGAATAAAAAATCAATGACTCATATATTATCTTTCCAAAATCCCCCCCTATTTTTTCTCATCAAAATCCACTCCCTAATTTTCCCCTCCCACCAATATGAACCCTCGATTTTAATACGTATGGTTCAGATACAACTCTACCTTGTGGAGTTTTATTAAAACTCTAGAGGATCCGGACTCGATAAATCCCTGTTATCTCTCATCCCTCCCAATACTGTCTTTCTTTCTTTCCCCTTCCAATACATTTCTTTCCCAACTCGAGTTGAGCTAAGATTCATCCTCAAAAAAAATCTTCATAAAATACAAAATGATTTTATTGACCACCATAATTCCCCTCGTGGAGGGATAAAGAAAATGGGACCAATAATTTCATCTCAAGTAGGAGACATGCAACCAGCCGACGTAGTTTACCTCGTCACCCATGGCTGTAATAGGGTAGTTCAAAGACCATAGAAACTTCTCTATTACACAAATTCAGCATTGGGTCACCTTAGGTTGGATGACTAATGAAGAAATCAAAGTGGGTAAACCGAGAAACACATTCTTCTTTTTCTATACAAGCTTAGATGATATGGATCATCTCCTATCTGGAAGGAACGCATGTTTTCAAGGAACACATTCTTCTTTTTGAGGAACAAAAGTTTATGAGATTATGTGAATTCTATCTGCGAATGTAAATATTATATGTTATTATGTGATTATTAATATGAATTATGAGTTAAGATAAGTTATTTATGAGAGGTTAAGAACGTTGAGTATCGTTCTGCAATTATGATGTTTCGAGCTAAAATCGATATTCTGTAATTATAATTTAAGGGATAATTGAGCCAAAATGTCTTCATTATAGTATGATACATATTTTGGGGATTTTGTTTATGAGTACTAAAGGATTAGAGCTTGATTAAAAAGGAATTAAGTGTTAAAAGGTAACTTGAAAATTCTAGTAAAGTACTTAAGTTATGAAATGACCAAATTAGCCTTGCTAATTAAGCCAAATTACTAAACTACCCGACACCTATACTATTTATGAGTACAATCCATTGTTTCCTTCAGCTAAAATTAACCCGAAACACTTCTTCTCCTCCCCTTCATCACGCCAGAATGGTGAGTAGGCTCCTTCCCATTCTTATGCCATTTTTCTTGCTTTCTTCTTCTGGGCCATTGCATGCAATCACATTTTTGGATCATTAGTTTATGATACTGGGTAAGTGATATCTTAAGCCATCTAGGAGGAATTTAGCTAACAATCCAAGCAAAGGTAAGCCATAGTAAAAACCGATTGTTTTGGGATTTCAGCTTAATATTTTTGGGATAATTCTTGACTTATCTATACATGCATGTTATGTCTATGGTTGTGGAAGCTCATGTAAGGAAAAAAAATTAAGTTTTAGATGAGAAAAGCTTGAGTTGTGATCCTTTTAGCTTTTGAGTGTAGCAATTGATTGCGGAAATTATGTGGATTTCCGAATAAATGTTGTGATATAAACCTACTGATTTATGCAAGGATTGTAAGTGATTATCTTCAAAGTGTTGCATGTAAATTTTCAGTGATGATTTTCGAGTTACAAATCGTTGCATGTCAAGTTCCCCTAAATCAGTTGAACCTTGTTGTTACCTTATTTGTGCCTTGATTTTTTATTTCGTTGTGGCTGAACTCTCATGTTATGCTTTTGGAATATTTATGACTTAATTATGGAACATAACCTTGATTTGTTTCCCATCATATGCTATGCACAACCCAAGTTTTGTTAGGTAAAGAACCCCTAAAGAACTGATTTTGTCTAGCTGTTTTTCCAAACTAATTAACCATTGTTTCCTTAGTTCATTTTGTTTCTTTGAATGTCGTCTATAAACTGCATATACTCATTCCCTTATTGACATACCGAACCCTTAGCTAAACATAACACCTAAGATATAATCTCATGACCAGACCATCACACTTTAACGATAAAAAACCGAGAACCATGAAGTTGATATTTGTTTACTTGCGTAGCATAGCTTTTCCCTATGATTAAGATCCTACTTGTGGAACCTCCATATGCTGCCATGTCATGTTAAGTACCTTCTCAACCATCCTAAATAGCCACGGTGTCCTTTATAAACCTTTGTAGTCACTCTTTCTTAACGGTGGAAGTTGATATATCAAGCTTATTTCCGAAACTTGTTTTGATGAGTTAAAGTTTGGTACAAAGGTTGAAATAGTGATTATGAATAAATATTTGAGAATAAATATCTTTTATAAGTAAAGTTTCATTTTATAAGGGGAAGTAGCTGCAAAAACAGTGATGAACAACATTCGTAGAGCGGGTATTGCCCATTATGTGTTATGGAGCGAGTATTGCTCCGGAGCGGGTATTGTTCCTTTGTGTAGGGTCGTGACCTAAAAGTGTTGCAAGCAGAGTATGAAAAGGTGGGGAGACGTTCCTCAAAAGTCTGGAGATGTGGCTTAGTCTCTCCATTCGTGTTCCTTCCCTGGAGTTATGTTATGTTTTATGATAAGCTTTAATGGTATTATTTGTGTTGTTTTGAGAATGATATGGGATATCTTGAGATAATTCTTGAAAAATGACTCTGGTATATGCAACGTATTTCTATGGAAGTTTAAGGGAAAGAATCAACATATTTCTGAGCAAGTATAAACGTATTTCTGAATAAGTATAAAAATATCTATACGATGTATCAATGAATTTCTAAGCAAGATATAGATGTATTTAGGGAAGTCATAAGTGGGTTGTTACATGGTTGGTGGTGGTTGGTGGTGGTTGGTGGTGGTTGGTGGTGGTGGTTGGGGGTGAAATGGGGTGGTTGGCAGTGGTGGTGGTGGTGGTGGTGTGGTTGGTGGCAGGGGCGGATATACTATGGGTTCACTGGGTTCAGATGAACCCAATGATTTTCGGAAAAAAATTGCCTAGTTTTTTATTTTCATTTTTTTAAATAAATAATAATTAGAAAACATATAAGTATATCTTTCGCGTGCAATATGGAGCATGAAAGATGCTGGTGCTGGGGTGGTTTTGTATCTTTGTGAAGCGCTTACTTCGCCAGCGGCGGCTGGGGTTCGATTCCTAGCTCCACAACTTTTTTTTTCCTTTTCTTTCATCTAAATTCCAAACCCTTTTCTTTCATCTAAATTCCAAACCCTGAAAGCCCAAACTTACTTTCTAAAACACAACTTAAGCCTAAGCAAAGACAGACCCTTGCAAAAAATATGAAGATGACAAAGCTACTAGCGATCTTATTCTTTTCTTTTCTTTCTTCAACTTAAAATATGAATTTTAGATATTAGATATTAGATATTAGACATTAGAATATGTATTAAATTGTTTAAATTTGTTTAGAATTTCTTCTTTTTTATATTAGTAATTGTAATTCTGTAATTTTGTTAATCATTTAAATGTTGAATGTGGAGTTGTTACTATGATTGAGGGTCTAGACTCTAGACCATGGAGTTAAAATGTTGAGTAATGTGTTAAATTAGTTGGGTTAATTTCAATTAATTGTTGTTCTTACTTATGTAATGTCTTAAATTAATCGTGTTAATTTCTATTAATTGTTGTTCTTGCTTGGGTAGATTGTAGAGTTGTTTTGTATTGTGACTATGAAGGGTTTATAATTTCTTTTGGAAAAATCGTGCAGGGAAGTCACAAAACGTCCGCTACGAAAACCACCCTAGGACTAAGATTTTTGGACCGGCTCCGAACTCATATGATTGAATTCCTGGATCCGCCACTGGTTGGTGGTTATATGTTTTACTTCAAAATTAAAATTGATTAATTAAATTAGAACAAATTAGAACAAGACACATGTCCAATTAACCCATTGTACTGGTCACCAACCTGTTTCAATAGGTCATAGTTCAAAATGAGCACATCATGTTAAAAGGTTGGCTTATTAAAAGATAATCAGAAGGTGGGATTTATTTGAACGAACGATCTCAAGGTTGGGTTATTAAATCAGTTTTTCCATTAATTATTCATGATGTTTAATTGTATTTTTAAGCATATTTTTGAAGAGCCCAATGGATTATTCTAGATAATTAATTGTATTTTTAAAAAAATACTTTCTAGAATAAAGGATATTATGAAAATCTGCTTTATCTTCTAGATAAGGGATTTTCAGATTTCTTTTTTTGGGCAATTCAAAGTTGATATTGAAAACCAAAAAAGAATAATACAACCTAAAACTTCACCTAAGGTCAAGTCCAAAGAGAAACCAACTCCCCCACCTTCTAGGAAGGGTTTGGGAGAAAGCAACCCAAGGACATGCCTTTAAAGTTTAAACAGACACTGAACAGGCGCAGGGGGACAACAAACAGCAAGAACACCAGCAACCAAACCCAACCCAGATTACAAGCAAATTCCTTATATGCTCAGGGCATCTACAAGCAACTTTAAAATTGATCTGCTTACAATTAGCTAAAACATCCAAAGATTAACCTCCATGAACAACTAAATCTCTATTAATTCGAATCAGGTAAATAGATTCAGCAAACATCATACAATACAACTGAGCTTGAGACGTTTTACTTCTACATTTAGAAGCAACCTGCTGCACTTCATCATCAAAGCATCTAGTAGTGTCAGAAAGGCCAATTTGCTGCTGACAGATCATTCAGATTCTGTGAGTTACAGGACATTCAAAGAACAAGTGAGAAATGGTCCCATTGGCATTGTTATACAGCACACACCTACTGTCATTAATCACACCCCGAGCACATAATCTGGCCTTAGTTGTTAACCTTCCCTGAAGAGCCATCCATGTAATAAGTAAAGCTTTAGGACTAGCTTTATTATTACAAATGGTCTTTTCCACCTTACTTTAGGGTGCTCACCTTGCAAAGTAAGATATAGCTTTTTGATAGAGAAGTAAGCATCAGTAAGCATGGAGGATATAGAATGATTATCTTAAAACAACTGTCTAGTGTCTAGTTGTCTACTACCTAGGATTTTCTTCATTTTTGCTTGTGTTCTTAGCTTGTGTAATGTTGTTGAATTATATGGCTTTGGGAAGCAAGTGCCTACTAGGAATATCCATAGTAAGCACATTGTGATGTTTTATATAGTAAACATGAAGCCACTTTATCCAGAGCACGTCTTGCTTCTTTGAAACAGCCCAAAAATGTTTAGCCACTGCAGCTTTGTTCCAAACAACAAGATTTTTTAATGTTCCATCCACCACAAGCTTTAGGTAAACATAAAGTTTCTCAAGCCACTGGAGCTTTCTTAGACTGAGCACCTTGGTCTGTCCAAAGGAAGAGCCTGCATATACTTTGGATTTCCTTCATTACTTATTTGGGCATAATGAAAATCTGACACCAATAAAGTTGAAAGCCACGGAGAATAGAATTAACAAGCTGCAACCTGGCAGCATAAGAAAGTTTTTCACTCACCAAAGCCTCACCTTTAGCCATAGTTCACTAGTAGAATAATTGCTTATTGCTGCGGTGGAATTACTGCGGTTTTTCCCATACGCAACAATAAACCACGTCAAAAGAAAAGGTAAAATAGAAAATACACCTATTGCTGCGGTTTCTATCCAAAACCGCAGCAATAGATGTCAACGGGAAAATTTTCAAGTTTCGTTGACTGTTTGACCAACTCTATTGTTGCGGTTACCAGCCGAAAACCGCAGCAATAGATTAAAATATTATTTTTTTAATAATATTTTAATCTATTGTTGCGGTTTCTTAAAGAAACAGCAGTAATATCCCTTCATTATAATTTAGGGTTTGCGCGCTCATGCATCCTCACGCCTCTCTCCTCTTTTAGACTCTTTCAGACTCTCGCATCCTCTCTCCTCTTTTTCGGTCTCTTTCGTCCTCACCACCACCTCCTCTTTCGTCCTCACCACCACCACCTCTTATCCTTCCTTCCAAACAACGAGAAACGCGACAAACCATGGCGGTGCTCCATCTTCGCTCGTCCTTTCACCACGAAGCCCGTCGTCTCCAGATATCGTCATTCGACCGCGCGACCGTCATCTCCAGATCTCGTGGTTCGACCAGAAGATGCTTTGAGAAAGAGAGAGAATTGGTTTCTCAGCGCTTTAAATGGTGGTGCGTCAGGTGGGTTAGAAAGAGGAAGGTGCTATCCGAGCTTTTCGAGGTCACTGTCGTTCACTCCGTGAGTTTGTGTTTCGTTTGTGGTTATACAAGCTAGTGCTTGTATTTGCATATATGAGCTAAATAGCTAATATTCGTTTGTATTTACAGATATTATACTGTCTATATTTTGTATATTTGGCAGGGGAAGATGGATGGATGGTTATCACCAATCACCAGTCCCCTTGAATATGAATTTGGCATTTCTGTGATGTTTGATGTTGTTTTATTTTGGAATTAGCCAACAACAACAATATTGATAGACCGTACCAAATGATACCGGAACTAGCAAAACGTTATTTGGTGTTAGTATCGTAACTAATCTGATTAATTTTGTCAATAGTTGTCTGAAGTCTGAACAGGCATAACCGATCGGTTTGCTCCATTTAGCCCTACTGTAAAAAAAGCTGGTATCACATGTATACTGCTAGACTTTTTTGCCACTTTGTTGTCAATGTTAAAGTGTTCCTTTTAATCCTTTGTATATATGGTGTTTCTTTTGCGAAAAAAATAAGTTTTTATATTAAATTTGGTGTAAATTTGTGTTTGTGATAGCTTTCATCAGTCTGCTGATGATTAGAAAGAAGTGATGAACCATCTTTCAGTGTTTATTTCTGATTTTTTTTTTTCAGATCTGAGTTTCATTTTTTTTTTTAGATTTGAGTTTCGTTATCAGATCTGAGTTTCGTTTTGTTTTCTTCTTTCGTAATTATGATGTTAGGGTGGTGATACAGTTTATTTCTGATTTTTTTTTATTTTTTGTATATTTTCCTTTTCTTTGTTTTTTTTGTAATTTTTATTTTTTGTATTATCATATCTGTTTTTATATATGTTGGATTTTATTTTATTTTTAATCTATAAGCAATTCTTTTATATTACCTCCAGCTTGTATTGTTTTATTTTCGTCTTACATTTCTATCTTTCAAATTTGATGGCAAAATGCAAAAAAAAAGAATTTTTTTTTACCTATACCAGTACCTATTGCTGCGGTTTTGGGCAACAACCGCAGCAATAGGTGTAACATATTGCTGCGGTTTTGGCAGGAACCGCAGCAATAGGCCAAGCTATTGCTGCGGTCAAAAACCGCAGCAATAGGTTAATTACCTATTGCTGCGCCCTTAATTGTTGCGTGGTCAAAACCGCCGCAATAGGCCAATTAATGACCGCAGCAATAAGCAATTATTCTACTAGTGGTTTTATCAATCAAGGGTTTGCACTCATGATAGAACAACTTCCCAACAGTAAGAGGACCCCCAAATTCTTAAAAGGGAAAGCACTAAGAGGGATACTCATAATCTGCTAAAGCATTTCCTTTTGCTCTAAGTTAACCCCAGCAATGTATACATTCTTTTATCCAGATTTGTATCAAGGCTAGAAGCTTTAGAGAATTAATTAAGAGCAGCAAACATAAGATGAAGAAAGCTATGATCTACTCTAGCAAACATCAACAAATCATCAGCAAACATCAAATGGGTGATCTAAGCCTTGCACATCTAGGATGAAAGTTGAAATCAGGATTAGCCTTAAGCTTCCCTAAACATCTGGATAAATACTCCATTCACAAAGCAAAAAGAAGAGGAGACATAGGATCTCCTTGTCTCAATCCTTTCATGGCTTGAAAAGGCTTGCAAGGAAGACCATTGATAAAATACAGAAAGAAACTGAAGAAACACAAGCCATAACCCACTTCACAAATTTAGTAGGGAAACTAAGCTCATTCCTAACAGTTTCAAGGAATGACCACTCAATAGAGTCATAGGCTTTTTCCAAATCAATCTTCAACATGCATCTAGGAGACACATTCTTAGTAGTATAACCCTTAATAAGCTTAGTAGCAAGTAAGATATTGTCAGAAATAGTCCTACCTGGCATGAACCCTGATTGAGCTAAATCAACAACTGGCAAATTTAGGGGGATACAATTTGTACAACTATATCCCCATTCCTGAAAAAATTATATGAAGAAAGTAAAGTGAGTAAGGAGAAAAACTAAAAAATTAAAAAAAGAAAAGTTGTACTTTGCTCAGGTCCCAAGAAAAAATAAAAGTTGTAAAGTCACTCTCAAGTCTCATCTCTCTCTTTCTCTCTCCTCTGTGGATTTGTCAGTTCACATTTTTCTTTGTTTCTCTCTTTATTTTACGTTTTCACGTCTCTCTTTCTTAACTCACTTTCTCTTGCTTCTTTTTTTTTTTTTTGTATTTCCTCTAGTCCTTGATAATATTTTTCTGTGTTTTATGTAGGGCTGTTCATTTCGGATATCCGATCCGAAATTTCGGATATCCGAAAATTTCGGATCGGCAAAATAGCGATCCGTATCTGATCCGAAAAAAATCGGATATCCGAAATTTTCGGATCGGATAACGGATATTCGAAATTTTCAACACTTCAATTTTTCCCGTTTTTAAAGTTTTTATAGCTATTTTTTCTTGCAATTTTGGGCCCAACACTAATATTACAAAAGGCTCATATTAGCCATCAATCCCATGGCAGCTTCTATGTAGTAAATAAATGTAGTATGCAATCTAATAATCTATGTATCATTGCATATTTGGCTTCTTCATGTTAATCCATACATACATAATTAATTCATCCAAGTTCTAGTAGAGTTTCAACATCCAAGTTCCAATATCGAAATTAACACACTAATACAAATTACAAATAAAGTTAATAAATTTAAAATCCCATAGAGTTTCACAACCATAAAGAATCTACGTCAATGGTTGGTTGCTTCATAGTCAAATCTTCTATACCTACAAAACAAATATCACAACAAAGAAAATGATAATATTAGTATTAAGTAAAAAAAATTTGTTGAAATCGCTGAGCATTAAAAGGAAGTTGCAGGAATTTAAAAAACGAAAAAAATTAAAGAACAAACAAAAAACCAAAACAGAGAAAAGTTGCTGAAATCGCTATGCATTAAAACGAAGAAGAAGAAATAAAAAAAAAAAAAAGGAACAGCAACACACAGGAGAAGGAGTAAGTTGTAGAAATTGAAGAAATAAAAAAAAACAACAACACACAAACCACACAGGAGAAGAAGTAACAAGTAAGTTGCAAAAATTGAAGAAATAAAAAAAAAAAAAAAAACAACAACACACAGCCACACAGTAGAAGAAGTAAGTTGTAGAAAGTAAAAAAAAAATGAAAAAAATCGAAGAAGATTCAATCAAAAAATTTAAGAAGATGGCAAGATGGAGTTGAAAAATTAAAGAAGATGAAGTGAGATGAGAGAATTGCAGTCGAAATCTAGAGAAGCAGATGGCAAGAGAACATTACCTCATTTATCGCGCCACGGAGCAGAGAACTAGAGAAGCAGTCGCGACCTCCGGATGGCAGAGACGTCGTCGCCGGTAGGTGGTGGTTTGGCAGCAGCCAGGCAGTAGGTGACTCGTGTGGAGAGAGATGAGAGAATTGCGGCTCTCCAAGTTCCAACTTAGGGTTTAGAATGACTTATTTCAGTTTGAAACTTTGAAGAAATGTTTTATTGTTTAGGTTTTTTTTTTTTTAAAAAAAAAAGTATACTTAAAAAAACGGATATTTCGGATATCCGAAAACTCAAAATAGGTGATCCGTATCCGATCCGATTTTTTTCGGATATCCGATCCGAAATATCCGAAACTCAAAAACTCGGATCGGATATCCGATTTTTCAGACCGGATCGACCGGATCACGGATCGGATCGACCGGATCGGATCATTATGAACAGCCCTAGTTATATGTCTCTTATAAATGCTAGAATTGAAAGATGAAAAACAAGAAGTTTAGAAATTTTTTTGCAAGAAAGGTGGAGGAAAATCACAAAAGTCTAGAACTTCATCTTCTCTCATATCAAAACATCCTCCAATTGTAGAAAGTAACTTGAAGGTTCCAATAATGTATAAAAAGTTGTCGTATGTACTTATAACTAGTATTTGGGCCCGGGTGGTATTTTTTTCGAACTTGATATGCATTTTTTTCCATTCGCATTAAATATAATAAAGAAAATTCAACATTTATAAGGTATAAAGCATAATAATGTGGATATGTATAATTGCAATATGTCATGGGTTAAAGTTTTATTGCAAGCCAATATGCTTTTGTTAGTTGACATGACATATGTATAGATTGGACAATTCTAGTGGGGTAACAGAGATGCCACGTGGCGTGCATACATTGTCAGACACGCCTTTTAATATATTAGTATAGATTTTAATTTATTTATTTATTTAAAACTTAAGCTTTCCCGTCGCTTAGAATTAGTTAGTTGTTCTTTGAATCGTTTATTGAATATTGATATTGTTTTTTAGTTGAATTTTGAGTCGTAAATTGAATCTAGCATCATATTTTATTTTATTTGATTTTATCTTATCCGTACCCCTATCCCAAATTTTTTGGATCCGCCACTGATAACACTACTAATCATACCTTGCATCCTATTAGTCAGGATCTTAACTATAATCTAGTATAAGACTCTACAACAAGCTATAGGTCTGAAATCTTTAACTAGTGAAGGATTAGGGATATTAGGAACTAAGGTAATCAGAGGACAATTAACATCAGGCATCACGATACCAATATCAAGGAATTGGGAAACAATAATATAAACGTCATACTTGATAATTGGCCAGGATTTCTTGAAAAAGTGGTTATTAAAGCCACCAATACCTGGGGCCTTGGCATCATCAACATACCAGAGAGCATAATCAATTTCCTGATGAGTATCATTCTGGGATAACATAGCAGCATCAGTTGACTTGAGTGCCAGATCTGAGTAACTCAATATCCACAGCAGGCAAACTAGCAGCAGTAGAGCCATGTAGTGAATGATAAAACCTTATCACTTCACTTGAATGTCTTCAGTTTTGATAAGCTTTTCACCATATTCAGTGAATAAGACATCAATGCTATTATGCATATATCTCTCCTTTATGGCATGGAAAAAGAAGTGAGTATTAGAATCACGCAGCTTCAACCACATAATTCTGAATGTTTATCTAATAGCAGACTCTTCATTTTCAATAATTTATGCAAAGCTTGAGAGCAATCCTTTTCAACCTGGGTAAGCACAGGACATCCAGGATTATACTGCAATTGAGATTGAACATTCTAAAGCTCAAGTCTAGCCTAAGATATTCTAGTCTCAAACTTAGCAAAATCACTCTTATGCAACTACTTCAGATGATGCTTCACATTTTTAAGATTAGACCATACATTCTGCATCATACACACCCCTCTGCCTCTATTGTGCCATTGCTCCTCCACAATAGAAAGGAAAGAATCATGATCAGCCATGTAATTGAAAATTTTGAAAGGTCTACCTTTGCTCTGACTTCTCTGAGAACACTTAAGCACCAAAGGAGAATAATCTGAAAGACCGGGATTCAAATACTCCACAAGATTAGGGTATTTAGTTAACCAGTGAGAGTTAACCAAACACATATTAATCCTACTACAGATTCTAGCATCTCCAAGACCTTTATTAGACCAAGAGAAAAAATGCCCACGTGTCTTACACTCACTAAGATCAGAGGTATTTAGCACATGAACAAAGTCTTGGGGTCTCATAATTAGTCACTGGAGCTCCATATATCCTATCATCAGTAGATATAACATCATTGAAATCACTCATAAGCCACCAAAGATCATCAATACTTCTATATCCATGGTACTTAACTCAATCCAAAGAGTTTTCCCATCTTCTACAGTGTGAAGAGCATAAACAATAGTAAAGTACCAAAGATCACCAATAAGCTTAATTATCACCCACATTGCAATCAGTGGCGGATCCAGGAATTGAACAACGTGGGTTTGAACTTGTTTAAACATAGAACAAAAACTAGTCTTATACGCACGCGAAGCGTGCGGCAAATTTTTACTGTTAATACTTATATTTAAAGGTGTTGAAAACACTTATAAATGTTGACTAATAAATTATTAATGCTATTAATAATTAACGATTCCAACATCAAGGTCTTTGTAATATAGTTTGGCTAATATATTATTAATGCTATCAATAATTGATTGCTTGAGCAAGTTAATTGGAAGAAAAGGAAAATTAAACTAGATTCATTTTTTAAAAATATATTAGTACCTAGTGGGAGGGGATTATTTGTGAAGAAGGAAAGCTAGAAAGTGGAGGATCAAAAGAAAAATAAAACCAAGAATAAAAAAATAAGTTGTATTAATAAAAAACAAAAGGAGGGAAAAAAAAGAAAAAGACAAAAAATACAACATAGTCTTTGCTGGGATTCGATCCCGCAACCTTGCACACCAAGGCATTAAAGCCTCACGCGGACTACACCGCTGAGCCAACTTCACAACCTTTGTATCACTTTGGCGCTTTTCCCTTTATAATTAGTTTTCTTTGACCTATAAATGCCAGTTTCTTTCGCGGATCTGCGTGGGTTCAGTTGAACCCACTGAACCCACGCTGGATCCGCCACTGATTGCAATGCATGATTTGATCAGTCTTATGCATAATCTGAATAGCAACACAAGCAGAATTCCAAGCAAGCCATATCCTACCTATGTCAGAAGCATCATAATTATGAACCCATTTTCATTGACTACCAAACTTCTTCATAATTCTATCTTTATTATGAGATTTAAGTTTCAAGCATAGCCACAACTGAAATACTATTCTTCCCCATAAGCTTTTTTTATTTCACCTAATTTAGCAGGGTTATTCAACCCTAGGTAACATTCCATGTGGACACTATCATCAACAAGGAGAAATTGTGAATGTGCTACCACCAGCATCATCCACTACATGAGTAACAACACCAGGCCCCCCAAACACCATAGCTTCTTTCCTTTTTTGCCCTCTAGTCACAATGTTCCACACTGGAGCATCTGAAGGCTTTTAACTTGTCTTGTATCTGTGTTCTTAGCAGCTTCACTAGCCTATGTGTGTTGCACATCAGTCTGCACAACTCCATCAGGCACCTCCACCTCATGATGAACTCCCTCATCATGCTTTTCTAGATCTTGAACAAGTTCATTATCCACATGTTGTTTCATTATAACAACACTAGCTGACCCTGCTTCTGGTTGTTTACCCTTAGGAACCCATTTTTGCACCACTTTTTCCCTTTCCTTCTCTTTGAGACCGTGATTAGTTTTTTTTGTTAGCAGTCATGACTCATGACCAATGGTTGCACATTTAATACAATATGGGTGAGCCTATTCATAGTGAACTTTTTGTTCTATTACCCTCCCAGAATCATCCTCAATACACACAGTCTTAGGAAGCTCTTTAGTGACATCAACCTTAACTAAAAGCCTTGCAAAAGTGACCCTTTGCTGCTGTATAGTATATTCATTTGTGTAAAGTGGCACCCCAATTATACTACCAATTCCGCTCAAGGATTATGGACCCCGATAATTAAGTGGCAAATGATATAGCCTGCTCGAAAAATAAATTACCCTCAAAATATCAGCTTGAATCAAAATCAGGTGTCCAAGCCTTTATCACCACAGGCCTACTATTTATCATATGTGGACCAGCATATAAGATTTTATTCCTATCATCAACAGTGGCAAATCTAACTATGAAATAACCTTTATCATGAAAGGTAATTTTAGGCTTAGCAACATGATTCCAGTTTTGTTCAATGTATCTAGTTAAAGCTTCAATGGACGGTGTTTGTCCCACAACATAGAGAATAACTACAGTAGACCTGATTTCAGATTAATTAACTTGAGCATACTTTTTACCTTCCTTCACCACAGGAGGGATGAATTTGAGAAGCTCCTTTAGATGTGAGAAGTTTTCCAGGCCAGCTGCAACTGTAGACCATTTGGTTGTAAGTGTTAGCTCCAATTTACCAGGCAGCAACAACACCTCCTACCTGGCTCATTTCCTTAGTGACTGTATTTCTCTCATCGTCCACTCTTACATTATCTTCAACAAGATTCCTTTGCATCACCTCTGGAGTAACATTGTTAACTGGCACCCTAACATCTGGCAATTGTGAAGCACTAATAGGACGAGTAACTGAAGTTCACTTATGAGCTCTAAAAGCTTCATTAATGGCATCTATGGTAGCTTGAATCTTTGGGGACGCAGACCCATGAACTTCCTTAGTTACTGTTACATTGCTCAGACGATGTTGCCAACACATGAACACTCTCTTCATTTCCTTCTTTTTGAATCTCAGATTGTGGTGAAACTTGGGATTTTTCCTGCGACCCATTGGTGGTTGGCAACAACAAGCTTAAGACCTAAGCAATCGCCTTTTCACCATGGAGAGAAAACCCTAATCAAAAGAATCTTTAAATGATAACATTTAATGAAGATAAAAATATTTTTTTTATTTCGGAGTAACAAATAAAACCCGGTTAGATATGCGATTGCACGATGCACAACATGTTGCATCCCCTGCACCACCGGTGCGCACTTGCTACATTGAGACAATCATCAAAATCCAGAAACGCGCAGGAGTTTGCGTCTATGCACTGCCGTGTACGCGACTGATTGCCTATGCATCCCGAACATCATGCTCGCGCCCTGTGCAGCTTCAGATTTTATCTTGTATTCCTTAATTTCCTATAAACATACCTCGTTCCATTCGATTTTTGGCACAATTGCAAACGACAACTTCCATCTCACATACTTCAACATACTCCTCTAAAAATACTTCAAAAATAACCCTCGATCTCCATCAATTTCAATTCAAGCTCCAAGATTGTTCCTCCCAAAGATTGTCATTCAAGACCTAGACGACACCGATATAGCCTTTGAGGCTCCTTAATCTTTCAATTCCAATTTAATTGCTTGAGGTTACAAACAAGCTTTTTATGATGTAGATCCCTAAATAATTCATGTCTTGTATATTCTAATCTCTTCTCTTTCTTTTATATATATTATTATTCAAAAGTTTTCATATATTTATGCCTATGTGTTTATTGGTTTCATCACCATTCATTTGTTTATTTTTGCTAATCAAACCTAAATAAATGTTCCAACATTAAAGTCAGATAAATTTGACAATTGGATTAGGTTCGTAGTAATTTTGATTGCTTAATGAACATAATAAACAAACATAGATTAATTTTTAGGATGCTTGAAAATATTGTTTAATTATTTAATTGCATAAAACTAGAACATGAATCGTATTAAGTAGAGGCCAACAATGGGCGAATTGGCTCATGATCAAATTCGTACCCTCACCCCTGAACTCAATATTTGGTTCATTGACCAATTACGAAGCCATGACGAAAAAATCTACATTGGATAAGTCCCTAAGATGTCCTTATGATTTCCCAAAATATCCAATTAGCTAGATTTATGAGTTTTCCTTTAAAGACTTGTCGACGACTTCTTTTCCAAAACGAGTTTCAAAACTTAAATCTTTATAATGAAGTAGTCAAATTTGTACTCACACCGCGTAGGCAATAAAAATATGCCTAGAGTAGGTAATCAACTATTGAACAACGGTAGGTAATCAGTAATCACCTAATGTGCTGCGGTAGATAATTACCTACCTTTGTCGATCACTACAAGATATTATATTACCCGACACGAATGACCGAACCTGAATCAACCTCAACTATACCGTCATCTATGATTCCAGCCTTCCAGTAAACCAAAGTTTACTTTCTTGTTATTTTAATACTCTATTATTTACTCTAATATTATTATACCATATATTTTGTTATTTTTAATTATTGACTTAAAATATTATATCTTTGCTAATATTTTTATTTTCTAATTATATGTTTATTTCAAATATTGTCTTCGTATGAAACATACTCGACTTGAACCCGACGACCCGTTGTATAAACCTAAAACAGACCCCACCAGAGTCAGATTCGCTTTGAATGACCCGTTTGTTACCTATAAGTGCACTTTCTAAATTGCTTAAGTTAGGGCCTAAATTTATGTATAGCCCATGGCCTTCAAAATATGTAAGACAACCTGGGTACAACTACAAAAACCGGAGCAAATATAATGTGAAGAAAAAGCACAATAATTCATCCCCAAAATGGTTGGGTTGTCTTTGAACGCCCCTCAATATATTGAGTTCATGATCAACGCATTGTCGACTCAATACTTAAATTAACGCAAATCCAAATTTACCCTACTCGATTAAAATCAACCGACCAACATTTTGTTAATTTTAGTCTTAGAGAGAGATTGATCACAAGAATATTGATGAGATTCAAATTTCAGATCTTACAAATCCCACAAGACTAAAACTAAGTTAGATGACATATATATTTTGACAATTTATGATTTTGAATAAATATTATAGTTGGCAGTAGTAACGGGGTTAGTTAGAAGGTAATTTCTAATAAAAAATCCAATGATGAAGCTATTATACTAATATTATTACTCCTTATACTCCACTACTAATACTAGTACTTCTATTAAGGGGTGTTTGGTTGGAGGGCTTCAAGAAAGGGTAAGGGAAACAAAGCTCTTGATTCCCTTTCTTGATGTTTGTTTAGTCATTTCAATCATTCTCTTTACCCCTTCCTTTCCCCCAAAGTCCTCTACATCTATTCCCCACACCCCCCTAGGGTTTCACTTACCCTTTCTCTCCTCTACTTCATGGTCACCTTGACCAATCATTGACCACCACACTACCAACTAAACCCACCACCCCAGTAGCCATAACCACCACACCGCCACCAGAACTCACCACCCTCTCCACCCACATCGCCACCTAACGCTACCACCCTCGGCAATAGCACCGCCACCCAACCAACCAGAAATCATTCTCCCCCACCATCTAAATCACCGGAACCCGGTCCCCCCCCCCACCCACGACCATTATCACGACCATTATAAATTAGTTCATTTAATGACTTGTTGGGTGACTCCCTCCAATAATTACAAATTTACACTTGCATTTCTGTCACTCCATAACGACTGAAAAAGCTATGGCGGTAACACAAGATACAATTGATCCCAAAAATGGCTGCTGCTCTGCAACAAGAACATATCAGACACTCCACCGGAACATTCCCCTCTAGGCCTCTATCAATCACAGATTACATTTTCTCTCTCCTCTCCTCCACTCCAACCCCAACCTCTCTTTCTCCTCCACCCACAATTCTCTCTCCTACTCCGACTTCCTCAACCGAGTCCACTCACTCTCTTCCGGGTTTCTCAAACGAGTTCAGCGGCGATTCTCTTCTCTTCGGGTACGACGGGACGAGTGAAGGGAGTAAAATTGAGTCACCGGAACTTGATCGCGTCAATCGCTGTGTTTCAGAACCGGAGAATGAAGGCGTTGGCGGAGGAGGAGGAGGAAGGTAAGAAGAAAGGTGACGCAGTAGCGCTGTTGTTTCACGTTTTCGGAATCATTGTGCTTCTCAAGACAGTAGCAATGGCGGAGACGGTAGTTTTAATGGCGAGTTTTGATTTGGAGAAGATGCTTCAGAGTGTGGAGAAGTATAGGGTTACTTTTTTTGCCGGTTTCGCCGCTATTGGCGTTGGCGTTGGCGTTGGCGTTGGCTAAATCTGAAATGACGATGAAATTTGATCTGACTTCACTGCAATTACTTGCTTCAGGTGGTGCTCCTCAGAGGTTTAAAGCTCGCTTTCCTAATGTGGAAATTGCACAGGTACTAGGATTACTTTGCTTCATTTTCTGTGGTCTTTGGACAGCATCTTAGCTTTAGAAGTTTAGCACCATTTGCATGTTAATCTCGGGGACTAACAAAATATGCAAACCAGGCCTCTGCCTGAGGCCTGTGGGTGCTGCGCGAGGGCAGAGGATATCTTATTACTATTAAAAAGAGAAAAGTCTATAAATTAGTTTTTCTGTTTAATTAAACTTCAACTTATAAAAGTGCGGTATATATATATATATATATATATATATATATATATATATATATATATATATATATATATAGTTTAGGTGCTTAATGAATTTGCCAAAAACAACCTTTTAAATATAAGTTTTTGCAAGAAACAACCTTTTAAAAAAAAAATATGGCAAAATAAGACCGTAAGAAGAAAATATTTTGCGAGAAATAACCTCGACCCATTTTCCGGCATTGACCAAGTATTTTTCAGCATTGACTCGTTAAAACCAAACATGTGGAGGGCACGTGAACTACATCCCTTAAGTTTCAACTTTTTTTTCTCCATTTTCAAATTGACCAAATATTTACTGACATTGAATTCATCAATATATTGAAGGGAAATGGAGTTGAAACATAATAAATGTAGATTATGTGCCTTGCCATGTTTGATTGTAGTGAATCGAAGCCGTAAAATACTTGGTCAACGCCTTGAAAATGGTTCAAGGTTGTTCCTTGCAAAAAAAATTATTTTTAAGTCTTATTTTGCGAGATTTTTTTTTAAAAGGTTGTTTCTCGCAAAAACTTGAATATTAAAGGTTGTTTCCAACAAATTTTCCCTTATAATTCGTAAATGTTGAATACGTGATCACAAATTTGAGACAAGTTTTGCTTGGTTAATATATGGGATGAACTAAAATAGAACCTTCATGTGCTAGAAGAGAGAAAGAGGGAATAAATTGCCACAAAATGTTCCGTGGATTATGCTCCCAGGAGCACAATGAGAATTATGCTTCCACATTGTAAAATAGAACATTTACAAAAACGAAAACGAACATTTTACTGTTGAAATGGAACATTACAATTCACAAGAATTTACTTACGAAAACGAACATTTTATTGTTGAAGTGGAACATTACCAGAATTCAATTACTTCCTCCGTTCCAATTTAGATGTTACACTTTTTTTTTTTCACGACTCCCTATGCAAAATTTTAATGGGGTATTAAGAAGGGGTAAGGAAAAGTGATTAAGAGGGGATGGGGGACCACTTCACATGGGGTAAAAAGGAAGATAGGAGAGAGAAATGAGGGACCACCTGATTTCCCTCCCCCATTTCCCACGTCAGTTTGGAGGGAATGGGATTTGGTGGGAACTTTTTCCCACCAAGTCAGATATCCTTCCTCCCAAACAAATTTGGAGGCAAACTATTGAAATTTCTGAAATTTTAAATCAGATTTAAATGTTGACAAACTATCCAAAATAATACCACCATATTCTCTATCTTCTATATATACCCCCAAAATTAAATGAGGGGCATTTACACAAAATGAAGAGAGAGAAAACATGTTTTCCACCTAGAATGGTGTAGTTACACAAGCAATCAAGTTCAATATTAGATCACAGCACACACATCACTGTAATTAGTACTAATCCTAGAAATTAGGGGGACTGAAATTCCAAAAAAAAACTTCCAACTTCAGCCTTGGTTCTTCACAGCTATCTACCAAAATGGAGCCATTAGATGTTGAGGAGGTTAGTGTTCAAAGCCTTCAACAGCTCCTAGACATTGAAGGCATGGAATAGGCGTTGCTGCTGCATGAAATGGGCAATCATTATGATAGTGATGATAATATGTACTCGGACAACGAAGGTGAAGCCACGTAAAAGTAAGAAGAAGCACAACAACACGAACACCACCAACCAGAAGATGAGCAACAGCAGCCAGAACCAGAAAATCAACAACAACAACATGTCAATGTAAGTTCAGGTAGAAAAAAACCAGAATTGAATTTAGAAACAAGAAGAAAGTTAATTGATGAACTTCTAACTTTGGAAATACGTGGTAAACTTCCATGGGGTGTTAAAAGAAAAATTTCAAAGAAATTTAAGATTCATAGGATGACACTAGATAGACTATGGAATGATGCAAAACAACAAAGAGCAAATGGCCATGCTATAGATGTAAGGAGCAAAAAATTTGGTAGATGTAGCAAAAAACTTAAAGTCTATGATGAGGCATGGCTTCGCATACCCCACTTCATTTGAGGACAAGTATTAGGGCATTTCTTTGGTCATCTTAAACTACCTCTATGTCTTTGTGTATAGACTCTAAAAACAGGGAAAACTCGGAAGTCATACAAACAAAGAACCATCCCAAGTCGAGAGAGAAACACAAGCTGGACAGATTGCAATGGGTTTTGAAACATATACTACCAAAGAACCAAGCACAGATCCACCAACATTTGTTGATATGCATAATGTAATTCACATTGATGAGAAGTGGTTTTATTTAAACCCAGATATGAGGAGGTTCTACTTACTCCTTGCTGAGGATGATCCTTACAGGTGTTGTGTTTCTAAGAGGTACAAAATCAAGGCTATGTTCATGTGTGCAACATCAAGACCCATCAAGGACAGTGAAGGGAATATGATACATGATGTGAAGTTTGGTATTTATCCATTTGTTGAGTATGTGACTGCCAAATATTCAACAAAAAACAAAAAAGCAGGCACACCTATAACTAAAGCACTTGATAGTGTCACACAACAAAGAATGAGGGATATGATTATCAACAATGTCATCCCTGCCATCATGAAAAATTGGCCTGAGGGTTTGTCAAAAGACATCTACATCCAAAGAAGATAATGCAAGGCCGCATATTCATGCAGATGACCAACAATTTATGACAGCAGCAACTCAAAATGGGTTCAACATTCAATTGATAAATCAACCAGCTCAGTCTCCTGATCTTAATGTTCTAGACTTAGGATTTTTTAGAGCTATACAAGCACCGCAAAGATCGGTCATTTCCTAAGACCCTAGATGATTTGATTACAAAGGTTCAAGATTGCTATGATTTTTTTGACCCAGAAGTGTTGAAGTATACATGGCTACAGTTGCAATATGTCATGGTTGAAATTCTTAAGTGCAAGGGGGGAAACAGCTATAAGAACCCACATCATGGGAAAAGAAGGCTGGAAAGGCAAGGCTTACTTCCACAAAATGTTACAGTTGATCAATCAGAGATTGATGAGGCAGTTGCTTTCCTTAATGAGAGGTTCATTAATGTTGGTGAAGCATTTGACTACATTGATGAAATGATACAGTAGATTTTTAAAATGAAGAAGGCAACATTTTGGAAGAACAAAGAGTGCAGCAACATTTTAAAGAAGAAAGAGGGCAGCAACATTTTGAAGAAGATAAAGTGCAGTACCATTTTGAAGAAGAAAAGTGCAGGAATCTTTTTTTGGGTATATAGGTGGGAAGACAGGTTTTTGTGAATATGTGATGGTTTATACATATGCAAGCATGAAGATGTAATGCAGCAACACTTCTAAGCAAACCATAATAGGTTTAGATAATTGGGGTAGTATTAGTATGAACTTATTTTTGTGTTCAAAAGAAGGCTAAGGAGTGGTTTGTAAAGCAGTGTTGCAAGGGACATTAATCAATATATATTAGCTTATGGGTTATGTTAATTGTTTAGCTGTACTCATATTTACATCTTTAAAACATATCTAAGGCTTATTAGTGTCAAATGGGTCTTATGTAAATCCATCAGGGATAATACTATGGGTCATAGAAGAAATAGGGAGGTTGATTTAAATCCTCAACACAATGAATATTCTTCAATGTGGAGCAAATCAACCTCATCCCTCTGCCAACAAACATGAGTCCCTTCATCATTTGGATGACTTAAGCCAACAACCTACAAATGGGACTCATTATACTTCCAACAGCAACACACATAAGGTCTCAAACAACTCAGCAGATTTACCCCCAACCAGTAAGGTTTTATAGTGACTGTATCACATCATTAGCCATGTACCTCATCATAGACATAGGGACTCAAATAGGGTCTTATGTAAATCCATCAGGGAGAATTTTATGGGTCATAGAAGAAATAGTGAGGTTGATTTAAATCCTCAACACAATGAATATTATTCATTGTGGAGCAAATCAACCTCATTCCTCTGCCCACAAACATGAGTCCCTTCATCATTTGGATTGGGCAAGGCAACAACTTACTCAAGGGTACTCATTAACCATCCAACAGCCAACCAGGACTCATTTAACCAACATATGAAAGTCACCATACTCAAAGCACTAAATAACCCACACCAAAACCAGGACTCATTCATCCACCATACTAAGGCAACAAATCATCATACAAGTCAGAACATAACATCATCATCATCAACATACCAAGGCAATAAGTCCTCCCACAACTCAACGCAATCATACCAACAAATCATCATCATCACCATACCAAAGCCAACAAGAATCAAACCAAGAAATCTATATAATCATCATCATCATACAAAGCCAACAAAGTCCTCCCACAACTTCACAACAATTCAAACCAATCATGGACTCACAGCCAGCAACCCAACAATCATGAACATCAGCATACCAACATTGCACAAATATATTAAAGGGACTCAATATATAAATAATAAAACAGTCATATGCATGGCAAAGAATAGTTAGGAAGAATAAACCTCATGGACTAGTTTTTCTGGCTTTACGTCTGAGTAGGAAGGCATGGTAGTCCGGATCCCATTCGGAGGTTGTGCAGGGACTCATTGGCACAGGAACGAGTTCCTCATCATCAGAAGAGACAATATCCTCATACACCTCAAACACAGACCACCCCCCATCATTCTCAACATACATGGTGAATTTCTTCCCCTCATCATCATAAACAGGAAACCCATCACAAATAGCAGCCTCAACCTTCTCCTTTCCCTTCACCTCTTTCCCCTTTTCCTCCTTTTTCTCCTTCCCTCTATTTGACACCCTTTTTCGGACCGATTTTGAAGCATTCGCTTGCGGCGCCATCAGACCACAGATGATCTGGCCCGTACTCCTCAAACCACCCTCACCCTTTCCCCCATCAATCAGTCCCTCACCTTTTCCCCCAACAAAAACACCCTTACCCTTAGACGCATAACAACATCTCGACCTCAAATGATAAACTCGCCCTGTAGGTGGTGTTTGTGCCAAGAAATTACCTTTTTCCGGGCTGTCGGGTACTGGGACTGGAGTTGGGGGAACAAACTCCCTTGGAAGAGAGGTTTTTGCATAGAAATCTTCCCCAACCTCAGATAAAGCACTCATAGCGTAGGGTCGGAGAAATTGTTCGGCATCACCACTGTCAAACAATCTTCTGGGCCAAGGAGAACCGTCAATGAAACCTTTCATCAACTCCTTAATCAAATCAGATTCATCCTCATCATCGGTTTCAAAAAGTGCGTCAGTGAGTGGAGAAAGATTTGGGACATACATATTCGGTATAAATTAGGGTTTTTTGGGGACTGATGTGAGGAGTTTTTAGGAGAGAGAGAGAGAGAAAAACAGGTAGAAAACGATGAGAGAGAGAAGTCGAACTTCAATATCGGAAAATTAGGGTAGATTTGAAAAGAGAAAGTGGAGATTTTAGGAGAGAGAGAAAGTTGGATTGGGGTTTGGAGAAGATGAACTGAAGAATGAAGATGAAGGGATCGATGTAAATGAGGGTGGGGGTTTAATTGATGAAGGTGGTTGGGGGTTTTATTTTCTGATGCAATTGATGGTAGGTAGTTGGGGGGGTTTAATTTTTGGTAGGAGTGATTTAATCACATTAGGATTAATGGGGTTATATTAAGTAGGAATCAATTTCATTAAATGGTATAAATAAGGGTAAAATCGTAATAGCACAGTCCAAAACTTTCCATTTAAGGAATAAAAAAAAAAGTGTCACAACTAAATTGATACATGCTAAATAAGGAAAGTGTAACATCTAAATTGAAACGGAGGAAGTACTTAAATAGAACATTTGCTCATCAAATATAGAACATATTTTTTTGCTGAAAAATAAGCTTTGAACGAACATTTTTTAAAATAGAACATTTGCTTATCGAAAATAGAACAATTTTCACGGAAAATAGAGCATAATTTTCTGTTGAAAATTAAGCTTAAAACGAACATTTATTGAAATAGAACATTTATTTATTGAAATAGAACAATTTTGACGGAAAATAGAACATATTTTTTCGCTGATTAATATGCTTAAAACGGACATTTGTTGAAATAGAACATTTACTCATCGGAAATGGGACAAATTTAATGAGTGCACCTTGTGCACCGTGCTTTTAAGAGCACAATAGAATTTTCACAAAAAATGTCAATGCGGTAAGTAATAGAAAATTTTCTAAAATGGAAAATGTTGCAGATATAAAAAAAATGGAGGGAGTACTTTACTTAATTGCTCCATAGATTTCTTTCTGAAACGAGCTTTGTGCTTTATTTGATTTGGTCCATTCTTCTGGTTCTTTTTTTTTTTTTTCAAAATAAGATACTGGTTTAGTTTAATTACTTAATACTTATCACCTAGTGATGCCTAAGTGTCTTTGTGGACATTATCGTTACTACTATTATTATCATTTTCCTCCTCATTATCATCATCATTGACTTACTATTATAAAATATGTATTGTGGGATGATCGAGTAAATGAATGTGCATTGAAATGCAAATAGGCCAGTGGCAAAAACTGAAATGTAACAAACAGATTGAATGAGAAGTTTTAGATGGAAATATTAGCTAATGTCAAAAGTACACAAAACGCCATTGTGATATGTTGCTAACTTGCTATTCACATTTAACCGTGATTATTTAGGACATCCTATCAATTCCTCACCAATATCTTAGTGGAAGGTAAGGGTTATGTAGAATTTTACTTAAAAGTAGTGATGGTACCACAAGGGGACATGGGAAGTGCATCAACTGTGAAACTAATATTCCTAAAGACCTTTTCACGAAGCCTGCTTACAGCATATTTCCCACGAAGCCAATCATGCAGCTGATTGGTTTGCAAACTGTGGCCACTTGCTTTCTTCTTCTTCAATTCTAAATAATGTAATCAGTCTGCTGTTTGTGAAGTTCTTGATTCTGACATTTTAGGAACTCCCCTTGTGAGGAAGGGGTCCTAATATATGTTGAGAAGGCCTGATATCTCAGTAGGAATGTAGTGCTTAGGAATGTAGTGCTGTTAGTAGTGCTAAGTAATGTAGCTAGGAGCTTAGTATTTTGGCCCATGTAAAAAGGTTCTGTTGTCTGTTGTCTGTTAGTGGGAACAAGTGTCCTATGCTAAGTGGTCAGCTGTTAAATGACCTAGGGATTCTCACCTCAGCCGTCACATAAATAGTGACTGCATTACATTGTAGAAAACAACTTGAATGAATGAGAGAGAGGCATCAGCTTGAGAGAAAAATATTCCTGCATCAATGGTTGATTGAGTATCATGACAGAAGTAATATTGTCATCATGGTATCAGAGCAAGGTTAGTATACAGTCCTTCACTCACTCAATCATACAGCAAGATTTATTATAGGTAATCTTATCAGTTGGTGCGATTTTTAAACTATTAAAGTTTGTGTCTTTAGTGCTTAAAGTTTGTGTCTTTAGCATTAAAAATAGTATCTTTGCCTCCTTAAAATATCTGGAGTGCAGTAGAAAATTTACCTAGTGTTATAAGGATGGTTCCTGGGATAGATTCAAGGAGTCCTTTATACCTTCACCCTTCTGATGGAAGCAACTCTGTAAGTGTGGAAAAGCTAGAAGGAGCTTCCAACTACAGATCCTGGAAGAGATCTTTAGAGATAGGTCTAGCTTCTAAGAGAAAGTTGGGGTTTGTGACTGGAGTAGTTAAAAGAGATGCTTCAGATGCTGTGAAACAGGAGGCTTGGGATACCTGTAACAACATGGTGATATCATGGATATTAGGGAGTGTAAGTGAGTCCATTAAAAAGTCTATAATGTTTCTGAATACTGCTTCCCTTATATGGAGTCAGCTAGAACAAAGGTTTACAGTTGCAAATGGGTCTAGAAAATACAAACTTAATAAACATTTGTATGAAAAGAAGCAAGAAGGAAGGAGCATCACAGACTATTACACAGACATGAATGGGTTGTGGGAAGGGTTAGAGAATTGGAAGGAACTTCCTCCCATAACTACTGTGAATAGTGAGATAAGTGCATTCCTCAAAGCACTTAATGACCAGCAGGAGGAACTGGAGCTTTTCCAGTTCCTTAATGGGCTTGATGAAGGGTATGCAGTACATAGAAGTCACTTGCTCATGATGAATCCACTTCCAACATTGCACACTGCTTGCAGTTACTTGCATCAGGAAGAGAGTCAGAGAGATGTTCTCAAACCTGTCAAGGAAGAGATGGAATCAGCAGCTATGATGAGCAAAAGGAGTGGTGACATGTGCTGATTGTGGAAAATTTGGGCACATCAAAGAAATGTGCTGGAGAATAATTGGATATCCACCTAGACATCCAAAGGCTCAGATAGACCAGAGTGAGAAGTTTAGAGAGAGTGGAAACAACAATAGAGGAGGAAGGTGGAACAGAGGTGGCAGAAACAGCAGAGGTGGGAGAACAGCTGCAAATGTGAGAAGTAGTGGTGAAAATAGCAGTACAAGTGGGAATATTTACACTGCTCAACAGCTAAAACAGTTGATGAAAATGCTACCTACTCCTTGCAAGGCTGCAACATCTGATATAGAAGATGAAATGGAGTAAAGCTATGCTGGTATGGTGAGCTGTAATTTTGCTGAAACAGAGGGAAATGAGTGGATAATAGACTCAGGAGCATCAGATCACATGACTGGATGCATGGAAGTGATGGTTGATGTTGTTGAGTGCACTAAGGAACAAAAGATAAATCTCCCTACTGGTGAGACCTCACTCATTTCACATAGTGGAAATGTGAAGCTGAGAAATGGAATTCTTCTGAAAAATGTCTTGTATATTCCTAGTTTTAAACACAATCTTCTCTCAGTTCAAAAACTCTCTAAAGATCACAACATAAAAATTGAGTTTCACTCTGAGTTTTGTGTCTTGCAAGAGAAGAAAACAGGAAAAATTTGTGGTGTTGGAAAAGCACTACATGGTCTGTATTACTTGATAAACTTACCAGTGAGCAAGGTTGTAAGTGAATGGAGAAGAATGAGCAAAATGGAGGCAACAAAGACAGGGGGAGATGAGAAAAAGATGACAGCAATGAATGTGAATGCAGAATTTGAGCTTCCTACAACTCTGAGCAATGTCCCGAGTGTCAAGACAACTACTCTATGGCACTGGAGGCTTGGACATGCTCCTTTGAAGAAATTTGGCAAGATCAAGAATTTGAAAGGGTTCAAGGGTGAAAATGATGATGTGTGCATTACCTGTCCCCTTGCAAAGTTCACAAGATTGCCATTTAGTGTAAGTGAATCTAGGGTGGCTAAGACATTTGATATGATTCACATGGACATCTGAGGACCCTACAGGGTGGCCACCAGGATGAATCATAGGTTTTTTCTCACATTGGTAGATTACACCTGCTCAAACACAAGTCTGATGCTTTCAATGCTTTATAAAACTTTGTAAACATGAGCAGAACTCAGTTTGGAAGACAGGTGAAA
This sequence comes from Beta lomatogona, assembly GCA_947646795.1. Taxonomy (NCBI): domain Eukaryota; kingdom Viridiplantae; phylum Streptophyta; class Magnoliopsida; order Caryophyllales; family Amaranthaceae; genus Beta; species Beta lomatogona. The sequence goes on from CANSNZ010000480.1 coordinate 2,302,812, forward strand.
GTGTTTAGATCAGATAATGCACTAGAGTTTGATGACAAGAAGTGCAGGCCTTTTTTTAGCAAGCTTGATATTGCACATCAAACATCATGTGTAGATAGACCTGAGCAAAATGGGAGAGCAGAGAGGAAGCATAGGAACATATTGGAGATGGCTAGGGCTCTCAGGTTCCAGAGTGGTTTGCCTCTTCAATATTGGGGTGATTGTGTTATGTGTGCTGTGCACATAACAAACAGACCGCCTAGCAAGGTGTTGGGTGAAAAAATTCCATATGAGGTACTTTATCAAACTTCTTCTCTTTACACTCACTTAAAGACATTTGGTTGTTTAGCACTTGCTAGTAATCCTAGTAGGAAAAAGGACAAATTCAGTGCAAGGGGTGTACCCTGTGTCTTCTTGGGGTACCCTCAGTCTCAAATGGGGTATAAACTCCTCAATCTTACTAACAATGTGATCTTTGTTAGTAGAGATGTGAAATTCTATGAGACTATCTTCCCATATAAGATATTTCACAACAATAAAACAAGAGAAACTGTGAGTGATGTGAGTGTGAATACTCCTTGTGATGATGAGGAGGTGAGTGAAGAAAATGATGAAGAGAATGGTGAAGAGAATGTTGAACCTGAGAATGAACCACTACCTGCACCTCACACTGAAGCAACTCCTAAAAGACTTAGGCCTCAAGTCCATTGGTACAACTCTTGTACACTGTGACAATCAAGCTGCTCTGGCAATTGCAGCCAATCCTGTTCATCATTGAGTATCATGACAGAAGTAATATTGTCATCAATATATGAATTCATCTTACCTGATTAAAAAGAAAAAAAGAATAGTAGATTACCTTCTGCAGACCTTTTTAACTTTGGTGGTTCTAAAGTAATCTTGCTACTTTTAGTTTTGGTTAATTAATTGAGTAATATATAGCATGATTGGGTTATATATATGATAATTACGTGTGACAACTATCTGTAAGAAGGCTACTTCTTTGGCCTGATGTGCAAGTAGCTAGAATCTGCCGACCAATTTATGTCATATTTTGAAAAATTAAATAATGTTCAATTTCCTTGCTTGAATTGGAATTGGCTACCTGAGTGAACAAGGGCCGTTTTGTCACTGCAAAAACCTCATATGCGAATAAATTCTTACATTACATTGACTGATTAGCTTTGATTATGTACTTTTGAGTTTCATGAATTTGATTTTTGTTGAGTCTATTATCCAACACAAGCCTCTGTAGGTAGTGTCCTAGTGACAAATATTGCTGAGGATTAGCAACTCAATGCAAATCAAATTGACAAACTTAGACTCCCCTTTGAATGCGACCAAATGATGAAGAACATCAACTAAATTCTTTTAGTCAAACCGTTTGTTTTCTTCCAAATAAGAGAGTATATTGGGTGCTAATTATAGTCTAATTGTTATTTGGAAAATAAGAAGACAATCTAATCTAAAGTTTCTTGGCTCCGAGTGGACAGGAGATCCTGTAGATGCAAGAAATGAACTATAAGGTCTCCTGGATTTGGTCATGTTCTGAAACAATTTCCAAATTGGTTGTTGTGTGTCATCTTCCCCATTGTGATATTGGGTGCTCAAAGTTTTCAAGGTCTTTAGATTCAAATTCTCATCTGCTTCCCCCCAAACCTGAGGTTTAACAGCAAACAGGCAGGATCATAAGAAAATGCTTGCAACTTTCCCTGATCAGGGCTAAGGTCACAGCACACACCCTGATCTCAAAAGGTGAAGATGAAAGAAGATATCCGGTGGCTTAGGACTTAGGAGGTAACCTTTGTGTGCAGTATGCAAAAGTCGGCACTGCTTTTAGTGCTTTAATGTCCCGAAAACATGAAATTAACAAGGAGCTACTTGGTCTTAATATTCATGAAAACGGTAGCCCATGGGTTTCGAGTTTTTTGTTTCTCAATATTTGATTAATTAGGTCTTTCAGGAACTCTTAGAGGATAATTAGAGAAAGGTAGGGAGTGAACGAAGTGGGAAGGGAGAGAGTTCATCTTCAGTTGAGAAATTTTGGTCTTCATAAGGCATGTTCATTGGCATGTGCCAATCTTTTCAGAACAATCAGAAAAATCACAACTATATATCTATATTCTATCTTATGATTATCAAATGTATCATCGAATTAGAAGTTGTTGTATGTTGATATTAAGACACTATAACTTGCCCATAGAATTTGTAGTTCTTTTGGATATATAGAGGAATTTCATTTCTTGACATTATCCGAAGTATTTATCTTATGGTCAATGAGGAGAATGGGAATGCTATGAATGAATAATTGATGGGAGATTGATTGTGTGGAGCAGTATGAAGCTATAATATGATTAGTGTATATGAAAGCACACTTTCACATATGCGATAGTGCGAGATAAAATTGTAAAATGGTGGAGCGGATCCCTGTATGATATGGAAGTGGAACCATATGGATATGGATGAAAGCTTGTCTTTTTCTTGAGATCACGCAATTTTGAAACTGCTAGGCTATGCTCAACTGGTCAATAATGGATGAGTCTATAAATTTCTTAGCTCTTGTATGCATAGTACGCTGGTGTATCTAACTTGCTGATTACAGATGCAAATTCAGTGAGTACAAGGCATTTCTTTCACTTGAGGTTGTATAACTACAATATATGTAATCTTTTTGTCATTTACTTTTCTTTTGTGATAGGGATATGCTATGACTGAGACTGAAGGTGGGGGAGCACTAATGCTTGGACCTGAGGAATGTAAAAGATATGGTTCTGTTGGCCGCATACAAGAGCACATGCAAGCAAAGATTGTCGATCTCTCAACTGGAGATGCCTTGCCACCTGGCCAAGAAGGGTTATGGATGCGCAGTCCAACTGTCATGCAAGGTAAATTTCCTTTGGAGCTCTACACCTGTTCCAACTTCCAAACACATTGAATTGTTTGAATTGACATAGATACGTGTAATTCTAAAAAAATAAAAGAAAGTTTTCCTCAGAAAAAAGTAAAAGAGAGTTTGGAAAAAAATTGTCATACCCATGAAGGGCATTTTTAGTTTAGGCAAAATGAATCGTATATACTTGCTCATGGTTCAGTGTAGTGGAGGAAGAAGTTTGAGTTCCTTGTAGAAGGTCAACCTAGTCAGTCCTTGCAAATTGCATTTAAGGGTGAGCGTGAAAACAATCAGAGTAGCCAAAAAGGGGAGGGCTTTTATGCTCAACATCAGCTTTGAAGTTTAGAATCCTGTTAGATTCTGGGAGTCTGTGGTTAATATCTAATAATATCATTGAGTTGGCTCGAGTGAAGTTTATAAGAGTACCATTAGTGACATCTTGGACCTTGTAAAAGATAGCCCTGTTTGACCTTTAGGCCTTTAGTGACACATAGGTTATCTCCCTCCTAATAAACAACTTGGAGCTTCTCGTGATCTTTGCTGATTTAACACCCTTCCTATAAGCAACAGCCTTTACCAATGGATTTGGCTCTTAACCTTAGAAGATGACCTTGAGGATTCCTCATATTGTAGCACTTCTTTTTTCTTCTTTAAATCTTGATTCCAAGTCAATACTGAATAGGTTAGAAATTCCTAATTGAATACTTGTGTTTGAAATTCCTCGAGTGGCTTTGCCATTTCTGTGAACGATATAATTGACAACTCGAAGTTGCATTATCCCTTTCCTGCAACAAATCCTCTTGGAAAATGTGTTGTTAAATTAATACCATTCATTCTTTCATATGGAACTCATATTAAGTTAGCATCCAAGTTCCAAGACCTAGCAACATTCAATTCAAAATAGTTGTGGCTTAGCCCACATGATATACTTGTGGATTCCACTAAAATATGTACTTTGATCTATATACACATAATTTTGGGTGGTTAATGTCTAGAGTTTACAAATTTTATGATCTGTAATGGCTCCCTTCTTAGTAATCTATGGACATTGCTTCATTGCAAAAAATGACTTTGTTGCTAGTTTAACCCTCAAATCTTCCACAATTGAGGAGGAGAGTTCAAACCACTTAAAGAAGTAAAGAGGATCCATCCAAAACCAACGGGCAGTGTGAGAAGCAGCTCCTCAAGCCCATAAGGTGGTTAATTTATCTCATCTTCTCAAATTTGAGACAACTCAACACAATGGGGCTGAACAGTTTTCCTCACATGTGAGTGTCCCTTAAACGCTATCAAACTCGAAATGTAAACGACAAGAATCATTATTAGGAACGAACATCCATTTTTGGTCAGGCTTTAACTCTATGGAGATATAGTAAGATAGCGCTTGTACTATTACAACTTTACGAATGAGATGAGTTTTAGACCATTTACAAGCCTCATGGGGGTTTCCGGTTTCATCCCAAAAAATGATAATGAGAGAGGTAGCTTCTGGATCTTATTGGTGGTTATTTTCTTTAGTCCTTTAATGTGGGACAACTCACATGTGCGTGGGATAATGGGGCTAAAATTTGACAATGTTTGACACTTCTATCTTTTGGATAAAAGGAGTGATCTCTAATTATAAAATATAAATTGAAAGGGCATGATCTGACCATTGAAAAAATGTTTCTATCCTGACCATTGATGCTGGTGGAATACATAAGAGGCACTCCTATACTACTTTTGTTCGTATGTTGCTTAGTGGAATGCTCACCATTACAAACTCTCTGTAGAAAACTCTAACTTCTGTGTCATTTGAAATTGCACATCTCATTCCTATGATTATCATTGTAGCAGGCTCTTGACTAACTAGATGGCTGCAGTGTTCATAATATAAGCTTCTTGATGATTACATTGAAGGGATTGGGATGATAAGTATAAATTTTTATTTATTTTTGCGCTTGGTGTATCTTCTATTAATTTTTATCTAGATCCTTGTGAATTTTTGAGTGAATTGTAAAGTTTTGCATTCAGTAGATGCTCTGGGTTAGTATCATAACGAGCAGCTCGATGTAAAGGATTTGTACTCCATTGTAATTCACAAAGGTGGCTGCATTGATCCTAATCAATTATTGGGGAACCTTGTATTTTCCTAGTGTAGTTTTCAGCATGCCAAAGATATCCCTATAAGCTTCCATATCTTGTCTACTAATATATAAAGACATCTGAAGCCTAATTTGTAAAAGTTTTCCGCCTGGCTTGACATCAGATTTTCAGATAATGTTTGTCTAAGATATTCTTTCTCATGGAAGCTTTGGAGTAGGTTTAGCAAAAAGCGTTGTGTCATCTGCCAATGTTAGATATAGAATCTTGATTCCATCTCTTCGTAATGTAATACTAATACCAATGGGCCAAAATTTATGGCTATCTTTTTGTCCTCATTTGCATAATTGATAGGAAAATTTGTCAGAAACAACCTTTTAAATACAAATTTTTGCGAGAAACAACCTTTGAAATACAAGTTTTTGCGAGAAACAACCATTTAAAAAAAAATCTGGCAAAATAAGATCTTAAAAATAATTGTTTTTGCCAGGAACAACCTTGAACCATTTTCTAGGCGTTGACCAAGTATTTTGTGGCTTCGATTCACTAAAACCAAACATGGCAAGGCACGAAATCTACATTTCTTATGTTTCAACCCCATTTCCCTTCATATACCAATGAATTCAACATTGGAAAATATTTGGTCAATGTCGAAAAATGGACAAAAAATAGTTGAAACATAAGAGATTTAGTTTACGTGCCCTCCACATGTTTGGTTTTAACGAGTAAACGCTGAAAAATGCTTGGTCAATGCCGGAAAATGGGTTGAGGTTATTTCTCGCAAAATATTTTCTTCTTAAGGTTTTATTTTGCCAGATTTTTTTAAAATGTTGTTTTTCGCAAAAACTTGTATTTAAAATGTTGTTTTTGACAAATTTTCCTAATTGATATTGTCAGGCTTATCTTTTTTGTATCTTATGTAATGGAAAGGGAAAGTTATGTCTGGTATTAGTACGTCATCTTTGGATGAAACTGATTTGTCTGATAACAATGGTGACAATCGTAGGTTATGTGGGAGATAAGGAGGCTACTACAGCAACTTTCCATCCATACGGGTGGTTGAAGACTGGTGATCTTTGTTATTTTGATTCTGATGGATATCTGTATATTGTTGACCGGTTAAAGGAATTGATCAAGTACAAGGCATATCAGGTTACAACTTACAAGTATAACCATATAATAATGGGTTGGGGGGGGATATTCTGTTTCAACATAATTTCTGTTCTATTATGTATTAAGTTATTAAGTGGATCATGATCTGTTTTATTGCCAGGTTCCTCCAGCTGAGTTGGAACTTTCGCTACTGTCGCACCCAGAAATTGCTGATGCTGCTGTCATTCCGTAATAGTACCATCTTCTTCTTGTGCCCTCATGCAGTTATCGAATTTTACATAATTTCACATTCTGCTTTTACATCCATTCTCCGCAAGAATCAACATGAGATTGTCTGTTGCCCTCGTGCATTTATTGTAAATTTTCTTTGCTATCTATGCTGTAAGATCAACTTACAAATTTTACATAATGTACCATCAACTTATCTTACCTCGTCCGTTCCAAAATAGATGAAACATAGGGGGAAGTATGGGGATTAAGGATAGGAGAGAGACACAGAGAGATAAAAAGAGGGACCCGTGTGATGGGGAGAAAGATAGAGAAAAGTAAATGTCAAATAAAGTAATGTTTCATTTATTTTGAAACGGCTTAAAATGGTAAGTGTTGGATTTATTTTAGAACCGAGGAGATATATAAAAGAAGAACTTATAAGTTTTTCAGGTCGGGGGCTGGGGGGTTGTTTAATCCACAATCTTGTGTGTTTTGCTTGGAAGATCATAATTTTATCCTTCTTTTATTAGTTATCAAATCTCTTAATTAAATTTTAAGTCCTTTTCACCCAAAGTTTTCTTTTAATAAAGAATTCCACATTCGAACTAGTCCCAACCATCAACCTTATATTTGATGAATCTTGTGTTTGCTAATTGAATGCAGTTATCCTGACGAAGAAGCTGGACAAATACCCATGGCATTTGTAGTCAGACAACCAGAAAGCAGCATTTCTGCGTCTCAAGTGATGGATTATGTTGCAAAAGAGGCATGTGTTTTTTCAAGTTTATAACAGAATTAGAAGTTCAGTATGTTGTTGAAAACTTTGAGGCCTATATTTTTGCAACTCAAGCTTTAGCCAGTCTAAAAACAATATAAGCTAAAATGTTAAAAGCTTTTTCTTTTTAAGAGAAAGAGGTGGGAGCTTAATGGACCCCCACCCCAAATGCCAGGGCCTCATTACGTCCTAGGTTCGATTCCTCATTTCAACAATATGTTGAGGGTTTGGGGAAGAGGTGTAAGGGGGAGGTTTCAAACTTGTAAAGTTTGGGCCATGGGCTAGCCTGAGATAGGGCAGGTCCACCATCTTCCTTGTATTTGGCTTAAAAAAGGTTTAATGGTAAACTTTAAGTCATAGCGTAATTGACTAATTACATGTTTGGTTCACTATGGACAAGGGATGGCAATGAAGTGGGGATGGTTGCGGGAGTGGGAATAATTTCCTGATACTCACCTAGGATCTTTTATACCAACAACTACCTACCACGGTACCACCCATCCTCGACCCATGTTGGGTACAAATCTCAATATCCGTAGGACACCAGTAGGTACTACTTACTAGGTACAACATAGAATTATTTTGCCCATCACTCAAATACAACACAGTATAGTTTTTAAACATGGGTTGTTACGAATACAAGCAAGTATAGTTCTCATCTTGATCACTCAAAATAGAATATAAGTGGATTTTTTTGAGGAATCATTACTTACCAACAACTCATAATGAGTACGACTTTCAACCCTCGTAATCTTCCAATACCCGCCAAAGTCATACACAGGGGCAAGTGTTTTGCGAAATTCACCACCCTTTCATCTGCCATTAGGTCAAATTTTGTTATGTAATATATTGTTACATTGGCATGCATGTTTGTGATGACATTCCATTTGGTACTGAGTAGTAAATGGTGGTAATGATAATGAATTCACTTGTGACTATGTGAAGGAAGTTACATGCTAATGCCCATGGTAATAGAACATCATCCCTAAACATTTGTTTCTATTTACCTCTCAATAGTCAATACCACCTATAGAGTGGTAATGGATAGTTAAAATCCATGAAGAAAAAAGAGATATTTGGGAATGGACAACCATTACCATGGATACTAACAAGAGGTTTTTGTTTACCAAATTACCTATAAACTCATTACGATATTACCAACTACTAAACGGTTGTAAGAGTACAAAGTTTGTTTTTAAGAGTGAGGTTCTCAATCGTATTGTTGATGCAGCTTATATTTCTTTGCAAACGTTTGATTTCTCTTGCTGAGAACGTTGATTGATTTTTCTCATGAGACTCAAAAGTTGGTCTGGAGTGAAATGTTAGTGGGGCCTTTGCAGGTTAGTCCATATAAGAAGATACGCCGTGTGTCTTTTATCACTGCTATTCCGAAGAATCCATCAGGGAAGATCCTTAGGAGAGAGCTCGTCAGTCAAGCTACCGCTAGTCCATCTAAGCTATGATAAAACAATAGTGTGGCTTCCTGCAACTTACCTGTATCAGTTGCTTAGGCTACTTACCGTTGCTCGGTTTGTTAGAAGTTTCCTCCTTTCTGGTCATGATCCTCACTCTGATGTAAGTACCTAATGAAGGCGAGCTCAGTGCCAAGATATCCGAGTTGTGGCAAGGCATGAGCGTGGCTCTGATGTGCAAGGGTAACATTTCATTGCAAAATTCTTCTCTGAGTATGATTTTCTGCCTTTTAAATTCTGGAGATGACATGTAGAAGCTCAATTTTATTATCAAAATTGTGGTTCAAATGTGTAAATGGCTTCATTCTTTTTTCATTTTTTGCTTACAACTGTGGAAATCAAATCTTAGAGCATTGTAAATGTAATTTGACAGATCATGCCGCATCTATACATTTATTTTTTGGAGCTCTGTAATACTCCGTATTTTTAGGAGTTATTCTTTTATAAATAAGAAAATATAAAGTGAAAGTGAAAGTATTTTATAAATATAGTTTGGGTAATCCTACAGTTATAATGTAAATATACAACCTACCTTCGTACCTAATTATATTATAATTCGGTTTTGTTTTATTTTCGAAATAAATAAAATAAGAAATCAGATTTGAGTTGGAAAATAAGTCCTAGTAAACATAGGTTTCACATGCTATAAATAAGAGAAAAAAAAAAAGAAATAAGACCCTATTCTTTACTAGTTGACTAGCCGTTTTCTTTTTCTTTTTCCTCCAAGAGATTTTCTCTCCTCCCTCTCCTTTCCTCTTCCACGTTATTCTTCTCTCCTCTGCTCTGCTTCTTGGAAACACTCGCGCCACTTCGTCATTCACCGGTGGTTCGTTTCGCTCGCTACCACGGTTCGTGGTTCACCGGTGGTTAGTGGTTCACTGGTGGTTCGTATGTGGGGGTCTCGCTGTCACGGTGGTCTACGCTGCTCGCGGGGTTCGTGCTCGCGGTGCGCTGCCCAAGGTCGTCCAGTCTCAGTTCGTGGTTGGTTCGTGGTTGGTTCGGTGGTGTCAGCCGTGTGGTGGTCGGCGTCGATCGTGGTCGCCTGTGGTCTTCCGGTGGTCATCCTCTCTCTTTTCTTCTTTAAATTAATTTATATAATTTGATTTTGTTATTCTTTGATTATCTTTGATTAAGTTTGATGATTATAAATAAGGCATAAAGTAAAGAATATAAATCAGATTTGTAATTATACTAATACTAGTTCTTATGATGATTTTTATTTCTCAATTCTGTTTTTATTATACTTATGTATATTGGGTTAAGTTTGTGATTTTAAATAAAGGTACATATTATGAACTAAAAGAAATCAGATTTATAATATACTACTAGTTCTTACTTTGATTTTTTGTTCTTCAATTATGATTTTATAAGTTCTTATATATGTACCTATTTAAGTTTTGTTATTATAAACAAAGTAGTGTAAAAGTTAAACGAAATCAGATTTATAAGCACCTTATTATTGAGTCCTAAGTATGTTAGTTCAATAAAGTTTATGAAAAGAAATTTAAAACAACAAGATTGGTAAATTTTAATATTCAAAACATCATATCTTACATAGTTGGATAAGCTGGTTTTTTATTTTAATAATATCAAGGACTTAGCACTGAAGTATTTTTATTATTCGATTAGGTCCCAATTTCATAAGCGGAACGTTTTAGATAGTCAGTGAAGATTCTCCGTTAGAAGGTACGTACGCGTACTAGTTCAGTTCGTTACATTAGTATCATGTTTAGGTTATGATTGTTATATTGGAACCTAGAATCATGATAGGGAACTATGGTTGATAATGATTGTTGAGATTGTTTGGCAACATGAAATCAATTAGAAATCTGCTTGTATTTCCTTGTTGTATGACTTGTGAAATAGAATGAATTGTTATTGGAATGTGAAATTCTATCGTCTCACGAGTATGAAATGAGATGTTGGATTGGAATGCTATGATTAATAATTGTAGCAAGGATTTATAAGAGGTTGCTTAAACTAAATGATTTTATATGATGTTATAGAAATCATATGCTTAATGTTGTATGAATGAGTACCGCTAAAAAGGATTGTTGGCAATAAACTTGTAATCAGATTCCCTACAAGTAATGAACAATGGGGGGAGTGTGGGACTTGTTCTACACTCCTACGCAAGCCTACTGTGACGACAGTAGTGTTCTTATAAATTTTTGATAACTTGTCATCAGAGCCAAAAGATTCCTATTTTCAAGGATGTTTTAAAAGATTTTTAAAATGGGTAGTATGGGATAAGAGCATATATATTACTTTTGCGTGCATTAAATCATAGGAATGATTTTATGTGTAATGCGATTCTTGCCTTACTTGTCTGATATGTTTATAGAAAGTATGCAAATACTGTGGAATGAATCAGATGTTCTGATTATATGAAATGTGGTGTGGTTTGCTTGATTGAATTTGTGAAAGGTTCTTTGAAATCTTCGAAGTATGAATAGTTTAGGAGAATGTACAAGGATAGGTACGTAGATAGTGGTTAGAATCACTAAATTCGATAGTAAAATATTTTATTCCCTAAAATTTCGAATTAATATAATATTCTAAAGATGTGTCAAAAAGAGTATTGAACTAAAACATTATTTCGAATATTTTAGGAAAGAACCATATAAATTGTTATAAATATTTTGAACTTGGAGTTCTAAAATTGAACATAATCGTTTTACCTCTTATATATGTTTGTATATAATGTATACTTCAAAACCTTAAATTCACAAAACTTAGACTATTTTCTTTCTTTAATTTCACAGATGGTTTACGACATAAATCCTAAGGAATACCTGATGAAACACCGAATAGCGGAAGATTGGGACATCTGGGCCCATAAGATGAAAGTTGCTATAAAGTATAGGACCTTATAGGGAGATACTAGGCTCATGACTGAAATGGAGAAAATATATTTTATGCTGCAGTACATCCCTAAGGAGGAACCCTACCTTTTCGTACACCGTAGATATGGGGATATATGGTCAGAAAATGGAGGTTTTAACAGAGCCAAACACACTGGAACCAATACCTTCCTACTGTAGGACATTTCATTACCGATCTTAAATACTGTGAAAATGAATGGAGAATTCGTGAGAAAAGAAGTTGGGATCCCTCAACCTCATCACCTTTAGTTAGAGGAACCTATCATGTGGGGAAAAGCTCGGGAACTAATGTGAATTCTGAGAAGCCTAGAGTTAAATCTGAGCCACAAACGTCATTTAGAGCTGCAAAAAGAGCTAGGTACCAAACTTTTGAGGATGAGTTCATACCCGAGGACTACCACATAGCGTCAAACCTCAGAACTGTTACCTACATTTCCAATGATGAGGGGAATAATAGGACATTCATCGCAGTGATTGGGGAAGATAATGCTGAACCTATACATGACTTAGAAAATGAGGAAGAGGGAGTTCCTAATGAAAATGAGCCTGCTGAAGGGGATCCGATTGAGGAAAATGACCAAGAAGAAGAAGAAGAAGAGCCCATAGAGGAAGAACCTCTGGAGGAAGATGAACCTATAGAGGATGACGAGTCTTCTGAGGACGAAGCTGACATGGAAGAAGGAATAGAAAATCCTAACTCAGATGACGAAGCTCATCATTATAGTCCCTAGTTTCTTTTGAATATATAATTAGAATTAGAATATTATTTTATTCGTTTATTTCAATTTTAATAAGGTTTGCATGCCAAGTAGCAAATTAGCATTCTTTTTATTCCTTTATTTATTCATATTATGTTTTCCTTGGAAACAATACATTTTCCCCTTTTCAATAATAATACAATATTTTATTTCTTTTATTATGTGATGTAATGTCTTATTTGAAATGTTTATATTGCAAGTCAATAGAGACTTAATGATTGTTCGCAATAAAAACGTGTTATATGAACGTGCCAATTAGGGATGGCAATTGGGCGGGGCGGGTGCGGAGGATGGTACCTCCACCCCCGCACCCGCATAAAATTCTCATCCCCATCCCCGCCCCACCACCCATTGCGGGGGAAATTTTCAGACACATCCCCACCCCACCATGTACGTATTTATACCCATCCCCGCCCCACCACCCGCATGGGTACCCGCACCCGCTTCGTACCCGCGTCGTACCCACTTCATCCTCACTCCACCACCCGCCTGGGTATTCGCGCCCGCGTCATACCCACATATTTATATTTTGCAAGATAAAATTATTAATAATATAAGTATATAAATAGAATTTTAATAATAAATATGCGGGGCGGGCGGGGGTGGGGCGGGGCGGGCGGGGATGGGGTGGGTATAGCATAAAATCCACACCCGCTCCACCACCCATTGCGGGTATGATTTTAATACCCATTCCCGCCCCATCCCCGCCAAACCTAGACCCATCCCCGCCCCCACTTGGGCGGGGATGGGGCGGGTCTCCTACTTGACCCGCCCCACTGCCATCCCTAGTGCCAATGTGTAGTAGTTAAATAAATAACGACTACGTGTATGTCGCTGAAACAGTCATTGTGTCATTTTTCAGCGCAGAATGGTTCGTCAGGGCGGCACGCCTGATACCTCTCTGAATGTCGAGCAATCGATTCGTGACCTAGTGCAGATTACAGCTAACCTAGCCCAAGGACATAACCGGGATGGAGACTTGTCTGAAAAGGTTGCCCGTAGGAACCCACCAGTACTGAATGGAAAATGGGGACCCGAAGAATTGGAAAACTGGGTTGGGGAGTTTGATAAGCTTTTCCTTACGACCGTGCCCTTAGCAAGCTATTACCTACAGGGAGATGCCCACTTTTGGTGGACCCAAGCTAAGGACAACCTCCTCAAACAACCTGACTTTGGGTTGGAAACCTTCAAGAAAGCCATGAGGGATAAATATTACCCATCATACCTCAAAAAGCAGAAAGCCCAAGAGTTTATGATGCTAGAACAAGGGAACCTGTCTGTTGAGGAGTATTACCACAAATTCATTAAGTTGATGAGATTTGCTCCTGAAATTGCCCCTACTAAGGAAGCTAAGGCCTCACGTTTTGAATTAGGGCTCACCCTTGACCTACAAGGGAGACTGGGGGAGATACTTTCACCTCGTTGGACCATGTCTTTGGCAAAGCTGCCCACCTATATGCAATAAGGAAATGAGAGGAAGGGGGTAAATAAGGTGAGAAGCGAAAGGAAAATCCAAACCCCGAGGTTCAAAGGTTTGAAAAGAAACACCATGGGAACCAGAACAATCAAACCTCCCAAAGAAACTTTGGTAAGGGACCCAACAACAACAACACTCAACACAATAACAATAACCGCAACAATAACACCAACAACCGCAGACCTGAGCGTGTGTACAGGTGTAAGAAGTGCCCAAACAACCATCCTGGGAGAGATTGCGAGGGTAATAAGGTGGAGTGTCATGAATGTGGGAAAATGGGGCATAGGGCGTATGATTGCTACTCAAAGAATAAGGTTAACCCCAATGATCAGAAGAAAGGGAACTATGGATACAAGCCTAGGAATGAGAATGGTGGAAATGCATACAATGGGTCAGGGAACTCTAATTACTCCAAACCACCAACTAATGCAAATAATCAGGCACCATCTGGGAACCATGTGACCAACAACAATGATAATAAGAGCAAAGGGAAGCTGTATATGATGACGGCTAGTGAAGAGGAAGCTCGTAGAGATGTTGTCACTGGTATTTTCTCTATCAACTCAATTCCTGTTAAAGTATTGTTCGATTCTGGAGCATCTTTGTCTTTTATTGCCCATACAACTGTTAGAACTCTAGCATTGGTTGAGTCCAAGTCAATTTTTATGCCTATAGTTATTCCGTCTGGGGATACTGTTTGCTATAAAAAATTCCTTAATGTCTCACTGAAAATAGAGAAGGGCTTCTTTCCTTCCGATCTAATAGAGTTTAACTTATCGAACCTAGACATCGTTTTGGGAATGGATTGGCTTGGGAAGTACAATGCTAAGATAGATTGTGATGCACAGAAGGTGGAACTGAGAGATCCTTCGGGAAAAAGGGTGTCATATAGGAGAATACCTCGAGAACCAGGGATTAAAGTAATCAACGCCTTGCAACTTAAGTGTTATATAGACAAAGGATGGCCTCTATTTATGTGTTCTGTGAAAAGGGTTGAAGATGATCCATTGAAACCTGAGGATGTGCCTATAGTCAGCGAATTCCAGGATGTTTTTCCTGAAGAAATACCTGGTATGCCGCCAAGGAGAGATGTAGAGTTCACTGTTGACTTAGTACCTGCAACTGGACCTATTTCAAAAGCCCCATACCGAATGGCTCCAGCAGAAATGAACGAGTTGAAAAACCAGTTAGAGGAACTACTAAAGAAAGGGTACATTAGACCTAGTATGTCACTATGGGGAACCCCTGTCTTATTTGTGAAGAAGAAGGATGGTAGTTTGAGGTTGTGTATAGACTACCGTGAGTTGAACAATGTCACTGTGAAAAACAAATATCCATTACCTAGGATAGATGACTTGTTTGACCAACTTCAGGGTGCAGGGATGTTCTCCAAAATAGACTTAAGGTCTGGTTACCATCAGTTGAGGATTGCTGACCAAGATATACCTAAAACTGCCTTCAAGACTAGGTATGGACACTATGAGTTTACCGTCATGCCTTTTGGGTTAACCAATGCACCTGCTGTTTTTATGGACCTCATGAATAGGATTTTTCGACTCTACCTCGATAAATTCGTAGTCGTGTTCATAGACGATATGTTGATCTATTCAAGGAGCAAGAAGGAACATGAGGGACATTTGAGGCTTATTTTACAGACACTTAGGGAGAACCAACTGTATGCAAAGTTTTCAAAGTGTGAGTTTTGGTTAGAAAAAGTGTCATTTTTGGGTCATTTCGTCTCTAAGGAGGGTGTGTCAGTAGATCCTGCAAAGATAAAAGCTGTGAGTGAATGGCTTACACCAAAGAATGTCACAGATATAAGAAGTTTCTTGGGTTTGGCCGGTTATTATAGGAGGTTTGTTAAAGATTTTTCGAAGATAGCAAAACCCATGACTAACTTAATGAAGAAAGATTGCAAGTTTAACTGGACTAAAGACAATAAGAAAGCCTTCCAAACACTCACGGAGAGACTAACCTCAGCATCTGTTCTAGCCTTGCCTAATGGGGATGAGGGGTATGATGTCTATAGTGATGCGTCAAAGAATGGGTTGAGTTGTGTTCTTATGCAAAATGGGAAAGTTATAGCTTATGCGTCCCGTCAACTGAAACCATATGAGGTTAATTACCCAACGCATGACTTAGAGTTGGCCGCAATTGTCTTTGCCTTAAAAATCTGGAGACATTGCCTTTACGGGGTGACTTGTCGGATTTTCATTGATCACAAAAGCCTCAAAGTACTTCTTCACCCAGAAAGACCTTAATATGCGACATCGCAGGTGGTTAGAGCTTATTAAGGACTATGACTTAGACATTCAATACCATGAGGGTAAAGCAAATGTTGTTGCTGATGCATTGAGTCGTAAGTCTAGCCATAGCTTAAACACCTTGGTAGTTGCCGACAAACTTTGTGAAGAATTTTCTAAACTCCAGATTGAAGTGGTTCATGAAGGGGAAGTGGAAAAGTTATTGAGTGCCCTAACCATCCAGCCCAACTTCCTAGATGAAATAAGAGAGGGTCAGCCTGGGGATGTGAAAATTGAGCGGGTCAAAGCAAAACTTAAGGAGGGAAAAGCATAAGGGTTTGAAATCCATGAGGATGGGAGTATATGCTACAAGGGTCGATGGTGTGTACCGCAAAAATATGAGGAGTTGAAGCAAAAGATAATGAGTGAAGGTCATAATACGAGCTATTTCGTCCACCCAGGGGGGGATCATTATATAAGGACCTCAAAAAGATGTTTTGGTGGCCTGGAATGAAGAGGGCAGTAGCCGAGTTTGTTTCCAAATGCCTGACGTGTCAGAAGGTCAAGAGTGAACACAAGAGACCTCAAGGCAAAATCCAACCTCTGGACATTCCAACATGGAACTGGGATTCGATATCCATGGACTTCATCGTAGCCTAACCTAGGAGTCGGGGAGGCAATAACACAATATGGGTGATAGTGGACCGATTGACCAACTGTCTGGTTCATACCCATGAAAGACACGTGGAGTATGGAAGCCCTAGCCAAAGCATATGTTAAACATGTCATTCGATTGCATGGAGTACCCACGAGCATAGTGTCTGATAGGAATTCGCAATTCCTTTCGAATTTTTGGAAAAAGGTCCAGGAAGCATTTGGTAGTGAGCTATTGATGAGTACAACCTTTCACCTAGCTACAGACGGTCAAACAGAAAGAACCATCCAGACCTTGGAAGACATATTAAGAGCTTGTGCCTTAGAATACCAAGGATCATGGGAAGACCATTTGGACCTCATAGAGTTCTCATACAACAACAGTTATCATGCTAGTATCAAAATGGCTCCATTTGAAGCGTTGTATGGGAGATAGTGTCGTAGTCCTTTGTGCTGGAACGATATTAGTGAGACGGTGGTGTTAGGTCCTGAAATGATTCAAGAGACTGTTGATCAAGTGCGAGTCATTCAAGAGAAGATTAGGGCTGCACAGGACAGACAGAAGTCCTATGCGGATCAGAAGCGAAGGGAATAGAACTATGAAGTGGTGAAAAAGTGCTACTGAAGGTGTCCACAATGAAAGGGGTGATGCGATTTGGGAAGAAATGGAAACTAAGCCTTAAGTTCATAGAACCATATGAGATTTTGGCGAGAGTAGGCAAAGTGGCTTATCGCTTAGAATTGCCAAACGAGTTAGAAAGGGTCCACAACGTGTTTCACATATCCCAACTCCGAAAATACGTACCTGACGAGTCGCATGTCCTAGAACCTGAAAACGTCGAGTTAGACGAAACCTTGTCCTATGAGGAGAAACCCATCAAGATCCTAGACCACAAGGTGCATAGTACGAGAAATAAGAACGTCAAAATTGTGAAGGTGTTGTGGAGAAATCAGAATACGGAAGAGCAGAAGATGCGATGCGTCTGAAGTACCCTGAGCTTTTTCAAGAGGTAGGCGAGTTACGGGGACATAACTTTTCTTTTAAGGGGGAAAGAATGCGATAGAATTTCGCGCTTCCACCCTAAAGTTTGTTAAATTTGTTATTTATGTGTATTTAGCGCTTATGTGGGCATTTATCGCTTGTGAAATATAGGAACTTAGAAGTGTAAAAGATTGTCGTTTAGACTGGCTCCCTCAAAGTTTCGGGACGAAACTTCCTTTAAGGGGGGAAGCCTGTAATACTCCATATTTTTAGGAGTTATTCTTTTATAAATAAGAAAATATAAAGTGAAAGTGAAAGTATTTTATAAATATAGTTTGGGTAATCCTACAGTTATAATGTAAATATAAAACCTGCCTTCGTACCTAATTATATATAATTTGGTTTTGTTTTATTTTCGAAATGAATAAAATAAGAAATCGGATTTGAGTTGGAAAATAAGTCCTAGTAAACATAGGTTTCACATGCTATAAATAAGAGAAAAAAAAAAAAAAAAAAAACCCTATTCTTTACTAGTTGACTAGCCGTTTTCTTTTTCTTTTTCCTCCAAGAGATTTTCTCTCTCCTCCCTCTCCTTTCCTCTTCCACGTTATTCTTCTCTCCTCTGCTCTGCTTCTTGGAAACACTCGCGCCACTTCGTCATTCACCGGTGGTTCGTGTCGCTCGCTGCCAAGGTTCGTGGTTCACCGGTGGTTAGTGGTTCACTAGTGGTTCGCGTGTGGGGGTCCCACTATCACGGTGGTCTGCGCTGCTCGCGGGGTTCGTGCTCGCGGTGCGCTGCCCAAGGTCATCCAGTCTCAGTTCGTGGTTGGTTCGTGGTTGGTTCGGTGGTGTCAGCCGTGTGGTGGTCGGCGTCGATCGTGGTCGCCGGTGGTCTTCCGGTGGTCATCCTCTCTCTTTTCTTCTTTAAATTAATTTGTATAATCTGATTTTGTTATTCTTTGATTATCTTTGATTAAGTTTGATGATTATAAATAAGGCATAAAGTAAAGAATATAAATCAGATTTGTAATTATACTAATAGTTCTTATGATGATTTTTATTTCTCAATTCTGTTTTTATTATACTTATGTATATTGGGTTAAGTTTGTGATTTTAAATAAAGGTACATATTATGAACTAAAAGAAATCAGATTTATAATATACTACTAGTTCTTACTTTGATTTTTAGTTCTTCAATTCTGATTTTATAAGTTCTTATATATGTACCTATTTAAGTTTTGTTATTATAAACAAAGTAGTGTAAAAGTTAAACGAAATCAGATTTATAAGCACCTTATTATTGAGTCCTAAGTATGTTAGTTCAATAAAGTTTATGAAAAGAAATTTAAAACAACAAGATTAGTAAATTTTAATATTCAAAACACCATATCTTACATAGTTGGATAAGCTGGTTTTTTATTTTAATAATATCAAGGACTTAGCACTAAAGTATTTTTATTATTCGATTAGGTCTCAATTTCATAAGCGGAACGTTTTAGATAGTCAGCGAAGATTCTCCGTTAGAAGGTACGTACGCGTACTAGTTCAGTTCGTTACATTAGTATCATGTTTAGGTTATGATTGTTATATTGGAACCTAGAATCATGATAGGGAACTATGGTTGATAATGATTGTTGAGATTGTTTGGCAACATGAAATCAATTGGAAATCTGCTTGTATTTCCTTGTTGTATGACTTGTGAAATAGAATGAATTGTTATTGGAATGCGAAATTCTATCGTATCACAAGTATGAAATGAGATGTTGGATTGGAATGCTATGATTAATAATTGTAGCAAGGATTTATAAGAGGTTGCTTAAACTAAAGGATTTTATATGATGTTATAGAAATCATATGCTTAATGTTATATGAATGAGTATCGCTAAAAAGGACTGTTGGCAATAAACTTGTAGTCGGATTCCCTACAAGTAATGAACAATGGGGGGAGTGTGGGACTTGTTCTACACTCCTACGAAGGCCTACTGTGACGACAGTAGTGTCCTTATAAATTTTTGATAACTCAAATAGGCGGAAGGTTCCGTACGAACTTGGGGGTATGCATACTAAGGTGATGGATGTGGAACGGAACGAAACCGTATTTACATTCCATCTAATAGAGTAAGTTGTCTATTAAGGATTAAGTAGCCCGTATGATTCTAGAAAGATGATGGTGACCGTTCGATGCCAATTAGACTATATAAAAATAAATTGTAGTATTCTTGTAGTATCATGTCTAGGAATGATTATTGGTATTCGGTTTGTGTTTAATGTATTATTTAAATGATTATGTACGTACTCAGCATAGCTGATTGTTTGTTATTTGTGATGTTTGTTGACCCGTGATGAACCATTGATATTTCAATGGGGAGCAGATTAGGTATGTTGTTGATGCTGCATGAGTTTGGGCATACGGGGGATATTTTCTGGTTTATAAACTCTTAAGTGTTTTTGTTGAACTTATAGAATTATTAGTATTCGTAGTTAATGGTTTGAATAAAAGGGTCCATGGTGATTCCCGAGTTGTAGTTTTAAGTAAACATTTTAATTCCGCGGCAATGTAGTTTTTTTAGTAAGGATTGTTAACGTTTTGATTTTAATATGCCTTGCGTTTCACCGCGGCGGTAACACTCCCAAAGTCGATGCAACGTAGTTTAGACGTGTATGAATTTTGGGGGTGTTACAGGCTCGCTCTGGGAACCCCTTGGTAAGAAGAAGGACCCTACTGAACCAACACATATTGCAGGTCAGTCAACCCAGTTATGCAGGTCAATGCTTGAGAGTTGGAGGGACTAAATGAATCCCTACTCCCAAGCACAAGTAGGTAGTGGGGCTCGAACTTGTGACCTCAAAGTCACAAGGTGAGTTTCCCACAACCTCCACCAAGCAAGCTTGGTTATCGCATCTATACATATGGGATTTACTATTTACTGTCCGTATTTACTAAATACTGTCTGTATTTTATACGTATTTTGATTTTTTTTTCTACTTTTTTAATCTCAAAAATATTAAAATTTCAAAAAAAAATTTAGCATGAACCGTACCAATTTATTTTTTTCAGTCCTACCATGGTGGAAACGGGAAAAATAACCGATTCCACCATGGAGGAACCGATTTCTTTTTCCGGTTCTACCATGGCAGATTCGAAAAAAAAAACGGTTTCATCGAAATTTTTTTCTGTTTCCTTGAATAATAGTGAAAAAAATGAAAAATTCGAAATTTCACAATAGGGGAGAAGGAAGGGAGACAGAGGAAGAAGAAGAAGGGGTGGGGGACTGTCGAGGAAGCGCGAGCAGAGGGGAAGGGCTAGGCAGCTTGCAGGGGTAGGGGTAGGTCTGGCAATCAGGTCGGGTTGGGTCAAGTTTGTGTTCAGGTCAAGTAAAATCGGGTTGAATACCCCCTTACCTAAACCTGATCTGTTTCTATTTTCGGGTCAGGATCAGTAACCCTAACCTGATCTGAAATTTATCGAGTCAACTTGACCTGATATGTTTGACCTGAATGTTTTTTGAATTGCTTTTAAATGGGTCAACCTCAACTTGTTTGACCCGCTTTTTTTCATGTTGACCCGACCCACATAACCTGATTTTATTGCCCCAAAATTATATGCATAAATAAAAGTTCCAACACCTTGAAAAAAAAACCATCAAGTTTTAGACTTTTCGCTAACCAAGTTCATACTTGGCAGTGGCACTTGGCACACTAAATATATCACAAACATAGTTCAAGCTAATGTTGTTGAGGACTTGAGATCATAAAAATATTACAACCCAAATTTCAGCTAAGTTTTAGACTGAAAAACAAGATTAATGTAGCCTTAATATAACCATAAATCAAGCAAACATTGTTGAGGTCGATTGCCGAGGACTCTCAAGTTCAACACTTGGGGAAGGTGGATTCTTGAGGCACGTCATCGACTTCCTTTTCCACCTTGAACTTCATGAGATGATAAAAAATAAAGGCTTAAAAGAAGAATGAAGGCTTAAATACGCACAAAATAATACATAACATAAACAGAAATAATCGAAGCCACAATTTGAAAATAAATGAATAAACTAAACAGAAGCAGGCATACAAATTAAAATAGAAATCATAGAAAAAAATCAGAATATTAAACACATAAATCTTCTTGAACAATAGAAAAATAGAAAAAAAATCGAAAGAAAGCAAAGAATATAAATAAGAAATACGAAACAGAAGCAAAGAGAAGAGCAACGAAGAAAAAAAGAGCAAAGAAGCTTCAAATTAAAAATAGAAATTATAGAAAATAATACTGAATATTAAACGCATAAATCTTATTGAACAATAGAAAAATAGAAAAAAAAAATACGAAAGATAGAGCAAAGAAGATAAATAAGAACACCAAAACATAAGATATAGAAGAAAGGAGAAGAACAACGAAGAAAAAAAAGAGCAAAGAACAGCAAAGAAGCGAAGAAATACACGATTTACCTTTCAATTCGTTGAGGAAGAGCAGCGAAGAAGAGAGAGATTGCGAGTGAGAAGAAGAGGTGAGTGAGAGTGAGAGTGAGAGTGAGAGTGAGAGTGAGAGTGGGATCTGAGGAGTGAGAGTGGAGGTGAGTGACTGCGGTAGAATTCTAGGGTTAGGTTAAGACTTAAGCTTCAAATGTGTTTGTTAGAATTAAAGGCTGGACAATCTTTTGGGTTAAACAATCTTTTGGGCTGGACAATTATTTGGGCTGGATAAACTTAGAACTTAGAACTTAGAACTTGGAATTGTAATTATTTGGGCCGTGTTACGGGGGTTGAACCAACCTGATTTTGACCCATGCAAAAATCAGGTCAGACGGGTCATTTTCATGTTAGAAATTTCAACCTAAACCTGACACATTTTTCTTTCAGGTCGGGTTCAGGTCGACCAATTTAACTAATCGGGTTGTAAATCTCAACCCAAACCTGCTGTTTTCAGTTTGGGTTCGGATCGCATTATCAGGTTGGGTCAGCTTTTGCCAGACCTAATAAAAAGCTCACAAAAAATATCCAAATATGTAAGTTTTTAAGATAAAATTAAGAGTTTTGTAATTGTATTATCTTACCATAGTTACTTACACGTATTCAATCACTTTTAGCTTCGTTTAATCATTAACTAGTTTTTAGGCCCGGGCTACGCCCGAGTACATAGCGACAATTTTCATTTATCAATATTTCACTATAAAATGATAACACTAAATATGTATCGGTGTAGTGGTTAAGACATTAATATATGAGCTTGAAGTCATGGGATCAAATCTTATACAATGCATTTTCCAAGTTTTTTATTGTATGTGAATTACATGGATTAAGAAATCTTAATGGAGAGCGCCAAGTGGCACAGTTCCTTGTTTAGGAACGCCTTTTAATATATTAGTATCGATAGATAGTATAGATAATGGAAGAGCAAGTGTTTGTGAGCGCTCTTACATTCTGTTCAACTTTTTTTTTCAAAATAATGTGTTCTCCTCACTTGAATTTAAATGATTTGAATTTATTTGACCTGATTGACATTATCACCCTTTAATTTATGCATTTTTTGGAGCTTAATGGATCTGGGAGAACACTTAGTAGGAGATTCTGCCTTTTTCTTGCCTAGTCAAGAAAAAAAACGTGTCATCAATAGACACTATGTAATACTCCCTCCATCCCAAAATATAGTTCCCATTTTCATTTTGGGTGTCCCAAAATATAGTTCTCATTTCCATTTTTAGTTCCACATTTTTCAGTAATTTGTCTAGAAAAACCGTGTCCTATTATTTATTTGCTTCTTGAATTTTGTTTTTTGCTTTGTTTATTCAACCCAAGTGTTACAATTAATGTTCTTTCACCAATTATTCTCCATTCTCTCTCCTAAAATCATCTTTTCTCATACAACATTTATTTAAATAAACAAAAAATCTTTACTATCCCTCTTAGATTCTACTTGCATAAATTACCGTGAAAAAGGGAAATAGGAACTATATTTTTAGGACGGAGGGAGTAATAGCATAATACTAATATAAATATTTGCTCAAGAAAAAGATCAATATAAAATTATAAATAACACCTAATTTTAATAAATTTCCTTGATAGTTTTTAGAGTACACATACACTAAATTTACCCGCCAGATGTGCACTAGAGACTAGAGTTGACTAAATTTCATATCTTCACTTTTATAGGAAGCTTGGTAAATGAAATTCCAACTCCCCAATCAAAATTATGATCACCCTTTACAAAAAAAAAAAAAAAAAAAAAAAAGCAAAGACCCACCTTTCTGCTAAAACACTCAAATCAAATCTAGTGCAAAAATCTCTTACACTAGTATAATAATGGCGAATCCAACAGCAACCCAGTATTCCCCTGTATCAGATTGGTATGACCCAGAATCAACAACTCAACCAGAACCCAACACTCTTCCATTAAAACACTCACTTCGACGCTTAAAATCCTTCCTAAGATTTCTGGGTTTCATCCATGATTCACCACTTTCACTTTCTCTCTCCTCACTTTCTTTCCTTTTCTTAGGTGTTGCAGCTCCTTCTATCATCATCTTTCTCTTTTACTGCGGTTCTTCTGATCCATCTGCTTGCCGTAAGTATCACGTCAAGAATTTTGAGCTTGAAACTCTTCTTTTTCAGGCTGCTGCTGCTGCTATCTCTCTCCTTTGTTTTTCCAGGAGTTTTAGAAAATATGGGCTTAGAATCTTTCTTTTTGTTGATAAGTATCAAGGAAATGTTGCCCAATTTCAATTTGAGTATATCTCTAAAATTGATGTAAGTTTTGGCTTCTTTTTTCTTTTTAATTTTGTTTACCTCTTTTTTTTTTTTTTTTTTTTTTGGCTCTTTTATTGCTTCATTTTACTAGTTCGAATGTTGAATATCTTAGGGTGCTTTCTTTTTACCTGAACTTATTAGACATGGTTTGACCTGATAAAGCTTGATTGGACCTTATGTTTACACTCTGATTGGACCTGACAAGACCTGATTAGACCTGAAATTTTTTGTTGTAAAGTGAAGAGAATGCACCCTTAATCTAATATTGCGGAAAAAGGTGATTTTAGTAACCTTCAATTGGATTGATTTTGATGTTTTTTATGTGTTAAGATGGAAAAGTTGCCTTTGACTTGCTTTGTAGTCTGAAATTTGTGTTGTGGGTTTTGGTGATAGGTGATTTTTAGTGGCCTTTAATTTGTCTTGCTGTGAATTTAGTGATACTGAGCATCAGGTGATTTTGGGTAATGGGGGTGTTGGTGATCGCTTGCACTTGTGAAGATGATATATAGGACCAACAATCTCGATTAACTCATTGTAGTTGCTCTATAGACTGAGAACTAAGTGAAGAATTAGAAATGGCAAATGATGTCCTATTTAAGGTTCTACTAAAATCTTGTCTATTGAGGTTTGAGGTGTTTGTTGCTTTGTCACTAATTCTTCTTGGTTCTCCAGTTAAGTAATAGTTGTGCTCAATAGGAGTATGCAAGAGCTAATTTTTTGACATTATTTTTATTTATATTCGAAAGTTCATATTTAGCATCACCTAATGGAGTACTTGTGTGTATTATGTTTCTTTGGGTCCAGTTTTCAAGATATGGAACTTGAGTCCAACGTTGATCTTATTGGGAGTTGATGTGAATCTTAAATGCATCTGTTAGTCCTCAAAACCCTTCAGCTAGCTTTTGGGACTTGGTAGCTTTAAGGACAGGTTTCCTATGTAACTCGAACTTTCCAGTTTAGGGATATTTATCTAACTTGGGTATTATGCTTGAAAAATAACTGGGAAAACATGGAATAGTTTGACATATCTATGTTTGATATTCTAACTTCTAAGGAGTCCAGCAGGCCAGAGAATCTGGGTGGTCTTTTCTTTCCATTTCTTGATAAATTAAAACATGATTCTATCAATCATGAATGCTACTGTTTGTTTCTTTCCTATATAAGCTGTAACACATTTGAAGGCTACTGTTTGTCTCTATTCTCTACAATATAACACGAGTCTTTGGCTGACTACGGTTGACCAGAAAGGATGTTGCAGAGTACCTGCACAATACAATAGACAGGCCCATTTTGGTGTATCTTATATAGAAATTAGAAGTTCACTCTTTAACGATTGCACACTAGATGGGAGGGAGTTTAAAAGACTAAAATATCATTTATGACTTCATATACCTTTTGTCTTTCCATTGTTGTAAGTCTAGTGTCTCTAATGGATGTGCTTGTAGATAAATTTCTTAACTTCAAAACCTAACAAAGTCAAATTTGCTGCCTCTTTAGTAAGTCATGTGGCAGGATCATGAAGTTGTAGCATAGAAGTTACATGAAGGTGATGGAGATCAAGAGAGTGTTTGGTTGGGAGGAAAACGGTTTTGTAGAAAAGTAATTTCCCGTTTTCCTTTCTTTGCAATAACTGGAAGGTGGTTTTCCCAATGGTGGCAATTAGTTTTCCCAAGGGAGGAGAATTTTTTTTCCTAAAGGAGTGCCATATTTCCCTCCATATTCCTTATGTTCCTTTTTCTCTCTTGCCATCCATCCTCCCTCCTCCGTTTTTTATCATCTTGTTCCCTATACCTTTTCTTGGATGGAATTTAACAAAAGAATACAATTGTGGTTTCCAATGGAAAAATGTTTTTATGGAAAATCATAATCCGTTTAAGATGTGTACTGTCCTACCAAACAAAGCTAGAAACTAGAAAGTGGAAATTTGTGCATCATTATTAAGCATTTGGTTGTTATATGAAAAGTGAACCTTTTTCACAATAGAGAAAATGACATTTCTCTCACTGTTTCTGAAAGATTCTGAGGCATGATTCACAAGACACTGTTAAGATTTTGCCCATGTACCAGGAGGTAGATGGCTAAGAATACGTGTCCCTCCTATATATTGATACTGAATGCCTTAATCTATGCTTCAATGATAAATGATTTATGATAGAAAGTGGTCAAAGTACCGCCGTAGTGCAAAGGTAAAATCAAATTATAGCAAGACATTTTCTGATTCTTTTCACTTATTTTGGCTTGACATAAGCAAATATGTTGAGGGATGTACAAGTTGTTGCTTGATTGCAGAATTTCTAATTTCATTGCTAAATGTTTCTTCTCATCCTGTGACATATATTGCTTGAGATATTGCTTTCATATTACCATGAATGCTACGAAAGTGACAATTATTACTCTTCATACTTACATATTTCCTGTAATATTTCTTATCTCTTGGGTGGGATACAGAAATTGATTGATCCTTGTGTGAAATAAAAGCATTAAGCTGTTATCAAATTTGTTCAGGGATTCTTTCGTTCACTGGCTGTGTGGGTATTGCCATGCTTAATCTTGAAGATGACACGGGAGATTGTCAGAGTTATCTATGTCTACAATGATTCACTAGTACAATCTATAATGGTTGTGTTTATACTGCTGGTATCCTGGACTTATACTGCTACAGTTTATCTGTCTGGAAGCACTTTGTTCAGTTTGGTCTGCAACCTACAAGTGGTACACTTTGAGAACTACAAGAAGCTTCTGGAAAGGAATTTAGATGTTTTAGTGTATATTGAAGAGCATAGCCGTCTCACATATAATCTGTCCAAAATAAGTCACAGATTCCGAATATTCCTTATTTTGGAATTCTTGATTGTAACTGCTAGTCAGATTGTGACTCTACTGGAAACTACGGGGACTAGTAGGACCATCAATTTCATAAATGCCGCGGATTTTGCTGTGAGTTTTAACTTTATATTGGGTCTTTTAACATATGACATCTGAAGAATTCCTTGATAACGTCTTTACTGCTATATGGGGAAAATGTTTTATTTTCCTTTATCTTGGTCGTTTTAGCATCCCTTTTTTTTGGCTCAGAAACTTAGTTTCCGACTCTATGTGTATGTTGCTTATGCTATGCTTTCTGCTGAAGTATATGCAAATACCTGTAATTTTTGTCTAGGTTGTTGGAAAAATTTGAAAGAAGTTAAGCTAAGCCATGTCAATAAGAATGAATGTAGCCACTATCTCTAGTGGCTTTAGTCTTATAATTGATGCATTAAATTTATCTACTAATGGTGGATTGCGTCACTCTTTTGTTTTTGTATTAATTTGTGGGCTGTTACTCTGTTCAAATTTAATTCAACTTCGGCTTATCTTCTGTGATGGCAACCTGGCAGATATCCTCCATTGTTCTGGTGGTGGGGATAATTATTTGTCTCCATGCTGCTGCAAAAATATCTCATAGAGCTCAAAGCCTGGCATCATTTGCCAGCAGATGGCATGCAATGGTAACATGCCGCTCAAATGAGATGCTAGGAGAGTCAGAACATGGCGGGAACTTCAATGTTGCTGGTTCAGCAATTACCGCAATGAACTACCCAGAAAGTGACATGGATTCAGCTGATTATATATTACCATCTATGAATTTAGAATCATTGGCAAATGTCTCTTCGTACCGCAAAAGGCAAGCATTCGGTATGTGTCCTTAGTGCTAACCAATGCTTGTACTGGATGATAATTCATACAGAACTATTAACAAGTCTTGTTCTTTTTTCTGCAGTCATGTATATGCAGTCCAATCCTGGTGGCGTAACCATTTTTGGATGGACAGTAAATCGGGCATTCATGGATACAATATTCTGTGCTGAACTCACTGTGGTTACTTTTGTTCTTGGCAAGACACTAACATTTACAACAAACCATACTTGAAGAAGGCGGATACGTGCTCCTATGATTTTTGCCTCTTAAGTGAGGCACAAACTGCTGATTGATGGTAATATCTGATCATGTCTTGTTATCATCTTATTACATGAAGTATCTGTGCAACTAATTTGTCCCAATCCCCTTAATCTGCTGAACATTTCTTTTCTGAATAGAGATATAGGATCCCTGAGTTGAGGAGCTGAGATGGATTAGTGGGATTAGTCTTGCCTCTATGGCCCTGACGTCGGTTGGTGCTCTTCATTCCCCCCTCCCGCTCCCCCTCCCCAATGAGATTCAGGCTGTTCTATGTTTACCAAAAGTATAAGCCGCCACCACTCAGCCATAGGGCTGGATTCTGGAACATTGATTCTCATAAACACATCTTTGTTTCCCGGGGACAGAGGATAAGTAGTGGTCTTCTGAGACCTTGTGCCCGGCGTCCAGCTTAAAGGCTAGAATGTCTATCTGGAGTCAAGGTTCTCCTTACTCTTTTCTTGGATTGACCTGGCTGGTCCTTACTGAATCCCCAAAACTGATGAAAGGAAAAGGCAAGTTCAGGCTTGATTAGCCTACTTTGCATGACGGAGAATTTTAATTCATAGAAGCATACTGCTATTATAATATATTCTCTCTGACTATACGACCAGCATATACTTTTTCCTATGTGTAGATAATTAGATATTATGATGTGCAACATAGAGTTCTTTGCCACTACTCGAGAATCAGCTGAATGCTATGTGTTATGCCCACATAAATGCTCATTTTAACTTTGTATTCTTTAACTTTTTTCCTAGGAAGTTGTAGATCCTAGTTATCTCTAAAGTTAATAAAAGAACAGCAAGTAACATGATTTATGTATTCTGACAGTTAGAGGAAAGTGATAAATGACATTAGAACTTTAGAACCATTAGAGGTCAAGCAGTGTCCCTACAAAGTCTTGGATATCGGAATAGAAACACTTTGGCTTGTTGTTTTGCTTGGAGCTTATTAATTAGCTGGGACAAAAAGGTAGATAATACTGATTATAATTTAAAGTTAATTCATGTTCAGATTATTGTTATTATTTCATGGTTTCATCCATGCACCTTGTCTATCATGCTCCTTGAATTGTGTGCCAAGGAGCTATGTGTCAAGTAAAAATAAAGTTGAAGTATCTTTCAAGTTAATATATATAGATAGATAACTATGAGAGCTGAGGAGGATTTCGAATTTTTGATGACCGTGCCACCCCCACCACTCAGTACCATTACCTTCTTGAAGAACATGCAGAGAAGAGCAAATTATATGGGGAGATAAGATCCACAATGTGGATTTTCGTACTTCAATTTAAGTAGAAATGTGCCTGATTAATTTAGGCGAAGATATTATGTGAATGGCACTTCAAGTATTTGCAATTGCTAAATTTCTTATGGTAGACCTATTTTTATTACTGAGGCTAATTGAATGTCCTAATCATCTCTGAGAATTGTGTCTCGTCTCAAAACTTCCCCCACGATAGTTAAATTGTTGATTGCTAGTGTAATGCACTCAATTTGATTTTAAACGATAATAGAATGTAGTTATTTCTATTTTAAGGAGTTTACAAGAGTTTCATTGATGTGGATAAACCATGGGAAATTTTTTACTCCCCCCACCCAAACCCCCCCTTGTTCTTTTCTCACTGGGGATGTTAATGGATAGGACATAGGTTGGATGGGACATAGATTTGTATACATATCTATATTAATTTTTTTTCTTATGCTGTCTTAACACATCCATTCTTTTTTTTTTTACGGATTTTTCACCAAATACCTCTGATTGACGCCGTTTCTCTCTCTTCTTCTATAACTCTTTCCCTCTTCATTCTCTTTCCATCTAGCCCTCTCTAACTCCCCCACCATCACCACCTGCCATTACTCTCTTCGGCCACCCCTTCCTCCCTAGAGTAAAGGAAAATTACTCGGTATTTAGTGAAAATTTCGTTTACTTTATCATGTCCATTTTTTTCCTTATGTAAATGTGACGAATGTTAGAATATCTTGTCTAAGAATTTCTGTTGAGCTCCTTAACTATATTCAAGTGCACTCTTCTTTCGTTAACTACATAATGTAATAATACGTTTGTATGGTGAGTGAAAATTCCAACACTTAGGTTTATCATATGTAAGAATGAAGAATGTTCTGAGAACAAACAACATAATTATCAACTTTATTCTATAGCAAGCAATAAATTAAAGGACCAAGGAATGATATTCTCCCATCTCTAAGACCTTGGAATGATATTCTGTTTGTTTAGTTCTTTCCTCAGTTTTTTCCTTTCATTGACTCGTGCCAACTTTGATCTAAAAGATGTATTTATTACATGGTTTCTAGTAAAAAGAAGTGTACATGAAACAACCACTTGCTTTTGTTCATCCTGACTACCCTAACTAAATTTATTGGTTAAAAAAGGCCATTCATTGCCGCAAACAAGGTAATGGCTTAGTCGCGTAAGTACCTTTCAAGTGACTAAAGGCTTTTTTTTCTTTTGCAGTAGGTCTTACACAACCATAACCTTTTATAAGCATGGATCGGACACCCTCGTTCTTCTATTGTGTGGATAACATCCTCTTGACTGGAAACAACGCTAATCTCCTCCATTTCTTATCCAATTGGTGTCTTGTCACTTTTCAGTGAGAGACCCGGGCAATTTGCCTTATTTTCTTCGGGTTCAGGTTTTGGGTATTTCTTGTCAATGAAGGACTTTGGCACATTAAAATCTTGCATGGATATTGTGAAACCTGTATCCATTGCTTTCAATATCACGTTGTCCTTACTGATGGTTAGTTGCTTCCTCATGGGCCTGCTCACTGCTCAGTATATGACTATGACCAAGTCTTATATTGCACATGAAATCATCTGGTACTTATCTTTTTGCTGTCGAGCACATTCACGAATCACGGGTACTTCGACATTGTGACGAGAAACCTGAGTCTGTTGGTGGCATATTGTGGCTGCGGACAAAGGTGGCCGTATTGATAGCCGTCACTTCACTTCTAGTTTTCTCGTTGACCTGGGATCCAAATTTTCATCTGGTAATCAAAGAAACAACCCCCAGTCCCTCAGTTGTTTTACTGAGGCTACAAGCTGAGCTATTGTACAAACTACAAGGACAAATTGGAACGAGCTGAGTCCCTGTAGAAATTGGATTATTATCATTGTCGCCCTGTTCATTCCCTTTGTGATGATAAACAGCTAAGTCTTGATTATATGTGAGTGAATTGGTCGAAGGAAGGAGTTTGCATTGCAGAACTTCCCACGAGTCACATATTAGGGTTGTCCTAATCAGGAATCACAACGTTTCATACTGTGGAAGCTAATCCGTCCCTTGTTCCATTCTGTCCAGATTGAGGTGTATAGTATATTGTAGTGTAGTAAAGTATGTATTGAGGGACAGTCTCAGAAAGCATGGACGAGCTACATCATACATGCCGGGAAATTGTAAAGTTACTATATGTGATATCTATGGCCTGGGGTTCCCAGTTAGAGCCTCTAAGCATATATATTTTCTCACCATTTCAATCGGATCCTTGTTTGTTGAATATTAGAGTTATGGACTCTGTATGTTGTTCTTTATAACATGACCATGAACTTTTGTTGAAGACATATACTCTTTAATTTATTCACTTTACTTTGGGGGAGAACTAAGAAGGAAATTCAAAAGTGAGAAAGTTGCATGTGGCTGCTGGACAAGGTCACGAAGGTAGACTTCATTAAAAGTATCTCAATTTAGTGGAAGACAGATTTGAGCAAGTAGAGAGAGAGAGAGAGAGCATGTGCCCCTCCCCTCCCCCTGCCCCCCAAACACTCCCCCCACCCCCCAAAAAACCTCTAGACTTTTCCATCGGTTCTGGTGTGGCCCAGGGGACCGAGCTACGTCGGCAAGAAAGGCAACTAGTCTCACCCGCATTCTCTTTCAAGGATAAACTCACAGCCACCCCCCCTTTCACTCATAGCAACCTTCCTCTCCCAGCCTCCTCCACACCTCCCTCCCAATTCAACCCAGAAACCGAATGCTTTCTACCTATTCTAGAAGAAGAATATCAAGCCCTCTGCGCAAGATGGCAGTGCTCAGTGATAGCAAAGGCCTATGGGAAATCTTTCTCTTCGGAATTTTTCATAGATGCTATGAGAAAGATATGGAAACTTCAAGGAGAAGTTGCGGCATTTCCTATAGGAAAAGGTTTTTTTACTTTCAAACTTGGGTCTATTAATGACGCCAAGAGAATCTTAGAACAAGGACCCTGGTTTTTGGCTGGAACTTTCATCCACTCCCAACGGTGGGAGCCCGGTTTTAAACCATCCCACATCACCATAAATGACTACCCCATATGGTTAGAGTTACCAGAATTGCCCATAGAATTCCAGTCCCTAGAAATGCTAAGGAAAATCGGAAATACTCTGGGGAAATTTGTTAGAGCAGACGCTAAGGCAATCAAAGAGGAAAAAATGAGGTTTGCCCGCATCCAATGTATGATCAACCCAAACACAAAAAAGAAAAGTTCCATTTGGCTGGGTAGGATTCGCCAAGAGATAATCTATCTGGACTGGCCAGTCATGTGCGCATCATGTAAAGGTTTCGGGCACTTGGAAACCGCTTGCAAACCTATCAAGAAAAAAAGAAATGATGGAAATCAGGATCCAGATGGAAATCCGATGGCCGGAGGAAGCGCGTGGCAGGCAAAGGAAAACAAAGAAAACAAAGCCAAACTTTTTGAGGAAAAAACGCGCCAAAGGTGGATAAAGAAAAAACCAGTGTCTAGCCAAAAAGGGGAAAATGACAACCGTTTTAATGTGTTGGCCCAGACCCAACAGGAAATTGACACATCAAAAGATAACTTGTGTAGAGAGATGGTGATCTTTAAGCCGTTAGATGGTTTAAATCCATCGTGCACCCTTAGATTAGACAACCCCTTCTCTTGTTTGTCATCCCAGCCGTTTGCCCCCCTTTCTCAAACATCAAACCCTACTCCAAGAAAAAACCAAAATCCACCAGAAAAAAAAAATCTCCAATACCATGGAAGTCAACTGGGCTTCATCATTCGCCCAAATGGTCCTCAACAAACGGAAATTGGAGGATCTCCAAGCTTTCCTGTCCAACCCCACCACCCAAAAATACTTTATCTTACCACCAATTCTCCCCCCAGCAGACCCCTTATTAGTTCCATCTCTCAAGAGCCAAACCCTCTCATGCTCCCCCCCAACCCAAACCTTACCGGAATTATGGCTGAACCAGGTCGATTTCTTCCTGGGGTCAACAAGGAAGTGGACTATGATCTCAAGGAACACGGTGAGAGATGCTTTGCTGAACCCGGAGGAAGTTCAGAAACCATTTACAAACATGGTCATGGGTGTACCCTCGAACCCAGGTCAGCTAAAACCAGCACACATTCCGATGATCTCGGACCTCGAAGATCTCTGCCCCCCACTGTTCGTGCTGCTCAAATGGTGGATCCGAAAGTTCCAGAAAGACTCGAACGTAGCGACGATACCATGGGAGCTACAAGCCTTCGTAGATCCAGTCCCCGTAATTCCGAGGCTAAGAGAACTCCTAACTATTTCGCCAAGTTGGCTGGCACTAATCTCAGGAAGTGCCACAAACAGCATCAAAGTAGCAATACTAAAAAACCCAGCAACTCAACTGTCACTCCAAGTCAAATGGGGAAAGCGAGCAAAAAGCGAAGGGAGATTAGCAGTGGTGAAGATAAAATCGAATCAGGACAACCTATACAGCTTGAAGAGCCAAGAATGGATCAAAATGAATTCGAAAATTCCAAGGAAGACTCGGGAAGAGTTGGAAATTTTGACACCACTAAGAAATCAAATGAAAATCCTCTCATGGAATGCTAGGGGCATAGCTAGGCCCGCCTTTAAAAGAAACCTAAGCCAGCTAACCAAAGATCATGACCCAGAAATTATTATCATTACCGAAGCCAGAATTGGGAAAGAGAATGCGGAAAAAATCTGTGAGGAGTTGCCTTTCAACGCTGTGGAGATGCTTGAGCCCGTAGGCCTCACTGGAGGAATCTTACTTATGTGGAACACAGGAGTCATCTCCTTCACCACCATAAGGAAAGAGCCCCGTGCCGTACATGGAATTGTCCAGGTAAAATCTTCCAATCTTCTTTTTTATGTAACTGCTGTGTATGCTAGCACTAAATACGCAAATAGACTTGAACTGTGGGATTGCATCGAAAATATCGCGACTACTATAGACCACCCTTGGATATGTATTGGTGACTTCAACGAAATCACGGATAACTCAGAGAAATGGGGAGGGAGACCTCCCAAGAACAATAGAATGAATGCGTACAAAGAAGCTATGAACAACTCTAACTTGATAGACCTAGGATTTTCAGGGCCTAAGTACACTTGGTTTAACAAAAGGAAAAATCGTCCAATTTTAGAGAGGTTAGATCGTGCATGGGGTAACCATCAATGGATCATTACATTCCCGAATACAGAAATTTTCCATCTTCCCCGTGTGTCTTCGGACCATAACCCGCTTCTTTTAAACATCAAACCCAGCGTTATTCCGAGGAAAAAAATAGCAAAAGTGTTTAAGCTAGAACCTATGTGGGTTATAGACCCGGATTTTGAGCAGCTAGTAATTTCTAATTGGCCGTCTATCAACTTGAGTTTTTCGGAAAAAATTGAAAATTTCACAAAGTTAATTTGGAACTGGGCCAAGGAATCCTTTGGTAATGTGTTTAAGAAAAAAAAAGCGATCCTAGCCAGGATCCAAGGCATCCAAAGAGCGATAGACCTCGACCCTAGGAAAGCCTACCTTTTAGATCTGGAGGAAAGTCTAAAGAAAGAGCTGGATATCATCCTTGATCAGGAGGAGTGCTATTGGAGCACGAGAGCTAGAACGAACTGGTTAATGCAAGGTGATCGTAATACAACATTTTTCCACACTTCCGCCACAATTAGAAAAAATAAAAATAAAATCAGTTTCTTAAAAGAGGAGTGTGGCCGTGAGATTTGGAATGAAGAAGAGATTAATAACAAAATTGTCAATTTCTTTATTAACCTTTTTGAAACTGACAACGTGGAGTCCGCTTTTTCGCAACTAAATTTCCAAGGAAACAATGTTGATTGCTCCTTAATTCCCTCGAATGAGGAGATTAAGGACGCAGCCTTGTCCATAGGTAGCCTAAAAGCCCCAGGAAAGGATGGTATCCACGCCTTATTTATTCAGAAATACTGGGAAAAGATCCATAAGGATTATGTCAACATGGTTAAAACTTTCTTTTTCTCGGGGAAAATGCCAGCGGAACTAAATCAAACAATTGTGGTTCTCATTCCAAAGACTACAAATCCAGAAAAAGTTCAACATTTCAGACCTATCAGCCTAGTCAACGCTAGTTATAAAATCATTTCCAAAATCCTAGTCAAGAGACTTAGGGGAAGCTTAGCCAAAAAGATCTCGCCTAACCAAAATAGCTTCATTCCAGGGAGGGGTACGGAAATAAATTTTATCATGGCCACTGAAATTTTGCATTCAATGAACAAAAAGAAAGGAAGAAAATGCATGTTTGCAATGAAAATTGACCTTGAGAAAGCCTATGACAGACTAGAATGGAGATTCATTAGATCGTCTCTAGCAGAATTTGGTTTGAATGAGAAGTCCGTTAAGCTTATAATGGAATGCATCACCTCCTCCAGAACCTCGATAATTGTTAATGGCCAACCTTCCCCAGAATTCACCTTCCAGAGGGATCCGTCAAGGGGACCCCCTTTCCCCGTATGTCTTCATTATTTGCATGGAAATGCTTTCAAGGAAAATCCATGCTAGTACTATCAATAAAGAGTGGATTGGTTTTAAATTAAGGGGGGGCAAACGGAAATTTCCCACCTCATGTTTGCGGATGACTTAATTCTCTTTGGGGAAGCGTCCTTGAACTCCCTAAAAGCGGTATCCTCTACCCTAGATAAATTCTTCAAAGAGTCAGGCCAAAAGATGAACAATGACAAGAGTAAAATTTATTTCTCCCCTAATACACCCCTGGAAATCAGAGACGAGTTCGAGCAAGAATTTGAAGTTACTGCTGCCACCGACCTAGGAACATACCTTGGTTTCCCTCTGTCCCATAAGAGGCCTTCCATGAAAAAACTAACGCCCTTGGTTGATAAATTCACTAAAAAGCTTGCTTCATGGAAAACGAATTGTCTTTCCAAGGCTGGGAGAGCTATGCTTATCTCTACTACACTTCAATCCATCCTTAGATACTTTATGCAGGGCTTCCAATTTCCAAATAAACTCCTCTCAAAAATGGATAGCATATCTGCAAACTTTCTGTGGAGAAATTCGGGGAAATCAAGGGGCATCAATTGGATTGCCTGGGAGAGAGTTTGCAAGCCAAAAGAAAAAGGGGAGTTAGGATTTAGGAAAAACAAAGATCTAAACGCCCTCGGGCTAACCAAGCTGTGTTGGTCCCTGGACAATAAAGAGAATTGGGCTACTAACTTCTTGTATGAGAAATATATCTCGAAGAGAGAGGACCCCCTAAACTTTAAGAAGGGCTCCTTCATTTGGCAGGATATAGGAAAGGGGTGGAACATGTACAAGAAAAGCCTTCGTTGGAACCCAGGTCTAGGAAAGGATATAAACTTTTGGAATGACACTTGGGTGGGGAATGAACCTTTAAGAAATCTAGTCATAGGCCCCCTCAACCTGCTCGAAAGTAACAGAAAGCTTGAATCCTTGATCAGCAACAACCAAATTCCCTTGAATTCCATCCCTGATTCGCTCCCCCTGGAGATCAAACTCCTCATCAAAGATAAGCATTTCCCAAATGAACCAGATACAACTTTTTCAAGTTGGACTAACTCTGGAAACTTCGACTCAAAAAAGGCCTTGGATTTCATAATCAGAAGTCATACCACTCTTCCAAACTCCTCTGAGGTTGATGACAAAGATTGGAATCTAATTTGGAATGCTCCTGGACATCCAAAAATAAAATTTTTCCTCTGGCAAGTATGGTGGGACAGAATTCCTTCTAACGACAACATGTTCTCTCGTAAGTGCAGCAGATCAAAATTCTGTAGTTTTTGTGCTGACGTTACGGAAACAACACTCCACATTTTAAGAGATTGTCCTAGAGCTAGGGAGGTGTGGAACATCCTTAATACTTCTAATATGCCTGAGTCTAACACTCTCCACTCCTGGCTTAGAAGCAACGTAAGAGATGGAAAAAAATTTACCCAAAAGGTTCCTTGGAACGTTCTCTTCATGTTTACAATTTGGAAAATTTGGAAAAGGAGAAATGCTTGGATTTTTAAAAAAGAAAACCAAAATGTTGTTAAATGTGTCAAAGAAATTACTTGGGCTGCTCAAGAATGGTACTATACCCAACCCGATAAACCAAACACTAACCCTGCGCACCACAAAGAAAAAATCCAAACTTGGTTACCCCCACCGATGAACCTCCTTAAAATTAATGTAGATGCTTCCTTTGTTATGAGTACTTTTGAAACAGGTTTGGGAGGAGTTTGCAGAGACAACAAGGGAGAATGGATTCTGGGCTTCAAGAAAAAAATGCACCTAGAAAGCGCATATGAAGCAGAGCTCCATGCGATCAAAGAGGGCCTGGACTGGGCCGTGAAAAATGACTGGAACATCTTTATCCTGAGTTCAGATTGTAAAAGAGCTGTTGAAGAAATCAACTCTCAAGTTCAAACACGTGATAGCCTAACGTTTGTGATCAACCAATGCAGGACATTAGTAGGCCAAAGAAGAGGAGCTTCCCTTAGATACGAGGAGAGAGAGACTAACACGCTGGCGGACCAATTGGCCAAAGAAGCAAGGAAGGACGATTGACAAAATTTTAGTTTGGAAAACATTTTATCCCCCTCTCCTGTCTGTAATGTGATTTTTACTTCAGAGCTCAAAGCTTTGAACTCTAGTTTTCCTCATGAGGAAAGAGTAAATTGTGACACTAACTTGGGCCACGATCACCAAGTAGTTTTCTGATTTTAATTAAAGCTTCTTTATCAAAAAAAAAAAAAAAGTGAGAAAGTTTGTAAGGTGGGTTATTATATTAAAAAGTGGACCATATAGGTGGAAAAAGATGAGAAAATAGATGGGATATGTTACTAAAAATAGAGAAAGCAACAATGTGTAAATTAAAAAAGTTAGACTAACAAGATAGTGTGTTGATTAAAAAGAAATATATGGGTGTAATTTATATAGCTGTCAAATATCACATGAAACATGGAAATTGGCAAAAAGCCTTATAAACCATCAACAAAGAGATTGCACATCCGTCAGTTTTTTGGAGAATCGAGAGAAGTTCATTTTGTGGAAAATTGATCAAACTTAACAGTACACTTTCCTAAATTAGTTATTTGATATAAAAACTTGTGATTTAATTGATTTACAGCCATAAATTTCTCTGTTTGTGATTAGATATACAAGAAATTCAAAAGCTCATATGAACTCAAGCTATGCTCGAATACCTAAAATCCTTATCAAGCTTAGTTCGAACATGTTAAAACACATCTTGACCCATCTTGATTGCGACCCTTTCAAAGCCTGGAAGAGCTAGTCACCTAGCAAATTTACTTAAAGCACATAGTTTTCGGTCTTTGAACAGTCGTATGTGATTTGTACAACTTTTAAAGCACAACTTAAATCATCAACATCATTAAAAATTTATATTAGTAAAAGTTATCATTAATAAATCAATATTATACATTAAGATGCATATGAACTTAGTAAGTGTTACATCATTATGTTTGTTATTTATATGGGTTAAAATCTATTGTTAGAATTTTTATTTTCTTCGGACGAAGGGAGTATTATATTCATCTACTTTTTTTTAAATAAGTAAGATAAATGACCCTATTGCACTGACACTTATTGCAGGTCAGATTTGCAAGTCACACTCCTTAGGAGAGGGAGAGCGATAAGGTAAAACTCACCCTAGTGAACTAAAGTCTGTAGATACATTTAGAGGCATGAACTTGACTCGGTCTATTGATATCTTGATCACACAATATATATAACCAGAATAATCTGAAATAGAGATTTACATTAATAAGAATTAATCAAATTTATAATAAGTCCACTCGGCATACATAAATCTTGCTTGAAAGAATCAAAGAATAAAGAATTTAATTCAAAGGGAAAATTGACTCAAGCCTATTAGCTTTAAGCAGTAGTTGTGCATTCTGTAGGTAGGCCTTGAGGAAACCTTTGAACATCAGCACAATAATTATAGACCATGTAATTGTTTTGCACCCACTTCATCCTTTCCAAGCTTGCTGAATCCAGCTGTTGGTTCAACCAATCCGAAGCCGAATCAGCAGACGGACTTGATCCACAAGAAGATGAGGCAGAAGCCCAAACACAAGCATTGGCATTAAAGTTTCTGTATGAAGCTGTAAACGGGGCGTGGGCCCAATCAGTCTTGACCCGTCCTCCTTGGGTAGCCCAATCATCAGCATTCCACAAGCTAGAGTAAATCCTCATTGGCTGATTCTTAGGGAATGAGACACCTTTTGATTCCATGTTGTTGAATTCTCTAATGGGAGTTCCATCAACAGAGAAAACAATCCTTTGGGGATTCCAAAGAATAGAGTAGGTGTGGAAATCCTTAGTGGGGTCAAACCACAAGTGGAACTGTTGTTCACGATTGCCTTTTCCTTGAGCAAACACGTTAGTATGAAGTGTGTAAGGTTGTCCACTAGCATTTCCTAGGAACTCGAAATCAATCTCGTCGTGGGTTGTACCCAAAGACGATAGATAATAAGCAGTGACAGTACCAGCAGAGTTACCAGGAACGAGTTTTAATTGCATATCGATTTTGCCAAAGAGATACTCGTTCTTAGACTGGAAGCCAGAGCCGGACGCTTTGTCGAGGGAAAGGGTAAGGTCATCCCCGTTGTTGAGGATCTTGGCTCGACCGTCGCCCCAAGTAATGGCGAAGTCGTTGTTAAAATTGGCTGTAGTAGTAGTAGTGGCAATGAGAGTTGCTAGAAAGATAGTAGCGAAAATAATTGAAGATGATGCCATATTGGAATGGTTGGTTGGCGTTTTCTTTGTGTTAGGTTGGTGGATACGTTGATAAGTTGATGTATTTGGTTGAACAAAGGAAGAATTTATATATAAGGAGTTGTGGGGGTAAAAACTAGGGAGGAAGGTTCTTTCTAAGTGCATATTATGAGTGGGGAGTGAGCTGGGTAGTGGTAGTAATTAAGTAGCTGGAAAGAAAAAGCGTAAAAAGGAGCTGGTGGGTAGCTGGATTTGGGGCCAATGGCCAATGGCCAATGGCAGCTAGAAAGTGACGTGAGTGAAAAAGCCAAATCTAGTAGACCAGAAGTAGTAACATTTTTTTCAAGGAAGTATTTAATTGAATTACGCGCATTTTTGGACATAAAGTCAGACTAGTGCAGTAGTGCCCATAATCCAGCAACCACCGTCACTAGTCACTACTTTTGCCACCTTTTTTTTCCGCGTCACCAGATGTTTTTAATTAAGTAAACGGGTAAAGTGGTGATTAGACCCCTTAGGTTTGCTCAAAAGTGAGACTAGGCTGGTGATTAACCCCCACAACTTTACCCAAATGTGAGATTACACACTTATTAGTATATATATAACCATTTTTTCTTTACAAATGTATTTTTTTAGGAAAAATACCTGGGAAAAAAATTCATAAATAATTTATGATGATATAAAATATCTTAAATACATAAATTATACATATTAAGTACAAACATACATAAACAAAAAACATTTTCTTCACTGAACGTGCATCTCATCTCCCTCATAGCCTTGCCAGATTAGGCTCTATCACTATGCAATTATTCTCATCTTCCTCATAGCCTTGACAGGAAGAATTAGTTGTATAAAATACGTATAATATAATATCTTAGTATTAAAAAATTATTTACTAATGAGAAAATGGCTGAGTGTTATAATAAGTGTGTAATCTCACATTTGGGTAAAGTTGTGGGTCTTAATCACCACAAGTGAAACTTGAGGGGCCTAATCTCACTTTTGAGCAAACTTAAGGGGCTTAATCACCACTTTCGCGATAATTGTTGTGTGTGCATGTGTGTGTGTCAATAATTGTTTTAATGGCTTGCATCATATTACCTCCGTTTTTTTTTAATCTACACACTTTTCTTCTTGGTCTGTTTTTTTTAATCTACACACTGTTGTTTTTTCTATTTTTGGTAACATGTCACATCTACTTTCTCCTCTTTTTCCACATATGTCATCCACTTTTTAATATTTTAACCCACTTTTTAGTTTCTCTCACTTTTCCGTTTCTCTCTCCACCTTTTTAGTTTATCTCTCATACTTTTGCACTTTCTCCTTGGTTCTCCCCCTCCAAGTGAAGTGTGTAGATTAATTTGAAATGGAGGTAGTATACGATTTGATATAATTTTTAAAAGATTAGATCAAAATTTGGAAAAAATGGATCAAACTAATCCTAGTGGTGTCAATTTGGGTCACTGGGTGGGTTTGGGTTGACCCAACCTGGGTCGGAATGGTTTGGGTCGGAATAATCTGGGTGAGAGTGTGTCATGGGTCGGAACTGGGTGGGTCGGGTGGACTTGGGTCGGGTTCAACTGGGTGAGAGGGCTCTCGGAACTGGGTCAGCTGGGACTGGGTCGGCCGGTATCTGGGTTGGGTGAATTTGGGTCGGAATGGAATAAGGTGAAGTCGGCCCAAATCGGCTTTCGGAATAACTTGGGTCGGAATAAATCGGCTTCCGGAATGACTTAGGTCGGAAGAATTCGGCTTTCGGAATGACTTGGGTCTGAAGAAATCGGCTTTCGAAATGATTTGGGTCAGAAGAAATCGATATCCGAATGACTTGGGTCGGAATAAACCGGCTTTCGGAATGACTTGGGTCGGAATAAATCGGCTTTCGGAATGACTTGAGTCGGAAGAAATCGGCTTTCGGAATGACTTGGGTTGGAATAAATCGGCTCTCAATTGGACTTGGGTCGGCTGAAGCCTCAAACCGGCGGCGTATTGACTTGGGTCGGAACAAATCGGCTCTCAGAATGAATTGGGTCAGAATTATATATATATATTACAAGTCGAAAGTTATAACAATTAACATGTGATATACTGATATTGTGAATTGTGATTGAGTCATTGTGAATTTTGTGATAATACATTGATACTTATATTACTAATTTAAAAAAGTTACCAAACTAAGACTTATAATTTATATAGTTATATTGTTGGCTATTGCCCATCGGGTTATTCTTATTCATGATTGCATAAGTATTCAAGTAACAACCATAAGGGCTAAGGCATAAGTCCATACCGATTATTGATTAGAGTATTTAAACATTTAGTTATTTAGTGACTTACTCATTCTCACTGAGTCACTATATAGCAACAAAAAGAGTTAGAATTAAATAATTAGGTTGACATTAATGAAAGCATCGTAATTATAAAATTGTTCGATTTTCGTCGTTAATGGAACAACTGAACAAGTAACAATGATCAATGTTAATCGAATATGAAGATGATAACTGTGATCAAGATGATACATAATCTGATAATCATATCAGTAGAGGAAGAAACATTGAAACTATGAAAGTAGATCATAGTTAATACCAATCATATCAGTGGAGGATCAAGATCGTTGATGTTTCGGTTGTTGATCTTAAAAGATAGTAACATAGGAGGCGATATTATTAAACGATCCATATTTGGAAAACCACGTTACTGTTATTTATCTTACAGAATAGGACTCGATTTCATTACACGATTCACAATAACCGAAGCATCGTTAGATTAGATTAATCGAATTTCGTTAAGTTAAGGTTCACATAAATCAAATGATTATAAGATTGATTGTCTTTGACATTAATCAAAACCATCAAAAGATTGATCGTCTTTCATCTTTCGTGTTACGGGGTTCTTTATACAAGATAGGTCGATCATCGATGTTATTACACGGTTAACAATAATCGAAGCATCATTAGATTGATCGACTTTCATCGTTGATGTTTCAGTTGTAGATCTTAAAAGATACTAAGATAGTAACATAGGACTTAGGAGTCTCGAGTCTATTTGATCATCCGTCTCTTTGAGTTGCTATACGTATCGTCGTATCGGTATTACGGTAATTTAATCTAAGCACTTTCCTTTTTGGTTCATTTCTTTTTAATCTATACACTGTTGCCTTTTCAATTATTTGTAACCTATTCCATCTACTTTCTCCTCTTTTTCCACCCATTCAGTGACTAGTTTAATCCATTTAGTGACTAGTTTATTCCGTTCGGTAAGAATGTCGGGTAATTTTTTTGAAATTGTCTGTTGTAGTTCGAGAATCAAGAAATAAAGGAAGGAGAAGAGAAGGGATGACTAGGATAGTGTTGGGTCAGATTGAAATGGAATGAGCTTGTTAGAAAAATCCAGGCTTAGGTTTGTCTAATTTTATGTTAAAATTAGACCGCCTATTTCATAACGGTTATTTCACCATATACCCCCGACAAATTGGAAAATTCACCATATACCCTTAATGTTTCAGAAATTCACCATATACCCCTGAGTTTTCAAAACTGTGCACCATGTACCCTTTTTGCTAACGGATGTTAACTCGCCATTAGTTTTATTTACGATTTTGCCACCATCATCCCCTAACCCTAACTTTAACCCTAATCTAAATCCTAACCCCAAAATCTAAACCCTAATCCTTAACCCTAAGCCCAACCCCTCCCCCAAACCCTAAGCCCGGCCCCACCCCCCCCCCCCCTCCACCTGACCCCCTCCCCCGTTGCGGCCCCCCACCCCCACCACTCCCTCCCCTCGTCGTAGCCCCCCACCCTTCACCCCGTCGCATCCCCCATCCCTCCCCCCCCCCTCCCCCGTCGCAGCCCCCATCCCATCCCCTTCCCTCCGCCCGCATTTTCGCACTCTTTCTCTCTCCTCTCGTTTTTCCCAAATCCCGACGCACCACCCTATCTTCGTTGGCCATCACCGCCAAACGCACGCCGCACCACCAATCTTCGTTGGCCATCACCGCACTTTGTGCCGGT
The DNA here is from genome assembly GCA_947646795.1 of Beta lomatogona. Classification (NCBI taxonomy): domain Eukaryota; kingdom Viridiplantae; phylum Streptophyta; class Magnoliopsida; order Caryophyllales; family Amaranthaceae; genus Beta; species Beta lomatogona. The sequence continues at coordinate 2,347,010 of CANSNZ010000480.1, forward strand.
GCTCGATCAATGGTGGATTATTCGATCTTATTTCTCCGAGCATCAATGGTGGAAATCGTGCCGCTTGTTGTTGTTTTTGTTGCCGTCGACGGGGAAGGGGAGGGTGTTGGGGGAGGGAGAGTTTCGAGGGAGGAGAGAGACAAAGTAGCGGCAAGGGTGTGTGTTGGGGAGGGAAAAATCGACTGGGGAAGGAGTGGGTGTTGGGGAGGGGGAAATCGACGAGGGAAGGGGGAGGGGGAAATCGACGGTGAGGGAGTAGGGGGAGGGGGGGAGGGGGGGGCTGCGGTGGAGTGGTGGGGGAGGGATGCGGCGGTGTGGAGGGGGTGGGGGTGCTAGGTTGGGTTAGAGTGGAGGGGTGGGGGGATGGTTTGGGTTAGAGGGGAGGGAGGTGGGTTTGGGTTAGATTAGGGTTAGGGATTAAAGATTAGAGTTAGATTAGGGTATTAGGCTTTTAGGGTTTAGGGTTAATGGTGGCAATATTGTAAATAAAGCTAACGGTGAGTTAACGACAGTTAAGAAAAGGGTATATGGTGAACGTTTTCGAAAACTCAGAGGTACATGGTGCATATCTGAAACATTGAGTATATGGTGAATTTTTCAATTTGTCGGGGGTATATGGTGAAATAACCGTTTTAATAATTTGTGAAATAATTATGATTATTTGGAAACGGGGTTAGAGGGTATGAGAATTAGGTTTGAAGTTTAGGGATTAGGAGCATGGAGTTTGGCCGTTTAGAATGAAAATTTAGGAGGGAACTTTCCCTCCAAAATTATAAACATATTTACCAAGGGAAAAAAAAGGCGGGGTAAATACTAAATACTCTCCAAAACAAAACTCGGTGTAGATATCTGATTGGATTTTACTAATGTTCCACAAAATAGAAATAACCCCCTCAATTATTTACAATGATACTTCCTGGTTCCTTCTCTGTTCTCTAAGGTTTGCAATTTCCATCTCCTCTTTCATTCCCCCAAACCCCTAATGGTAGATGTTGGAACATTTATAGGGTAATGGGTTTTATAAGCTCATATGGTTATATACTAGAAGAGGAGGAGGTCTAGTATGCTAAGATTAGAATGCGCAAAATCACGTGAATAAATCAAGCAAGTCAGGAGGCTGGTCGCGGGTCGCAACATTCGCCGCGGGTGGCGACCAGGAGACCGTCGCGGGTCGCGACCAGCGCCCTTTCGCGACTCGCGATCTGTATAAATTTTGCGTCTCGCGACGTGTAGTCTGACTTGGGGCGTGAAATTTTGCGTGGACGGTTTATAACCGTTGTATTGCATACGTTATCTGTTTAATGATGGTTAAGTATTCTTAATCAGGGGATTAAAGGGAGATCAATGATGTAACAGCTCTAATCAAGAGGGAATTTGATATATGACCCTTGTCATTCATATGAGTGAAAAAAATGGGAAAATCAGTTTTTGGGATTCCAATTGACTTGCTTTGCTTGAGAGAAAACTTGCTACTTTCTCTCTAGTGTTCTTCACAAACTTCAAACACAAAGTTCTTGTTGATTCACATAGAAGATCATCTTGTGAATTGTTTTCTCCATTGTATCTCATTAATTATTTCGTGTTAACCCGGTGATCCTAGAGGGGCGAAATTAAACTAATAGGAAAGCGTAGTTTCCGTGCCTTGGAGTGGTATATCCGGTTCCCTCATTTGATCTCACATCTAACAGTAGATCCTAACAATTTTCACTTATGGTCTCCATTTCTGAACAATATGTGTTGTTGGATACTTCTAATCTTGAAATTTTAACCAAATAAATGGAATCCGATAATTGGTCTTCATTCCAAGAGTTTCTTCAATGTTGGGGGGTAATTTATTTACACATGTTTTTTAATTCTTGATTTTCTATATGTATTAATGATTTACCTCCAAACCTTATATTTTCTGTTTTGCCTTTTTTTTATTCCTGGTTTTTTTCGTTGACTCTTGCTAATTTTGGGTTTCAATTAATTTTATTTGAATTGCAAGTTCCGGGTTTCCCCTTCAATTTATCTTCTTTCGTTCCTTTGTAAACTTTTGATATCTAAATATTTTGAGTTTCTTTTTTTTTTTTTTTTTTTGGTGTATCTGAAAGTTTTTAACCAACTGGGTCTTTCTAATTTTTCTACATTTGTTGAATCTGATGTTATGGTTTTATATAGAGTTTTCCCCCTACTTATAAGCTAAAAAGGATGTCAATGGTGCTCTTATGAGTCATTTTGTGCTAACTTTCTCCATCTAGTTGTGGTTTTCTGTTCTGTGTCAAATTGCAGGTTTTAGGGAGTTATCTCCTTATTTTCTACTATTATTTGACCACTACGCTGGACTGGAGAGGTTTTATGCGGAGTTTCAAAGTCCCGAGGATACTTTCCGGGACCCTTGAGCAAAGAAGAATTGAAGACTTGGCGTTTAAAGCCAAGAAGGATGTAATGGACCTGAGCCCGATTTGATCGGGCTGCGCACGCCCGATCAGGCGCTCGCAAGGGAAATAATCAGTTTTGTTGCGGGCCCGATCGGGCGCTATCGCCCGGTTGTTAGTTCGTTGAGAAGCCCGATCGGGCGGTTCGGCCCGATTACATCGGGCGTGCTTGAGTGATGGTTTGGACCATATGCTGAGAACTGGTGGGCCGCCCGATTGCATCGGGCGATGTCGTTTTTTGAGCTCTGCTGCTGCAATGAGCCTGATTTCATCGGGCATACTTGGCCCGATCGGGCGACTTATCAGACACGCGCATTTAATGATTTTCGGGCTATTTTTTAGAAGACTTTTCCTAGTTGTTTTAGGATTAGTATAAATAGCAAAATCAGAATATTACCATTTATCTTGGTTTTAGCCCTTATTTTCATTGTGGATTCAAAATCAAACCTTTGGATTATTCGCAAGTTCAATATAGTTCTTCAGTTTGGTAATCTTCTTTATTGCTTTCTCTATTATTGATTAGATTAATTTCTTAGTTAATTGCAATAGTTCAAAGTATGAATTTTTACATGGAATTTGTTATTGTTTTCTCAAGCATGAGTGAGTAGTTTTATTTCTAGGATTGTGGGGATCTATGTATGCAATGAAGGATTGATAGATTAGTATAATTACCCTTTATTTCAATTGTTTCCTGTGATTGAATCATTCATGCTAGATTTATGAATTAGGCCTGATTTGTATTTCTATTATCGCAATATTGAATCTGCTTCGAGAGGAGAGATTTCGTATAGTCTTTCAATCATTAGGCATAGTGATCATTGACCATGCGAGAGCGGCTAGGTGATCTTTGAGGGAGGTAATGTTCGAGAGAAATTACATGTGCCCTAGATAAATTGACTTATTGGGTGGTTATTATTCGTCTCTGATTTCCCAAATTGTATGCATAGTGATCCATAGTCCTAGTTCTTTATTAATTGATTCTTACCTTCGTATTTAGTTCTGTCATTTGCGTAGGTTAGTCACACACCCATTTTCATCTGATTTAGTTAGTATAATATTAGAATTCAGATACAATAGTAGAACTTTCTCCCTGTGGATTCGATCCTGACTTCCCTGACTACTTGTTAGTGGACCTTAGGTTATTTTTGATAAGGTGATACGACTTTAGCCTGTCAGAATATGATACATCTCTTCTTTTTTTTTTTTTAATCTGAAATTTGGGAAACTCCCACTTCTCTCTCGTCAGTCACGCCGGAGTACAGGTTGGATACCGGAGTTCAAACAACCAGATGGCCAAGATCCGTCCAGTTCCAAGTAAGTTAACACTTCACACATTATTTGTTCCCTTCTTCAATTCTCAATTGTTGATTAGAAAAATTGGAAGTTGAATTAACCTAAACTGTGGTCGTATGTCTGTGCTACTTGAACAACAGTGACTGGCGACAAGGGGCAGGAAGTTCTTGGATGTAGCTTGGAAGACTTTTTCTATTGATTTGTTTTTAATGTTGCCTGCATCTTACTTACTGATAATATGCAATAGTTATGGATTGCAGCATATGGGCATCATCTTTTGATGATAATAATTAGGAAAAATTGACATGAATAATCCCAACTTTCACATGTCTTCTCAAAATAATCCCAACTTTGGATTATTTTAGAATAATCCTAACTTTTGAGGGGACCTTCTCAAAATAAACCAAACTATAACTTTTATTGCCTACACTAATCCGTTTTAGGTCTATAATATATAGATAATTAATAGTTTAGATTATTTTGAGAAGGTACCCCCTAAAGTTGGGATTATCCTAAATTGATCCAAAGTTGGGATTATTTTTAGAAGACTGGTGAAAGTTGGGATTATTCATGTCAATTTTTCCTAATGATTATATAATTGATCGTGAGAGGACTATACCAATGACTTTTATATCTAAAAATTGCAATCAAATAGAAAAAAGAAAAGATGAGAATGTAGACATCATAACTCATATTAATGCAATAAGAAGTCCTTAAAGAACAATCAAGATGAATAAGGAACAAGAAAAAGGGTCATGTGTCATGAGAATTTGATAATAATCGAGTTTCAGTTGGAAATTTGGATAAATTTATGAGTCATGGATCATGGATGCGAAAATGTAATGAAATTGGGTCGGAATGGTTTTGGGTTGGGTTGTATTGGGTCGGAATGGTTTTGGGTCGGATTTAGTTGGGTCGGGTGGTAACTGGGTTGGGTGATAACTGGGTCAGTGATAATTGGGTCGAGTCACAACTGGGTCGGATGCTAACTGGGTTGGGTGATAATTGGGTTGGGTCACAACTGGGTCGGGTGCTAACTGGGTTGGGTAATAATTAGGTGGGTTTAACTGGGTCATTCACGGGTGAATTTGGGTGCGGGTTAGTTTTGGGTCGAAAACAAGTTGGGTCTGGGTCGTTGTCCATGGGTGTAACTAGCCACGGGTCCATCTGGGTCGGCCCAGTTCAGGTTGGGTTACCAATTCCACGGTTTCAACTGGCCACGGGTGGATGCTGGGTCGGAATGGGTCGGCTTTCCAACCGACCACTATCGGCTCGGAACAGGTTGGGTCTGGGTCGCATGCGTGTTCACCCGTGGGTCGGCCCTGTTTTTGACACCTCTAACTAATCCCCCATCTATGAGCCATCTGTTTTTAATAATTCCAACTATGACTTATTTCAAAATAATTCTAACTATGGTGAAATCTTCCGAAAATACTTTTAGGCGACCTTTAATCGGATAATCAGGTAAATATTTTGAAGATTGATGATTGTTAAGAAAATAAACCAAAATTCTCTCTCGTCTAATACTCATTCAATCTTGGTGTTCTTCTCCATCCTCCTTACCCGTGTCATTCTCCCTTAACGCAAAAAATTATGTGCTTAATTTCTTCCGATTAAGAACTGAAAATGAAGTTGTTAAAGATTAGAAATTTAAACCCTTAATTTTTCATGTCAATTCCTCTTTCTCTTCCTTGAATTTCGGCTAGCGTTGTTTGCCATTTGATGGTCATCGGATTGTCAATTGTCAATTGTCAAATAGGTGGTGTTCGGTAGTTGTCGTTGTGTTGCCTCTATTTATTGCTCAGTTTCTATCTTTGAATGTAGGTTTGCTGCCCCATTTTCTATCTCCTTCATCCTTAGTTGTTGGCTATTGCAAGGGCGAAGCCACAAGGGGGCTGGCAGGGGCCTGGCCCCTGCAGCCCAATCTTGCGGCCCATATATATTACACAAGCGGCCCCGATAGGTTTTTAATATATAGTTTATTAAAGTGTCTACTATATCACATAAATGATCTTGGTTTAATGGTAAAGTATGTTGTCAAAATAACTCTTTGAGCATGAGGTAACGGGAACGGGAACGAATTGTGTTAGCCATTATTTTTTATGAAAAACTGACAAGGGCCAACTATGGCTCCCTTTCCATAAAAGGCCATAATTTTCGAATACTCCACAGCAGTCCCAACTTTCATGTATATTTGACGCTCATGGTCCTTGTGGACAGATAACTCCAAATTTTTTCTTTTTGTTTTTCTATCGATGGAACAGGTTTATTACTTCCAAAACAAACAAAAAAACTCTCATTGCAATGCCTGTCTAAACCCCTTCTTCTCCACATTCGTTTCTCCATCTTCACCTTCCTTCGCCGCAACATCAACTCTCTCTCTCCTCGCTTTCTTCACCATCAACATAAATCCTCTTATAATTTCTCTGTATTAATTGCTTGCATCACTCTGGAAAACCGAAGATCGAATTTTCATGCTTCAATTTTCAGTAAATTGCTCATGATTATTGATTAGAATTTTTAGAAATTAGGATTTCACTAATAGATTTTTAAAAACTGGATTTGTTCACCAATATAGATGTGAAATTCAGTAATAGATTTCTTAAAATCTAATTTTATAAATAGATTCATTTTATTGAAAATTTAATATTTTCTTTACTTTGCCCTTGATTTTTTTTATTGACGAAAGATTAAATTTTATTTTTGAAAGAAAGGGCCAAATTTGTCTGTTGTTCTCATTGCCATATTTGGATTGACCAATTCAATTTGGAGTTGCAACTAATTGGTTGATAATGAGCTACCTTCAAGTGAGGACAGAGCACAAGAATGCAACTCACACCAAACAGCTGTTGAAGGTAGTTTAGAGGTGATCAAAATGGGTTCGACCGGAAAATGGACGGGTTTTGGGCAAGATTTTTCGGCCCGTAGTCGGGCCCAACCTGATTTTTTGGGCAAAAATTCTAGGCCACAGGTGACTGGAAAATGAAAATTTATTAGGCTACTTTTTGGCCCCGCCTGAAAATGCCCCGAAAAGCCCGCATGGCACAGCCCGATTTAGAGGGTTTTGGCGTGGAAATTTCAGCCCGAGGCTTTGGCCAGAAACGGACCACTTTTTTTGGCCAAAGCCGGGCCCGGCTCAACCCATGATCACCTCTAAGATAGTTGTTGATGTACGAACCAGCCTAATCGCCAAAGCGAACTTGGAATAAACAAGTAACGCCATAAGGCCCGAACTAGCTAGAGTAATTAGATGCCTGCATATAATGTAAACCTTTCGCTAAATTAATTTCCATTTAGTGTAAAACAAAACTCTCCAACAGCTAAGTCTATTATATTTACCCCCATAAAAATCTGCCGTGGTTACATGGTGGCTTCTAGTGATGAAGTGTGTTGGAACTTGATAAAAAGGTGTTGGCAGATAGAAACAAAGGACTAGATGTAGGAGCATACTGCAGTAGGAGTTCAACTACATCAATTTTGGAATTCTTGCATAAAGCCATAAACAGTTAAGTCTGGAGATAAGGACATGGATGTGTTTAGACTTTAGTGTTTAAGTATGATAGGGCCAAAAAAGGGCAAGAACATGAAGTTTGCTAAAGAATCCAGAAAATGAAGCGGTAGCACATCAGAGGAAGAAGACACAAAGAGGAAAGAGGAATAACGTATGAGTTGTCACTTGATCTGTTGTAGCAGATAAGTTACCTACTAGGATCACTAACGTAAAATAAGTCTTAAAGTTGGGACTGCTATGCAATAAGTAATAGTTGAGACCTCATATAGAAGAGCGAACATAGTTGGGATCGCTCCCATCAATTTTTCCTATTTTTTTATCTACTTTTTAATTTTAGAAGTTGAACCAAACTTCTTTCTATTTTACAATTGTCGTCCTTTCTTCTTCTATTGTTTTTATTCCTCTGATTTTCTCACCTATTTGTCTCCCTTGCTTATCTTTTTTCCATGAATTTTTCACCCCTCAATTCTCATTTCTCCAATTTTTTGCTCGTAAGAAACTTTGACTCTTGAAAATATTGTGATCCAAGAAAGTGATAACTCAAATCCTAAGATAAATAACAGATCTAGTGATCCAAATTTAGGAACCCAACTCCCAAAAATCTAAAGAACCGACATTTCTTAACTATGTAAGAAGGTAGAGTACGATACACTTCTATATGTTTTAAGTATATAATTTTTTAGACAGTGAGGGATAGCTCAGTTGGTTAGAGGTTCCCTCCTTAGTTAGACCTAGGCATGAGCCGGGCCGGGCTCGCGGGCTTGGGGTAAAGGCAGGCCATGCCGTGCCTGAAATTTCCACATTTTGTCAACGGGCCTGCAGGGCGGGCTCGTGCCTCCTGCGGGCCCATCCCGTGTTTTATGTTGTTTTTTTTGGATTCTTGACAGTTTTAGACTAAAAAACAAAGAGAAGGAGCGTTCGGCCCGCGAGCCATATAGGCGGGTTCGTGTCGGACCTAAAATAAAATTTCTTGGTCGTGGCAGGCCCACGGTCCACGTAGCGGACAACGGGCCGATCTGGCCTTGCCCGACCCATGCCCACCTCTAATTCCAGTGATCATTGGATCGATTCTCATCGCTTGCCCTTGTGGCTCTTTAAACACCAAAAAAAGTATTTTTTTTTTCAAAACGTGATTAAAGATAGAAATGGTCAAACGTATGTCTTCAAAATCGTGAAAATAATAAAGGGATAAAATACGAACAACGTATAATAAAGAATCTCCCCCCTAACTTTAAATGTCTGGCTTCGCCCCTGAGTTGTTGGTTTAGTCGCCTTGTGTAGTAGTTCGTTGGCACTACGATTGCTCCTCTCTTTGCTTTCCTTCACGCGTGTGTTGCAATTCAGGTCATCGGACTATTGGTGCTATATGGTGTGGGGTGGGGTAGGGTAGGGCAGGGCAGGGCAGGAATGGTCAGGATGGGCGGGGAAAGGTCGACAACCTAGCAGGGCTAGGGAAGGGAATGGATACTGGGTAAATTACGAAGGAGAGTCTGAGAGAGAAGGAAGAGTTGGAGACTGATTTTTTAATTTAAAAAGTAACATGTGGCTCTTACCTATTTAATCGACTTCTTTAGGTTATCAAAGTATTTTTGGAAGATAACACCATAATTGAAATTGTGTAATTAGATACCCATGATTAAAATTATTCTGATGAATTTTCCAAATCTTTATCTAATTTTTTATGATTATATCAAGTCTTAAACGACAAAAGCTATAAGTTTACTATTGTAGAAAGGGTCAAACAACACTTATATCCGCGTTGCAAGATACTGCCTCCGTTCTTTTTCTATTGTAACAATTGAGTTTTCACGCTTGTTAATGCACAAGTTCAACTATTAATATCTTTAATTACTTTTTAGTAAAAATTATATAAATTTGATATTTTGAAAATATAGATCGAGACGAATCTGACAAGACCCCACATGACTATATTTTTCCTTACATAAAAATCACAATTGATAGTTAAAGAGTGGTAAATAAATAGTGTAAAAATCTCATTGTTATAATAGAAAAAGAATAGAGGAAGTATAAACTTTTGTATTGTTAGTCACCTGGTTTTAGTCGTTTGACCCATGCACAGACATCCTAATCCTAGTGCCCCAAAGTCCAGCAAATGTTTTTAATTAAGTAAAGACTATTTGCAAGCGGGTTTACTAATTCCCATGCATTTTCCGTATTATTACTTTCTAGTAGTGGCGTAAAATCCAGCTTGCTTACTCTTTTCTACAGCTCATCCTCCACTAACCGAACCTACACACTCCTGACTCCTCAAGAACCTTCCAATTCCCATGACCCCCATATCCTCAACAACGGGGATGACCTTACCCTTTCCCTCGACAAAGCGTCCGGCTCTGGCTTCCAGTCTAAGAACGAGTATCTCTTTGGCAAAATCGATATGCAATTAAAACTCGTTCCTGGTAACTCGCTTGGTACATCACTTGCTTATTATCTATCGTCTTTGGGTACAACCCACGACGAGATTGATTTCGAGTTCCTAGGAAATGCTAGTGGACAACCTTACACACTTCATACTAACGTGTTTGCTCAAGGAAAAGGCAATCGTGAACAACAGTTCCACTTGTGGTTTGACCCCACTAAGGATTTCCACACCTACTCTATTCTTTGGAATCCCCAAAGGATTGTTTTCTCTGTTGATGGAACTCCCATTAGAGAATTCAACAACATGGAATCAAAAGGTGTCTCATTCCCTAAGAATCAGCCAATGAGGATTTACTCTAGCTTGTGGAATGCTGATGATTGGGCTACCCAAGGAGGACGGGTCAAGACTGATTGGGCCCACGCCCCGTTTACAGCTTCATACAGAAACTTTAATGCCAATGCTTGTGTTTGGGCTTCTGCCTCATCTTCTTGTGGATCAAGTCCGTCTGCTGATTCGGCTTCGGATTGGTTGAACCAACAGCTGGATTCAGCAAGCTTGGAAAGGATGAAGTGGGTGCAAAACAATTACATGGTCTATAATTATTGTGCTGATGTTCAAAGGTTTCCTCAAGGCCTACCTACAGAATGCACTAGTCCTCCCTAGAAACATTTTTCAGTCCGAATTAATTCTATATATTCTTTGGTTCTTTTAAGCGTATTAATGTATGCTCCAGAGCTTCTGGTGTGAAGTAAATTGTTAGCAATGTACTAATCTCAAGTGAGATGATTTTGATTCAATATATTATGTGATTAAGGTGTCAAATTTTGTCGCACATTCAGGCTCAAGTCTATTTAACTCATTTAATTATGAAAACATATTATTCTCTCGCAAATATAAGCATGTGTTAAACGTTACCCTTTTATTTTTTGGATCTATCATACTCTCTCAACCTTTATTAGTTTACCCATTTCTTTGAGTATAGAGTTTTCATAGAAATAGGTATGTAGGCCATAGAAGAGAGTGTTAATATATTGACATATTATATTGAAATCAATGTTATGGGCCAAGAAAAATAAGTAAGAAGGTAGATAATAATAAACAATTGGTGGAATAATTTCAAAAACAAAAAAAGTGTGTACACTGATAAGGAACAACCAAAAAAAAAAAGTGGATAAAACCAAAGGCAGTATATGACTAATAACTAATAAGTAATAACCACGATTGTAAATGGGGGAAATAAATGGGGGAAATATTCCAAGACAATCTGTTCGACACTGATATAGTTATGTGCGTGTACGATGGATTAAGTCTCTCTTCTTTTATTTCATAAATGATAAAGGCTTATGGTGGTTGGTGGGTTATCATATAAAATTGATGAAGGCCTCCTATTTTATCAATGTGGAACACGATATTTTGCTTTCTTTGAATTAAAAATCCCTTTAAGAGTATATTGCATTAACACTAGAGGTGATCATGGGTCAGGCCGGGCCCAAATCCGGGCCAAAATTTTGTGCCCAAAGCCTGGTATTTCGGGCCGGGCCGTGCGGGCCAAAACGGGCCGGCCCAAAATTTAGACTAAAAAATGTTTTTTGGCTTGTCCAAAGCCCGCCCAAAAAAAAAATTTGACCGGGCCGGGCCCAAAAAAACTGCCCAAACCCGCCCAAAAACCGGGCCGGGCCAGAGTTGATCAGGTCTAATTAACACCTTTCACCGAAAACTTTCCTTGTTCAATTTTTAGAGTAGTGTGCCCAACAGACACAACACAAGTCCTTACAAGCAAGGAAGCCTAGCAAGGCAAGATCTACTTGCAAGGAAAGGTTGCACTAGAAAGGAGGAGACAGCAAGCAAGCTAAGCACAGCAAGTAAAAAAAGCAAAAATTCTCTCATTACATCAGAACATCTACTAGCAACTCTAAAAATGATCTGCCTAACAAGAACAGAAGCATTAACACTTCTACCTCCAAGATAAGCAGCTTCTATTAAGCCATAGAGCATACACAGTTTCAGTAAACAACATTCTTTGCAACTGAGCTTTCATCTGCTGACTTCTACATTTTACTATCAGCAAGCTTGACTTCATCAAACCAGGATAGAATAGCTCTATCTGACTGAACCACTTGCAGAATCTGCTGCCATACATCTTTAGAATAAGATCAAGCAAAGAAAAGATGATCAAGGGTCTCAGCGTCATTCCTACACGAAACATAGTACAGGTCCACCTGAAATGCCCCCAAGAAGCAAGTCTAGTCTTTGTAGCTAATCTTCCCTAAAGTCCCATCCACGAAATAAACAAAGCTTTTGGGATAGCTTTGTTGTTGCAAATAACCTTCCTCCAAGGCATCTTAGGTCTATCACTTCTGAAATGAAGATAAAGCTTTATGATAAAAAATTTGACAGTGTCTAACTCAGAAAGCAGGCCAGATAGAAGAGACCTGCTTTTTAGAATTTTCTGCATAGCCTAAGATAAGCCTTTAGGAATAGCAACCAAGTTACAAATCTTTATTTTCTCAAGATAATGTTTTTCCGGAAGTAAAAAATACACAAGGTGAGTAGAGCCTCCATTAACTGAAAATAAAAGATACTCAAAAAAAAATTACTGCCCACATCTGGATTCAGAGTCATTATCCTGGTTGGTGAAAGAAAAAAGCCCTAAACAGGCTATATATTCCTCTACTCGGTTATTTAGTTACCTGTAACACTTCTAACTGTATCCTATCTACTAATCTACATGATGTGGCACCTCTTAGATATATTAAAGCAATACCTCGCAAATTAATGGTATTAATGGCCAACCCACTTTACAACAAAAATGTTCCTCTAACATATATAGTGATAATCAACTGCACTGCCCTCTTTACAGTTATAAATTAAAGGCAGGAACACGAGAAGTACATCGCCAAGACGCCATATGTACCTTTTAATAGGCACCAGTGTAAAGATTTGCATACGAAATAACTCTAATGATCACATAGGAGATTCAGTTGACTCGCTCGACACAAGAGTCCAGTTTCTTCGACTATGGGTGCTCAGCAACATTGCACAACTCCACATGCACAACAGGGAAAGTGAGAAGAACAGGGAACTACCTTGGGCACAGAATACAAACAAACATGAACAAATATTACAGTAGTAAAGATACATGATAGGGTGACACTTTTCATAACTAAAAGTTGACCAACCCAGTGGTGGAGCGATACTTATCAACGCATCCAGCCCATTCTAGGCGGGCAATCGGATATATGCATAAAGAAAGCCTTCAAAATGCCTCCTTTAGTAAGCAAGGGGATAATATTCAGGGCATGAACAATCAAGTAACCTCAAGCTACTACACAAAGCAATAAAATTAAATGGCAAGTCAGAACAAAAAAAGGACCATAACTCATAAATATCAAGTCAAAGATGGTCTTACTAGGAAATAGGAACGAATTCCATCCAGAATAAAATCAAACTCCCAATATGACATGTATATTAATTGATTGTTTCCTTATTTACCTATATCCCCCAAAAAAAGACAAAACTTACTGCATCATGAGTCACGACACATCATTTGAAAAATATATGCTTGATGTCATAAACAAATATATCGTAACATTTGAGAATGCAAAAATAAAATTAATTTAGCACAAACTTAATTTCAGACTCCAAAGACCAATTGCCTAGTGGAATCAATATTGAAAAATGTACCTCAATCCTGATGAAGGAGTTGTCAGATTAACATGTCTGGGAATCAGGACGTAGTAAAACAATTACTCAAATATAATAAAACAACTAGGGAGAGCTTTGGTCTACAACAATTTAGTTTCAGCAAAGTTCAACAACCCCTGATCAACTTCAAATTACAGAATGTAACAGAAAAAAGCCAAGAAATACAATTTACCACTACATAACTCTTAGTGCGAGTAAAATGTACAAGCTGTACTCCTCAGCATTCCATTATCGATGTAGAAAGCTGCATTGGATCCACTGGTATCTCCATCTCTCATGAAGATCCCTCATCAACATAAACATGATTGAGTACACACAAGGATTGGCAACTTAGAACAAAAGACAGCATACAATTAACTAGTAAAGAAATAACATACCAGTCAAACTCCACAATAAATGCTGAAATTTTGCAGTCAAGGCCCTGAATTGACTACAAGCCTAGAGCGAAGAATTGACAACTCAATATCAATAATCTAATATGGTTGCTTCTATGAGAGAAGAAGAGGAAGAAACACCAAAAAAGAGAAAGTAAATGATGCTCATACTATGTAGACATCTGCCCATCATTACAACATTTTCTAGTAATAAATCTTGAAAGAAAAGAGAAAAAAAGGGTAATGCACGAATCCACATTCGTTGCAAATATTTAGAGAGTACTCATCAACTGTAAATTACTCTTAGTCAACAAATATGGATGGAACCTATAAATAGCAACTCAAAACAGGTATTAGAACCATTAATTGCACATAGTTTCAACTCCTTCGAACTTCAATGCTGCATTTCAGATGCAAGACCATAGGAAAAGTTTGGCACATCTTAGTGGACAGTGCTAATGTTCTAGAAAACTAAATTCAACAACCAAAGGCTCAACAAACCCATATGATGTTTCCCATGTATAGCCATTTAAACAAAGATAAATTATTCTTTTGCCAAGCATCATATTGGATCACAATTGCTGCTGTTCAAATGAAGATACCCTTGAGTATCTTCGGATGTGTTAAACCTGGGAAAAAAATGCAGGAAAAAAGCAAGATATTGAAATTCAATGCATAAACATAACAGTTTCACAAAAGAACTTCAGGATTGCACTGCCGCATCTTCAATCTGTTAGTAATACTAATACCTGAAAGCTTGAAAAGTTTCTCCTGTAGCTGAGACATGATGTATACTATTTCCAGAGCCCCTTTAATGCAGCAATTCTTGCAAAAATAAGTGCATGTATGACATTAAATTAAGCAAAAATGACTAGCGGAGAAGATGAATTATATTTATATAGTACACCATAAGTCCATAACCAGTCTAAAGATAGCAAGAATATACAAGAAAATATTGAGAATTTACAAGAGTTTCTTCAAATCTCCACCACCTAAGAGTAAGATATAAAAGAAAATATAATATAAAATATAGAACAGAAGAAAATACAAAACAATCATGACCAGTGAACAAAGAAAGGAGAACAGAGATATGAACAGCAGAGTAAGGAACTGCTACTTCACACCTTACACGTTCAAGCAGCTGCCTGACAGATTATTTGAGGTCAAACGGGAAGCTCATTCCCAGTTGCAAAGTCTGCTCCATAATAGCTTCCCAATAGCTAAACAGCATTAGGGGCAGCATATATGTCCAATCTTCCAAAATAGCTCAAATCTGTAAGAGCACAGGACATAATGGTGGTAAAGCCCATTCACTAAGAGGAATAATCAGTCAAAAAAATCTGTTACTTCCGATATTCACAGACAAAACCATCAATGTATGATCAATGCAGCAGCACAACGGATAACCACTGCAGCAGCCTCCAACACAAAGCGTCCATCCCCATGAACATCTGTAAAAGCACAAGAGAGAGAAAGAGAGAGGAAGTAACTGATCCCAGATATAATAATGCATAATCCACTTCCACATCACTCATAATCCAAAACTGTTTAACCCCAGCTGCCACACATCCAATAGATAGTCATTCAAATGGCCTCGATTACCGATCCATATATGCCTATTACTCCCAGTCGAAGTCGACAGAGATACTGCAAGAGAAGCCAATATGATCTGTGTACGAAAATGTCAAGTATCAAGCCTCATCTTGCCAAGACTACCTTGTTTGCTGAAAAAGAAGGCATGAACTCCCTGGAATTGGGAAGAGGAACCTCCTGGAACCAGGGATGGTTTAGGGCCTCTTTTGATGTTATCCTCTGTATCAATATGAGGAAACCAGAATAAGCAGATGTATGAAAACTCCATGACAAGAACATATATATAAGTAACTAAAGCATCCAGCAAAAATTGTGAAGGAAGATATACCTTCTCAGGGTCATGTGTCAATAGCCGGCTCAACAAGTCAAGTCCCAAGTCAGAAAGTGCTGGAGAGTCTGTAAAAGATGCACGAGGGAACTTCTTATGTAATTGATTATACCTGAAACCATAATGTAAAGGATAAACTGTTAGGAGAAACACCATCAGCAAAAATAAATAAGCCTTGAAATAACAGCGTTAAAACAGTTACTCACGGTTGGTTAACAAAGTTTAACCTGACCCCAGGCAGCTGAGAATAGCCAGGCCAAATCTTTTCATTAGGTGTGCCCAGTGTTCTGAATATCTGCAATATAACCATTGAAAACATTAGAAAAAGCAAGTGACAAGTTAGAAAGAAAAAGAGTTCATTCTGAAAAGATGGCAAATTTGAAGAAACAAACACCTACCTTGTCTAACTGCTCAAACTCCGTTTTCCCATCAAATAATGGTTTATTGGTCAGTAATTCAGCCATTATGCAACCCACCGACCACATATCCAGAGCCGTTGAATACCCTTTAGCTCCAAGAAGAAGTTCAGGAGCCCTGCCAAGACAAGGTTACACCATCTATTAGATTTAACAGCCTAAAGTACATTGAGAAACATATTACGAGCATGACATTGAAAAACCAATTAGATAGAATTGGAATAATTAAGAATTCTGCAACTCAACCTGTACCAAAGCGTAACCACTAACGCGGTATATGGCTTCAATGGGCTGCCATACTGGCGTGACATTCCAAAATCGCATATTTTCAGCTCGCCTTTATTATTTAACAATAGATTTGATGTTTTCAAATCTCTATGTAGCACCCAATTATCATGAAGATATTTAACACCCTCTAAAAGCTGGAGCACCAAACACTTCACTTCACTCTGCCTAAAAGGTTGCTTCCTTGACTGCATTAGAACCTTCAGGTCATGCTCCACATAGTCCATCACCATATAAATACTATCAAACCCATCAATACTACCGTCGACTACTACTTCTCGAACATTCACAATAGAAGGGTGGTTCAAGGACATAAGAGTATTAATTTCCCTCAAGTAACATACTGGAAAACCCTCTCTTTGGTTTCCCATCTTCATCTTCTTTAGAGCAACCATCTCCCCACTCTCCTTGTCCTTGCTTTGTACACAATACCATAACTACCCTCACTAATTTTACCAAGCTTCTCATAATCAAATACACTTCTACAACCCTGTAGCATGTTCCTCCTTCCAACCCCGGAAACTCTGGCCTTAGACTCCTCATCAGAAACCAAATCCTCACCTTCACTATCATCAAGCTCCATACGTTCATCATTCTCCAAGTCACTTTCTGAACATTCAACTTCACTGTAGGATCTCAGCACACATTCTTCATCCGACCCAGACCACCTACTCCCCGAATTGTCCGAACCCTCCTTTTGGGTAACCCCACTCTCAGGACTCGATCGTCTTCCCTTCTCTTCACAACTATAATCCTCCAAATCATCATCACATGCCCAACGAGACATCAAAATATTCGGGACACGAGTAAAATCCTCTTCGTCAATCTGGCCAGGCTCATGATCATCATCTAGATTTATCTCTTGAGTCGAACATGAGTGAATACTTTCTTCCTCATCCAATACAACAGGTAAAAACTTCCTCCTCTTCTGAGGAGGGGGGAGCACAGCCCCATCATCCGAATCCAAAACTTCCTTCCCTCGAACCCTAATATCCTCGTCGTCGAACACGCAACGATCAGATGCTTTTCGAGAGACATGAGAGATATTTTCAAGTCTCAAAGCACTGACTTTGCCTGCCGCCATTATATCAAATACCAAAAACAACAACCACACGAAAATCCTCTCTAATTAACGAAGAACAGAACAATAGAATTCAAATACGTCAGTGAATCTAAGCAGCAATGAAGATTCTAAAACCCCCAAATCAATTTCTAAAAAATTGATACTTTTTCTAACCCTATCCAATCAGATCCTTGAATGACAAGCTTAGAATTCAAAATCAATGATTATACAATGAAATTGATTAACAATAAAGGATGAATAGCCCCAAAAAAATCCAGACCAGAGAGAAATCGAAGTAAAATTAAACAACGGCAAAAACCCTAGCAAGTGACAATCTTTCTCCTTTGGTTGAAGAAGAATTTCAATCAAAAATCAGGCTTGATTGAGGATCTTACCGAGCAATGATGAAGGAGAAGATCAGAAGAGAACTCTAAGCCACCAATGGGATTTACCCGATGAAGATTGCGAGAAGATTAGGTGAGAGTAAAAAGAAGAGAAGTCGTCGAAGTCACCCAGCACAAGAAGTTGCGAATATATTGAGGAATATTAAATATTTATACAAATGCTTTATGTCTATGTTCACTTTAAAAAACGAACACGTGATTTTTGAAATGAAAGATAAGAGCTTAACCATCAATACACTATGAATTTGTTGTCTAATATTTCAAATAAAATATGATAAAGTCTTGTGATAATTATACTTAACTTAAAAGACTTGAACAAGTATATACATCTCTAACACTCTTATTATGTAATTTACAAGAGAATATTGATGTCATATTCTCTTATCACAATTCCTTTGAAGGTATTGTTTTCAAACTCAAACCTTTCAATTTTTCTTTAATTATCACGTTGTGACGTGAATTTTTTCAATTTCTTAATGCACAAAAAATACGAAAAGTAGCAAAATAAATTATAATATTTAAAAATAATAACATATTAGTTTATTGTAACTAACTCGAGGCATCGCCCGGGCAAAAAAACTAGTTTTGTATTATTCCTATGTTTTTTTTTAGTAGACTTTCTATTCCTATGTTTTTTTTAGTAGACTTTCTATTCCTATGTTTGTTTGTCTTACAAGTGGGGGTTTAGTGACATTAATTATTAACCCACTTCGATAACTGAGATACTTATCTCATGGTCTGGACTAAGTAGTACTTCCTCCGTTCCGAATTAAATGCAACAAATCCACTTTTACGCATGTCGAGACATTATTTTGACCACTGTAGACACATAATCGTGTCTCCCCATTTAAGGATTCAATGATGAAACATACCGTGGTCTTAATTGGTCCGATCCAAGGGCAGAGCAGTCCGAAGAGCCATTCAAAACCATTTCGAAAAGCGTTAAAGTCCTACTATAAAGCCCAATTAATTATTCATGATAATTAATTGTATTTGAGCCCAATTCTTTGAAAAGCCCAATTAATTGATTTATTTTAATATATAAATATTTTCAAAAGATAAATTTTTTAAGTCAAGGTCATATTTTATCCCGTAAAATCAGATATCCGTAATTAAAGGATCAAAGAAATCTTTTTAAATGCGTTTTAAATAAGGCTGGCAATGGCACGGCAGGAGCCAGGCTGGTGCTCCTAGCGCACCAACCTGCGCCTGGCGCAGGGCCTTGCGCTCGGTGCAGCTCTGTCCACGTGTCAGGTGCACTAATCAGCACTTGACACGTGGATTTTTGACTCATTCAAAGTCCTGCGTCAAGCGCGGCTCTCTGCTTAAGACGCGGATTTTCTTTCTTATCTTTTTCAAAGCGCGTACCACGTGTACACTTTTTATTGGTCATGTCGCGTCATACGCTTGCCACGTCAGCTGCGCCAGACACAGCCAGCGCATGAGGCGCAGTGCCGTTTTCCCTATAAATAGGACTGATTTTCGTACAGATTTAAGAACAGAATTTTCACATTAACACACTTCGAACTCGACGAATACTTTACGAATTCTCTCTACGAACTACAAAACTTCCCTACAAAAACTCATACCTTTAAAACACAAATACATTCAATCTACATACTTTCATACATTCAGATTTTCAGGCTTCACGATTGCTCGTCCCAAAGGTTGTCAATCTCGCAGACCCAAGCCACGGTATAATCCTGAGGGTCAATTATTTTTATATTGAAGTGACTAACTATTTATTTCATAATGTAGATCTTTAATATAAAATCGCTCTACTGTATATTCTAATCCCTCTTTTCTCTTTCTTTTTATTTATTTTTCATTACTATTATAATTGCCTGATCATTATATGCATATTATTATGATTGTCCTGCTTTAATGCTTTCATCACCCACATGTTATTTTGCTAATCAAGACCAAAAGAACTGTTCTAACATTAATCAGATTAATTTGGACAACTTGCTAGGTTCTCTGTAATATTGATTGCCTAATAACATGTCACTAAAATTTAGTCTTTTATGTGTTTTCTGAACCTACTCAGACTAAATATTTTTAGGGTGTTTAAAACATTAATTATTTGTTTATTCTTTGGCATAAATTCTGCAATGAATCGATATTTAGTAGAGGCCAACTTTGGACGAATGTGGTTCATTATGACTATATTCGTACCCTCACCCCCGAACTCAATCTTTGGTTCATTTTGACCATCTATGGAGTCAGGACGGGGAAATCTATATTGGATAATTTGTCCCTATGATTTTCCTATATCCAATTAGGTTTATGATTTTTCCTAAAAAGAATTGTTGGCGACTTCTTTCAATACAAAATAATTTTCAATAAAACCTTTAGAGTGGGGTAGTCAAACCTAATACGCGCTCACACCGTGTAGGCGAAATTAAAAACACGCCTACAATTTGGCGACTTCACTGGGGAGTATTTTTATAAAAAAAAAATTAAATGAGTGGGTAAAACTTGAAAAATGCGATTCATTCTTTTTTTTATGCCTTTGAATAATATACAGTTTTGCATATGCATGGCTATTGTTCAGCCACCATAAGGATAATCTACCTTGCCTCATTAGCACATGTTCTATGTGTGAGGTCATCCCCGGGGGGTTTGCGCTTTGTCCTTCCAAAAAGCTTCTTGAGCGATAGTGTTGGATCTTAGTCATAAGCAAACCTACCCAACCATGGCATTGTTCTCTTGTTCCTGACTTGAGACTGGAGTGCGTCTTACACGTGGCTACCTCTTTAAGCAGGGGTACGAAGCGTGGGATCAATCTCTTAGTCATGGACCTTTTCAGCCTTAACCTAAACCTGACCAATAGTTTCAAACATAGAACTGGACTTTAGGTTGGAACTTTTGCATCCATGTTATATGACATTTGCCTGTGATTGCAATTTTTTCCTGTTATTATCTTGTCAAATTGTCATTATTATACGTCGTTTCTAAAATCGCGTCTAACAAACAAGAAAAAATTCGTCAATCGGCCAATTCGTCGCCTAAATCCCCGAAAAACGTGTCAGGAATAGTGCGCCAAGCGCATTGAGTTGCGCCTGGCGCACCACTCCCGCGCCAGACGCACGACTGTGTGCCGCGCCCAGCAATGCTGCGCGACACGCAATCTGTGCATCGCACGCTTTTCCTCAATTTAGTCGTCGTAATTGTCAATCCTATGTTCAGTCCTATGTGCGTCTGTCTGTCTGTATTCGCGTAATTTGGTCATTCTAGGAGTCTCACCTAATCCAACATTCGAAAATCAGTCTTTTCATGCAAGATCAAGTCTGTCCTAAAAAAAATGTGCATCTAAAGGGTCATTGTAGAGTTAAAGTTGTCATGCATGTCTACCTCCTCCCATTTTCTCCCTGCTGTTCAACTAATCTTCCCTATCAATCCTACCCTATCATATTCATCAATTTCAAAAACTTACATTTTTCAAAATCAATCCTACACCCTCTTCTATTCTACCTTTTTCAAAAAGCTTTTACTAATCATCATCATCATATCACGACATTTCAAAAAAAAAAAACTCTTCAAAATGAATCCATCATCTTTTCCTAATGAAAGATAAAAACAAGGGGTTCCTTTCAAAAATGAGTTTCGAAAATTCTAAGCCCATCCTATACACCTTCATTCAATCCAATCCAATTCATTTGCATTCATTCTAGGCCCATATGCATTAGAATCCTTTTTGCATTCATTTAGGCCCATGTGCATTTCAGTCCATACATTCACTAGCATTGAGTCGATCTTAGGCCCATATAAATCTAGTTCATTCCAAAATATGGGCCCATCTGCATCTTTATGTGAAGTCTAGTCCAAATCTATCCCTAATAAGTCTAGTCCAATCCAAATCTTAGGTCCATCTAGGCCCAATTCATTCCCTAGTCAGTCTACGGACTATAAAAGCTCAGTCTTAGGACTATAAAGTCAGTCTACGGACTATAAAAGCTCAGTCTTAGGACTACAACTATAAAGTCAGTCTACGAACTATTAAAGCTCAGTCTTAGGACTATAAAATCTCCCTGGGTCTAGTTCACATTACATGTAAACCCTAGTCAGTCTACGGACTATAAAAGTCAGTCTACGGACTATAAAAGTTCATCCCCTAAGTCTAGCGAAGCTAGCATAGGTAATCTTTCAGTCTGTTTGCATAGTCCAGTCCGGTCCATGTCTGGATTTGCATATAGTTAGGCCCATGTCTCCATCACGGTCAAGTCTACACTAGTCCAAACCATAACCATTTCCTTTTCAAAATCATTTCCACTTTCGTTTCTCATTTCTCATCTTCATTTCTTATCTCCATTTCTCGTTTCAAAAGCATTATTTCTAAAAATTTACGAGGTCCATTCGATTTCTGTTCTGGACAGGTCGTGAGATTATAACTTGGGAACGTTCGACAGAGAGGCAACAAGGTCGACCTACTCCCAGACTCGTCAAGCGCATCCTCACATTTTCAGACGAATCTTCCGACTCCTATGAATCATCATCTGAAATGAGGGACACTAATGAACAGCTCAGTGCCATTATGGCTCAACTCACACTGATGAACTCTCGTCTTGAGGAACAAGACAAAGAGATCAAGACACTGAGGGAGAAGGTAACTGAGGAAGATGAGCGAGGCGACACTCCACCACCAATCAAAACTGAGACAGAGTTGAGATTTGAAAAACTCGAGCAATTGATCCAGTTAATTCCCGCGCTCGAAAGTCAGGCGCATGGCCATGACGTCATTGATCCTGAACTATGGGAAAAACTCCCTAAAAAGGTAACACTGGGTGACCTCCCAAAATTCAAGGGGGTCGAAGACCCAGATGATCACTTGAGAGGTTTCTCCATTTTTATGGCTCTCAAGGGCATGAGGAAAGACCTGTTTGCTTATGTCTTTCCTTTAACCTTGGATGCACATCCGTGCAAGTGGTTCAGATCACTGAACAACGCCAAGCTGAATGACTGGGACTATATCAGAGAAGAGTTCCACAAACAATACATATACAATACTCAGCTTCCTATTGGCCTGCGTGAGCTGGAGTTAACTAAACAATACTCCAACGAAGACTTCGTCACCTTCCTTAATAGATGGAGGGAAAAAGCTGCACAAATGACTAACATGCCATCTCAAGAGGATCAAGTCCGAATGGTGATCCGTAATCTACAGCCTAAGTACGAAGAACTTATTAAATTCCAACCTATAGAGTCTTTCACGAAGCTCTATAAGGTAGGCTTGTTAATTGAGGAAGAGGTACAAGCCAATAAGAACAAGGGTTCCAACAACAACAACTCTTTCAAGAAGAGTAGTAACAACCCTTCTAGCTCTAATGTCAATGCCCTAACTACTGAAAAGGGAGGATATCAAAAGCCTCAACGAACATTCACTCCATTGGGCATGACTTTGGAAGAAGCCTTCACTAGGCTTCATGCAAAAGGAGCAATACAGCTTATCGGTCCCACGCCAGACCCGACACCTGAAAATAGGCACAAGAAGTGGAACCCTAAAGCCTATTGTAAGTACCACCGAGGGAATGGACACCCAACATCTGCGTGTTGGGCCTTAAGGAATACTTTGCAAGACATGGTGGAAAGTGGCAGACTTCCGATCCCGCCGGCAGCAAAAGTCAATAACAATAGCAACCCCTTGAGAATCATCTCAACAGTGCAGGAGGCTTAGTCATTTAACGCTAGTTTTCTAGGAGTCCCTCCCCTAGCTCCTTCATTTCATTTCCAGTCGAGTCTATGTCATTTAGGATTTTTTTAAATTTCTAATAAGCCTTGTTTCATGCATTTTCAATTAATAAAATAATCGCATTCTCTTTTCATTTTCATTGGCCTTCCATCATTTTATCTATGCTTCTAATTCAATGATGAAACTCGAATCACATAATGAACTTGACTAATAATAACAAAAAGAGATCTGAAATAAAAAAGAGAAAAATAAAAAAGAGAAAAATAAAAAAGAGGACATACTTTGGATCAGGAGTTATCCCCCTCTCCCTTCCATTACCTTTCATAAGGCATCATTCTTAAACCATCATATCAATAAACCAAACAATCCCTTCGACATCAAAGCTCCACAAATATCCTTCAAGCCTTCCAATACCCTAAACCAAACTCATGTGCAAGCCTCACTACATTACAAAAAGTATCAATGCCAGGCAAAAACATCAAAAAAAGTGAATAAAAAATTTGAAGTGCGAAAAAAGCAAAAGCAAAACGCACAAAAGTGCTAAAAGAAAAAGCCAAAGGCAAAGAAATAAAAGTCAAGCTAGTGGGCTTGCACACAAGTTCTACCCCTCGTTCAAATCCTTCGATCCATCAAAACCCTTAACCTTTAATCCAAATCCATGACTCTTCATTCCTCTAACCAATTCAACCTTCATCTAAACCTCAAGCCTTAAACCTTTCAACCTTCCATCAACCCTTCTATAACTCCTTTTTCAAGGTATGTCCAAGCTCGCTAGGTTGAAAACCCGAAAGGGCGGCCTAGGCAAAAATTAGGGCATAAAAAAAATATATAATAAAAAAAGAAATCAGATCCGGAACTAAGAATGATCTGATTCCGCAAGGATACGTAGGAATCCTCATCTCGAGGTCCGACCGCTTTAATAAAATAAAAATTAGTCATGGTCTAATGATTTGATTTTCTAGAATTTAGGAGCATACTCTTTTTAGATCCCGTCATAGACTCGAGTCAGCACCTAGCTTCGTCAAAACCTTTTCCTACCTACATTTATATGAGTCATAAATTAAAACCTTTTTTATTTTTTAATCCAAGCTCTCCTTGTCCCTGAAGGACTCTCCGACAATTCCACGATTTTCGGCGATAATTGACTTTGCCTATATTAACTTCCCAAAGAAGAATCCTCATTACAATCCCCAGTGACAACTTTTAACGTTCAAGGCAGATCAATTGCGTTTTAATATCATATCAAGTACAGTTCGATTAAGGCTCATGCCTAATTCACGGCAAGCTTACCCAAGGTGGGGGCTTCCTACATGTGGTGATTCCTCCAATTCAAGTCAAAGTCCCGAAGAGTTGTAATACGAGGACCTCGTTTACGGACCCCAATCATTTGCTAAAAACAATTTTCGAAAATCATTCTATACATATCTAATTAGTCTATCATTC
The DNA here is from genome assembly GCA_947646795.1 of Beta lomatogona. NCBI lineage: Eukaryota > Viridiplantae > Streptophyta > Magnoliopsida > Caryophyllales > Amaranthaceae > Beta > Beta lomatogona. The sequence goes on from CANSNZ010000480.1 coordinate 2,371,911, forward strand.
TATCACTCTATACATCTTCTAGCCTTGCAAAATCCTGACCTTGCATCGCAGCCTTGCAAAACCCTAACCTTGCATTGCATTTCATATATTCTAGTCTTGCATAACCCTGACCTTGCATGACGTGTCATCCCTTAGCTTTGCATAACCTTAATCATTGCATAGCGTCTCATGCATCCTTAGAGAGTCTAAGTTTGCATTATTGCATCACTATGTGCTTATGTGAGTTGTTTGAACCTATCTGCTAACATCTTTCCCTACAGGTAATCAGATTGCTTGTAGTTATTGTCCTGCATACTAACTTTGTTTTGCAGAGACCGGCGTATACAGATCAGTTCTAAACTGCAGAGCGTTTAGAATCGTTCTCCGTCCCGACACCGTATACTTTGACTTTCGGTTTCCTGAACCTCAGTCAAAGTGGGGGCTTCTGTAGAAACATAATCGTGTCTCCCCATTTAAGGATCCGATGTTGAAACATACCGTGGTCTTAATTGGTCCGATCCGAAGAGCCATTCAAAACCATTTCGAAAAGTGTTAAAGTCCTATTTTAAAGCCCAATTAATTATTCATGATAATTAATTGTATTTGAGCCCAATTCTTTGAAAAGCCCAATTAATTGATAATTAATTGATTTATTTTAATAAATAAATATTTTCAAAAGATATATTTTTTAAAGCAAGATCAGATTTTATCCCGTAAAATAAGATATCCGTAATTAAAAGATAAAAAAAATCTTTTTAAATGCGTTTTAAATAAGGCTGGCAAAGGCACGGCAGGAGCCAGGCTGGTGGTGCGCACTCTTTGCGTCAGGCGCAGCTCTGTCCACGTGTCAGGTGCACTAATCTGCACTTGACACGTGGATTTTTGACTCATTGAGAGTCCTGCATCAAGCGTGATTCTCTGCTTGAGACACGGATTTTCTTTCTTAGCTTTTTCAAAGCACGTACCACGTGTACACTTTTTATTGGTCATGTCGTGTCATACGCTTGCCACGTCAGCTGCGCCAGACACAGCCAGCGCGTGAGGCGCAGTGCCGTTTTCCCTATAAATAGGACTGATTTCCGTACAGATTTAAGAACGGATTTTTCACATTAACACACTTCGAACTCGACGAATACTTTACGAATTCTCTCTACGAACTACAAAACTTCCCTACAAAAACTCATACCTTTCAAACACAAATACATTCAATCTACATACTTTCATACATTCAGATTTTCAGGCTTCACGATTGCTCGTCTCGAAGGTTGTCAATCTCGCAGACCCAAGCCACGGTATAATCCTGAGGGTCCATTATTTTTATATTGAAGTTACTAACTATTTATTTCATGATGTAGATCTTTAATATAAAATCGCTCTACTGTATATTCTAATCCCTCTTTTCTCTTTCTTTTTATTTATTTTTCATTACTATTATACTTGCCTGATCATTATATGCATATTATTATGATTGTCCTCCTTTAATGCTTTCATCACCCACATGTTATTTTGCTAATCAAGACATAAAGAACTGTTCTGACATTAATCAGATTAATTTGGACAACTTGCTAGGTTCTCTGTAATATTGATTGCCTAATAACATGTCACTAAAAATTAGTCTTTTATGTGTTTCCTGAACCTACTTAGACTAAATCTTTTTAGGGTGTTTAAAACATTATTTGTTAATTCTTGGCATAAATTCTGCAATGAATCGATATTTAGTAGAGGCCAACTTTGGGCGAATGTGGTTCATTATGACTATATTCGTACCCTCACCCCCGAACTCAATTTTGGTTCATTTTGACCATCTATGGAGTCAGGACGGGGAAATCTACATGGGATAATTTGTCCCTATGATTTTCCTATATCCAATAGGTTTATGATTCTTCCTAAAAAGAATTGTTGGCGACTTCTTTCAATACAAAATAATTTTCAATAAAACCTTTAGAGTGGGGTAGTCAAATCTAATACGCGCTCACACCGCGTAGGCGAAATTAAAAACACGCCTACAACCACAAATATCTATAATTACATATAAGCAAAAATTATAAGAATTACATTTTATGAAAATACGTCACGAGACGAATCTAACAAGATCCCACTTGACTATGTTTTTCATTATGTATAAATCACAAATCTTAGTCAAAGTGAAAAGTGTAAATAGTGAAAAAGTGAAATTGTTGCATTTTATTCGGAATGGAGGAAGTTTTTAATTTTCGAATATCTTTCATTTATTAATATTTTAGTTCAAAATGTTAACATTATGTATCACTTAGTTTAGGGTTTTTTTTAAGGGGGAAAGCGAGAAAATATTATTAAAGCAAATCAAGATCCACCAAAGTCATCAAACTTTAGGGATAAGAATTCATACATGTAATTTCAGAATTCCTCCCAACTTCCCAACGAGCAATTAAATGATTTTCCCATCTCCGCAATCTCATCATAGATGAGAAACATAGGAGCAGCACCTTGAGTAACTTTATTGATGTTACTACTACTGACGGATAGTGCATCTCCTCAAGGATCACATTAGAGAACCCCATAGATTTCGACACCTGCAGTCCATATACAGCAACTTTGGCCTCAGCCATCTCCACATACCAACGCCCAACACCCCTCTTCGCACTTGCCACCCACACGCTGCCATGCTAATCTGAATTACAACCCCGCAGCAGACCTCCCCTCCAACATATATATGAGCATCAAAATTGATACCTTAGTATATTATGTGTTTGTGATCAAGAGATCAGATTTTATATAATGATTTTTTTGCTGTAAGGAGAGACCCATAAATAAATTAATTGAGCACACAAACCCAATATGATAATATAGTTATTACTTTAGGACACAAAATCCATTTTCCGTCTTGGAAGTCATTTTCAGGCCATTGACCTCATTTAAATCCCCTCCCCGTCCCTTTAAAAACCACGCGTGAAAATGTGCAATGCACTCTCCTACCTTCACTCTTCCTCTCTCACGCCCCCTTTTTCCTATCAGATTCCTTCGGGGGAAAATTCCTCACCCTCTTCCTTGTTTCTTTAAGTTCCCGCGCACTCCATGGGAGCTTCTTAGTCCCTCTTAGAGGTGACAAACGGGTCATACAGGTCGAGTCATTTTCGGGTCAACTTTGCATTTGTTGCGGGTCGAGTCAATTTGGTTTCATGTCAGTCTCAGGTCCATGAAATTTTGGGTATGAGTTTGCTGGCTCTGGTCTACATCAGGTCATGTTAACCCGGGATTGGTTGATTCGGGTCGGATCACTTCGGGTAAGGTTGACTTTCTTTTCGTAACAAATAAAAAAACACATACTAATTAGTATAAAGTAAGTCAAATAACCAGAATAGTTCTGGTTTCTTAAAAAATAAACTAGTTTAAGTACTTTTACCTAAGTTAATATTTTGGATTAATGTGGTCACACAATCATGTGATATTCAGACTTTGCTCTGAATTATAAGCTTTTATGTTTCTTTATTTATTTCTGTTTGGCTATTGAATTTAATTGCCAAGAAAGTTTAAGTTCATTTCTTTAATGTTCGTGAAAAATATTGCATTATTATTTTCAGGTTGCGTTCAGGTCATAATTTTAGGGTCACTTCGGGTAGGTTCAGTTCAGGTTGTTTTCGGGTACGAGTCATATTCGGTTCTATATACTTACGACCGTACGGGTCGGGTTTTCGGGTTTCAGTTCAATTTTGAGTTGTTTATTTTCGGATGAATTATGGGTATCATGTACGAGTCCATGTTGCCACCTCTAGTCCCTCTATTCCCCCCTCCCCTTGTCGTCATTCATATTCACTATTGTTGACATAGAAAAATGCAGAGGATTTTGCAGAGGGTGCATAATAAGCTTTGGAATCTTCACAGAATTAGGGTAAGTTTCAATGAAATCTCTAACTTTACCAAAGTTTAATTAATTGTTTATTGTTGATGATTATGTCTGATTAGGATTAAATTAAGTAATTAATTGTTGAAATGCAATAATGAAATCCTTGTATGTGATTTGGGTATTGGGTATTTTAATACTTTAGTTTTTTTCCTTAACCTAGAAATGGAAAATGTTAATTAATATGTTAATTGCTTATTCGTTCATATTTACAATTTAATTAGGAGTTTTAGAGGAGTAATGAAAACACAATACACACTTAGAGCACGTTTGGTTCGTGATTTTTGGGTTTCAAGAAACGAAATTAATTACCTATTCTCATTATCCTCTTTCTTTTTGATTGGTTCAACCCCTGATCAATCCATTACCATTACTTGGTGGTAATGGACTCCCCCAATTTGTTACCCTTCCCTCCCCCTCAAGTAACAAAATACATTATTTGGTGGTAATGGTTACCATTCCATTTTCATTCCATAGTTTGAACCAAACACCTAATATAGCTAAGCTATTTTGTTACCATTCCTCTCCTCTATTTGTTTTTATTCCCTTTCCATTCCATACCTTAAACCAAACGACCCCTTACTTCCTTGATATTAAAATCCGGCGCATCTCCTCTGCTTTGCCGTGTGCTTTGTTTCTTTGGGAGGATGTAACTGTGAATGATTATTTCTTCAAAAATGGGAGGAGTTTTGGTGTTGGGTAGGTGAGGTTTTAATCAGGTGCATTAATGGAGGGTGAGGGTTTTTTCCAAAGGAATCTAAGAGGAGAAAGGGGGTGTGAAGAAGGAAGAGTGGTGAGAACGAGAGTGAAATGGACGCATGGGGTTTAAATGAAGTCAACGGTCGGAAGTTGACTTTCATGCCGAAAAATGGATTATGGGTCCTAAATAACAAATATAGAATCATGTTGGGTTCCTGTCCACAATTAATTTATTTATGGGTCTATCCTTACAACCAAAATGTTTTAAAAGGTCCCTTTTAACAAAAAATTCTATATCTAATTCTTTTTAATCTACACTAGTTTGTCTTTCATGCTTGCCAACATAAGTTTTGAGCATTAATAATTTAATTACGAATATATAAAATTATGAAAAGTTGATATTTGAAAAATTCATGTTAAGACAAATCTATCAAGATTCTACATGACTATGCTTTTCCTTAGGTGTAAATAACGAATGATGATAGTCTAAGGGCCTGTTCTCCCCAACTTATTTTCAGTTCAGTTCAGTTGCAATCTATTCAGTTCAGTTCCTAATTTATTATCATTAGTTATTATTAGTTATAATTTAATACAGTTCAGTTCAATTCAATTCAGTTGCAATAATAAGTTCCGTTCAATTCAGTTCAGTTGCAATCAGTTCAGTTCAGTTCAGTTCAGTTGTTTTATGTCGAAGAGAACAGGCCCTAAGGCCCCGTTCTTTTGGACTGAGAGAAACTGAACTGAACTGAACGACACTTAACTGAACTGAACTGAGTAACTGAACGGAACTGAACGGAACTGATCTGAACTGAACTGAAATGAAAATAAGTCCAAAAGTACAGGGCCTAAGTGGAGTATATGAATAGTGTTAAATTACAAAGTGAGTAGATGATGTGTCATATTTATACATAGAATTTAGGTACATTTAGGTTCCATTTTTAGTTCATATTAGAACATTTAGGTGCATATTCGCATGCTTTACTCAAGTTTGGCTCTACTGCTCTCCCTTTGCTTGTTTTGATGAATTTCAGGTGATATTAATGCAAATAGACTATGGTTGGCTAAGCTTGAGTTAAACAAACATGAATAAAAAAGGTAGATTGCATGAGGATCACAAAGCATCTCTCTGGGACGAATTTGGGCTAGAATGAAGCAAAGCATTGCTGAAAGAATTGCAAAAACGGACTCTTGTCTACTCTTTTACTCATAACGTTTGATATACAAATGATAATTGAGTGATTCTAATTGGTCTGGAAAGTAGACTTGAAGATCTTTCCAAAGACTGGTCACACGCTAAATTTCGATGAGAGACAAGAAAGTTATGAAGTTTTGAAAATGAGAAGTTTCGGTATTTGTTGCGGCCCGGCCGGGAGGATCGGTGTTTCACCTATGACCCGACAACTGCCCTCTCGGGCTTAATCTGCCCTCCCGAGCTGGTCGATTTTTATGCATTTTAGTGCGCTTGTTGTGCAATTTACGGGTTTAATATAAATAGCTCTCCTTTTAGAGGGGAAAGACCACGTTTTCATATTATTATTCAGTTTATTAGTTTTCTAAGCCCTTTTATTCTCTCAAGAACCCTAGTTTATTATGTTTTACAAACGCATTGAAGATTTCAATAGAGTATCATTTTCAATATCCGTTCTTCAATTTGTATTGTCCCTCATCCCTTACTATTCCCTTTTTAATTCTTCTTCAATTTTTAATTATCATGTTGCTTTCTTATTTAATTGTGATTATGTTTTCCCCAATTATGTGTGAGTAGTTTATTTTCTAGGGATTTGGGGATCTATGTATGCATATGAGGGATTGATTGAATGATTATTTAATTTGTTGAATTGTTTGATTCTTGCTATTGAGTTATTTATGTTAATCTACAAGTTTGGCCAACTGTGTTGATTATTATAGCAATACAAAGTTATAGACCGAGAGGTAGAATTTTGTATAGGCTCTCAATAGCAAGCTTAGCAATCGATGACCATACGAGAGCAACTTAGTGAGCTTCGAGGGAGGTAATGTTCGAGAGAAATTACATGTGCCCTAGTTATATTGATTTATTGAGTTTCTTCAATCATTCTTGATTTCCTGAATTGCATACGCGGTGAACTGTTTCCTTAGTCTTTTCTTTATTTGATTCTTCCTGTTTTGATTATTTGCAATTAGTTTAGTAAACCAACTCCATTTTTATCTGATTTAGTTAGTATAATATTAGAGTTCAGACATTATAGTATAGCCATCTCCCTGTGGATTCAATCCTGACTTTCCTGACTACTAGTTAGTGGACCTTAGGTTATTTTTTATTAGGTGATACAACTTTAGCCTGAAATGGAGATTGATACATCGTATATAGTCATGTAGAAGAGACTTTTTTTTTGTTAACATTGGAAGTATATAAGATTGCAAAGTCATAAAATATTTTAATTTATATTGTTTATATTGTACTGTTAAAAATGAAAGATAAAGGGTAAAAAATATATAAATGTAAAAGATTGGGAGAATATTGTTAAACGTGATAGATAGAGGAAAGAAAAATACTATTAAATGTAAAAGATCAAAGCAAAAAGATTATCATCAACTTAAATCTAAAAGATAGTAAGAAAAATATCAAATAACATAAATGAACCTGGTCTATACTAAAATTTGTGCGGACCAGTGGTTGGCACATATGGCTTAGTTTGTCGCCCTTTATCATATATCTCTCTATATTGATCTATTTTTTATGTTAAAAAAAAAAACTCAAAGTTTTAATTTCCACTAGCAAATCACATTCTTCCATCTTGAATTGAGGAATAAATTAGAATAGGGAATGAAAAATATTGCAACCAGATAATTTTTTTGACAACATTATTAATTCAAATCATTTGCAAATTTAAGTGAGAGTTCAGACTTTCTATAAGTTTTTTCTTTGGTTTATTTTTTGGGTTGGAAAGGATGGTTATATGAAAAAAATAATAAATTGAGTATATTATAGAATAATAGATATAAAAGAGGGGTATATATAGATTTAAAAAGGCAACTATATGAAGAAGAAAAAAAAGGTCACTAAGTTAGAAAATATTAGATATAAAAGAAGAGTAACTACTATAGCTTGAAAAATGATGATGATATAAAAACGGGGTCACTACACTAGATACAAAAGAAGAGTAATGATAGGTTGAAAAATTGAAATTATATGGAAAAAAGGGGTCATTATGTTAGAATACAATAGATATAAGAGAATGAGTAACTATTGGTCGAAATAAGTCACTATATAAAACAAGAGTCATTGTGCTAGAAAATAGTAGATATAAAAGAAGAGTAACTATAGGTTGAAGAGAGTGACTATACAAAAAAAAAAACTCACTATATATGTTGCAAATGACCGCTTTAATTATGGTAAAAAAGATGATGTGATTAGTAATTTCCAGATTATGTGATTGTAGAATTTCACCATGAATTTGTTGTTCCATCTTAGCTTCTATTCTTCAAGCTATCTCTAATTTCTTTTGCGACGTCAATTTATTAAGTCATGTTGACTTAGAATTCACCGAACCTGTTGAGGATGAGATGATGAAGAAGAGAATAACGAAGAGGAAGATGAAGAGAGTTAGATGAGGAGATATAAATTGAGAACGAATTAGAGATTAGGGTTTATGATTGAAGATGATTTTTTGAGATGATAAATTATTGTTAGATTCATCTATTGATATGTTGAGTTTGATTCCAGATGTTTGATCATCTATTTTCTTTGTTGAATTTGTTTTATTCAGAAGAGAGAAATAATGTTGAGGATAGAAAACACAAAGAATGGTGAGAGGAAGAGTAAGCAAAAGAAGAGGGAAAGTGATGAGGATATGATCAGGCTTTTCTTTCATTTAGCACACATGCTGCTTCTGGTTCACACTAATATTAAAGTGGACTACGTCCGTGCAAGTCTTTCTCAACAAACACTCTAATGAGGATAACCTAAGCATCAAAGATAGCATAGTTTTTATCAAAGAAAAATTCGCACACTTTGCTAGATACTCTCAAAAGAAGACATTTCATATCATCACTCAACTTACACGTATAAGATAAGAGTAATCTACCCAAAAAAAGAAAAGATAAGAGCAATTGGCACAATTTGCTAATTATCACATTAAAAGATAGAGAATCACATTTAGATTAAAAACACATTTTCCTAAACAATCAATGTCATCACATAAAAGATAAAGAATTAATATTTATAGAAATGAAAAAGAAACTTATATATTAAAGATTAGATAAGAACAATTTGTCAATATCATTACGCCGCTAGGTGTATTTCTCCTCTATATCTATATCTATGTTATACAATAAAGCAATAAGGAATTGTTTAGTTGTCAAAAGCATATGAATTGATGACGTGTCAACTCTTCATAAAACACAATAACACATCTAGCCCCACATTTGCGCAAAACACTTCATTTTTCTTTAAAAGGACGTTCTATAAATATAGCAATTGGGCTTTTACAATTTGTAATTAAAAAAAAAAAAAATCAAACTTTCTCCTCATTTTTTCCAACTGTGGGATGTCTTGGGAATTTTTTTTTCCTAAGGAGGAAGACAAGGATCATATATTCATATGTGCATATTGGCCATCATTTTGATTCATTTGCAAAATATAGTTGCAATAAATGTTAGAGATTTGGTTCTAACAATGAAGAATTTCGAAGAACTATGCCCTAGAGTATTACAAAGTCATATGATATATGTGTTTAATTACATACATAAGAGACACCATTTACTACTGCCAATGAAGATAATTATATTGTCGTTTCCCAAAATCGAAGTTTAGTATTGTGTTGTTAGCAAATCTTTATTATTAAGATAAAAAAATTTCTCTATTATAGTATCGCGTAATTTCATGTAACAGTTATCAGATTAATATTGTCTTGACCATAATCAGATTGATATTTCTTTTAGACAAAATTAGCTAAAGACAATATTAACTTATTCTATTTGTTTGGATTTCAAGATTAACTTATTCTATTTGTTTGGATTTCAAGATTAACTTATCCTATTGGTTTGGATATTAATATAAACTTATTTAATAAATATAAAATAAAACATATTAGTTGTAATTGATTATTAATATTCGTTTATGTAATCGGATTATTTGTTAAAGATTATAGTAAACTTCAAGTTAAGTTTGGTTAGTATGTATAGATATAAATTTAAAATCAATTAATTTCGACAATTTAGACATATCAAAATAGAACAAAATATTACAATACGGTACAAACTAATATAACTATTTAATAAAAAAGGGGTCCGATTAGGTTTGTGGTAATTAATATTATTATTTAGTAATTCAAATTAGAATATAATTACAAGAAAATGCAAATTTTATGCGATTTTATTTGATATGATTTGGTTATATAGACTAGCCTTCTATGCACGCGACACATGCGTCAATTGCTTGGGTCTGTTCTTAAATTTTATCTAAATATAATTTTGAAAGTGTAATTTATAATCATATAGTACAAACTAAAGTAATTTATAAAAAAAGTGTGTAGAAATTGTGATAAAGATTTAGAAGTAAAGTCTTATGGTCAAATTAAATTTGTAAAAGTTTTTTTTTTATTAACCATCTTTCTCATTATGTCAAGTTACTTTGTTAATGCTTATTTAGTTTATTATTGAAATTTTGAGGAGACACCAATACACACCATGCCTCCATCTTTAAATTAGGAAAGGATATAATTGTAGAAAATTTGAATATGCAATTATATATTTAGCTAAGGACAGAAAATACTTTTCATCAGGGGACACCATAGCTCCCCCATTGACTTATATAATAGAGATACATGATTTTCGGTAATAATACTAATTTAATTAATAAATATTAAGTCATTAAATAAAATCATTTAGCATATCAATCTACAAAGCAAATTTTATGCGATTTAATTTGATATGATTTGGTTATATGGATACTTGATTTTTTTGCGCACTTCTCCGCCTCCCCCCGATCTTCTCGTTTCTTCTTTCTTCTTTCTTCCTTTTTCTTTTATTTCTTCTTTTCTTTTCTCTTTATTTTGTATTAATCTTATTTTTTTGTCTCTTTTATTTTATTTTTTTTCCCAATGCACTTCTAATATTTTTTCTTTCTTTCATGAATGGTTGTTATAGGATTTTTGCAAGTTGGCAACCCAATGGTTCAAGTTAGTCTCCAAGAAGCGGTGTTATGTGATTGTAAAGCTTATTTGACTCTTCCATTGGGTTGTAAGCTTCTATATTTTATATTGTTCAACTTTTTGCTTGGATTTTTGTTTGAGATGCCATACATGTTGAATTCTTGTGACAACTTTCATATAATGGGTTGATTGTTGGGGTTCATGAGTGGTTTTAGTGGTGCATTGTGGTATTTGTGGGAGCGTTCGGTGGTTCGGTGATTGTCGGGGTTTGGTTGTGGTTCATCTGCGTCCTTTCTCTAAACTGGTTTCTTGCAGTGTGGACACTGCAGATTATAGCTTGGGGGAGGGATATTCTATCCTTTATAGCTTTCTAGTGTAGATTTTATTGCTTTTGTAGGATGTTGCACGGTTTGTAGCACTCAATAGGAGTGGGAGTTTACGTGTAACCAAAAAAAATTATACTGCTTTCTTAGTTGCATTAGTATATTTCATCTCATTTTAGATTTCATCTCATCTTAGTTTGCATTTATGGAACTATTGCTAGCACTTATTCAAAACCTTGTTGATAATTTACTACGGTTCCTAAGCATCATTCATCTTGTTCATGATTCTTCAGAGCACGATTGTTTCGCAATTGTTTGTTTGTGGTAAGATTGATCGATCTCTCTAGCTCGAATTAACGTTACTATGTAGACAAGTTAACCCAAGTGAGCTTCCGTGCCTAAAACTGATGTATCTGTGTCAGTTCTATTCTTTCATGTGTGATTAGTTCCTTAGTTGTTGCATTGATCTTGGATTTGACTTGGTACTCCTCGATAGTCGATAGTGCATACATTTTGATATGATTGAGGCGTTTCATTTCATGATCTTAGCTCCAGAGTTATTCTTGTTTTCATATTATCCTTCCTCTAGCCTCGCTGAGCCTTTTCTGACTATATTTGATTGATACCTACATTACAAGCCCTTGACCTTATTTGATTCTTGTCCCAAACTTAGCTTGGGGGAGCGACTATTAGTTTGGTTCAGTTTATATTAAATTGAAGTGCTCTATTTGCGGTTTAAATTGATGGAAAAGTATGTTTAGTCAGCTTAGAAATTGAAATGAAAGTTCGGAAAAAGAAACACAAAAAAAGTGAGAAAAAAATGAAATAAAAGTCAAATAAATGAAAAAAAGTAAAAAAAGCGTTACCAATAAAGTGAAAGAAAAAAGTGTTTTATTGAATTCTTGAATGAAAAAAAGTGTTGGTTATAAATTTGGAGATTGTTGGTTGTTGTGACCTTTCTTGGTCACTTTTCAGTTAATGATGCTCCCCCTTCTTAGTTTTTCTACCACAATTCCCAAATTATTTTCTATACCTCTAACCCTAGCCCCATTACAACCCTAAAAGTCCTCTTGATTATTATGTATTGTATTGTTGAGTATTAAGTGAGTTTAAAAATTAAAATTATAGAGTATACGGATCATTTGAGTCGACTTATTTAAGGTTGAGTGTCATCATTTATCCTTTAAACACATTAGAGACTTGATTGCACATAACTATAGTGAGTTCTGTCAGGTTTGGTTAAATCCAGCTTGGGAGAAATTGTTTGTGGTATGATTAGAGAGTCGATCGCGATACATGACTTGCTATGCAGCTTTATTCGAGATTGTATCGATGCTTGGTTGGTGCAGTGATTACTATATCTCTTGTGTTTTCAGTTAAGTGTTTAGCTCTGTTGTAGTCCTATATTGTAGGTTGTCTTTCTTTTTCAATGTCTATATCTTATTGCCTGGGGACAAGCAATGGTTTAGCTTGGGGGAGTGTGATGTATCATATTTATATATAGTTTTTAGGTGCATTTAGGTTGCATTTTAGAGCATTTTGTTTCATATTTAGGTTCATATTTGCATTATATTCTTAAGTTATGTTATTCTACTCCTATTCGGTATGTTTTCGTGTTTTTGATTAATTTCAGGTATTGAGAACATATTTTGGAGTATAATTAGCTAAGCTTGAGAATTATGAGCATTTGGAAGAAGGTGCGTTGTATAAGGATCGTCATGGATATCTCATAGTACGAGTTTGAGCGAAAACATAGCGGGAAATCATTGGAAGAAATGTGAAAAAGGAGTCATGTCTATTATTCTGACCATAGATTTTGATGTGATTATGACAATTGAATAATTCCAGCATATTTGGAAACTAGACTTGAAGAGCTTTCCAACGATAGGTGGCACACCCCGAGGAGACTTCTAGACAAGGAGTTATGTCTTTCGGAAGTTCGGACTGTTTCTGCTGGAATCTGTTTTCGTACGCGCGGATCACTATTCCGCCTAGGGGTGTTAACGAGCCGAACCAAGACCGAAGATGCTCAGGCTCGGCTCGGCTCGGCTCGAAACTAATGGAAGTCAAGCTCGGCGAGCCTCCAATATTTGGGCTCGGCTCGAGCTCGAGAGGACAAAGTCCAAGCTCGGCTCGAGGCTTGGCTCAAAACTTAGTTTGAAAAAGTTGGGCTTAAGCCCAACCACGTAGGCCCAACCGTGTAGGCCCGACTCAAATAACTAAAGCTACACTTAGGCAATAGGCCCAACCGTATAGGCCAAGTATGGCCCAACTGTATATGCCAAGTATGCCCAAGAAAGTAGGTGAGCTTGTTCACTCATCCACCGTATGCTTTTATAACTTGGTTTCCCTCTTAGCATTGCTAAGCTTTCAATGTGGGATTCCATGGTTTATTGAAGAAAAATAAACTCATCCTACCCATGTTTTTATAACTTGGTTTCCCTCTTAGCATTGCTAACTTTTCAATGTGGGGCTCCATGTTTTGTTAACTCATTCTACATATGTTTTTATAAATTGGTTTCCCTCTTAGCATTGCTAAAATTTCAATGTGAGACTCCATGTTTTGTTTAAGAAAAAAACTCACCCTACATATTGTTTTACAACTTGGTTTCCTTCTTAACTTCACTAAAGTTTAGATGTGGGACTTCATGTTTTATTTAAAAAACTTCCAACCTTGTAACAATAAGACTAAAATTTCATTTAAATAATCAATTATTAAATAGTTTAATTATTAAATAATCAAATATTTTAAAATATACTTCATTCCTTTTGTGAAGAAAATAGAGTATAAACTTTGTTTTCCAACCAAGGAGGTACAAAATCAAACTCTAAGTAAAGGTAAGGAGTAGTAGCTATTTATAAAGAAATAAGATTGGTGCTTGTTTTCTTAACCAATGTGGGACTTTAGTGCCTAGTGGAGTACTATTTAAGGTTCAAGTTGGATTAGATATTAAAGTATAATTAGTAATGTAAATTTTATAGAACGTGTTTGCAAGCTTTCGAGCCGAACTCTATTAGGCTCAGGCTCGGCTCGTTAAGGTCTCGAGCCGAACCCGAACTCGAATCAAGCCCATCCGAGCCGCGCTTTGACCGAGCCGAATCCGAATAGTTTGCGAGCCGTCCTGGCTCGCTCGTACCCCTAATTCCGCCCATTTAATGAATATTTCGACTTTCCTTATCTTGTAACTTACTTTCCTATTCATATTAGGTTACTTAATATTATTTAGATTAGGAACCCTAACTCTACTCTCTTCTCCTATTTGAGACGTTATATTTTTAGGTTTAGTTTAGTTTTCTTCTCCCTTTTCCTCTCTAGTTTTTTTTTAGTAAACCCTAGTTTCTATTTTTCTTCATTAATTCATGAGTTCAATTAGTTTCTTTCATTGATTTATTTTAATTATGTTTTCCTTCCTAGACGTAGTTTTCATTCTTTGTTTCATGATTGAGTAGTTTTATTTTCTAGGGTTTGGGAATCCATGTTTATATGCTATGAATATTGATTGATGTTGTTGATGTTTGATTATCATTGATATTTCTAATTGATTAGGTGTATTTTGTTATATTGCAATCTGATCAATTGTCTGATTAAATCTTACTAATAAGAGTTATAATTGAAAGATCGACTTTTAGAGGCTTACCTACAATTAGCAAATCTGATTATGTTAACGACCATACTGCATATGTTGATTTGAGAGCGTTAAGACCCGACCGTAGGATTAACATGTGCTCTAGATATTTGATTAATTGGCTATTGATGGTATTTTAATAGATTATAATTATAAACATGGCGAACCATAACCCTAGATCTTTTTAGTTTGATTTTCGTAGTTTGATTTGTTTAGAACTTTAATTCAAATATCTCTGGTCTTGTTTAGTTTTTTCAAACATTAGAAGCTATATTTAGAACGGCCATCTCTATGTGGATTCGATCCTACTTACCCTACTACATTGTTAGAAGGTTTTGCAGGAACTATTTTTGACGGGTGTACGACAACCTATCAGGAGGAGGTAGGAGGGAATTTAGGGTTAATGAGTTGTATCGCTGTGCCTTGTGATTTTTGGGCTATGGGGGAACTTTGGGCCAGGAGGGACTGACTGGGCCTTGTGATTTTTGGGCTAATATACTGATCAGGTTTGGAGGAAAACCAGATCAGTTCTGTAAACTCATCCGGTTCTCCTCCAAACCGGATCAGTTTATTAGCCCAAAAAATTGCGCCCAAAAAATATTGAATTTACAGATCCGATTTTGGGAGAACCAGATTAGTTTGTTTGTGTCATATAAGGTTTTTTCCACTAGTGGTAGCAGTAACCCAGCTCATATTGGCTCCCCCAACACGTTGCCACAACGAATGGAACTCACTTGGTCCACTAGTGAATGCGAATGGTTTGTAGAAGATTTTCCATAAACCCAGGCCTCATTATTCCCCTCGTACTCCAAACTATAATAGGAGTGTGGCTTGCAATAGCCTTGAAATAATTGTTCATCCGTGGGTGTATCTTTACGAAATTGAAGGCCATGAACCCTGGTTTTCTGATAATAAATTATGTGAACACGATGTTGATTTCGTTCATTTCCCCGATCACACATAGGATCCATGGAATCTTCAAAAGTAGTCATACACACATTGCATGTCCCCGCATGAAGAAGCAAAACTCGACCTCTGTTATACAGGATGGGGTAGGGGTCCATTACATTCTCCCAATGCCATGGAAAAGTGACATGTTCAGTTCGTTCCCTGTCAAGATTCCTCCTCCTACTTGATCATCACCCTGGTTGCTCGTGGGAGGCCCCCTAAATCAGCTAATGCAGGTATGTAAGCAGGCTTCAAGTACTCGTCCGTACCTAGCATGTACAATGGCTTCATATGGGCTGGCCATAAATAGAATGGAGTTCGCATAACGTGCCTTACTTGTGAAGCACTTATGTAAACCCAGTTTTGTTCATCATCTTTTGGTACGTGGTAGAAGTAGACATGTTCATTGACATTCACCCGTGGTGCCTCCCTAGTGAACGGGTGGGTTTGCCTGAACACCGTCTTGGGTGCTTGTTCATAGTGGAATTGGGGTGGTGGGGGAATTATATGATGAGGATTGGCCATGGGTTAAAGGAGAAGGTGTAGTAATGGAAATTGGTAAGAAGGGAAGAGAAGAGTTGCTGAAATAATGAATGTTGGGGTTATTTGTAAAGAGTGTGAATTGGGCCCAATTATAATGCATATTTTATGACATTCTTGTTTCAGATATATGTGGGTGTTTCAGATATAGTATTTGACTACATCGCAATTGTGTTCACAAAATTATTTTGTAGGTTATGTTATTATAGTAATATGTGGGAATAGAGTTTTAGATTTAGTGTTTGATTACATTTATATTGTTTTCATAAACTTGTATTTTGGGTTATCTTGCCCTCCAAAATAGCACATTTAAAACAAATGGAAAGTGGTGAAATAAACTATGTTTGTGCCATTTTATTTATTAGGTTTACTCATCATTCTCCAGGTGAGTTCAACAACAATTTCCGGGATAAAGAACGGAATGATTTATTTAGGGGTTCATTAGAAATCAAGTAAACTCAATTTATACTCAACAAAGTCAATAACGACTATAGAAAGAAAAAGGTCGTATTTCTTGGGATTATCTTTGGACTGGTCTGGATGCTATGTCTAGAAAGAATCCTATTTCTTGGGATACTCTTTGCAACAAAAAGTCCACTGGAGGGTTAAACTTCAAGGATATTATTCTTTGGAATAAAGCTGCAATTGCTAAGCACTTTTGGGCTCTAGCTAACAAGCAGAACATATTATGGATCAGGTGGCTACATGCATATTATATTAAGCATGCTGATGTTTGGAACTTGCCCATTCCTCAAAGACTGTCTTGGGCAATGAGGAAAATTATAGCTGTTCGAGATTTAGTGGTTGATTGTAGTAATTGTCAGCAGTTTGTTCACAATGATGGATTTTCCATTCAAAAGCTCTACTAGACCTTGAGGGGTGAAGCACCAGTAGTGCCTTGGAGGAGAATTGTTTGTAAAAGCAAAGCCAGCCCAAAGGCTTTGTTCATTACATGGCTTATGTTGCATGGAAGGCTGAATACCAAGGTTAGATTGGCTCAATGGGCGATTGGTGATAATCAAAACTGTGTGTTGTGTATTGGCAATCGAGAAACTCAAGAGCACCTGAATTTTACTTGCACTTACAGGAAAAAAATTTGGAATTTGTGTCTTCAGTAAATTGGTATTAACAGACTCACTCAGCAGGCTACAGAGGTGGATACAGCAGCAAGGATCAGCAGAAAAGTTGGTGAAACAGCCCTACTGTATAATATGATGTTTGTAGAATGTGTTTATCACATCTGGATTCAGAGAAACAGGAAATTTTTTGAAGATACAATTCTTCCTGCTCATCAGTTGTTTAAGAACATTGTTTTTAGTGTTGCTTGTCATTGCAATCAGTCTATTCTTAATAGACCATTGCAGTAGAGTTGGTGTTTTGTAGGGTGTTAGTTGTTAGCTTGTTGTTTTGCTTGTTTTGGTTGTTGTCTCTAAGCTTGTTCAGAGTTGTAGTTGGGATTCTTGCCTTGTGTATTTTCTCCTCAAACCCTTCCTAGAAGGTTGGGGGGGGGGAGCTGACACTTATGGGCTTGTGTCCTTTGTTATTTTAGGGTGTAATCCAAAACCTTTTTTTGGTTTTCAATAATAACTTTGAATTGCCAAAAAAAAAGAAAAAAGAAAGGGTCATATTAGTAAATTGTTACATAACCAATTTCGGGGTTTGTTATTAGGACAATATATTCAGAGAAGGATAATTAGTGTTTGAACAACATTGATGGAATTGTAAAGGATTATACGTAGCGCGATCTTGGGCAAATAGTTAGATTATCAAATTCGGGGATTATTATTAGGTGACTCCTAATAACAATCGAACAACATTCATGGAATAAATAAAGGATTATACGTAGAATGATCTTGGGCAAATAGTTAGATTATCGAATTCGGGGATTGTTATTAGGTGACTCCTAATAACAATCGAACAACATTGATGGAAATATAAAGGATTATACGCAGTGCGAGAAGTGGCAAATAGTTTGTAACACCCCGTATTTTTTTATACTGTTTAGTAATTATTTATATTATTTTAGTTTATAAAAATAATTTAAATTATTCTTTTATTAAATATATTTTGTTTCCATTATGTTGACTTTACCTTAAAAGGGGTCAAAAACAAATTCCAGATTTACTAGGTTAAGTATACAATACCTATCCTATTAGTATTATAAGGAGAGAGAAAAAAAAAGGAAACAAAGGAAAATTAGAGAGCAACTGCAGTGCTACTCCTTCAAAACCCACGAGACCACCATTCATTTTCTTTCTTTCTTCTACTTCTTGCTTCAACCAAGGAAACCATTAAAACTACAAAATTTTCCATCAACCATTATCATACGCCAACCGTGATTCATCCATCTTCAATAGTTCTCGATTTTTGTGGCTTTTTCAAAGAGGAGAAATTGTTCTTGGGTTTGCGCTTTTCGGGTCGTGAATCAAATCAAAGAGTGATTTGGGGGTTCCTTTTATAGATTAATTCCACCCTATTACCTTCCCTTAATCAAGTAAGATTCTTTGTCATGTTTTAATTTCAGTTTCGGCTTAATTTCGAATTGGGGTTTTGTTAGTTTAGGGTTCTAGAGCTAAATTGAATTGGGGGTTTTGATTATAATTGTTTGGGTGTGGGATTGAATGAATAGAATGTTTATTTAGGTGTTTAGTAGTTAGTTTAAATTAATGGAATGTTAAGTAAACTTGTTGTTCAAAGAAATTTGTGGTGTAGTTCGTATAAATTACCTGTCAGTTTCGTAAAATGCAGTTTTAAGAAGTGTCTGGGCATTTTTAGCAAAAATACGATTTCACAAAAGTTGTTCGCATTGAAATTTTATCCAAGATAGGATCAAGAAACGCTTGATTTGGATCTCGTAGGAGGAAGTTATGTCCATTTTAAGTTTCTTTTAAAATTGATAAATTGTATAGTTAGTTTCGAGTGTTTCAAGTTTGAATGTTTTCTTATGAATGTTGATTTAAAATAAACTAAGGGAGATTTTAGTATTGTTGATATTGATTACTTTGGTAATCAAAGGTAAATGGCAGTATAAGTAAATAAGTTATAAGAATTAGTTATACTTACTTTTATATATAAAAAAGAGGTTGATGTTTTATAAATCTAAAGTTAATAAAAGCTCATTAACTATTTTAGCCAAATCTATTAATATTTATTAAGTACATGTATGTTATAATTGTAGATCCCGGTTTCATTGGGGAGCCGTTTTAACCGAGCTAGTTGGTTTGCTATAGTTTAAAAGGTAATATTCCTTACTCAAATCTTTAATAGTTACGAGAAAGGTCTACAAAAGATAAGATTTCAACTAAAACTTTCATTGTTACGAGAAAAGATTGTAAAGGTATGTATCTCTCTTGAGTTGAGATTGGTTTGAATAGGAGGATGTTCCTCCTAATACAAACAGTTTGTTTTCAAACCTTGAATTATAGAATAGTTACAGAAAAAGATTTATGGATAGTTTTATGTTTTTGAAACGGTTGGGATTGCCTTTGTGGTGTCTCAAGGAATTGGAACCTTGTCGGGATGGTCTCGACATTTCAGAATAGTTGGGGGGTACGTTGATCAGTACCTCGGACATAGATCTTCTGCTACGGTTTGGCCGTTTGTGGAGTGTGCACACTAGGGGTCTTCGTCTATAAGTTATCCGGGGGGCCTAGCTAGCCCGAAGGCAAGAAAAGTTTGTTCCATTCCATAGATTTTATAACTCCCTCTTTGTGAAGGTAAAGGAAAGAAAGGATTTGTTTTAAGGAAAATAAAGAAAATATTTGATTTAGAAAGGAATACAAGAAAAGGTTTTATAAAGCTTGCTACTAATTATTTTGATTCAAAAGAAGATTATTTGTAGGATATATTATTATCCTACCTGCATATATGTTTGGCTTTACTGTATTAATCTTGCTCAGCCAGTTTGGCTGATACTACATGCCCGATATGTGCAGGTACATGAAGATCTTACATGTTGGGTGTGGGGTGTGGGCTGAGAGCAACGTTCCATCAACTTTTGCTAGTTAAAGTTATAGTAGGTCTTTATCCGCTGCACTATTTATGTATACGAATTACCATTTTGGGACTTAAGGTTGTAATATTAATTCACCTAAACCTTTACTTGACTGGACTATAATAGTTTAGTTAAGTTTTGCTTTGACTTAGATTAAGTCTACGTAGCTTATCCTTAACGGTATTCTCGCAATAACTGTGGAATAACACTTTTTGAATTTCGGGTAATTATGCATGGATGTGGATCCTTTTGAGCTGGATAAGGATTATTGGGAATTTAGAGTGTTGGTTTTATTGAAGGAGGTTTATAATTGGACGCGAGTCCTAAATTAAATTTTAGGCAGTCCATATTTCAGACGGAGTTCTGCCGATTTTTCTGTAGAATTTTAATATCATTTAATTTTGATAGTAACTCGAAATTCAGGGGTGTTATAGTTGGTATCAGAGCCAAAGGTTTGAGTTTATGGCTAGAGCCTAAAGTTGAGCTTAGAGTGGCCTGGAGGATGAGCCACCAGTTTAGAGCCAAGGTGTAGGGCCTTAGGTTAGCTCTATAGGTTATCCTTGAGTTGTGGTCTAGGATTGAGACCTAGAGTTGTGACCATCGGTTTAGTACCTATCGGGATCTCCAAGTTCCTTTGTTCATTTTGAAACTATGTTTTTTAGGAGAAAGTACCTCTCCCTACGTGATTGTTCATCACCATTAAGACCACCAGCGGCCGGGGTGCGTGTTAATGATGAAGAATAATGTATGAAAATTTTAATCATTGTTTTGATTGGAAGTTGGATCCATCCCTACCTTGAGGTAGATTTTTGTGACCTAGTAGGTTGTGCCTAGAGTTGTAACCTTGAGGTTGTAACCTTAAGTAAGACTAAATAAATGAAAGTATTAAAATTTGAAAAGCCGAGGTGAGATTGAGATATGGGTATTAAGAGATTACATGTGGTTGTTGTGTATGGTAATTGTTGTGTATTCCTCTTATGTGGATGTTTGACTTGATAATGTCAATGAGTTTGGTAAGTGTGGAACTAGTTGAGTTCTATGTTTGATTCAAGTTAAGTTGTGCTTGTTTCCATGTTCGGAATGATTGGCTAGTAAAGGTAAATCATTTCGAGTATATCCTTGTTTGGGTTGTGATTTTAAGTTGGTGCGTAGCCGAGAGTGTGCTATAAGTTCAAGTTTAAGTCGCATAATGCGAAATTTAGTTCCATTTGTTTACGGGAACTTTGGGGTGACATTCCGTCTTTATGTTAATTTCTATCGTCACCTATTTCATTTAAGTATCTAGCTCACAGGTTTTTATGCTCGCATTAGGACGAACTATTATTGTGGATAAGGGTGAGCCTTATTCCATTCAAAGTGGCACTCCCTTTTATTTTATTTTTTTTTTGCTCTTGTGTGTGTTGTTGTGTTAGACCCACCCATCTCCCGTACTTTGTCAATCTTTTGGCCTTGAGAATGTTTTGGTGATTAACTACTTGATTTTTGAATTGCAAACTGATTGAGTTGCGTGATGGCATATACGAATTGTAGTTGGTGTGAATTGTTAATTGAAAACCTTACAGGGAATGGTTTGGTTATGTCTTGGATATGCTAGTCTTGTTGACTAAGTGCTATGAATTGACTTGTTAGTGTATGATTGTGTGTTGAGGCTATAACAAGAGTTGAAACTCGAGTTATTAGCTCTCTTGGTCATGCCTATAGACCTAGTTTACGTGAGGTTAAAGTCGTCTAGCGAGTCATGATATGACTATCTACTGTAAATTGTCGTGTTCTGTTGACTTTGATGATTATTTGTGGTGATGTGTATAGCTAAGGGAAAAAGAAATTAGTCCAAGTGGGTCGGTTTCTCGTACCATACCCATGACTAGTCAAAGTCAGCTCATAACATGTTAAGGGTCAATCGTTTGACCCTGGTAAAGTATAATTGTTCATTTGTCGGTGTCAAGGAGTCGGTTTGAGACCATTATAGAACAACTAGTAACTGTCATGTATTTAGTAAGTTTATGGAGTGGTGACATGTGCAAGGCTTAATGTCAACTCGAGTTGTGTCGATGGTGGGAAGCGTAGTTTCCCGTTATGTGATTTGTTTAGTAGTGATCAAGGTCTAATAACACTAAAATGGTTAGCGAGTCTATTGTAGACTGGTTTAACGAAGAGAGTCTCTTCTCATTGAGTTTAATGACTAGTTGTTTGAGTTGAAACTAATGAATTTAATAAAAACTACGCAAGTATACTGGACCATATCTATTGCATGAACCTTGAGAAGTGAGTTTAAGTTAACTCTTGATTGCTATGTTTGGAGTGTTGAGTATCGGTATGCAAGGGTAATACCATTATTATTGTTGATGGAGTCGTTAGTTTATGTGATTCACGTATCCTTGCATGACTTGAAATTTTATTTCGTGAAACTATAGTGTGTGAACGGTTTATGATGTGTTATGAATGTGTATTAGTTTTGAGACATGGTCTAAAAAGGAGTTTTGTATAAAGTAAGCTTTAGTTTCATGTAAATAGAGCATATCATTTTCTGTAGTACCTTAGGAGCTCGATTTGGCCCTGTTTGGTCAACGAGTAAGTTACCCTACCAAAGACTATGTGAGATTGTTCAATTTGTTTGTGTAGCGTGTGAAAGTGATTTAGAAACGTTTCAATTAAGGTTATGGATTCATTCTCGAATCGATCTAGAAATGGTTTTTATACAACGATTTGAGTGAATTTTGGAAAAGTTAAGAACACGTTTTTGAAAAAGTTTTGAAAGTGGGCAAGTCTCCCACGGATTGTGAGTCTTGAAGGTCTCTAAATGGAGCTTTTTACTGTTCTATAATGTGTTTTTGAGTGTTACCAAGTAATAGGAGATTTGGTGTTTAGTAAAGAATATTTGAAATTGTGTTATGTGCTTAAAATTTGTCTGGGTTTCGACCCAAGTAAAGTGAATAGTTGGATGGCCGGCCCCCTGGTGGAGGTTTCAAGTCTCCACGCCCCCACTGTCAGGACTATAAGTCAAACCAATGCTGGAGATTTTAAACTCCACCTTTGTTGTCAGGGTTATGTTCGACCCCATTGTCAGAGGTTTCAAGCCTCAACACCCTAGTAGTGAAAATATATGCCTTATTAGTTGGAATTGATTGGATCCTCGTCAAGAAATTGTTTCAAAGCGATAGAGCTTAGCATGTTGTTACTTCGTGTCTAAAAGACTGTTATGACAGTAAGAATGATTGAGCAAAGTTTTGCAAAACAAGAGTGCTATAAAAGGGTCATTTATTATTGGATTTCCAATAAAGAATCGTTTTGAAAGAAAGAAAATTGGTTGTGTCCATATTCAAGCGTAAGGTTAATTAAGTACTCTTTGGATGAAAGTGCTTAGTGTGCTTTGATGTGATTGTTGTGGTGTCATTGATTACGTGAGAGTCATAAACTCCAAAATACGTGCTATGAATGTTTATGGGTTAGGACTCAGCCCAATGTTGATGCGGCCGTTAAAGTATTTTGTTTTGCCATTTGTGGTAGGCCCCGGTGATTGTGAGTGTTATAATAACTTGAAGTTGAAGTTCTAGACGTCGAGTTGTGAATTGTTTTACGTTTTTTAGGCGAGTACACCCAACCATGTAATGGGGAGTTCATATGGTATGAGTCTTTACTTCTATTTTTAGAAGAGAGATAGAACTCTCGATTCGGGTTAGTTGTTGCTCTGCGAAAGCGTTAAGTACTGGATTTGGAAATGTTTTTATGTAATGTGATTGTAACAGGTTTAGAACACCTTTTCTCATTTCGAGTTGTCCACTTTACAAAGGAAACTCCGTCGGAGTTTTGAGAAAATCCTTGGTTATTATTTAAAGCGCTTGTGAACCATAGTGTAGTTATGAATTCAATTCCACACTCTACGTGTCCATCGAGTGTGACGGTAAGGGAGTTGATTCCCAAGTTTATCGGTCCATATGTGATCCTTCAAAGGATAGTTGATTGTGTTTTTAATGTATTCCATGTTTCTTAGTTATGACATCGTATTAGTAACTCTTCACATAGTGATAGTTGGAGTTCTAGTTGAGACTCTAGACCAATAAATCTGTAAGACCCGTAGCGTTGAGAAATGGATAATAAAGGTTTTGTGGTCAAACCACAACACTGAGGAACTACTCGTAAGACCGAGGATGTCACGTATTTTATGTGTCCTCATCTCTTGTTCATGTTATTGTTAGTTACGAGGGCGTAACTTCCTCTTTAGGGGGGTAGATTTCGTGCCAATTGTGTGTTTGGTGCTAAAAGTTGTTATTATTTCATATATGATTTATACCTTAATGTCTAAAGTATACATAATTCGTGTATGATTAGAAGTTTTATGGTAAACCTCGTAATATGTTGCATGTTATACTTCTTGTAGTATGCACATTTTAGTTGAAATGGTTGTATGTCTACAAGGGTGATCAAATGAATTGATCAATGAGGTGCTGGTTCTACTTGTTATGGTATGAATATATTAGTTGGAATGATTGTTTGGTTATAAAGGTGGTCAATTGAATTGATCTATGAGAAAGTGAATTAGTTGCCGGAGATGTTCTCCAAAATGATCTGGTTGTTGGAGACGTTATCCAGAGTAATAGTAGTTGGCTAACCTATAGAGTTAATGAGCTGTTTTCAGAATCAAGAGTATAAGTTTGATCATTTGAGTAATACTTTAAGTTTCGGGACGAAACTTATTTTAAGAAGGGTAGATTGTAACACCCCGTATTTTTTTATACTGTTTAGTAATTATTTATATTATTTTAGTTTATAAAAATAATAATTTAAAATATTCTTTTATTAAATATATTTTGTTTCCCTTATGTTGACTTTACCTTAAAAGGGGTCAAAAACAAATTCCTAGATTTACTAGGTTAAGTATACAATACCTATCCTATTAGAATTATAAGGAGAGAGAAAAAAAAAAGGAAACAAAGGAAAATTAGAGAGCAACTGCAGTGCTACTCCTCCAAAACCCACGAGACCACCATTCATTTTCTTTATTTCTTCTACTTCTTGCTTCAACCAAGGAAACCATTAAAACTATAAAATTTTCCATCAACCATTATCATACACCAACCGTGATTCATCCACCTTCAATAGTTCTCGATTTTTGTGGCTTTTTCAAAGAGGAGAAATTGTTCATGGGTTTGCGCTTTTTGGGTCGTGAATCAAATCAAAGAGTGATTTTGGGGTTCCTTTTATAGAGTAATTCCACCCTATTACCTTCCCTTAATCAAGTAAGATTCTTTGTCATGTTTTAATTTCAGTTTTGGCTTAATTTTGAATTGGGGTTTTGTTAGTTTAGGATTCTTGAGATAAATTGAATTGGGGGTTTTGATTATAATTGTTTGGGTGTGTAATTGAATGAATAGAATGTTTATTTAGGTGTCTAGTAGTTAGTTTAGATTAATCTCTATTATATAAGCCAAGAGGGGAGCTACGGTGTCCCCTCTTGAAAAGACTTATATAACCCTAATTTGAAACATAGAAAAAAACTATTCAAAATTTCTAATTCATTTCCTGAAATACAATTATACAATAAGGAAAGTTGTAAAAAGATAAAACTAATAACATAAAAAAGATTAAGATTGCCATTAAAAGATTACTTATGATGAGGAAAAGATCCTAACAAAGAAATTTTCCAACAATTGTAAAACCAAAAATACAAAGTTTTCGTTTACCTAAATATTCAATAACAATTACAAAGAACATAAATTAAAAAATCAAAAAATTACTGAGAAAAAAAGAGTATAACTCATCTTTGTATTTTTTCGATTTCATAATTGTTGTACTCAATAGTTATTCAAGCGAAAAAGTTAAACCTGATGAGAAAAAATAAGCGGAGACCAACTTCTCTTATCTTCATTTTCAATCCTATGTTTTGTAAACATAAATTATAAGTACGAAGTACATGTTTATTTTTCCCATTAATATTAATGTTTTTTACGATTTTGAATATCAGTATTAATACTAATATGTTGGTGCACGCATCGCGTGCATACGAGGCTAGTGGAATGTTAAGTAAACTTGTTGTTCAAAGAAATTTGTGGTGTAGTTCGTATAAATTACCTGTCAGTTTCGTAAAATGCAGTTTTAAGCAGTTTTCGAGCACTTTTAGCAAAAATACAATTTCACAAAAGTTGTTCGTATTGAAATTTTATCCAAGATAGGCTTAAGAAACGCTTGATTTGGATCTCGTAGGAGGAAGTTATGTCCATTTTAAGTTTCTTTTAAAATTGATAAATTGTATAGTTAGTTTCGAGTGTTTCAAGTTTGAATGTTTTCTTATGAATGTTGATTTAATATAAACTAAGGGAGATTTTAGTATTGTTGATATTGATTACTTTGGTAATCAAAGGTAAATGACTAGTATAAGTAAATAAGTTATAAGAATTAGTTATACTTACTTTTATATATAAAAAAGGGGTTGACGTTCTATAAAACTAAAGTTAATAAAAGCTCATTAAATATTTTAGCCAAATCTTTTAATATTTATAGAACCCTGTTTCATTGGGGAGCCGTTTTGACTGAGCTAGTTGGTTTGCTATAGTTTAAAAGGTAAGATTCCTTACTCAAATCTTTAATAGTTACGAGAAAGGTCTACAAAAGATAAGATTTCAACTAAAACTTTCATTGTTACGAGAAAAGATTATAAAGGTATGTATCTCTCTTGAGTTGAGATTGGTTTGAATAGGAGAATGTTCCTCCTAATACAAACAATTTGTTTTCAAACCTTGAATTATACAATAGTTACAGAAAAAGATTTATGGATAGTTTTATGTTTTTGAAACGGTTGGGATTGCCTTTGTGGTGTCTCAAGGAATTGAAACCTTGTCGGGATGGTCTCGACATTTCAGAATAGTTGGGGGTACGTTGATCAGTACCTCGGACTTAGATCTTCTGCTACGGTTTGGCCGTTTGTGCAGTGTGCACACTAGGGGTCTTCGTCTATAAGTTATCCGGAGGGCTTAGCTAGCCCAAAGGCAAGGAAAGTTTGTTCCATTCCATAGATTTTATAACTCCCTCTTTGTGAAGGTCAAGGAAAGAAAGGATTTGTTTTAAGGAAAATAAAGAAAATATTTGATTTAGAAAGGAATACAAGAAAAGGTTTTATAAAGCTTGCTACTGATTATTTTGATTCAAAAGAAGATTATTTGTAGGATATATTATTATCCTACCTGCATATATGTTTGGCTTTACTGTATTAATCTTGCTCAGCCAGTTTGGCTGATACTACATGCCTGATATGTGCAGGTACATGAAGATCTTACATGTTGGGTGTGGGGTGTGGGCTGAGAGCAACGTTCCATCAACTTTTGCTAGTTAAAGTTATAGTAGATCTTTATTCTTTGCACTATTTATGTATACGAATTATCATTTTGGGACTTAAGGTTGTAATATTAATTCACCTAAACCTTTACTTAACTGGACTGTAATAGTTTAGTTAAGTTTTGCTTTGACTTAGATTCAGTCTACGTAGCTTATCCTTAACAGTTATTCTCGCAATAACTGTGGAATAACACTTGGAATTTCGGGTAATTATGCATGTATGTGGATCCTTTTGAGCTGGATAAGGATTATTGGGAATTTGGAGTGTTGGTTTTATTGAAGGAGGTTTATAATTGGACGCGAGTCCTAAATTAAATTTTAGGAAGTCCATATTTCAGACGGAGCTCTGCTGATTTTTCTGTAGAATTTTAATATAATTTAATTTAGATAGTAACTCGAAATTCAGGTGTATATAGTTAGATTATCGAATTTGTGGATTGTTATTAGGTGACTCCTAATAACAATCGAACAACATTCATGGAATAAATAAAGGATTATACGTAGCACGATCTTGGCAAATAGTTAGATTATCGAATTCGGGGATTGTAATTAGGTGACTCCTAATAACAATCAAACAACATTGATGCAATTATAAAGAATTATACGTAGCGCGAGAAGTGGCAAATAGTTAGATTATCGAATTCGGGGATTGTTATTAGGTGACTCCTAATAACAATCGAACAACATTCATGGAATAAATAAAGGACTATATATAGCACAATCTTGCACAAATAGTTAGATTATCGAATTTGGGGATTTTTATTAGGTGACTCCTAATAATACAATCTTATGTAATATGAGAGTTGTTTTATCTAATCTTCATATTTTATCCTAATAATACCATCTTCATATTTTTATCCTATTTACACTGTTGTTTTAGTTTAACAACTTACCGTTCAAGTCGTCTACAATCGTGTTCGTCGTGAGGTTAGGTCTGTTATATTATATATATATTGGGCCTTGTACTTGGGCCTCACTGGAAAATAATATTTTACCATCATTTTAGTCGTTTAAAATTGTGTTTCTGTTGAAGGGATTGGTGTTTTGCACTTTGGGCCTCATACTTTGCCTTATACTTGTTTTAGAAGCTGTACTTTGGGCCTCAAAGTTTGCCTTATAGTTGTTTTACAAACTGCGTGCGAATTCAAATTGGTCTATTTGGGACGTAATATTGGTCTGGCTGTTATTTTGTTTTCAAAGTTATTAGGTTTCATATTGTGTTTATGCCAACCGGAATAGTGTTATTAGGTTTCAAATTACTATCTTCCAAATGTGCTCCAAATTGGGCCCTAAACCAATTACCTTGTCATTTATAATAGATTTTTTGATTTTTACCACCTTATAAAATCAAGTTTTTCAAAATAACCACTTTATAAGTTTATTTTTTTAAATAACCACCTTATATGACCTAAATCTCTTTAAATACATACCAAATGACAGATTTCATCAAGGAAATCGTCCTCAAAAAGTGTTTAAGAACGATTCCATCACCTCCACCTTTATTCACTAGAATGTATATAAAGTTTAAACCCTTATTTACGAAAGATTTATTGGACAAAATATGTCAATTGGTATGTATTTAAAGAGATTTAGGTCATATAAGGTGGTTATTTTAAAAAATGAACTTATATGATGGTTATTTTGAAAATTGAGATTTTAAAAGATGGTAAATTTCAAAAAATCCTTTATAATAATATTGAGGACACCAGTTCATTCAAATTGGGTTGTGTTACAATTATACGTTTAGGACATCAATGTCCGTTGAGAGAGTGAGTTCCTCGGCGACGGGATTTGAATCGGCGATCGATGTCATTCCGATTCAAGTGCAACCATAATGCCGATGCAGTGGTCTGGGTTACCAAGTCCAGCCCTAATAAGGGCAGAAAAATTATGAATGCCCCTTCTGGCTTGTAAACTTATTGTATTTCATAAAAATTTCATGGTAATAAATAATTACCTAATTGCAAATTTATTTTTGTCAGGCAAATAGTTGTGGATTATTCACGTGGGATTGTGGAAGCAACGAAATTTCGGACAACCAATTTAACTCTGATGATTACATACTCACAGGTATGCAAACTGAAAACAAGCATATCTAACATAAAGTGCAGGCAAGAAAAGAAAGATCAGGTTGAAAGTGTTAATTAGGAAGTAAGCCAGATTCGTATGAAGTTTATGATGGCAACGACGGCAGAGAGAACCATGACAATGGCGTTGCTAATTTCATGGATTATGTTTGCTATAATTTTATATGTTAAATAATTAAGATTGATAAATAACTAATTTCATTGGGTGTATTTTAAATATGTTAATTAATTTTCTGCATAATAATAGTCTGGAATATTTTTACATATGTGTTTCTGCTAAGAAATTAAGGATTGTAATAGGTTGTGAGGTGTGATGTGGGCCCCCAGAGCGGTCGCCTGAGCTCCGATATCCGTACGCCGGAAACCTGCAAAACAAAGTTAGACTACCCCAGGGGTGGTTCCGGGATCGCCCCTCCGACGCTCAAGTCAGATGTGATTGAGGTAGAGAGAGAGAATCTAGAGAGAGATGCTCTAGTTTTTTAGGTGAGAATTGAATACCTGTTCATTAATGAGGCATTTAATTTTATAGTGTTGGGGATTTCCCAGACAGGAAACATTGATTGGATGGGCCTTTTTGGGAGCAATGGCTATGTTGTCTTTTCAGGCAATGATTATTTCACCTTTTTAGAGGGCTCCCAAGTTCCTAAGATTAGGTCAACTTTCAGGTGGCACCCACCGCTGCCACCTGTCCGAGGCTCTAGAAGGCTTTTGTTCTCCTGCTGGGCTGCTGATTAATTGAGCCCAAACAATTAACCCCACGCCAGGGATGGGGGATCATGGAGGTCTGACTGGATGAACTCCCGTCCGTGGCGGAATAGCGATCATCATACTTCTGACTGGCTCACAGCTCCATCAAAGTATATAGACGGAATAAACCACGGTGCTGGCCGAGTCCTATCCCTGTAGAGGGGGTTTGTGCCGACCGGATCACCTCCTGCTTGAAGGAGGGATGCCGACCGGGTCCTTCTCTGTTTGAGAGAGAGAGTCCCGACTGGGTCGTTTCTTGTTGAAGGAAACGATGCCGACCCGGTCAATTTCTTGCTGAAGGGAAGAGCGCCGACCGGGTCATCTTTCTGTTGAAGAAGAAGCGCCGACCGGGTCATCTCATACTTGAAGAGAACAACGCCGACCGAGTCCCTTTCCTATGGAATGAAAAGCGCCGACCGGCTCATCTCATGTTTGAAGGAATCGACGCAGACTGGGTCATTTTTCTGTTAGAAGAAAAGACGCCGACCGGGTCATCTCATGCTTGAAAAGAACAACGCCGACCGGGTCCCTTTCTTGTGGAAGGAAAAGCGCCGACCGAATCTTGATCGTATGGTAGTCACTCGGATGATGGGCTAATGAGACCCAAGTCCGTCCGAGTGGGTATTACCTGATACTTGGCCATACTTGGCCAGGCATAGAAGAGACTCGACAAAGGAGGGGAGCTCCTATTGGCCGAGTGAGTATGGAGCCACTCGGATGAGGGGCTATTGAGCCTCAAGTCAGTCCAAGTGGGTGCTAACTGATACTTGGCCATACTTGACCAGGTATAGAAGCGACTCGGCAAAGGAGGGGAGCTCCTATTGGCCGAGTGAGTATGGAGTCACTTGGATGAGGGGCTAATGAGCCCCAAGTCTGTCCGAGTGGGTGCTAACTGATACTTGGCCATACTTGACCAGGTATAGAAGCGACTCAGCAAAGGAGGGGAGCTCCTATTGGCCGAGTGAGTATGGAGCCACTCGGATGAGGGGCTAATGAGCCTCAAGTCTGTCCGAGTGGGTGCTAACTGATACTTGACCATACTTGACCAGGTATAGAAGCGACTCGGCAAAGGAGGGGAGCTCCTATTGGCTGAGTGAGTATGGAGTCACTCGGATGAGGGGCTAATGAGCCTCAGGTCTATCCGAGTGGGTGCTAACTGATACTTGGCCATACTTGACCAAGCATAGAAGCGACTCGGCAAAGGAGGGGAGCTCCTATTGGCCGAGTGAGTATGGAGTCACTCGGATGAGGGGCTAATGAGCCCCAGGTCTGTCTGAGTGGGTGCTAACTGATACTTGGCCATACTTGACCAGGTATAGAAGCGACTCGGCAAAGGAGCGGAGCTCCTATTGGCCGAGTGAGTATGGAGCCACTCGAATGAGGGGTAATGAGCCTCATGTCTGTCCGAGTGGGTGCTAACTGATACTTGGCCATACTTGACCATGTATAGAAGCGACTCGGCAAAGGAGGGGAGCTCCTATTGGCCGAGTGAGTATGGAGTCACTCGGATGAGGGGCTAATGAGCCCCAGGTCTGTCCGAGTGGGTTCTAACTGATACTTGGCCATACTTGACCAGGTATAGAAGCGACTTGGCAAAGGAGGGGAGCTCCTATTGGCGAGTGATTATGGAGTCACTCGGATGAGGGGCTAATGAGCCCCAGGTCTGTCCGAGTGGGTGCTAACTGATACTTGGCCATACTTGACCAGGTATGAAGCGACTCGACAAAGTAGGGGAGCTCCTATTGGCCGAGTGAGTATGGAGCCACTCGGATGAGGGGTTAATGAGCTTCAAGTCTGTCCGAGTGGGTGCTAACTGATATTTGGCCATACTTGACCAGGTATAGAAGCGACTCGGCAAAGGAGGGGAGCTTCTATTGGCCGAGTGAGTATGGGGCCACTCGGATAAGGGGCTAATGAGCCCCAAGTCTGTCCGGGTAGGTGCCAATTGATCTTTGCACTTTGCCTGACCCAGGATGCCATGTGTCTACTTTTGATTCTTGCGACTTTGGGACCCTTCTATTAAGTTCAGCTGACTGGGAGCTATGAGGGGTTTTGACGCTTCGCATTCCTTGGGTTCTGAATAATATTGCTTGATTTTACTGGACTCTTAGTGGGATGGACCGAATAGATCCAGTTGGGCCTCTTTTGGAAGCCCATCAAGACGACGCGGGGGGGTTTGCGTTGCACATGCCCCTAGGAGTGCTTATATAAACAAGGGAGGAGAGAGAATTTGGGATCATTTGCTCATTTCTCCAATTCTCTCTCTCTCTCTCTCAAAGATCTCCAATTTCTCTCCAATTTTCAAGTTCTTCCTCCAGTCTTTTCGTCCGACCAGGTACGTTCTTGTTCTTCCTTTAAGTTTTCTTGTCCTTTCTTTTCTTTAGAATAATCTCGGCCGACTCCCTTGTCCATAAATAATGGGAGATTCGTCCGAGTCAGCGACACCCCCGACCACGCCTTCCTAAAAA
Source organism: Beta lomatogona (assembly GCA_947646795.1). Taxonomy (NCBI): domain Eukaryota; kingdom Viridiplantae; phylum Streptophyta; class Magnoliopsida; order Caryophyllales; family Amaranthaceae; genus Beta; species Beta lomatogona. The sequence goes on from CANSNZ010000480.1 coordinate 2,404,665, forward strand.
CAGTCTGAGGAGGTGAGGGGGATGGGAATAAAGTTGGTGTCGACTGTAATAAGTTGTCCCGACCCCTCGGTTGTGCCCGACGCAGTTGCCCTTCCGAGCCCGTCTTCTTCGATAGAGGAGGAGGCCGAGGGGAGCAAGAGAAGCATCGACCTCTGGTCAGGAGATTGAATATCCTGATTTGGATCCAAAGGGGGGACCTGGGACCTTCTTTCCCGAGTCGGGCTTGATAAAGTCTCTAATAGATGATCTCCGAGGGACTGCCACTAGGTTTCAGATCAAGGACCCATACTACTTGGTCCGACCAGAGGCCCATCATACAGTGCTCAGCCCTCCGCCCGAGTGTATATCTGTTTATTATAAATCAATGGAGATGGGGCTCCGCTTTCCGCTGACCCCCTTTATCAAAGAGCTGCTGAATGCCTATAATTTGGCGATTTGCCAAATTTCCCCCAACTCATGGGGTGGAATTATCGCCTTCCAGGTCCTCTGTGACTTGCTCAACGTCCGACCGACCTTCAAATTATGGCGGCACATGTACAAGTTGGTCGAGGTGATGGCCGCGATGAATGGGCTGGGTTGGTGGAGCTTTCAGGTCTGACTAGGGTATCGGACTGTTCTCAATCTTCCCTCCTCTCAGAAAGGGTTTCGGAGGGAGTTTGCCTTCGTCTACTTTGGGGGAGATTGGGGCATTCCCCTGGTCCCTCCTCCGACAGAGCCCATCATTGCCCTAAATTTCCGAGTGGGCGATCTAGATGATGAGGAAGGAGTGGCACCCAGTTATATGCAGACCGAGGGCATGGCTTAGGGTTGTCGATATGATAGCATATCTTTTCATTGTTGTTTGACTAACACTCCTTTGGCTTTTTGCAAAACCTGCTCGAGCGTATATTGACGAGACTGACCCAACAATGGCCGACAAGCTTAATGTAGCAGCGATGAGGGCGGCTCGAATGAGGGCCGAGATAGCAGCCAAGACCATGAAGGTCCCTGCTCCGCCCAAGGTGTGCAAAATTTACTAACTGATTTCCTTCCTGCCGAGTAGCTATTCTTTTGACTCATATTCACTAACTGTATTCTGCCTTGCTTCAGGATCCTGCTAAGCCAAAAACGAAGAAGAGGAAGGAGCGATATTCCGACAAGGTCGCTCAGACCGAGAAAGCGGTCGCGAGGGCGAAGGCCGAGCGGGAGAAGGCTAAGGCCGAACGAGAGAAGAAGGCCGCAAAAAGGGCCAAGTCGGTTGATGTCAATAACCCGAGGGGCTTGGGCCAAGGGACGTCCCAGCAGACTGATGCGGGCGACCTCTCCCTTCACTCATCTGACTTTGTCCCGATCAGGAGCCCTCTGTACACTCATATGTCTCCGACCTTTGAACGGCTCGGGGGTAGCCCGACCGACGTGGTGGCCTCGACCGTGCCCTTCACGGGACTTAGCCGCACTGAAAAAAATGAGCGCTGGACTAAGGCCTTGGAGTACATATATACTCCGGCCGACCGGGAGCACGTTGAAGTCACTCATGGTCCGAATGAGACTAATGAGCTTTCCCGCACTTGGCTTGATGCGAGCATGCTCCCTCTTGTCCCTTTTCTTCCGAGTTGCTTTCATATATTTACTTGTTCAATTTTCTAACTTTTCTCCTTCATTTCACTTCTCCGCTAGGATGGCCAACGTTGCTCATAACCGAGTGAGCTTGGCAGAAGAGGTGGCCGACCTCAAAGAAAAGGCCAAGAAGCATTTTGACGAGGTCTACCGGGCCAATGAGGACAAGCGTATCGCCGAATCGAAGCTCGATGATGCCGAGAATGCCATCAAAAATGATCATTTCGTCGAGGAGCGGGCCAAATGGGAGAAAGAGAGGGCCGACCTCGTTCTTGCCCGCGACTCGGCCCAGACGGCAAAGGACGATGCCCTAGCTAAGCTGTACAAGGTCGAACAGAAAGTGACCGACCTGGAAGGCAAATTGGCCAAGGCAAAAAGCCAGGTTAAGAGCGAGGAGCAATGGTTCTCTGACTGGGAGAAGTCCGAGGCAGCCGAGGTCTATGCCAACGAGGTGGGTAGTGCGGCCCATAAGATGGGGGAGGACGAGGCCCTGGATCGGCTGAAGAAAGTCTTGGTCGAGTCTCATCCCGATCTAATTTGGGCCGACGCCTGGTCTAGATACCAGATGTCTATTGATGCTGAAAACGCCGTAATTCTGGCTCAAATGGGTCTTGAAGATGCTGAAGCTGATGGCGATGGAGAGGGCGATGGGGACGATGACGGTCGAGTTGATGTGAACGTTATTGATGGTGATGACGATGATGATGAAGACGATGCCGATGTGACCGACAATGCTTGTCGGGGGGAGGAGCGAGTCAGTGACAACACCGAAACTAATGCCGGGAGTATGAATGATCTTCCCCCTCCCCCTAGCTCTTACGATGCACGACATTTGTACTTAGCCGTTTTTCAGATTCGTTTCCATTAGCTTTTGTAACGTTCCCTTGTAATGCCCGACTACTTTAATGGAACAACTTTTGGCGTCACCTTTCGTTGTGTTTGTTAATTGCAATATTGTCCGACTAGCTTCATTGATTTCGACTGATCTGTTTTTGCCGATTGACTTGTTCTAACTGGTCAAGTTTAGATTTTTAACTTAGCTTATTTGCGACTGGTTAAGTCTTTGCCGAGTGAATGTTGTTTAAGTTCATCATTTCCTTACCGACTGACTGGTTAAGTTCGGAAGTAAAAAATGCCAACAAATTCTTTGTCGAATCGGATATCATATTGACTGGTTAAGTCTTAACTACAATGCTGACTATTTAGACTGGTTAAGTCTAGTAGTCTAACTTGTTACAGGAAATGCCGATTAACTATGATCTTCTACTTAGCTATTACATGTATGCCCCTGTTGCAAGTAACAAACATTACATGAAGTACTTTTTGAGGTTGTCTGCATTCCAGGGTCGAGCTAAGGGAACACCTTCTGGGGACTGTAGTCGGAATGTGTCGAGCTTGATGACTTATGTTACTTTGTAAGGGCCGTCCCAGTTAGGCCCCAGCTTCCCTTTCAGGTGCGAGAGTCTCGTGGCCTCTACTTTTCGAACGACCCAATCGCCTAGTTGGATTGGTCTAGCCTTGACTCGGCGATTGAACTGCCGAGTGACTCTTTGTTTGTACTGGATGGACTTCAGCAGTGCATTGCCCCTTGTTTCCGGCAACAAATCTAAGTTGACCGGCTTTTCCTCCTCGTTCTTCTCGTATTCGTAGAAGGTCATTCGGGGTGAGGGGATGCCAATTTCCACCGGTAAGGCCACTTCGCTTCCGTACACAAGGCTGAACGGGGATTGCCCCGTTGCCTCTTTCGCAGTAGTCCGTGCCGACCAGAGGACTCCAGGCTGTCCATTTGTTTGCGGCCTGGACACTGCCGAGAATTTGGTATTTATTCCAAACCAGGCGCAGTACTCCCGAGTAGGGCCACTGTTGAATTGGCGTCCGTTGTCGGAGATTAGGACCCTGGGTACTCCGAATCTGGTTATGATGTCCCTCCAGATGAACGCTTGAACTTGTTTATCTGTTATAGAGGATAGTGGTTTAGCCTCCGTCCATTTGGTCAAGTAGTCGATGGCGACTATTAGGAACTTCCTTTGACCTGATGATGGGGGGAACGGTCCGAGTAGGTCCATTCCCCATTAATCGAATGGCAGAACCGCCTGAATTGTCGTTAAGGGGGTGGTTGGTGCTGTCGGAATGTCCGAATGGATTTTACATGACGAGCACCTCTTGACCAGCTGTCGGAATGTCCGAGTAGGAGAGTTACTGCACATTTTCCTCCAACACGATCCATCTTCTACTTCCTACAAAAACAAAATTCTTCAACCTTCAACATCATCAACTTCAACTCTTGTTCATTCTTCTTCATTAGTTCTCGATTTTGTGGGTGTTTCGAAGAGGAAAATTTTGGTTTATTTAATTTGCGGTTTTCGGGTCAAAAATCGGATCAAGAGGCCGAGATTGTTGGGATCTTTTATAGAGTAATCTCACCCTATTACTTCCCCTAACCAAGTAAGTTCTAATCTTATGTTTAAAAATTTTAACTTGGTTTGATTTCGAATTTGGGGATTTGTTAAATTAGGGTTCTTGAGTAAATCAAATTGGGGGTTATTGTTATTATGTGAAATTTGTATAACTGGTTCCTGTTTGATGTTTAACTTCATTTATTTAGCGTATTTTAGGATTTAATTTGCAATATTATGAGTTTCGAAATTGATTATTAAATTCTGGTTAGTTGGACTATTTGTTAGTTGTTTAGTTCGAATTATTCGTCCAGTATTATAGTCGTCTGAACAACGAAATTTGTGAGGAATTAATATGAGTTTCTTTGTAGTCAAGTGTTAAGTTGCCAACTTGCCATTGTTGTAGTATACGGTAGTGATGCCCTGTCGTCGTTGAATGTACTGGGAGTGGATGTATAATTGTAGATAAAAATGGTGGGCATGGGTGAGGTGTTGAAGCTAGAACTTTCATCTACATGTAAAGAGGATCCTTTTCGATGAAATAGTCATATATCTCAGGGAGTGTTCTAATTTGTTTGTGGTGCATGTCTGTCATTATTTCATTTTTTCCTATAACCCAAATAAGATAATAATCAGTTTGTTTTCAAATGGATTGTGATTTAGTAAAGAAATTAGTATGGTTTTGTGCGACTCACTTTCTATTCAGAATTAATCCATCGAATTCAAGGTGACGTGGTGCACTCACTGAATGAGTCATGGTGTAAATGGATGTAGGTATGGTTCATTAAATCAATAACCATCCTTATTATTTGACCATTCAAGTTTTATAAGTTGTTCAGGTTACTTTCCTTGACCTTAGTCTATGAACCTTAATTTGTGACTTCTTGGATTGAGACAAGTTGAGTTGTTTCCAATTTAGTGAAAGTTTATTAACTAGGTTATGTCGTTTATGTGTAAATTATGTGAAGTATAGTCAAGAGACTTATACTATACTATATTATATTATATTATATTATATTATATTATAGATTGCGGGTTCGTAGAGGAACCTTTTTGACTTGAGATTGGGATTTATTGATTGTGGTTGTTGATAAGGTAAGATTTCTTACTATGCTTGTACAGATGAGTTCAGAAATTATTTATGTTGTTTTGGAAACACCTTTTAAAATTGAGATCGTTTTTATAACGTTATGTATTGAAACTCATATTTTGTTTCTCGATATTTATAGTGAAAGAGTTGAAAGAAGTTTATGAGATTTATATTAAAAGGAGGAAGTTCCTCATTGTTACCAAGTTTAATTAAATTGTGGGGTTGCCGGTAAGCGCTATTCCTCGAGTATGGAAGTATATTGAGTTAACAGTGTCTCAACAAGTTATTAAGTAGTTGGGAGTATATTGATCAATACTCTTGCCATTTGTCTTTCTTCTTGGTACGTTGTCAAGTTAGGGGTATGCATACTAGGGACTTTGGTGTTTACCTTATCTAGTGAGCCTAGCTAGCTCATTGGATTTTTATTACTTCCTACTCACAGATTACGAAAAGTTATATTTGAAAGTTTTACAAAGTGGTTCAGAAAGAAAGAAAGATTGGATCTGAGGTTGTTAGAAAATTAACATATTATATATAATCTGTACAGCTTTTAAATGAATTTGTAAGATATTCCTATATATCTTACCTGCACATTGAGTAGTTTTGTTTTATTATAGTATGAAATCTTGCTCAGCCTTTGGATGATACTACAATGTTTAATGTGCAGGTACCTGAAGATAGTTAGCTTTTGGTTGGCTTAAAGAGTGCGTTGGATCTCTTTTAGCTTAATAGATATTAATAAGACTTCCGCTGTTATTTGTTTGACTTTAGAATTTACATTCTGGTTTGTAATAATTAATTACTTTCTATCTAGTTGGTCTGTAATAATTATTTAAAACTTATTGTCTATTATTTCTAATTAGAACCATTAGCCTTGCGGTTATTATTATTAATTATCGCGGCGTATCACCTTGGATTTCTGAGTCTATTTATTATAAGTTGTTTTTAGAAATATTGGAAATTTAGGGTTGTTACAATGGGCATCGGATTTTAGAGTAGGCCAGTAGTAGCCTGCTCTAAGGGCCTTTCCGGATATGGTTCTTCCTCCTTGATGACTCCCACAGGCCCCTTGATGGATCTCTCTTAGGATGTAATCCCCTTCTTCGGGAGTAACACATTTGAGCAATGGGTGGGTGAAAGACTTTTTGTAGAGCTGGTCCTCGAACCATAGGAACCACCCGGATTTATGCTTGACTCGTTCGGCCTCTTTGCGGTCCTCAGGCAATGTTCCATCTCTCAAATACTCAGCCACCTCTTTCACCCATGCGGATGTCCGATTCAATTCCAGCTGTTCCTTGACGTTGATGCTTGGCTGGCGAAGGACCTCCCACATTATTATCCGATGGACCGACCCTTCTGCCAAGCTGGCCATTCGAGCTAGAGCATCGGCCTGCTGATTTTCCGATCGGGGTATGTGGGTGATGCTGAACCGAGATAGTTGTTTGATTATATCTTAGGTCTTGGCCAAATACATTCTCATGTTATCCTCCTTGGCCTCGTACTCGCCTGACACCTGACCCACTCTCAGCTGTGAGTCAGACTTGGCGCTGATCATTGTGGCCCCGGCTAAGATGCACAAATTTTAGTCCAAGAATCAGGGCTTCGTATTCGGCTTCATTGTTAGACCCAAGAACTCGAATTTGATGGCATATTCCATCTTTTCCCCGACCGAGGGTTTGATCACCAGTTCGGCTCCACATCCCTTCTTGGTGGACGAGCCGTCTACTTGCAATTCCCAGCTATCCTGCTTGCTGACTAGGGGCCTGGTTGTACATTCAGTTATGAAATCAGCCAAGGCCTGGGCTTTGATTCCCCTCCTTGGTTTATATTCCAGTCCAAAGTCTGCTAGCTGATCCGCCCAGTCAGTCATCCGACTGGAATGGTTCCTGCTTTCAATCGGATGAACAATTTCGCTTGTGAGGACTTTAATCAGATGGGCCTGGAAGTAGGGCTTGAGCTTCCGACTAGCCATCACTAAGGCGAAGACCATTTTTTCGACTTCGCTGTATTTGGCCTCCGCTCCACGGAAGGTGTGACTTATGAAGTAGACTAGGTGTTGTTTTTCTTCTCTCTCGGCTATCAGGACGGCACTGAGCGCGTATTCTAAAACAGCTAAGTAAATGAACAATGTTTCCCCGGCAATGGGGATATTAGATTAGGGAGGGTTGATAGGTGTGTTTTGAGGGAGGTGAAGGCCTGTTCGGCTTCGTCATCCCAAGTGAATTCTTTTCTCTTCAGAGTTTTGTAGAAGTGTAAGCTTTTATCTGCTAACCGCGAAAGGAAACGACCGAGGGCAGCCAAACAGCCGGTCAGGCATTGTACCTCCCTTACGTTTCGAGGGGACTTCATCTCCATAACAGCTTTGACTTTGTCGGGGTTTGCTTCGATTCCCCTTTCATCGACTAGGAATCCAAGACACTTCCCCCCTTTCACTCCTAAGACACATTTTTTCGGGTTCAACATCATGCGGAATCACCTTAATGTATCGAGAGTCTCTCTTAGGTCTGAGGGGTGTTCACCTTGGACCTTGCTTTTGACGATCATGTCATCAACGTATACTTCAATATTCCAACCTAGTTGGTCGTTGAAAATTTTGTTAACCGTCCGTTGATACGTAGCCCCCGCATTTTTTAGCTCGAAGGGCATCATTTTGTAACAATACACCCCTTGACTTGTGACAAAGGCAGTGTGGACTCGATCGTGCTCGGCCATTGGGATCTGGTGATACCCCGCATTTGTGTCCATGAAGCTTAGGAGAGCATGACCCGCCGTTGAGTCGACCAGCCTGTCAATCTTGGGCAGAGGGTGGTTATCTTTTGGACAGGCCTTGTTCAGGTCTGTGAAATCCACACACATTCTCCATGCCCCGCTCGACTTCTTGACCAACACAACATTGGCCAGCCACTCTGAGTACTGACATTCTTCTATGAACCCTGCCTCAAGCAATTTCTTGACTTCTACGGCTGCCGCGGTGTTTCTTTCGGGGCCTTGATGCCTCAACTTCTGTTTGACTGGCTTGAATCCCTCTTTGATGTTGAGCTCGTGGCACATAACTTTGGGGTCGAGTCCATGCATTTCTGTAGCCTCATAGGCAAAGACGTCCTTGTACTCTGTGAGTACCTGAATGATTTCTCCTCTTGTTTGAGGGTCCAAGCCTTTGTCGACTCTCAAGGTCCGACCGAGTCTTTCGTCAATGATGACTTCTTCGTCATCCTCGGCGGGCTGAGGGCGCTTGTACTGCTTGGGATTTTCAGTAATGTAAACCCCGAGGCCATTTGAGGGCTGACCCTCTTCTCGCTTTCTCTTTTTCGAGTCCTCTTGGACGTCGTTCCTGCTCTTTAAGCTGTTAACATAACATTCTCTTGCTACTTGCTGATCGCCTTGGATCTTCCCAACTTTTCCTTCGTCGGGTTCGAATTGCATGAGGAGTTGATATATGGAGATTGCTGCCTTGACCTTGTTCAGAGTTGGTCTTCCCATTATGATATTGTATGGTAAAGGGATGTCTACCACTAGGAAGTCAATCAGTAAGCTTCTTCCTTTGCCCTTCTCTCCCATCCGAGTAGGCAACTTTATGGATCCGGCAGGATGCACTAAGTTTCCCCCGAAGCCTATGAGTGGCTGATTAAGGGGGGTCACATCCTTTTCGTTGTATTTCAGCTTCCTGAGGCACTCTAGTGTGATTCTGTCGGCCGAGAATCCACTATCCACTAACACTCTTTTGACTCTTGCGTTCGCCACTGAGCTCGATGACTAAAGGGTCATCATGGGGCGTGTGTAGGACCCGACTGGATTCTCCGAACGTCATGACGGGGCAATCGGGGCGGGGATGGTGGACATCAAGCACTTGATGCTTAAGATTTTGGAGGTGGGCTTTGCGTGATCAGCTGGTTAGGCCTCCCGACGCGAAGCCACCCGCTTTCACTCCGATGAAGCCCTCCGTGTCCCCGCTGTTGGATTGACCGACCTTATGTTTTCCCTTCTCCTAGCTAGAGTGCTTGAGCTATCGGTTCAGCTGGCCTTGGTCGGCCAGATTGTCGAGGGATTTTTTGAGCTCTCTACAGTCCTTGGTGGTGTGTCCACATTCTTTGTGGTACTCACACCACTGGCTCTTATCTCTCCGAGCAGCTGACGTTCTGATGGGAGGTGGGCGGGGGAGCATGGATTTGTCCTTGATGTCTAAGTAGATCTCTCTTCTGTTCTTGCTGAATCGGGGGTCGTTGCTGTGGTCATTAAACCTGTCTAACCGACCGCCCGTCTTCTGTTGTTTCGGCTGGTCCTTGTGATTTCCTTCTTCTTTTCTCTTCTTGCTTTCGTCGTCTGAGTGGCGACATATGTCTGTCGCTTGGATAAATGTTTGAGCCCGATTCATTGCTTCAGAGAAGGTTTTGACTTCGTTTTCTGCCAAGGACCATCTTAGCCGACCGGGTTGGAGTCCAGACATCAGGGCGGCGAATGCCACCGCGTCTTGCAGATCTGAGATTTTCAGTGACTCCTCATTGAATCTTTTGACGTAATCGGCCAGACTTTCATTTTTCTCCTACCTGACTCCCATCAAGTGGAGACTTGTTTTCTTCTGTCTTTTGCCGGCGACAAACTGGTGAATAGGTCTTCAAGCACAGAGAAATCTGTTATGATCCCCGCAGGGAGCTCTTGGAACTAGTTCAAGGCCAGTCCTTTAAGTGTTGTGGGAAAGAAACGGCACCAAGTGGCCTCGCAGCCAGTTTGGACGCTCATTTGAGCTTTGTATGTGGCCATATGATCATCTGGGTCGATTAGGCCTGCGAATGGTTCGATGGTCGGGGTCTTGAACTTTCCCGGGTTGGGCGCCTCAAGTATGTCCTGGTTGAATGGGACCATGAACTTAAGCGCTCCGCTGTTGATCCGAACAGGTTTCGATTGGGTAGAATCACCGTGCCCCTCACGCTGAGCAGCCTTTTATCGAGGATGTGCCTCGCGTCGTATCCTTTGCTGAGGCGCTTCTCGTTGAGAAAGTGTCGGACATCATTGTGCATATGCCTAACATTGCCTCGGGGTGATTTAGATATGTGAGTTTCTTCTCTCTGCCTAGCGGATCTTCCATTAGATCCGTGTCGCTCTTCCTCCCCCTGTCTGGCTCGTTACCGATCATGTTGACTGTGTTCCCTTGCCCCCGACCGTTGTCGGCTAGGCTGCCCCTGGTTTTCCGCCCAAAGGGAAGGGACCAAGGCTTGGTCTTTAGGGGGCTGAAGAGTGCGTCCCTGCTGCAAGTTAGCCAGCATGTCCATCAGGCTTTGCTGCAAGGTATGCTGAAGCTGAGCAGCTATCAAGTTTATGTCCGCCGTAGATATGGGCTTGGGGTCGGCTTGCTGTAGCTGGTTTGACGGTTGCGGTCCATTTTCGATGGACTGCTCCTCTTCAGGGTCGATGGTCTGAACGGTCGGCGTTTTGCGGGGAACAGGCGAGGGTGGCCGTTCTAACCTTCGGTGCTGAGAGGGTGAAGGGTCTCGCTCGGACCTCCGGACTTGTATTGAAGGCTGTCTATTGCGAGCGCTCTTGGCTGGGGCCATTGCTAAGTGACTCTGATATGAATTTTGCTGAGTGGAGGCGAAGACTTTGATTGTAACTTTCCCACAGACGGCGCCAAACTGTTTCTGCTAAGAAATTAAGGATTGTAATAGGTTGTGAGGTGTGATGTGGGCCCCAAGAGCGATCGCTTGGGCTCCGATATCCGTATGCCGGAAACCTGCAAAACAAAGTTAGAATACCCCGGGGGTGGTTCCGGGATTGCCCCTCCGACGCTCAAGTCAGATGTGATTGAGGTAGAGAGAGATGCTCTAGTTTTTTAGGTGAGAATTGAATACATGTTCATTGATGAGGCAGTTGGTTTTTATAGTGTTGGGGATTTCCCTGACAGGAAACATTGATTGGATAGGCCTTTTTTGGAGCAATGGCTATGTTGCCTTTTCAGGCAATGATTATTTCACCTTTTTAGAGGGCTCCCAAGTTCCTGAGATTAGGTCAACTTTCAGGTGGGACCCACCGCTGCCATCTGTCCGAGGCTCTAGGAGGCTTTTGTTCTCCTGCTGGGCTGCTGATTAATTGAGCCCAAACAATATGTTTGGGGTTATGAATCTGATTATAAAGTTCAGCATTTAAGTTGATGTTGTCTATATTTAACTGTACTACTCCATCTATACTAATATATTAAAAGGCGTTCCTAAGCAAGGAACGGTGCCATGTGGCCAGACCTGGGCATGGGCCGGGCCGGGCTTGTTCACGGGCTCGGCCCGCGGGCTTGGGGAAATGGCGGGCCGGGCCGGGCCCGAGCCCGTGAGTGGCGGCCCGTGCCGGGCCGGGCTTGAAACTTTCAGGTTTTGTCCACGGCCCGGCCCAGGCCCACGGGCCCGCGGGCCGGGCTCGTGCCTCCTGCGGGCCTGGCCCGTGTTTTATGTTGTTTTTTTGTATTTTTGACAGTTTTAGGCTAAAAACACAAAAGAAAGTAGCGTTCGGCCCGCGGGCCGGCCCACGCGGGCTCATGCCGGTGCGGGCCTGAAATTAAATTTCCTGACCGTGGCCCGCCCACGGCCCATGGAGCGGACAACGGGCCGGGCCGGGCCTTGAACGGGCTTGTGCTGGGCCGGGCCCAAATCGGGCCCGGCCCATGCCCAGGTCTACATGTGGCGCTCTCCCTAAGGGAATTTTACTCTGTGTAATCCACATTCCATAAAAAAAATAGAAATTGCATAGTATAGGGTTTGATCCTGCGACTTCAAGTTTATATATTAAAGTCTTAACCACTAGACCAAGTGATGTTTAGTGTTATCATCTTAAAGTATAATATTAATAAATGAAAATTCTCCTTACCCGGGGCATAGCTCGGGCCCAATAACTAGTTATACGTAATAAATGTGTAGCCCAACCCAAATACAAACCATTACTACAATATCATCTTTTAGGCTTTAGCTTCTACAAAGTGAATGATATTGAAAGTGTTATAAATATATATATTGTGAATGTCCATTATACCCTTGACTTGTATATATATATATATATACTGGTGTGCCTATTGAATAAGATAACTACCATTTTCATTCTACAGTTTTTGTCCCCTTGTTCCCTTCTCTCTCTATATTCATAACACGTTATTAGCACCATTGCAAATTGCAAATTGATTGACGAAATAGTAAGGCTAATCTTCTTGGATTATAAACACAAAAAGGAAATTCAATCATCGACGTAAGTTCTCTATGTTGATTTAATTTTCCGTTTCCTTATTAATTTTTGTTGCCACTAATGCATATTAACTTGAATCGAATAAATTTTGACAAACCTGTTGATAATTGGAAGTACCAACTGATACTTAAAAAAAAAAAAAAAAAAAGGTATATTTAATTTGCTTGATATTATGATCTAATCTTTCCATGTTCTTGACTCCAAGTGGGTTTTCCATGTTCTTGGCTTTCTTCTACTACGCTTCACATTATGCAGAAGAAAGAAATTGTAAGCAAACGTTAATGAGTAAAAAAAAAAATTGGAGCAGTTTGGTAATGATAATGTTGGTTGTCAACATTGCCTTGTTGCCACAACATATCCATTGATTCCTCTTACATTTGCACTGATCTAACTTCTATAAAAGTTGTTCTTTTGTTTTCTTCTTTTAGTTTAACTACATGATTTTATATCAATTTCATATTAATTATGGCGGTTACTTTTAGTCTTACTTTGATATCAGTATTATGGAATTGGTAAAAGATGGTTACTCTTATCATTAAATTGCAGATCTTTGCATCTTCTTGTAAATTTTGCATTATTAGTTTGCCATATCGATAAAATCTGGGATGTGCAATTTTTTATTTTTATTTTAAAAAGTCCTATCAATTTAGAATGTCTAATGTAATTATTCTTCATTGGTATTTGCTGGACTTCCATATTAGAGTTTTGTTTTTAACTAAATCCTTTCTTATGGTATTAGCATGGACTATGGATGGGGATCAACAGATACTTGAGTCCATTTTGGTGTTAACATAATAGTGATAAATACGAGCTCGTGGACCTGAAGTCCATGAATTTTATTCGAATTGTACAGTTTGCATTACTGAGTTAATCTTCATGTACATATAGATAGTAAGTTTATGATGCATAATATATATCTCATATACAATGCATTAGTCAAGTTTTTAGTTTCATATTATATGTGCATGATTTACTACTAACACGATATTTGATCTTTATGAGTATCTCTATTAGATGAGATTTCTCCTATGATTTGATAGTCCTAGAAGGACTCCATGATTATATAATGATTAATCACATGTATTGGAATAAAAGTTCCTGAAGAACTTGCATTAACAATATATGAACCTCTACTATGGATTATGGTTATGAAAATGAAATTATATTTGTCCTCTTTGATATGATTGTGGAAGTTCCCTAAGAGTACTACAGAAAAGGATTGATGTTAAACTCAACCTGAAGTTTGAGTATGTGATATTCAGTTGGTAAAGTGATCTTATGTGACATTGAATTTTATATGATCCAGAAATAAAGTGATGGTGGAAAGTCAATTCATGAGTAAGATGTTGCCATGGACATATGATAATTGTGTAGTCTTCTTTGGGTGACAAAGTATTCAATGCACGTATAGCTTCCTGAAGAAGACATATAAATATATCCTATGAAATAAAGGGATGAATTGATTTACGTCGTACATTGAAGTATGTACATATGGTATTTCAACGGAAAACGTTTATGATAAATTGTTGCACTCTTTTTCCCTTCGACTAGGTTTTTGTCCCATTGGGATTTTCCTAGCAAGGTTTTTAATGAGGCAACATAATATGCACATAAAGAAGTTATATGAACTTGAATAAAGAGTTTTCTTATGATACATTTGGCGTTCACACAAAATTGGAATGTGTTAACTCAGAGATTATAAGTGATGTAAGCATCAGGGGGAGTTACTATGTTGTATGTTTTTTTCCTTAACCATGATTTTTCCCACTGGGTTTTCCTGGTAAGGTTTTTAATAAGGCATCATATTATGTGAATTATGAGGCATTGTAGATAATGGACATTCAAGGGGGAGTGTTATAAATATATATATTGTGAATGTCCATTATACCCTTGACTTGTATATATATATATACTCTTGTGCCTATTGAATAAGATAACTACCATTTTCATTCTACAGTTTCTCTCCCCTTGTTCCCTTCTCTCTCTATATTCATAACAGAAAGCCAATTAAATACAAAGTATTGTTGCTCATTTTTTTTGCATTAAATGACCTTTCACCTCCTTATTATATAATACGAGAGCATAGGCCAAAAAACTTTTTATTTCAATTGCTTTATCATACGCACAAAGCATCAGTCACCAAACGTAAAATGTCTTCCTCCTCCTCTTCAATTTCAATTTCAATTCCAACCTTCGAAAGTCATGTAGGATCAGAACCCAATTCCGAGACAGCCAGTAGTTTTGTTAATCAAGTCATGTATGTACTTAGTAGACTACATTTCTTGGTTAATGGTGGAGGTATAGAGGATTTGGGGAAGGTTTACATTATGGATGTGAATAATTTTTTTAGTCACGTCTATGTTGACTACGCTAGAATGGCAGGGGTGGCTACAACTGATCTGTGACTATTCCATTGTCACAATTTTTTTAGCCCTGATGATACCAGTTTGCAAGATATTTTAAGGGGTCCGATATTGTATTGGCTTATATGAAGGTAACACGCGTACAAACCACAATTTTGTTTTTCATTCTAATTGTATCCTAAAAGTGTGTTGTCATTGTTTATTTGAAGGGAACAATATTTGGTTTTAGGGTGAATCCTAGGCACGAAGCCGTCCACGAATGGAGGGTCTTCACGGTTAGTGACTTACATACGTTCCCCGTTACTTAACAACTCCGACTACGAGAAGATTTCTTGGTGTTATACGGTCTCCGAATGGTGGGCTTCACAGATAGGGGGCTGCAAAAGAAATCACTATTCATAGACAACAAAATTCTAGATACGAATAAAGAAGTTGGTGAATCTAAAATTTATGATGGGGTTGTTTTTTACGCGTACATGGGAAATCTACGACAGTGGTTTTCAATTTATTACATAATTTACTAACATTACTCGTTTATGTGTGCTTTAGTAATATTTTCGGATCAAAATGCACTTACTTATCATGTGTTGAATTCATATTTTGGATTGGCAATGTTGTTAGATATCATGTGTTGAAGTCATATTTTGGATTGACAATGTTGTTAGATATCATGTGTTGAAGTCATATTTTGAATTGGAAATGCAATAGCATTTAAGATTTGGTAACAAATATTAAAAATACTTATATACTCAATTTTAAAGTCCTTTTGTCATTAATAGCATGTGATATGAATTTTTTCATGCATATGAAACTGTCACCCAATAACGCTCCTTTTTCCAAGACCTACATATTTGTGTTTGCATTATCTTTTATGATGTTTATGAGATTGTTTAATTGTGTTCTGAAGAACTTATTTTTAGTTTTTGTTTTCAAATGATTAGGGTCATCCATAAAATCTCCCATATATAAGATTTGTGCCACATATATAGCCCTTACTATTTCAGCAATCCTCGTGCTTGTAATGTTATTATCTTTCCGAAAAAATAAAGATACGCCAAACTCATCTCCCTATGGCTGCCCAACACTAAACAATGTACGTCCCTAGACGGATGAGAGGTTGGAGAGTGGCCACCACTAAAAGTCTATAGCAACCCACCTTCCATAGGATATCCAGAAATGGATCTCAACGAATGAGGTTACTATCGGGACTAGGGATGTGCATCGGCCAAGGACCGGACCAGAACTGGTTGGATCGGTAGACCGGAACCTGAAATTTATGTGGACCAGGATCAAAATTTTTCCAGTTCGGTACGATTTTGGACCGAAATCTATATTTTTTTTAAAAATCTTTTTTGCTTAGATTTAAACATATTTTAAAATTCAATACATTAAAATCTAATAATTCTAAAAGCAATAATCCTAAAGGCAATAAAGATTAGGCTTTAACTTTCTAATTTTTTTTTAACCCGTGATTTTTTTATACTAAAAAAGTAAAATTTCCGGTCCATCGGGTCCAGACCGGAAAATTCTGGGTTTGAACCGGACCGGACCGGACATGACATGAAACCCGGAATCATAAATTTCTATAGACCGGAGTCCGAACGGTTTCGGTCCGAAATCCTGTCCCGCCCCAAAACTGTACACCCTTAATTGGGACCATGCAATGTATTCCACAACTCTTTCGTGCTTCACTACACTCTGTTCCATCATCCGAGAACCAACTAAAAATGTTTAGGAGGCAACCATTTTTGAAGTTTTCTTCATGGTGAACTTCAGTGGAGGTGACTCCAAGGTTGTCACCTCCTCAATAGGGAAGACCCCATCAATGTCCATGATGTATTTCAATTGCTTTTGTTATGGAGTCTAGATCAACTGCAATATTGGGACGAAGATAAAATTGTGCCCACCTTTGCAAGGTACATTATTTCCCCAAGGCCAAGAATTAACATTTCATTAGGTATAATTCATCTACTTCGAGAGGCAAGAGTGCATGTCATGATGGGGACATACACTGATGCATTTCATATCTTGTATGTAGCCCACCCAATGTCTTTTTTGACATTTTCTATTTCTAAGGTTGAGAGGTTGGTTGATGAAAGGTCGAGGAAATTTAATTGGTTCAGGGTGGTGGGTGGTCTAGATGGCGCAAATCTCATTGCATCTCACACTCCTATACTGATCAGGAGTGTTAGAGGGGGATCAAGACCGTCCTTCCTCCAAAACTTTGGATGGTTGGTTAATTTACTGAGACCACAAGTGGTTAATTTACTTGAAACAAGGGTTTCGAATTATTAGTTTGACGTGATTCATATTTCATAGTGTAAACATTATTACCCTCATATGTATCTTTACTTTCATTAATTAACCCGTAGCGTATGTCTAAGTTATAAGAGATTTATTCATTAATGAAAGTAAACATACATATGGGTAATAATGTTTACACTACGGATCGAAGGTTATTAGGTCATTTATTATTTTTGTTATTAGGTTGTGTAAAGGTTATTAGGTAATTCATGGATTGAAGGTTATTAGGTTGTCTCACATTTCTATCCAATCCATCCTTTTCGGTTCTCCAAAGGTTATTACGTTAATGTTATTTGTCAACCATTATTGTATGTGTAAGCGTTAATTTATTTTTTTAAAATGACAATAATCTACAAGTTTTTATAAGTACTATTTGGTTACTGTTAAAATAATTAGGAACAACTTCTATATGTCAAATGAAATTTTTTATAGTTACTTCATAATTTTTGCAACTCTGTAAACTGAAAACTATTTTTATGACTTCATAATGTTTGCGACTTTTATATGTATGTTTGAAAAGTTATTGGTTACGTGTTACAGTAAATAAAACAATACTCAACTTCAGTCTATAGCTACTGTTATTGTCTTGACTTCACCCCTAGCTTGTAGGACTGAGTTTATTGGACAAGTCAATGGCCCAACAACCCAAAAAACACCACTACCACCTGCAAACACTTCTCCTTTACCCATAAAACATGCAAAACCGGCGGAATATATCTAAACTGATTTTGTGTGAATTGGTAAAGTACGGACTAAGGCCCACACACACCAACATGCACATTCGATTTTTTAGTATATTTCATTAATGCCTTTTGGGGCAACATTTTTTGCTCTTCAGTTTTGGGCCTATTGTACTATATGTCATGTATTTTCCTTTTGTTAATTATATCAGTTATTTTTATTAATGCCTTTTGGGCTACATTCATTACTTTTCACTTTTGGGTATACTCTGTGTGATGTATAAATCTGTAAAACTTATGAATGCCTTTTGGGCCTTCTATTTGCGTGTTGTTTTTTCCTTTTATTAACTACTTTCTTCTCACTTTTGGGCCATGGCTTAATAACTACTTTCTTCTCAGTTTTGGGCCATGGCTTAGCCGGTTCACTTTTGGTTCTTCTTGCTGTTGGCTAATTCCTTTTACATTTACCTTCTTTATATGTGTAGATCTACGTTCTTCAATTTTGCTTTATTTTCAATTACACCATTTCCTAGTTTGGGCCAGTACTCGTATACTTCATGAGGTATGCACAATTTACTTTGCAATTTCATTAATGTCGTCCTCATAATATTATACATGTACTGCATAATCAAAAAAGTTCACCGCATTTTAAAACCATGAAAATTGCAATTTAACATTGCTCTTCTACAATTTCTAAGTGCAACGTTAAAAATTTGTTCACTGCAACTCCAACCTACAATTTCCAACTCCAAATTAAAAAATTACCAATTTTTCTGGCAAAACTACAATAACCTAAAGATCAATAGTTAACAAGGTGGTGTCTCATTCATATTGATTTCCATGACTGGATCCATATTTGTAGCCTGAAAAAATAGTAAAGGAATATTTATAAAACACAATTCATTAAGGCCAAATGTTTACCTCCAAGTAAATAACAATTTTAGTTGTATTAGGTATTACCTTCTGTAACGCCCCGACTTTCAAGCATCCTTATTAAGTTAATTAATCAAGTTTAGCAGCGGAAGATCTAGCCTAGTCGGCGCGTTATCGCCGTATTGTCCACTTGGAGAAAATACAAGGCGACATATAACCTTATCATAGAGTGACTTTATTTGATTCCCCACTTATTAAAGAAATGCTATAATAATTGAAACCCAACATGGAAGATATTTAGAAAACCTGTTACAATTAAAAACATTTCTAAATCCAGAACTCAACGCTTTCGTGGAGTAGCAGCTAAAGAGAATTAGGCGCACTGTCGCTCATCCCGGAAACAGAATTAAAACTCAAACTACTAAGACTAGTTATTACAATGTGGGACGTCCTCGCCTCAAAAGAGACGTAAACAATCATAACTGAACTCTTAGCACGTAACTGTTTCTATGTTGGAAAAGATGCTCCAGAACTTCATCATGAAACTATTGTAACACTGCCACCCACCAAGTGACAGGCCACAATAGTGACAAAACAAAACATTGATAAACACATCAGTACAACGCTGAGTACTAACCCATAAAACATTTTTAACACATGCTTTGGTGTCTACGACTCTCACGTAATCAACATGTTCACATCGTTCATAACCATATCACAACAACATAGCAACATTCACATCGATGCATACCTTAACCCTCTTTATTCTTTCATTCATTCATCTTTTACTTATCACGACTTCTATGCGTTAACCAAGCTTAGCATGGAGTAAACAATAACTATATTTGTTCCTTCCTAATATCATTTGATACATTACGTTATGATACTTTCATATATCGACCCCTTACCAGGAATTTAAGATAACGCGGCAATATTCTGCAAACTTTGTTGTGTTAATCTTTTGTTAGAAAACTTGTAATAACACACTCAACTTACTATCAACGCTACAACTCATATTGGAACTTAATTAATGTCCAAACTTTATAAAGCAAGATAGAACATGCGTTTAACAGAGAGAAGAATAACATAAACCATTTCATAAACACATCATAAGCTTCATCATTATCTTTTCATCTTACTTAATCATATCGGTAACTTGGCAAGTATAACAGAAGGGATGTCTCCCCAATTTTATTTTCGTAAACGGAAGGCTACCACCCGAGGACTTTGGCCCCCACATTACAGAAGGTGGTATATAATGCCCAAAACATAACACGGAACCACCCCAATAAGTAGAAGGTGGCTGACTCGCCAGAAGATATGTGCAAGACCCGATTTTTCATTTTCATAAACGGGAGGCTACCACCCAAGGACTTTGGCCCCCACATTACAAAAGGTGGTATTTAATGCTGAAAACATAACACGGAACCACCCCAATAAGTAGAAGGTGGCTGACCCGCCAGAAGGTACGTGCACGACCCGACATAACATAATACTACCAAGAACCGTTCTTCCACTTAACTTTATCATGTTTCATTTCTTTTACATATCATAATTACATTACATAGTCATAATCATAATTATGTACCGTAACCATAATTATACATAGTCATAATCATATTCATAATGTAATCATAATCACACTTTCGTAACATCATCGTTATTTCATGAAACTCGATCATAAAATCGATAATCTTGATATTCATAAAAACATTCCATATCTCTCAATTCATATATCGATAGTATAATGTGTGAAATCATGAAACATAATCGCAATCATAGTCATACTTTCATAACATCAAAGTCGTCACACTTTATAATACCAAATCATTTAATAAACATCATTTACATAGCAAATATTTCATATCATGGACAACATAAATAACCTAGGCTAAACTTCGTACACTTTGCATAATCGGAAATCGTAACATATCTCATAGCTTTACATACTTTCCATAATACATAGCGGAAATGTTATCACATACCTTTCTTAGTTTCATATCGCTTTCAAAATATAGCATAAGATCCTTTTCATAACACATGGTTTCACAAATATCATTTCAGAGTATACATTTCACCACTTGCAACTCATAATACACACAAGTCATCTTTACGTACTTCCATATCATCTCAAGAAACATAAGACATACTTGTTCTTTAACGATGAGTCAATCAATGTGTATACCCTTAAACTACTTTAAACCCAATAAAAGATTAACCAGAATAATCACATGTCTCTTGTTCAAAGTTCATTTAACGTACGCTAGTTTAAGGTTCATTCATGTCGTTCGTAATAGTATCTTAAATAGTTGATTATAAATTACCACTACTCATAACAAACTACCTTCATTTGGACCACTTATACTCATAACAGACATTAATAAAGATCACTTAAACCATATTTCTAAGACTTCTTAAACGTAATTGATAACTTGTATTCATCCTGGTGATTCGAGCTCCCATATTAGCTTATTTTGGTGAACATTAGCACTAATAATACTTTACTAGTCTGTCTAACAATGATTTATAAATGCACAAACTGGAATCTATTTCCAAATAGAGTAACATTAACCTAGTTCATGTATAATTGTCTACTTCTTACTTACATCTTACATACTTCATAGTGAATTAATAAAATGATAATAAGACCCTTCTTAATGAACTACTATTTAGAAGTTACTAGCCAGATTATTGATTTGCATTGTCCATTGCATTCTAAAAAGAAACTAACAATGTAATTGCAAAGAGAACTCCAAGTCTTACCTTTAATGTTTATACTCCGGAAATGATAACGTTTCCCAATTTAACTCAATAGAACAAACTCACTAAACAGTTAAATAGTGATTAATTACTAATCATACCTCAATGATTTACGTTAATACGAAATCATTAATCGCATTAAACTAACAATATTTGTGAAGTTAAGCTAAGAACTTGTAACTTAAATACTTTCTGGAATCCGCAAAGTAATACCTAAAATTATCACTTAACTCAACCTCAATTTGGGTTTACTACCAATAACTAGCAAACGTCCATCACTACTTATTCATCCCATAATCACACACATCGTTATTCTATTCGAATCTTCAATTTACATGCAACAACAAATTCAACAATACCAACCACATCACATCAAAAATCCATAATCAATTTACTACTCTCTATTCATAATTTGAAGAAAGAAAACCAATATCAAAGAAAGGAGGAAAAGGTGTAGTACCAGACAACGAGGGAGGGAGGGTGCGTCAAAGCATCACCGGCGACAACCAGCGGCAGCCACATCAGGTGGCGCAAAACATCAGCGAGAAGACGGAGATAAGAATAGGGTAGGGCTGCGGAGGAGGAACGAGACAGCAGCACCAACAACAGCAGCGAAACAACAACTACAACACCACCACAACGCCAGCACCAACAGGGGGGAAACGGGGCTCCGGCGAGTGTGGCATAGCACCGGCGAGACTGGCCAGCAAGGCGGCAACGTCGCGGCGCGATGCTTGCGGGTTGCAGCAGCGAACAAGGGTAGCAGCAAGGCAGACCAAGTAGAGAAGGGAGCGAAGGAAAGAGGGTAGCCGCGTGTGCGGCGCAGCGTCAGGGCTGCCGGCGTAGGTCACAGGTGAGAGGAGGAGAGAGAGAGCTGACAAGGTGAGCGAGGGAGAAGAATGAGGGGTTTTAGGGTTTGAGTTTTCACGTGAAAGAGAGAGATAGGTTGGGGTTTGAGAAAAATGGGTTTTTGGGTCTTTGGAGAAAATCGGGAGAGAGAGAATTTTTGGGGGGTTTTGGTTCTCACACCAAACCGACACAAGCAAACAAAAAGGCGAGCGGAACAGACCCAAATGTGATAAAATGCAACAATTCGATTTCTTATTTTGGATAAATACTACTCAACAATTTCTTTATATAACTGAACCCAAAATACATTTAATAATAATTATAGTTATATAAAATTATATAAGTAAATATATTACAAACACGATAAAGATAAATATTCATACTCTAACCCAAGTAAATTAAGAATATTCAAAATACAATTAACTTAATAATTATGATTAACACTTAATAAAAAGCTTTTAAGAATCAGGGTATTACATCCTACCACCCTTATAAAAAGTTTCGTCCTCGAAACTTGCAATAAGTTGATCGTAGAAACAACAAGCTAAATTCATTTAGACAAAACCAAGATCTCAAGCTTTGATGGCTTCGTTAGTTATACAGCCTCAATTTCGCCATCATCTTTTGTATCTCTACTTCAACTCGACTCGCGAAATCGAGGAGCAAAGAAAACAAAAGGGGCAAACTTGTTGGCAATGAATTCCAACTAACTCATTTGGTGAGATCTCGTTTGAAAACCTTTTGATTACTCGGATCATATCAGTTTTATGAAAACATACACTTTGAGTAAATGCGTATCATAAACGAATACAAGTTGATGCACGATACTACATACATATTAGCTAGTAACTAACATAGAAAATCACATGCACCACATCTTTACATAAACAGATTCACATTGCACACGCAATAGCGCAAAACGCTCAAATGGCTTGGTTCATTTATACCTAATTTTTTAGCCAATCCATTAAACCTATTTAAAACCTTTACGGTACGATATGAAGATCATATCGTACCTAAATCTAACCTCACCTCTGATACCACTCTGTAATGCCCCGACTTTCAAGCATCCTTATTAAGTTAATTAATCAAGATTAGCAGCGGAAGACCTAACTTAGTCGGCGCGTTACCGCCGTATTTTCCACTTAGAGAAAATACAAGGCGACATATAACCTTATCATACAGTGACTTTATATGATTCTCCACTTATTAAAGAAATGCTATAATAATTGAAGAGCATTTTCTAGAAATTTCGGCTAAGTTTTCTTTGTAAATTGGACA
This sequence comes from Beta lomatogona, assembly GCA_947646795.1. NCBI lineage: Eukaryota > Viridiplantae > Streptophyta > Magnoliopsida > Caryophyllales > Amaranthaceae > Beta > Beta lomatogona. The sequence continues at coordinate 2,428,072 of CANSNZ010000480.1, forward strand.
ACCCAAAATGGAAAATATTTAGAAAACCTGTAACAATTAAAATCATTTCTAAATCCAGAACTCAACGCTTTCGCGGAGCAGTATCTAAAGAGAATTAGGCGCACTGTCGCTCATCCAGGAAACAGATATAAAACTTAAACTACTAAGACTAGTTATTACAATGTGGGACGTCCTCGCCTTAGAAGAAACGTAAACATTTATAACTGAACTCTTAGCACATAACTGCTTCTATCTTGGAAAAGATGCTCCAGAACTTCAACCTGAAACTATTTTAACACTGCCAAAAAAAACATAAATAGGGCATGCCTTTGCTCATTTAACTGTATACCCTGACAAATTCCTATAAGCCGGGAAATCATTAATCGTGCAAAATATCATGGCACGTAATGTGAAGTCATGTTTCGCATACGCATCGTACATCGAAACACCTTCATCCCACATCAATTTCAGATCTTGAAGGAGTGGGTCAAGATACACATTTATGTCGTTTCTAGATTGCTTAGAACCCGAAATAAGAAGCGATAGCTGAATAAATTTACGCGTCATACATAACCAGGGGGGCAGATTATAAATGGTCAGTAGAACCGGCTAAGTGCTATGCTGGGTACCTAGTGTGCCAAATGGGTTCATCCCATCTGTACAAAGTCCAAGCCTAAGATTTCGAGGTTCTTTACTAAAACCGGGAAACTTTCAGTCGATAATAATTTACGGCCGGATGTCTAAGCATCCCATCTTTCTTCCTCTCGTCCGCATGCCACCTTAATAATTTAACATTATTTTCATCCGAAAATAAACGCCTAAATCTCGGAATGATTGGAAGATACCAAAGAACCTTCGCCAGAGTTTGTTTCTTTCTCACCCCCTCATCATCCTCCTTTATCTTGTACCGAGACTCTCCACACTTTGGACACTCACCCAAATCCTTGTACTCATTTCGATACAGCACACAATAATTTTGACATGCATGTATCTTCTCATATTCCATACCCAATGGATACAACAATTTCTTTTCCTCATAGGTAGTGTTGGGAATTTCATTCCCTTCAGGTAGCAATTCTTATAAAAAAGTGAACAACTCACTTAGACTTTTATCTGTCCAACTATGCTTCGATTTCATATTGAACAATGTGAGGATGCTAGAAAGTTTAGTGAAATTCTTACACCCCAGATACATAGGTTTGTCCGCTGCACTTAGATTACTATCATACATATCCGGACGATCGGTTCCTTCATCCTCCAAATTGTGCAACATCTTATCTACCCTATCATTCTCATCATCTACCCTATCATTCTCATTATCATCCTCTCCTTTTTCGATATCAACCTCAACCTCATCATTAATGTAATCAACATGCAAATCATCACACAAGCTAGTGGAGCTCATACCCTGATCATAAAACTCTCCATGCCATGTCCACCTAGTATAGTTACTCTTAAACCCACGACGAATCAAATGATCTCAAAGTTGATCCACATCACGATACCCCCTAGAGTTATTGCAATCACAACAAGGACACAAGACTAACTTTGACCCATTATGCGATTGATGTTCTAACGCAACCCTAATAAATTCATCAACCCCTTGAAGAAATGTCGCCGAATTGCGATTACCATACATCCAGTTCCAATCCATATTCATACACTAGAGACACCAAACAATAACACAATCGATCACATCATTCAAAGTGTCTTATCAAATGCAGTCATGAAAATTTGGGTCCTTATCACTCCAACCTAACTTATCCTTGAGTTTCTCATCTCATTAGTGAATGAACATTTGGTTTTCAATTCTAAGAAAAATCTGGCAGCACTTCCCTACAGTTCTCCAAGTAACGATGAAGATAGTAGGTAAACTATCAACATATGTACCCCTAGAACACTTAGGGAAATGAGCTAGCAGATCTTTCATAGAATAAAAAAACCAAACATTCATTCATTTTTTAATTAAGTGAGATAAGAAACTCAAAGACAGTGCCAAATCGGGGACTATTTAAGACATACTCCTAATGAGTAAGCCTCGAACGGGTATCTAGACCAATGATGCACATTGCAATTAAACAGCACAAACCAATACATTCCTTAGATTTCCCTCCCCACCCCATTAAGGTAGGTCAATATGTCAACATAATCATTAAATTCATAATTTAGAATCATTTCCAATGGAAATCCGAAACTTCACAATCACAAAACCAAGCTATTCCTTAGATTTCCCACCCTTCAATGTAGGTTGGTCATATAATTCAAACATTAGAGGGACATAAACCATAAAATTCTAAGTTTCAATTATCAATTCACGATTAAGTATGAATATAAATTTGAACATTATAAGTAGGATTAACTATGAATATAAAAACTAAAAGAACATTATAAGTAGGATTAAATCATAAATTTGAAAAAAAAAATGTATACGTACCTCTGCTCTCAAGGAGCAGCGAAGCCCGGTGCAAGTTGATGCCGACGAGCAGTAAAATTCCGGCAGCACAATTGGCAGGCACGAAGAGGCAACCGCCAAGAACGGCGAGCGGTAGTCGTGGTGCAGTTGCACCTGCGAGTGAGAGTGAGAGAGAAACAAGAGTGCATCGGCGAGTGGAGAGAGAGAGAGTGATAGAGAAAGAAGAGGTCGTTCTCCGGTGTGACTGAGGAGATGCCGGTAAATACCGCCGATGGATGCTTCGGTTCGGCTGTGAATACCAAGAGAGAATAAGTGTGAGCAGTGAATTAAAAGCAAGAGAGAGAATGAGGGTGAGGATCGAATGAGGGTTCGCCGGCGAGAAGGGATTCGCCGGAGAAGGGACCACTAGTAGAAAAACGTTGATTTGCGTCTCCTGAATTGCGTCGCACAACAGGTAAAACGACGCAGAAGTATCATTTGCGTCGGATGGGTGTTGAGCGCGACGCAATTCATGGTTCATCTGCGTCGGACTTGAGGTGCATTCGACGCAAATACTTAAAGCAAATGGGTGGGAGAATAATGTGCGTCGGATGCTTTGATATGTGCGATGCAAATAACTAAAACGATCTGCGTCGAACCCCATGGCCGGTGTGACGCAAAATTACTCAATACACTATCTGCGTCAGATCCCAATGGTTGTGCGACACAAATAACGAAACCCCAATTACTTGGCCTTATTACCCATGTGCGTGAAAATAAAACCCAGTAATTGGGGTCCAATAATTGCGTCGGACCATAATCTCCGTGCGACGCACATGGTCATGAGGCCCACTGTCAAAATAAAACCCTAACCAATATCTTTTACCAGCCGTCACTCTCTCTCCTTCCCCCTCTCTCTCTCCCCCCTCTCTGTTCTTCTTTCATCTTCAACTATAATCGCAGTTCATCACTTTTCCTCTCTCGCTTTTCGCAATCTGATACTGGAGACAAAACCCATTCTTTTTTTTATTCTAAACCCATCCGATCTTTTTCACATCAAACCTTAAACTAAAAAACCCTAACAACGAATCAAAAGACGAACTGTAACTAATCGAAAGCAGTCCAAATAAAGACGCATAGCCGGGGTTCCGACAATGCAGCCTGGCATTGCATGCGTCGACGAAACCACACGACAACGCTTGGCTGCATTGCATGCGTCAAGCTTAGCGATTTAGATGCAGGCAAAGAATCCTGGCTCGTTGACAACCCTTTCCTTCTCTCTGCACTCGACACTCACTCTCTCGCTCTCTCTAACAAATCTTTGATCCTTATCCTCGGATGGTCTGATGATCCCTTTAATAATATCAAGGTCAAGATTCACCCTGAACTTTCCCCCATTGATGCTGAGTTCATTAGTGCCATTGAATGGCTTGTTTTTGATGATATTCGTGTTCTTGCTGTTGCCACTTCTTCTGGGTATTTCTTCATTTATTCTTTGGATGGTGGGTTGATCCATAAACAGATCTTTCTTTTTCTCTCTTCTGTCTTTTACTTTCCTGCATTTTTATCCTTTTTTTTTGTTTAGTATTGTGATATCTGATGTGGGTTTACTTTTTCTTGTTAATCTTGAAATCTGTATTCCCTGAATTTTGATTAGCTTATGTATTTTAATTTTATTTTGGCAATTTAGGTTTTTTTTAATATATATTTAGTACAATTTCATTCTTGTATGTTAGATCTGATTCTTTTTTTTAAGTTCAGTTTTTTAATTTCCTTTGCTGTCTGTTAGATCTGAATATTTAATTTTTGATAGTTCAGATTTTTTCCTTTGTTAATTTCATTATTTCACTTGTCTCTTTTTTAATTCCTTTTTAGATCTTTGATACTTGTTCAGATTTCTGATAATTCCTCTGTTAGTTTGTAACTGAATAATGTCATATTGCAAATTGTTTGTCTGCAAATTGAGTTTGGTGTAAATTATTGGCAGATTTGTTTTTCCTCGGATGCAGTACTAAAGCATTCATGCTTTGGTACTGTTTTTTTTTTTTTTTTTTTAACATATCATCATTTGCGTCGCATGTTGGCAATGTGCGACGCAAATGGCTCTTCATCTGCGTCGCACTCTGCCAAGCATCCGACGCAGATGCTTACCGAATTGTGCATGCTGGGTGCTGCTTGCCTGATATTCATGTGCGTCGGACGTTGCTTAGTGTCCGACGCAAATAGACTATAATCTGCGTCGTGTCCTAATCCGACGCAGATCATGTATCCCCTATCTGCGTCGAGACCTGTGCCGTCGGACCGATGTCCGACGCAAATGGTGGTCCCAGGTCCGACGCAAATCGTTAATAATGTACTAGTGGACGGTCACCGGCGAGAGTGAGGGAACGACGAGTGCACCGGATTAGCCTTTCGCAAGAGAGAGAGTGAGTGCGTAATTTTAATTTCGGCGTAATTTTGGCTAGGGCTTCAAATGCTCGAAAAAAAGTAACTGGGTTTCAATGATCTGCATCGCATGCTAACGGGGTCCGACGCACATTATCGTTGTCTAAGCATCTACGTCGGATGTGCTAGGGGTTCGACGCATATGACCTTTATGCAAAATCCATATGCTTTCCTCATCTACGTCGGATTGGTGGTGATATCCAACGCACATCATTGCATCCAAGAATATGCGTCGGATGTGCGCTGGGAACCGATGCACATCATCAATCCAAAAAACCATTTGCGTTATACATGTGCGTCGGCTTTATATGGATATGCGACGCAAATCTACTTCCCAATCATTTGCTTAGAGAATTTGCGTCGGATTGGCCTCGATGTGCGATGCAAATACTCTGCTCTTGATCATTTGCGTCATTTCTTCGAGCATCCGACGCAAATCGTTAATTATGTACTAGTGTACGATCTTTAAATATTGTTCTGCATGCATAGTGCAAATACTCTCTCTCCTCTTCGCAACATCACTCCCCCACCCCACCCCAACCCTTCACACAGCCTCCTCGCAGCCTTCCACCCTGAGGCCTTTGAATTTCCCTACTGCCTTCCACCTCGTCGTCGTTATCGTCTCTAGACGATGTCGTAAACGAAGCAATAAAAACAAGAAGAAACGTGCTGCCATGGGAGGAGAATTGCAAAGTCGAAGTTTTTAGGGGTTTTCGCAGAAGGTAGGTAGAAGGAGAATGTGTTGGGGGGGGATCCTGATTTCTTGTTGTGGTTTATGTGATGCAAAATTGAATTCAGAATTAATCAAAATCAGTGGGAGTAGATGTTGCTGTTCTTGTTGTTCAATTTGCTGTGTTGTTCAATTTGTTGTTGTTGTTGTTGTTCAATTTACTGGTTTTTTTTTTTTTTTTCCTCTTTCTCTCTCTTTCTATTTTGCAGGGGAGGAGGGGACGATAGTGGCGGGGAGGGGGTGAGGGAGGGGGTGAGTGATGTCGAACAACGAGGAGGAGAGAGAAAGTGGGGATGGGTGTGGCAACAGTCGGCAGGGGGTCATGATGGGATGGGGAGGGGTGGCGGGGGGTCGGTAGGGGATGGGGATCGGGAGGGGGAGGGGGTGGCAGGGAAGGGGAGGGGGTGGGTGGGCTGGGGAGAAGGAAGAGGAGGTGGAAGGGGAGGAAGGAGGGAGGAGAGGATTAAAAACATAAAATATATAATTAAAACAATAAAAACAAAGTAAAAAATAAGAAAAAAAAATTTTACCTCTTAAACCGGTTTCAGGTTAACCTGGACTGTTATTGTAAAGGACCCCCAAAAGTTGAGACTGAACAATAAAAATTGAGAGTTGGGTCTGTTTTTGTCAGGACGCCCAAAGTTGGGACTGATTAAATCAATTTTTCCTAAAGTTTATATCAATAAAGAGAAGTTACTTCAGTTATTCCGCAACATTAGTTTAGAGTTCGGTTAGTGGTTAGTATTAAAGCCTTTAACGTTATCATTTGGCAGTAATACTCTCAAGTTCTCAAGAGTTTTATATTAAAATATGTTTTCTAGAAAGAGAGATATTTGAGGGTATTACAAAAAACTATTGATGCTCTCCGACCTTTGCATTGTTTTCATTCTCGCCCAGAACAAGTGCTTCATGTACGCGGGAACCCACAATTCCCGCTCCCGATAAAGACCTAAAATTATTACAATAGATTGACACAAAACAATACAACATTTTATTGAAAACATAGTTGCCAAAATAACACTCCATATTTATTAAGAGAACCAAGGACAAAACATCTCACATTTAATGAACACTAAGTGGTTCAGTCACAAAAATTGGTTTACTGACATTACTCCATATTTATCGAATCCACAGAAGAACAAGTCATTGTTCAAGGTGGATACCAACCAGGACAAAAGCAAGTCAGTGAAAATATAAACTAACTGCCCTATAAGAGGAGGAATGGTAATCCATAGTACATTATCTCCTATTATGAAAAAAATATTTTATCAACAACATACAGTAACCAACACACATTCTCATTTCGTAGTCCAAAAAATTCTTACCAGCAAACCAAGAATAATTGTCCAAGTCAAACTTCTCAATTGCAGCCATCCAATTCTTCACAAACACGTCGTCATTCAAAATATCATAGATCGCATTGTGCAATTCAACCTTAATTTTTGTATACCTAGTATACATACCTAACTTCGCACTAAATTTTGTCAATATGCTACAAACTCCATATATGTGCCAAGCATCAGACATTGAGTTCGCCAGTGCCCTCCTCATAACCGCATCTTGGTTAGTCAAAAATCCCCTAGGAGCATTGTCATTCATGCACATCAACCAGACAACCATGTCATAAACACCCACTCATATGTCTCCGTCATCTCATGCGAAACAAGTGCACAACCAAGCAATATAGTTTATCCGTGATTATTCACCCGAATAAAATTAGCAAAAAGCAAGTCATAGTCGTTTGTCAAATAGGCGGCATCAAAGCAAACTACATCCCCAAATTCTTCGTAAGCCGCTCTACTCCTTGCATATGCCTGTAAAACATCTTTTAAATACCCTAATTCATCTAGATGATGCATGTAGAAGAAGTTTTGATTGTCGGCGGTCATTTTCACTAGGGGAAAAAAAGGAAGGGCTGCGCAAGAAGGGCTGCGGTTAGACTTGAAACGCAGCCCTTCATGGAGTATGAAGGGCTGCGGTTTTAAGGCTAACCGCAGCCCTTTATGTGAAGGGCTGCGGTTATCCTAGAAACCGCAGCCCTTCATACACGAAGGGCTGCGTTTTCTAGGATAAGCGCAGCCCTTCCTATCCCATTTCAACCTTTGAGTTTTGCGCGCAACACACAGTAGCACTCACTCGCAAATTTCCCTCGCACACTCAGCTCACCCCTCTCCCTCTCCCTCACACTCACTCGCACACTCACTCCTCTCCCTCACACTAACTCGCACTTCCATCACCGGAGCACCGACACATCGCCGGAGCGCCGTCCCATCGCCGGTGCACACTTCTTCTTCTCTTCTCTCAGCGTTGCCTGAGCTCCTTCTTCTTCTTCTCCTCTCTCAGCGCGCCTTGACGCCACCACCACCACCACTACTGCATTGTCGGTAATTCCCCTCTCACTCTCTCTCCTCTTTGTTTTATTTAATTTCTCTTCTATTTTGTGTTGTAAAAACCGATTGTAGGGGTGGGGGTCTTTGGGTGAGGGATGGGGGATGGTTGGGAAGCTGGGCATGGGGGGGGGGAGGGCGGGGGATGCTTGGAAAAGGGGTGGGGGGGGCTGGGGGAGGCTGGGCATGGGGTGGGGGAGGGTGGGATCTTGGAAATGGGGGGGGGGAGGGCTGGGGAGGCCGGGCATGGGTTGGGGGAGGCGGGGGGATCTTGGAAAGGGGGTGGGGGATGGTGGGGAGGGTGGGCATGGGGTGGGGGGGAGGGCTGGGGAGGCTGGGCATGGGGTGGGGGAGGACAGAGAGATCTTTGGAAAGGGGGTGGGGGAGGGCGGGGAGGCTAGGCATGGGGTGGGGGAGGGCGGGGATGCTTGGGCATGGGGTGAGGGAGGGCGGGGGATCTTGGACGGGGGTGTGGGGAGGGCGGGGGAGGGTGGATAGGGGTGGGTGAGGCATTGTTGTGAAGGCATTGTTGTAAGTTGTAACACATGTTTGGTATCACTACTATCTTTCATTTTCTTTTTGTTTTATAATGTAACTATGTAGATTTTTAGGCTTCGGAAACGAAAATTAAAGGTCATTTTACGCCTACATGGCAATGGAATGCTCTCCACATTTGTAACACTTCTCACTAGCTCCGCCGCTACCGGTGATGGGCATTCCATTGCCATGTGACCCGATTCTCGGGTCATTTTAGGCCTAATTTAGCCTTTTCGCTTCCGAATCGTACTTATCGAGTCATGTAACCCCAAATTCTTTGTGAACATGATTATATGAGGTATAATGTAACTATTGTGTAGAGTTTTAGGCTTGCATTTGTTCTTGGTTGAATTTCGGAAACGAAAATTAAAGGTCATTTTACGCCTACATGGCAATGAGGGATTGCGGTGGGGGCGAGTAGTGGCGGTGGTGGTGGGGGTGTTGTAAATGTGGAGAGTCGGGTCACATGGCAATCGAAAGCCCATCGGTGCTCTCCACATTTATAACACTTCTAACTCCGCCGCTACCGGTGATGGTCATTCCATTGCCATGTGACCTGATTCTCGGGTCATTTAGGCCTATTTTAGCCTTTTCGCTTCCGAATCGTACTTATCGAGTCATGTAACCCCAAATTCTTTGTGAACATGATTATATGAGGTATAATGTAACTATTGTGTAGAGTTTTAGGCTTGCATTTGTTCTTGGTTGAATTTCGAAAACGAAAATTAAAGGTCATTTTACGCCTACATGGCAATGAGGGATTGCAGTGGGGGGCAGTAGTGGCGGTGGTGGTGGGGGTGTTGTAAATGTGGGGAGTCAGGTCACATGGCAATCGAAAGCCCATCTAGTGCTCTCCACATTTATAACACTTCTAACTCCGCCGCTACCAGCTGATGGTCATTCCATTGCCATGTGACCTGATTCTCGGGTCATTTTAGGCCTATTTTAGCCTTTTCGCTTCCGAATCGTACTTATCGAGTCATGTAACCCCAAATTCTTTGTGAACATGATTATATGAGGTATAATGTAACTATTGTGTAGAGTTTTAGGCTTGCATTTGTTCTTGGTTGAATTTCGGAAACGAAAATTAAAGGTCATTTTACGCCCTACATGGCAATGAGGGATTGCAGTGGGGGCAGTAGTGGCGGTGGTGGTGGGGGTGTTGTAAATGTGGAGAGTCAGGTCACATGGCAATCGAAAGCCCATCTGGTGCTCTCCACATTTATAACACTTCTAACTCCGCCGCTACCAGCTGATGGTCATTCCATTGCCATGTGACCTGATTCTCGGGTCATTTTAGGCCTATTTTAGCCTTTTCGCTTCCGAATCGTACTTATCGAGTCATGTAACTCCAAATTCTTTGTGAACATGATTATATGAGGTATAATGTAACTATTGTGTAGAGTTTTAGGCTTGCATTTGTTCTTGGTTGAATTTCGAAAACGAAAATTAAAGGTCATTTTACGCCTACATGGCAATGAGGGATTGCAGTGGGGGGCAGTAGTGGCGGTGGTGGTGGGGGTGTTGTAAATGTGGAGAGTCAGGTCACATGGCAATCGAAAGCCCATCTGGTGCTCTCCACATTTATAACACTTCTAACTCCGCCGCTACCAGCTGATGGTCATTCCATTGCCATGTGACCTGATTCTCGGGTCATTTTAGGCCTATTTTAGCCTTTTCGCTTCCGAATCGTACTTATCGAGTCATGTAACCCCAAATTCTTTGTGAACATGATTATATGAGGTATAATGTAACTATTGTGTAGAGTTTTAGGCTTGCATTTGTTCTTGGTTGAATTTCGGAAACGAAAATTAAAGGTCATTTTACGCCTACATGGCAATGAGGGATTGCAGTGGGGGGCAGTAGTGGCGGTGGTGGTGGGGGTGTTGTAAATGTGGAGAGTCAGGTCACATGGCAATCGAAAGCCCATCTGGTGCTCTCCACATTTATAACACTTCTAACTCCGCCGCTACCAGCTGATGGTCATTCCATTGCCATGTGACCTGATTCTCTGGTCATTTTAGGCCTATTTTTGCCTTTTCGCTTCTGAATCGTACTTATCGAGTCATTCAACCCCAAATTCTTTGTGAACATGATTATATGAGGTATAATGTAACTATTGTGTAGAGTTTTAGGCTTGCATTTGTTCTTGGTTGAATTTCGGAAACGAAAATTAAAGGTCATTTTACGCCTACATGGCAATGAGGGATTGCAGTGGGGGCAGTAGTGGCGGTGGTGGTGGGGGTGTTGTAAATGTGGAGAGTCAGGTCACATGGCAATCGAAAGCCCATCTGGTGCTCTCCACATTTATAACACTTCTAACTCGCCGCTACCAGCTGATGGTCATTCCATTGCCATGTGACCTGATTCTCGGGTCATTTTAGGCCTATTTTAGCCTTTTCGCTTCCGAATCGTACTTATCGAGTCATGTAACCCCAAATTCTTTGTGAACATGATTATATGAGGTATAATGTAACTATTGTGTAGAGTTTTAGGCTTGCATTTGTTCTTGGTTGAATTTCGGAAACGAAAATTAAAGGTCATTTTACGCCTACATGGCAATGAGGGATTGCAGTGGGGGGCAGTAGTGGCGGTGGTGGTGGGGGTGTTGTAAATGTGGAGAGTCAGGTCACATGGCAATCGAAAGCCCATCTGGTGCTCTCCACATTTATAACACTCTAACTCCGCCGCTACCAGCTGATGGTCATTCCATTGCCATGTGACCTGATTCTCGGGTCATTTTAGGCCTATTTTAGCCTTTTCGCTTCCAAATCGTACTTATCGAGTCATTCAACCCTAAATTCTTTGTGAACATGATTATATGAGATATAATGTACCTATTGTGTAGATTTTTAGGCTTGCATTTGTTCTTGGTTGCATTTCGGGAACGAAAAGGTCATTTTAGGCCAAATTTTGCCTTTTCGGGTCCAATTCGTACTTATCGAGTCATTTAACGCCAAATTATTTTTGAACATGATTATATGAGGTATAATGTAACTATTGTGTAGATTTTTAGGTTTGCAATTGTTGTAGGTTGAATTTTGGGAACGAAAAGGGCATTTTTGGCCTATTTTAGCCTTTTCGCTTCCAAATCGTACTTATCGAGTCATTTAACCCCAAATTCTTTTTGAACAAGATTATATGAGATATAATGTATACCTATTGTGTAGATTTTTAGGCTTGCATTTGTTCTTGGTTGCATTTCGGAAACGAAAAGGTCATTTTAGGCCAAATTTTGCCTTTTCGGGTCCAATTCGTACTTATCGAGTCATTTGACGCCAAATTCTTTTTGAACATGATTATATGAGGTATAATGTAACTATTGTGTAGATTTTTAGGTTTGCAATTGTTGTAGGTTGCATTTTGGGAACGAAAAGGGCATTTTTGGCCTATTTTAGCCTTTTCGCTTCCAAATCGTACTTATCGAGTCATTTAACCCCAAATTCTTTTTGAACAAGATTATATGAGATATAATGTACCTATTGTGTAGATTTTTAGGCTTGCATTTGTTCTTGGATGCATTTCGGGAACGAAAAGGTCATTTTAGGCCAAATTTTGCCTTTTCGGGTCCAATTCGTACTTATCGAGTCATTTAACGCCAAATTCTTTTTGAACATGATTATAAGAGGTATAATGTAACTATTGTGTAGATTTTTAGGTTTGCAATTGTTGTAAGTTGAATTTTGGGAACGAAAAGGGCATTTTTGGCCTATTTTAGCCTTATCGGGTCCAATTCCCCTGCCCCCCACCGCACCCCCCCCTTCCCCTCCCCCGCTGCCCTCCCTTCCCCCCCGCTGACCCCCTCCCCTTCTCGCTGCCCCTCCCTCCCCCCCCCACTGCCTGACCCTCCCCCCCCACCGCACACCCCCCCCTCCCCCCACCGCACCCCCCCCCCTGCCACGCCCCTCCCCCTACCGCACAAAGATCTCTCCCCCACCGCACAACCCCTCCCCCCCCCCACCGCACAGTCCTCCCTCCCCCCGCACAGTCCCTCCCCTCCCCCACCGCACACCCCTCCCCCCCCCCCGCACGGCCCCTCCCCCCTGCTGCCCCCCCCCCCTCCCTGCCGCCCCTCCTCCCCCCCCGCCCAGCCCCCCCCCCTCCTACCGCCCTCCCCCACACCCCCTCCCCCCCCCACTGCTGCCCCTCCCCCCGTCAGCCCCCCCCCCCCACCGCTGCCCTCCCCCCCGTACAACCCCTCCCCCCCTGCTGCCCCTCCCTTCCCCCCCACTGCCCATCCCCTACCCTCCCCACTGCACGCCCTCCCCCCCCGCTGCGCCCCCCTCCCCACCGCACAGCCCCCCCCCTCCCCCCTGCTGCACCTCCCATCCCCCCCCACTGCACAACCCCCCCCCCACCGCACGGTCCCCTCCCCCCCCCACCGCACAACCCCCCCTCCCCCCCGCACCCCCCCCTCACCGCACAGCCCCTCCCCTCCCCCCACCGCACACCCCTCCCCTCCCCCGCACGCCCCTCCCCCCCCGTAAAGCCTCTCCCCCCCCTGCTGCCCCTCCCCTCCCCCCACTGCCCGCCCCTCCCCTCCTCCTACGCCCTCCCCCGCTGCACCCCCCCCCCACCGCTGCGCCCTCCCCCCACGTGCATGCCCCTCCCCCCACCGCCCCCCCCCCCCGTACAACCCCCTCCCCCTCCCTGCTGCCCCTCCCTTCCTCCCCACCGCACAGCCCCTCCCCGCTGCCCTCCCCTCCCCACCGCACAGCCCCCCTCCCCCGCCGCACCTCCCTCCCCCCACCGCATAGTCCCCTCCCCCGCACCGCTGCCGCCCGCACACGTAACCCCCTCCCCACACCCCACCCCCTTAGTGGCAATGTTAATTTTATTTTTTTGTTATATTAATGCATTATTTGTACAATTTCAGGGAGATGGCGGATGTGCATACGGATAACACCACAAGTGGTGCTGAACACACTACCGAGGATGAGTCTTTCGATGCGAGAAAGGAACGGGGTAAATTGTCTCGATTTCGCCGTGAAGAGATAAATGCACAAATGCCTAGGAAGTCATTGGCGACTAAAAAGAGAAAAGGAAGGGGACCTACAAAGTCACTAGGGAAACACACAAATATGACTTTGGAGTACGATAGCATGGGTCAACCTTGTGGAAAGTGGCGTCAAAAGTATGGCATGCAAGTTGGCATTTGCATGCATAAACTCTCCATTTTGCACTCATGGAAAGAGGTGCCCGAGGGATTGAAGCAGTGTCTATGGGAAGATACCATGGTAAGCTTCAAGTACAATAACGTGTAGTTTCTTAATTATTTAGTTAAATATATGTGTAATATTACTTATAGCATATAAATTACAACATTTGCGAAAACTAATTTGTGAACTGCGTTTTTTGTAGAATCAATTCAATATCGAAGATGATGAAGCCAAGAAGAATGTATTTCTATCCGCGGTTGCCCAGAGATTCAGAGATTTCAAGGCTAAGTTAGTGTCTGGGTGGATCACTAAGCGGAGGAAAGTAGTAGGTACAAAGAAGAAGAACATCTACGGCGGAGAAATACAAGCCGATCCTGAGGCTTCACCGGAAAATCATCTGCACCATCCAAATTACCATTTCAAATATGGAAAACTATCAAACCTGAAGAGTGGGAAGCATTTGTTGCTAAGAAAACAACCCCACAAGCTATTGTAAGAATATTTTATTAAGACTTAATAAACTTAGATCCAGTATTATTGTATAGCACCGTACGTAGATAACCTTTGTTTATAATTGTGTGTTTTAGGCAAGTCGTGAGAAAAGTAGCTCGAGTGCAAAAGCTAGGAAGTATTATCATCATTTGGGTGCTCATTCGTACAATGAGGCGAGAGAGAAGTGGATGTTCAGCCATTACCCCACAATAGGGTCGACAACGGCAACGAGCAGTGGCTCAATGACGACAGTTGCACAGCCTCGGCAACCAGATAGAGTCCTCGATTGGTGGTGTTCGATGCATGGGGTTGATGCAAAGGGAAACAAAGTCTTGCCTCACCCCGGAACACAACAGATAGCCAACGCCATTGTAACTACAGATTATATGGTTATATAAGGTATATATAATATAACTTTTGCGCTCACAAGCATTTCTCTCTTATACTTATGTAGATTGGCTTGAAGGAAAAAGAGGCAACTGGTGAGTTCACTCCTAAAGGACACATTGATGCATTGCACGAAACTTTAGGACCGGACCACAGTGGACGCGTGAGGGGCGTAGGAGGTGTCCGCCTCGGTTTGAGAAAGGTATATGGTGATCAATACACTACAACGACAAAATCAAGTGTAAGTAGTGTGAATTCGGCGGCGTCGGTAGATGTGGAGGCTATGAAAGCTGCAATTCGGGAGGAGCTAAGGGAGGAGATGACCCATAACTTCAACGCCATTTTGGAACAAATGGGTTTACCGACTTTTGCTGCATTCAAGAAGGGTAGTGATACTACACCTAGCCAGCCTGATCCACCTGTAGGACCCGAGATGAAGGTAATCACTTAATCCCTTTGCTTTGTTAAACAACTATTGTTACGTTCTTAAATGCATGAAATTCTTACTATATATATGTTGTTTCATAGACTAACTATAAATAGAGTTTTATTTACAGGAAGAGACACCATGTGAACTATTAGCTCGAGGAGATGGTTATGATAGTTTCATCCTCGTAGCTCATGGCCATGCACAACCCCCTAGTGACCGAGTACGATTGCATAACCAGTTAGTGGATCATAATCACTATGTGGTCACCCTCAATGAAATTGTGTCAGGTTTCGAAGAATTACCTCTTCCGCTGCCGAAGCCAGAAGTTGGTCTACAGTTACTAAATGATGCCCTTGGCAGTTATGTTCTGTGGCCGCGTGCATTGGTGCGGTTTTCAGATGAGGTACAATGATTAACATTCATATATATATATGCGTGTTTTCTCTTATAGTTCCTATGATAGTCAGTAATATCTTTACTTTTAACTAAATACTAGGTTTGGGGGAAGGCCGTCTCACATGCCAGGAAGGGAAAGAACGCATGTTCACCTTATAAGAAAGCAAGTTTACGTGATGAAGGTGAACGAAATGTGGTGATGGGAAATGTTTCTAAGGCAAAAAAATCCACTTATTATCGATCCAGAGGTGGTGCGGAGCCTTACTACGCCATGCTTTTGGTCACATGAGTGCGCTAGCGATTTACCCGATGAAAGCGCAATTGAGGTTGCTTTGGGGGAGCAACAATTCCACTACCTTGAGGACTCATCAACATTCATTTCGAAGGTTGATATTAAAGAATTCTTATGTGGGGTAGAGTTGAATGTTTCCATGATACAAACATTCATGAGGTAATACATAAGTATATAAATTAAATATACACATACATATATATTCCTTAAGTAGTTTTCAAATCCATAATAAGTAATTGTTGGTTTACTTTTAATATAATCAATATAATTTCTCAGGTTATTGTACAATGAATTGCTTGCAACATCTAGTGCAATGTTTGGTTGGTTATGTCCAAACATAATACGAGATGACAATTGCTTACAAAACAAAGCCGAAGTGAAAGAGTATCTCGACATGAGTTTCAAAGCATCATCTCGTTTTGGATATCATCAGATCATTCTTGTTCCTTATATTGAAAAGTATGCTTGTTAAACTCGCTTTACTTTTATTATTCGATACTTAAATTGACCTATTAATTGTTCTACGATTAATAATAACTATATTTTCTTGTTGTAGGGCTCATTGGACACTGCTTGCGATATGTTTGTCACGTAACGAAGTCTACCACTTTGATTCTTTGCGTCGACAACCACCACGGACCTTACTAATCAAATCATTGTTAAATAGGTAGCCTAATCGAAACTCAATATATGCGCACTTATTAATATTACACATTATTCATCATCTTTAAATATATAAACAGTTAGTACATCTAATCTTATAATAATGTTGTTGATGTAGTGTGATGAAGCATATTAGTGCAACAGGACTTCGAGCACCAAAAGCTCCTGTTTGGATATCAGTCGAGGTAACATGACTAATTTATTTGTCCTTATATAGAAACACTTTTAGCCACATACTACACATCTAATTAACATGAATGTCATTGGATGCATCCTTTGGTGAACATTTAGTGTCCGCAACGAGAAGATGGACTTGCATGTGGCTATTACGTGCTGAGGTACATGTTCGATATCGTCAACCAGTGCACTAACGCCGATGATCTTCAAAAGGTATGTAACTTATTAGTATATGTTAGTTTAGATTAGATCGATTGGTAATAAGTATTAATTGGTTTAGAAACCAAAGTAGCACATGCATATATTTGGGAACGAAAATGTCATTTCTAGGCCTATTTTTGCCTTTTACGCTTCCAAATCGTATTTATCGAGTCATTTAACCCCAAATTCATTTTTAACATGATAGTATGAGGCATAATGTAATTATTGTGTAGATTTTTAGGTTTGCAATTGTTGTAGGTTGAATTTTGGGAACGAAAAGGGCATTTTAGGCCTATTTTTGCCTTTTCGCGTCTAATTCGTACTTATCGCTTCATTTAACTCCATTTTCTTTTTCAATATGATAATATAAGGTATAATATAACTAGTGTGTAGAGTTTTAGGCTTGCATTTGTTTTTGATTGAATTTCGGGAAGGTATATGTCATTTTTAGAACTACTAACTACGGTACGTAAATGATTGAATTCTTATATTATGTGTTTATTCCTTGGTTGTTTTGCAAGGTTTATATAAATAACACACCACGCTTGAGGGCCTTCACCACAGACGAATTACATGAAGTTCGGGATAAGTTGGCGTCCCACATTTGCGATGATTGCTTATGATACATCTACTAGTTTGTATTAATTCTATGTACATTTTTCACATTATTAAATATATACATATTTAAAGTTAATTATTATATTACGTTCAAAAACTTGTCATATATTATTATTGCAATTTGATCGTTTTTTTTGTGTCGAAGGGAGGCTTTGGGGCGGGGTGGGGTGGGGGGGCTGCCATGGTGGGTCGGCTGGGCTGGGCTACGGGGCTGGTTGGGTCTTGGGGTGGCTGGCAAGCAATGGGTGGAGGAGGTGGAAGAGGGTGGCCTGGGGTGGGGGGCGCAGGGAGTGAAGGGGGTGGGGTGGGGTGGGGGGGGCAGGGCGGGGGAGTGCGGGGGGTGGGCGGGTGTGGGGGGGGGGGGGGCTGGGGGTGGGAGTGCGGGGGGGGGGGGGTGGGGTGGGGGGGGGGCGGGGCAGGGGGGGGGAGGTGGGGGTGGGCAGGTGGGGTGGGTGTGGGGGGCTGGGGTGGGAGTGCAGGGGGTGGGCGGGGGGTAGGGGTGAGGGGGGGGGGGTGGGCGGGGGATGGGGGTCTTGGGGTGGGCGGGGGTGGGGTGTACCGGCCTGGGGTTGGCGGGGGTGGGTGTCTTTGGGTTGGGCGGGGGGTGGGGTGTCTTCTGGGGCTGGGGGGTGGGCAGGGGGTGGAGGGTGCAATTTATTTTTTTTTAAAAAAAATTTGAATGTGAAGGGCTGCGGTTTTAAGACTAAACCGCAGCCCTTCACATTAATAGGGCTGCGGTTTAGGCTTAAAACCGCAGCCCTTCATACATAGAAGGGCTGCGGTTTAAGCCGAAAACGCAGCCCTTCATCCTTAGAAGGGCTGCGTTTTTGGCCTAAACCGCAGCCCTTCGTTGTGAAGGGCTGCGGTTAAAAACCGCAGCCCTTCTTATCTATTGAAGGGCTGCTGGCCAAAAACGCAGCCCTTCCTTGTTTTTCCACTAGTGTTTGTTAAAATACAACAACATGGCATTTGCGTCGCCTTCTCCTAACTTAAGTTTACGTTCCTTTGCAAGAACATTACGAAGATCTCTTTGCATTACTCCCAAGTTTCCTAACCTGTTTCTATCCATTGCAAGACTACGATGAATCTCCGACAACGATACTCCAACAACAGTGTCATTAAACATATCTCCTCCTATCAGTGGAATTTACTTCTTGCCTCCTGTACTTACTAATGTAACGTACCTTGTGAGGGGTTGGGTTGTGGTTTAAATGCTCTAACATAACTTATTTACTTCCCAATCACCCTCCCCATTTAAGCTCGCATACATCATAACAGGGCATTGACATTTTTTTAGTTTTCCTTGATGACACTTCCACCCCATTACTTCCAACAGCAATCCTCTTACCTTCCACCATACGCTTGTTGTCTGGTTTACCATGGCACTCACACTTCCATGTGTAATTACGCCTCACCTTTTCCTGCCACACTTCTGCTTGAAAG
Organism: Beta lomatogona; assembly: GCA_947646795.1. Lineage (NCBI taxonomy): Eukaryota > Viridiplantae > Streptophyta > Magnoliopsida > Caryophyllales > Amaranthaceae > Beta > Beta lomatogona. Next base: position 2,446,800 of record CANSNZ010000480.1, read on the forward strand.
CTCCAGCAGCCCTAACTACACAGAACCCAACATGCTTCCCGTAGTTCTTAAAGCAAGCTTCAGCTTCTTCCCACGTCCCAAATATCATCCCAACAGCTAGAACTCTACCTTCCTCATTACTCTATGATGGTGTACCCAACAGTTCCCTTGTTCAACCACTTGTTCCTCAACTTCAACCACTACTACTTCCTCATCGTCGACCAACATAATATCAGTACACATGTGAGCTTCCTATGACAACAATTCACGAATTATGGTCTTTAAAAGTTTTTACTCTTGTCAGTTTTAACATTCTAACTAAATGCTTTTTCTCCCTAAGTTCAAAAACCAATTTATTACAACTTATTCTAAACATAAGCCAATGTCACTGTAATTGAATCAAAGAAAACCTCTATTAATTTTCATAAACCTCAATTAATGGCCTCAACAAAAATCTAGTAATCAAATCTAATTATTACAACAATCTACTAATTTAGGTCACCATAAATTTTAAACTTAAGCCAATGCATGATACTGTAATTTAATCAAAGAAAACAACTACTAATAATAACCTCAGACAAACGGAACCCTAATAGTTGTTGGCATTCAATATTGCGGCACATTTAATACAACAACATTATCACAAACCATAAATTCACAAACCTCAATATTAATTTTACCCACATTCAATATCAGACAAGACAACAAATTCTTTGTTCTGTAATTTAAGGCAAATACTTGTAAGGCCATAACTGCATTTTCTCATTTGTCGTGGTTGTTTTTGTCACCACAACTCTCCATGTCCATGGAAGCTCCAGGTCTCACAAGATTGTAGGTTTACTGGAAAATTTCGGCCAACTACCCCAATTAATATCTTCACCACAATGACAATGGCGCCATTTCAGTTATCATGGTTAACAGCTCAGACATCTTCTCTTTCTTTTTTACCGTTGTTCTCTTACCTTTTCTCCCTTTCCTTCTATTCCCTTTCTCCAAGGGGAGTTTGGTTCATGAAGAGGAAATGGAAAAGGGTTTGCGACAGAGAGATAAGGGGAATGGAAAGCCAAACCTTTTGATTAAAAGTGTTGTTTGGTTAGATCAAATATCTATTTCTCCTCTCAACATCACTCCACTATACATTCTCATTCTCTCCCCCAAAACCACCGCCATAACCTCGCCACCACCACCGCTACCGCTACCTCCTCATCAATGCGCCTCCCTCTCCCCTTCCCTGCTCCCGTCGCCCGCCCTCTCCTTCGCCGCTGCCGCCATCTCCCCTCTTGCCACCTCCCTTCTTTCTTTTCCTTCTCCACCACCATTAAAGCACAAATTTGAGGTTTTAAAGGTCAAATTCGACCATCAAAACTCCAAACTTGACGTTTTCATGGTCGAATTTGACCATCTAAAGCCGTAATTGACAATAAGAAAAGGTGATTCCCCTATTACTCTTGCTTTTTATTTTTGGTTTTTGACGTGGTGGTTCACTATTGGTGGCTTTGTGGTTGTCGTGGTGGTGGGCTGGTGGTTCGCTGTTGGTTTCGTGGGGGTGGTTCGGGTTGTTTTCGTGGTGGCTAGGTATTTTCGTGGAATGGTTGGGTGGTGCTGGATGTTAGTGGTTTTATGAGGTGCTGGGCGGTGGTGGACTGGTGGGTGTCAGTTGTTTCAAGGGGTGTTTTGTGGGGTGGTTGGGTGATGGTAGGGTTGCTAGTTGGTGGTTTCGGGGGTGACTGGGTGGTGGTGGTGTTGGAATCTGGTGGTTGGGTTGTTCCTTGTGGTGGCTGGTGATGGTGGGTCTTAGTTGCGTTGTGGCTGGGTGGTTGTGCGGCGTGGCTGGGTGGTTGTGTAGTTGTTGGGTAGTGGTTCAGTGACTGGCCGGTGTGAAGGTTCAATGTTAAAAGTGGTGGTTGTGGTGGCATGAGTGGTGGTCAATAATTAGTCAAGGTTGCCATGGAGTAGAGGGGGGAAAGGGTAAGTGAAACCTTGGGAGGTGGTAGCCTGGTAGGTAATGGAAGTAGGGGACTTTGGGGGAAAGGAGGGGGTGAAGGGAATGATTAAGTGTTGTAACAAACAACAAGTAAGATAATCTACTCACTTGATTCTCTTACCCTCACCTGAATACCCCCAACCAAATGCCCCCTAAGTATAAAGGCCCACAAATGAGACAATTTTTATGTTTTATGATATAATATTTTTTTTGTACTCTTGCCTTTATACAGTATTACTTTTCAATTTGTTTATCCATGTTAGCGGTAAATTTGCCTATACCTGTTAATTTGTTATCGTTTTATCTCATCTCGTTGAGAAGAGAGAAAGTAATAAAATACTTGATGATCCCCAAAAGTATTTAACCATTAATTATGTTCTTATAGCTTTAGCTCTACCGTACAAATGTTATTTGGTCAAGATATATGAGGGATGATAAACCACTATCGGATAGTGGATTTCCAGGGCAAAATTGTAATTTCCCGTTGGGAAAAGTGAAGCCCAAACACTGCTGACTCAAAAAAAAAAACAAAATCTCTCCAATTTTCTCTCTCCTCTCTCCTCTCTCCTTTGTACTGGCTTATTTGTTTTCTCTCTCTCTCTCATCTGCAACAAAATACCTCCGAAGTACTTTTAGTTATTCTCTCATCTGCAGCGGAAAACTTCAGCTTGGAAGTCGATTTTTTGCCGGGAAACGTGTTTAGTGATTCTTGAATATCAATTCTCGAAGAATAGCAACTGGTACTTTGTTATCATCACTGTCTTAAATGCGGATGGTGGTGGCTGTCTAAGCATGTACAGTAAGTATTTCCGGTTGGAAACAGTGGGGTGGCCGGTGGCGGGAGTTCAGAGACGGTCATTCTTCAAGGGATGAAAATTTTGCAATATTGGAATTTGGGAGTTATCAATTGTCCTGAGTTTATGGGTGGGGGTGTCAAGAAGGTCATTTGTACTAATTATGAAACAAAGCCTTAGCCCCCAAACCTTATCCCCTGAAACTTCGGTTGAAGATGGCAGTGGAGTTGTATTGAATGTTACTTAATTAAAGCTACTTTCCTTTCTTCCAAAAAAAAAAATATTGTGTCTTTTTGGCAAACCCATGTTTATGCTACATGGACCCATGTTTAGAGCACCATTAATGGTGAATGAAAAAAAAAGATCATCCCACTCTCTTTCTAACTTTCTCTCTCTAAAAAATTACATCCCACAATCTTTTCCCACTTTCTTCTTAATAATGAACAAAAAAAAAGATCATCCCTGTTTCGTCCACTTGTCCAACAAGTAAGCTGTAGGCTTAGCTTCCTTGTCGAGCAAGTAGAGTAGTATCTTGAGTGTTCTTCAGATGGAGACTTGTGCAACAATGCCTGAATTATAGCTTGATCCTTAGCCTTGGCTTCGCTCCCGAACCTGCACAAAGGGACCCACCCTGGAGGTTTGGGTGGTGGTTCCCCCTCCGATGCTTAAGTCAGTTATCAGGAGTTGTAAGAGAAAGTAGAGATAGAAAGAGAAAGTGAGAGAGAATTTATCAGAGTAACTTTACACTGTTTGCATTAAATGTGTTTTCTCCTGATTTCAGGGGTATTTATAGTGATAGCAAGTTGACTGACTAACCTTAAAAAACCGACCTCGCAATAGTGGCCTCGATTGGCCGAGGAATCGAGATCATGACACGTGGCGAGACCATGACCGGGGGATGTCTATTAACCACTCCCCTTCGCCTATTTGGCATCGCTGGGCTCGGCTATTGGGCCGGAAATTCGATCCTTTTACCCAACTGAGTATAGCCCAGAGATTAAGTCTTATTTTTATTTTAACTAGGATGACACGTGTACGGCTCTGATGAGCCCATGTGTCGTCAAGGGAGCCGTAGATATTTGGCTACAACATTTGCCCCTAAAAGGGTTTTCACTGTTGGCCCATCTGACGGTTAATGCCCTTTTACCCAAGGTAGCTTTTTGCTGGCCCGTCTGACGGTTACGGCCCGTTATACAGAAGGTAGTATTTTCAAAATGAAGGAAATGACGCGCCCTTTCTTGTGCTATACCGGTCATATTAGACTGGGAGACTCCCTTTTCGGTCATTCTTGACCGGCTGCGCTAGAGTTTCTTATCCCTCTATAAATATCCTTGGTGTGAAAACATTCAATCATTTACCACTTCGAACAAATTTTTCTAGAGAGAGAGGCTCGCACTTTTCTAGAGAGAGAGAGAGATCGTCCGGCTTCAAGCATCCTTCACCGAATTTCCCCAGACGTTCTTAGCGGGTATCGTTTCTTTGATCCTTTTATTCTTCTTTATTCTTTATTTTTTTCTTAGAAAATCAATAAAATGGAATCATCTTCGTCAAATAATCCTAGCCGACCAAGAGCTTGTCTTGACCCTAGAACCGATACTTCTTCTTCGGCACATTCTAGAGTTGGGCCTCTTCTGGCCGAGTACATATTTTTTCATAGTTTTGGCCGAGAAAGTCAGACGACCCAGTCTTTACTTGTGCAGGGTAATCTGGCGCGCGTCAAGCAAACGGCCCGTCTAAGACGAAAAGCAATAATTCCATCAAACAGCTCGGATATGGAGGAATCGACTGGACGAGTGCCAGATGAGGCAAGAGAGGTCCAAAGTGCTCGGTCTTTGGACGAGCCTCCTTTGACCATGAGGCGAGACTTCGAAATAAAAACCGAAACCAGTACTTCGGCGGGACGCCGATACGGAGGAGATCGGCGAGGGTAATAATGGTAGCGATCCCGAGGTCGCCGAAGAATCGACGAGGCCTCTACCACCTCGTCGAGATTAGAAAGCGTTTAGGTCCCCTTTCGACCCTCGGCTTCATTTTAGTTAACCGTAAGTGGTTAGAGAAACTAGGACCGGACCCTAATTTCTTGTCGTCTTTCATGCCCATGCCGGGCTTCTCCTTTGTCATACCTAATAACGATGCGACGATCCTGAGTGCTCCCAGGAGCCATTTCGCCGTTTATAAACTAGCCTTAGATGCTGGACTGAGGTTTCCTCTTCACGACTTCATAGAACAAGTGCTTTGCAAAGACTACCACATCGGCCATAACCACTGGCGCCGAACGCTTGGCACAACATCCCGACGTTTATTGCCGTCATGCGAGCTACGCGGCCTAGCCCTTTCCCTTCAAGCCTTTACCCATATCCATTATGCGTCCAAGGTACTGGGGCTATGGACGGAGCATGGCTCAAGCATCAAGAACCGTCCGAGGCTTCATGACGGCTTGGGGGAAATCGTCAAAGATGCACGATTGGAAAGCCGACTTCATCTTTTTTACGGGCGTCCAGCGACTATGTCACGTAGAGCTACGAGATATTATAATAGATCCGTCACAAATACCGGACGGAAGCGGTCTTGGGCTGGAGCTGGAGGACGAATTTGACGAGGAGGTGGTAGAGTACTTCAGAGTGAAGGAGTACTCCAGACCCGGCCAGCGATCTTTTAAGGGACCGTCTAACTGGATACCCTTTAAGGAAATGTTTTACCAAGACGACTTCTTGGTCGCTGCCGGCTTGCGGTTGGCTGAGGATAAAGGTATATTTAAAATCATCCAAGTAAAACTCTTCGTCCATAACTCATATGACGAACACATATATTTTTTCTTTTGTATTTTCAGACTCGGCCAGACAACGCCTCGAACCATCTTGGACGGGAGAAATCAGCATGTCCCAATTTACAGATAATTTGTGGAAGGAGTATGCAAAAAGAGCAATAAAAAAGGGCGGAAACAAGTGGTAATTTCTTTTTTTTTTTTTTTTTTTTTTTTTTTTTGAATTGGTATCCAATTCTTGGACGTGGGTCACTCCAAGAAGGAGAACGTCCAAACTTGGACGGTCAGCTCCGTGGGCCCACGCTCGTCCAAGAATTGGTGTCCAATTCTTGGACGAGAATCACCCAAAGAAGGAGATCGTCCAGACTTGGACGACCAGTTCTCTGTCTCCATGCTCGTCCTAGAACTGGTTCCCAATTCTTGGACGAGAGTCATCCCAAGAAGGAGAACGTCCAAACTTGGACGGTCACCTCTTTGAGACTATGCTCGTCCAAGAATTGTTTTTCAATTCTTGGACGAGGGTCGTCCCAAGAAGGAGAACGTCCAAACTTGGACGGTCACCTCTTTGGGACCATGCTCGTCCAAGATTTGGTATTCAATTCTTGGACGAGGTCACGTCTTTAGTACCATGCTCGTCCAAGAATGGTGTACCAATTCTTGGACGAGGGTCATCTCAAGAAGGAGAACGTCCAGACTTGGACGGTCACCTTCTTGGAGCCATGCTCGTCCAAGAGTTGGTGTCCCATTCTTGGACGAGAGTCACCCAAAAAGGAGAGCATCCAGACCTGGACGTTCACCTTCTTGGGGTCATGCTCGTCCAAGAGTTTTGCCCCAAACCTTGGACGAAGAACAACTAAGGGAAGAGATCGTCCAGACTTGGACGGTTACCTCTTTGGGACCGTACTCGTCTGGATTCTTGCATCCAATTTTTTGGCGAGGGTCGGCCATAGAAGAACGTCCATATTTGGACGGTCACCTTCTTGGGACCATTCTCGTCTGCATTTTTACAATAGTAGTTATTTCTTTTTTGTGGACGATCAGTCTGATGCCTTAACTTTTTGCTGAAAAATGCTCCTACAAACAAGCTTCCACCTGGGAAGTCGTCCTCGTCCAGGAAAAGGCCTACTGCAGCCGCTGACCAGCCTTCAGCGAAGAAGCCAAAGGGCTTTACAAGGAAGAGAGAGCGGATAAGTCGGCTCCCCGCCGAGAGTGGGGAGAAAAGCATGCCTCCCCCACAAGCGAAGACTCTTAAAAGAGAGCCGTCAACAGCCGGATCGGCCGAGGAGGTAAGGGATGCACACGCAGCTGTGCCGCTCAGTGTTTTGCCGGCCGACTCTGCCGAGGTCAACCCAGAGTCTGCCTTGGCTTTGGTTGCGCCGGGAGCTGATGCTGCTGCCGAGAGCTATCCCGGGTTCAGCGGCTCAGTGGCAAAGCTAGTGCCACAGATGCCCCTAGGCTGTTAGGGACGGCATCGATTTCGTCCGGTGAGTCGTATTACCCCAACATAGTTAGGACGATGCGGGTCGGTGGACGGTCCATGAGTCCGTCCAATAGACAAGCCATCGTCTTCCCTATCAAGATAATCGACTCTCCCCCTCTTTCGTATAAGGGCAAAGGCCCCCGCTATTCCCCCAACTCCTCCCACCGCCGATTCGGACGAGGAGTCTTCTCCTGCCTTTGCCAAAATGTCAAGGCTGGAGAAAGAGCGGCTGAAGCAGGAGCTCTTCAAATGCTTCCCTGAATCCTACATCAAGGGATTAAGGGGAGCGTCCGCCGGCATGTGGGCTACATGTCTCGACTACTGCCGAGGTATTGCTTTATGATCGCCTTGTTTTATACTTGTATAAATTTTTGCTTTGCAAATCGTCTAACAACTTGCCTTGTTTTCCATGCCCCAGCTTCGGCTCGCAAGCATGCTAACGAAGATTGGGCGCGGGAGCTTAGAAAAGAGAATAAACGGCTCGTCCATTTGGCGACTACAAAGCGGCGACAAGGCCATCCATGATATTGAGATGGCTAACACTCTCCATCGTCAATCCCTGGAGGCTTTGGAGAAGAGATCGGCACTCCTGGAGTCTGAGAACAAGAATCATCTTGTTAAAATCAACCAGCTATATGCCGAGCAGGATCGTCTAAGGATGATCATAGACGCTCTCTCTGATGAGTTGAAAGGCGAAAGGGATGTCGCTCTTATTGCCGCCGAGCCGAGAAGAGAGAACATTCTCCTAAGGGCAAGGATCGCCCGTCCGGAAAGGGAGGCGGCCAAGTCCTTCGACGATGCCAAGGAAGGGTTGAAACAAGTCGTCAATACGACCAAGGACCGGGCCGTCAAAGCCTTTGGGATGCTGGGCCGAGGAAACCGAGGTCCCCGCCTTCGTTCGTCGTCCGGGAGTATCAAGAGAGCGTTCATCGGGCTATGGTATGCGCCGAGGAACCTCCGGAGTTTGAAGAGTCGACGACGAAGGCCGCCGCCGAGGTGGAGACCCCTAAAGACGACCAAGAGACCCGTTCTGAAGACGAAGCCTAAGCTTAGGTTTATTTTCATGCTTCTTTGTAACTCTTCAGCTCCTACTTTGTAATTCTTCACAATTCATATATGAAAGAATATTTTTGTCAATTCCCTGCCTTTTATCTTTCTGAACACTAATTTTGACCAAGTATAATAGCACCTTCGTCCTAAATCATGAAAATTTACAAAATTTAATCTTAAGCAAATATGTGACTCGTCCTGAAAAATTGGACGGTCTACAATATGAGTCTTTGATAATTGCATATGCATCCAAGCACCAAAAAAGGTTCGTCTGGACGGCTTGCCAAACAGAAAAACGACAAGATTGCCATCCTAGAATTGAACGATTACAAATTTTTGGACGAGGGTAACCATTGAAGGAGAACGTCTATACTTGGACGATCACCTTCTTGGGGCCATCTTCGTCTGGAATTTTCCTCCAATTTTGGACGAGGGTCACCCAATGTAGGAGATCGTCCAATTATGGACGATCACCTTCTTGGGGCCATCCTCGTCTGGAATTTGCCTCCAATTTTGGACGAGGGTCACCCAATGTAGGAGATCGTCCAATTATGGACGATCACCTTATTGGGGCCATCCTCGTCTGGAATTGGCCTCCTTTTTTGGACGAGGATTTCCCAATGAAGGAGAACGTCCATACTTGGACGACCACCTTCCTGGGGCCACCTTCGTCTGGGGCCATCTGGGTTTTTGGACGACCTTCGGTCAATAACTCGTCCTATATACTTCTGTAATCCCCCCGTTCTTGGGCTTAGCTCAATCAAATATCGAAGGGAGCTAAAGTCTAAGAAGGAGAGCGGCCAGACTTGGCTGAGCCTGCTGAAGTTGATAGGCGAGCGTTAGATACATGTTCACATAATGTTTTAGCCGGCTTCCTTGAGGGAGCAACACTCGTCATTAAGTAGCGATCCCTTACTAGGGTCTGGACTACCTAATTTGTCCGTATTTTTTGAAAGTAAGCATCCTTTACTAAGGGCTTATTTCGGGCCGCCTTTCTCTCGGAGACTATTGACGTTACTTCTTACTAGAGGTTTTGTCAATTTGACGGCCAGATATGCATTATTGGCCGGTCTCTTTGAGGGAGTGATGTTCGGCGTAAATGCTAGCAATTCTGACGTTCTGCTTTTGTTTGTATTTTTTGTCCAAGTTATGGTCACTTTTAGACGAGTAACTGATTTTAATGCCCCAAAGTGAAGCAACTTGGTGAAAATAAACAAAAAGATAAGATAGTAGGAATTGTATTATATGGATTTTGCTTGGCTGAAAGCCAAGATGCATGTATACAATTCTTTTCTTACTAATATGTGCCGTGGCACTTTGGAGTAACTACAAAGTACCCTACTTATATCTGACGAGGATCTGAGCTAGACGTGGTACTTCTTTAAGTTGTCCGAATTCCAGTGTACGCTGAATAGGTCGTCCATCTAGACTTTGCGGACGAAAAGTCCCACTGTGTATTTCCTGGACAATCAGATAAGGTCCTTCCCAATTTGGTGTTAGTTTTCCCAACTCTTTAGCTCGTCCAATCGCTTCCATTTTCCTCAGAACAAGATCCCCCACCTTTAACGGTCGTCTAACAACTCTTTTGTTAAACTCCCGAGCCATACGCAGTTTATATAATTGCATTCTTAGCAAGGCATTGCCCCTGACTTCTGGGACTTGGTCCAAGGCCGTACGCAATGCGGCCCAGTTGGCTTCCTCTGTGTATAACATGACTCGTAGGGTGGGCTCCTCGATCTCAATGGGTAAGACGGCTTCAGTACCATAGACTAGCATGAAAGGCGTCTCGCCTGTAGAATTCTTAGCAGTTGTTCTAATGGACCATAATACCAATTGCAGTTCTTCAACCCATTGCCCTTTGGCATTGTCCAACTTCTTCTTGATTCCATTTGATAGAATCTTGTTGAAGGACTCGACTTGCCCATTAGCTTGTGGGTGGGCGACTGCTGCAAAGTGAGCTTTGATTTCTCTTTCTGACAGCCAGTCTTTCAGCTTAGGCGTTTCGAATCGTGGACCATTATCAAAGACGATTGACCGAGGCATGCCAAATCGAGTTATAATGTTCTTCCGGATGAAGCCCTTGACGTCGTTTGTTGTTATTCCTCGCATGGCTTCAGCTTCTATCCATTTAGTGAAATAGTCCATTGCTACAATCACAAACTTCTTTTGCCCGGCGGCCACGGGGAAAGGTCCTAGGATATCCATGCCCCATTTGGCAAAAGGCAAGAGGGAACAAGATCGGGGTAAAATAGTTGGACGGCTTCGATGCACATTCCCATGCTTCGACAACCTGTCACATTTCTTTGCATAGCCTATAGCATCCTCCTTTAAGGTAGGCCAGTAGTACCCCGTCCTTAAAGCCTTCTCGCCTAAGGCTCTTCCCCCAATGTGCGATGCACATGATCCCTCATGGAGCTCTTTCAGGACCCCCAAACCGTCTTCTCTGGTGACGCACTTGAGTAGAGGCCGGTTGAATGACTTTTTGTAAAGTGTCTCGTCCCATAGTTCAAACCACTTGTCTCTGGCCTTCACATACTTGGCCTCTACAGGATCCGAAGGCAATCGCCCCGTCTTCTTGTATTCAATGATCGGCTCCATCCAGACATTCCCTCGGCTGAGAAACATAACCTCCTCTTGGTCGATGCTCTTTTTGGGTTTGACTTCCCAAAAAACTGTTCTTGGTACCTCACCCTCGGCCGAGCTGGCCAACTTTGAGAGAGCGTCGGCTTGATGATTTTCTGACCTTGGTATTTGGTCGAGAACAAATCGTTTTAGTGGCTCAATCTCATCCTTGATCAGTCGCATATATTTGCTCATTGATGCTTCTTTGCATTCAAAATCTCCGTTGACCTGGCTGACAACCAGGAGAGAGTCCGATTTTGCCTCAATTTCTACAGCTCCAGCCGCCTTGCACATTTTGATTCCAGCCAAGAGTGCTTCATATTCAGCTTCGTTATTGGACGCTTTGAATTGGAACCTTAATGCATATTCAAATTTGTCCCCTTCAGGAGATTGACAAATGATCCCTGCTCCACTCCCATTGATCTGTGGACGATCCATCAACCATGAGCGTCCAATGCTTCCTTCCTTTAGCTGGATCGAGATATTTGCTTTATGGTTGGCCGAGTAAGCTCAACTATAAAATCGCCCAAGGCTTGCCCCTTAATGGCCTTCCTTGGTTCGAATGATATATCAAACATGTTGAGCTCAACCGCCCATTTTAACATTCGCCCAGGCAGCTTCCATCTTCTCGCAGAACTTGCTTCAAAGGCCGATCGGTATAGACGAGTATACTTGTGCGCCAAAAAGTAGGGCCTTAGCTTTTGGCTGGCCATGACGAGGGCCAATCCAAACTTTTCAACATTAGTATACCTGGTTTTCCGCGTCCTTGAGCACGTGACTCACGAAGTATATTGGAATCCGGACGGATTCTCTTTCAGCCAACAGGGACGCCACTCACCGCTTGAGCGGATACGGCCCAAGTATACAAACAATTTTTCCCCCTCTGCGGGGACCGACCAACCTAGGCAGTTGTTGAAGATGATCTTTGACCCGCTGAAGGGCCGTTTCCGCCTCTGCTGTCCATTCAAACTTGGCTTTTTTCTTGATCGTGGCAAAGAAGTGATGGCACTTGTCGCCCGACTTAGACAAAAATCGTCCAAGGGCGCCCAAACATCCCGTCGCCCTCTCGCACCTCTTTTACCTTCGAAGGAGACTTCATGTCTAGAACAGCTTGAATCTTTTCGGGGTTGGCTTCTATTCCCCTCCGATCCACCAAGAAACCTAAAAACTTGCTCGACAAAACCCCAAAGACACATTTCTTTGGGATTCGGCTTCGGCTTGTATTTCCGAGAGTTTCAAAAGTTTCTCTTAAATCATCTACATGACTTTCTTCTTGACGGCTCTTGACTATCATATCGTCAATATATGCCTCCATATTTCGCCCTAACTGTGGCTGAAAAACATCATTGATCAATCTTTGAAAAGTGGCCGGAGCATTACGCGAGCCGAATGGCATCCTCGGCCCAGCCGTACGGCCCCTTTTTCGTAATGAAGGACGTTTTGTCCCGATCCTCCGGCCACATGGGGATTTGATGAAAACCCGAATAGGCGTCCATGAAGCTCAGCAAAGCATGGCCGGCCGTGGAGTCTACTAGACGATCCAACTTAGGCAAAGGGAAACTGTCCTTAGGACATGCCTTGTTGAGGTCCGTGTAGTCCACACACATTCTCCAACCGCCATTGGGCTTCGGCACCATAACCACATTGGCTATCCAGTCTGGATAGTAAGTTGCTTTGATGAACTTGGATTCCAACAACTTCTGGACTTCTTGGTCAACGGCCCGGTTTCTAGCCCGGTCCCAAAGGTCTCTTCTTCGACGAACCGGTTTCGGATTTGGGTCGACATTCAAACGGTGGACGGCTACTTCCGGATCAATTCCCGGCATCTCTTCGACGCAATAGGCAAACACATCTTGAAACTCTTTCAACAAGTGGACTAGACGACCCTTCAAACCGGGGCGAGCGAAGATCCAACTTTGAGGGTCCTTTCGGACGAGCTTCATCCGGACATACTTCTTCGGGGGGCTTCTACCGGCTCCGGACGTTCTACCGATAGTCCCATAATGGCCATAACTTCTTCGAGACGAGGAGGGTTCTTCCTTGATGATTTCATATTTCCTCTTCTTCTTTGGGGAGATGTTCGGACGCCTTCCTTGAGGGAGCAAGAGGCGTCGAGGGCTCTCAATGGTCGGCTTTAATCCGGACGCTTTCCTCTCGCTGGTCATCTTTGTCTGTTCTTTCTCCGCCCCAGACGTTCTCCTTTCGCTATGAACCTTCGTCGATCTTTCTCTTTTCCGGACGTTTTCCTTTCGCCAAGCAACTTGCGTCGGTCTTGCTTATCGGCTTTCCATGATGATGGTTTTGAGTAGTTAGGTAACATTCCCTAGCCGCCTGTTGGTCTCCATACAAGGAGCCAATCTTGCCGTCATCACACTCATACTTCATCAACATCGGGTGAGTTACTATCACCGCTTTGACATGATTCGGGGTTGGTCGTCCAAGAATGACATTGTAAGCTGTCAAATCTCGGACCACCAAGAACTTGATAAAAAACGAGTTCTTGAGGCTTCCTTCTCACCAACTCGGACGGGCAACGTGACCGTTCCCATGGGGTGGATGACTCCTCCCCCAAACCCAATGATGGGATGGTGGACGGGGACCAAGTTCCGTTCGTCAAACCTCAACCTGGACAAACAATCGGCACTAATGATGTCCGTCGAACTTCCGGTGTCGATCGGGATTCTTCTCACTCTCAAGTTTGCTATTTTCATTTCTACGACCAAGGGGTCATCATGGGGAGTCCTCAGCCTACCCCGATCTTGCTCACTAACTACCACCCTTGGGAAGGGCTCGGCCTTCGTCCGATCGCCTAACAAAACTTGGCCGAGCTCCCTAAGGTAGTTTTTGTGCCCTCGATTAGTTGGTCCCCAAAGCAGCAAAACCACCCGAGATTACGAGAACAACATCTTCGTCTGTGCTTGCACTCTCTTTCTTCTTGTTATGCCAATCATCTCTCCTTGGGAACTTCCTTCCCCCTTGCGGCATGTAGGAATTCATCTTTCCTTTTCGGGCCAACTCTTCCAAAGCTCTCTTCAGGTGCTTACATTCATTAGTCTCATGACCACAATCCTTGTGGAAGTGACAGTATTTGCTCTTATCCCTATTTCTATAAGGTGTTTTCATCTCAGCTGGGGCCTTCAACTCATATTGATCCTTGATCTCCATGAGAATGGAATATTGGTCTTTGTTAAACTCAATAGGATTGGATGAGGATGGCTCGGCCAACTTTCTCTTGCTCCTTCTGGACGAAGTGGTGGTCGCAGCTATAGCCCAGGTCTCGGCCTTTTTGGGGTTGCTCTTCTTTGGCTGAGCAACCTCTTCAGGCTTCTTGGACTCGGGATGTTTTGCTTCAGCACACACTTCGGTAGCGTGGATAAACGCTTCCGCCTCTCTCAAAGCCTCAGCAAGAGTGGAGATTTTCTTCTTAACAAGATCAAACTTGAAACTTCCCGGCCTTAGACCCCTGATGAAGGCGTCAAAGGCTACCCCAGCATTAAGATCTTGGATCTGAAGTGCTTCTAGGTTAAATCTCTTAACAAAACTCCTAAGGGCCTCCTTAGGTCCTTGGACGACCTTGCCTAGGTGCATGCTTGTCTTTTGTTCTTGCTTGTTGGCAACAAAATGACTAGTGAATAAGAAACTGAGTTCAGTAAAATTGTTGACTGAATTGGGGGGAAGATTATTGAACCACTTCTGGGCTACTCCCTTCAAGGTAGCTGGGAAATTCTTACACCAAGTAGCATCGTCCACTCCTTGGACGTACATCTGATGTTTGTAAGCAGACAGGTGATCATCAGGATCAGTTGTTCCATCAAAAGGCTCAATGGTTGGGAGTTTTACCTTTGGGAAGGGGGGCGCCTCCATGATCCTGGCCGAGAATGGGGTAGGCCGGTTGATCCGGGAGGGCTCCCATTGTCCCTCAATGGGTATGAACTCCTTGCGATACTCTTTCATTACAGGATTGGATGAAGTGTTGGCTGGTTTTGGACGCCTATAAACCATGGGCTGAGCCACGGTCTTCTCCTGTCGTGGATGGACAAGAGAGTGGCTTAAGCTTCGGCCTTCCCCTCTGGACGACAACCTCAAAGGAGGGTCTCTCAGGTATGGGGTAGATCCGGTAGCTGAACGTTGCAAAGCCGCAGCCCTCTTTGCCTCTAGATACTCCCTGGCGTCGGTTTCCATTCTGTGCCCACTAGGATAGACATGGTCCTGGGTCCTCACCACCAGATTCCAGTCCATCTTTCTTCTCTGTTCGGTATCCTCTGGCTGCTTTCCTCTCGCGGTCCTTCTAGAGGGTTCCTGACGAACAGGTCGACTAGGACCTGGACGATCTACTTGAGAACATCCTCTAAGACGAGGTGGATTGTTAGCAGCTGGCTCTGGGTTGTGATGAAAAAACAACATATTGCTTTTAATCTGTTCTTGGACGACCGCCGCCATCTTAGTCTGAAAGTCATTCAGCACATTCTCCAAGTGGGCGGCAGTCACTGGACGATCCAGATTCACTTGGATGACCGGTTGCTGGCTTGGTCCAGTAACATTGACAATGGACGGGGGTCTATCTCTTCCTCGAGGTGGTCTTTCATGCTCCACCGTATCTTCGACATTAACTTGAAGGCTTCGATTTCTAGCAATGTTGGATGATTGACAATCAGTCATTGTTACGTCTCCCCACAGATGGCGCCAAATGTTTCGTCCACTTGTCCAACAAGTAAGCTGTAGGCTTAGCTTCCTTGTCGAGCAAGTAGAGTAGTATCTTGAGTGTTCTTCAGATGGAGACTTGTGCAACAATGCCTGAATTATAGCTTGATCCTTAGCCTTGGCTTCGCTCCCGAACCTGCACAAAGGGACCCACCCTGGAGGTTTGGGTGGTGGTTCCCCCTCCGATGCTTAAGTCAGTTATCAGGAGTTGTAAGAGAAAGTAGAGATAGAAAGAGAAAGTGAGAGAGAATTTATCAGAGTAACTTTACACTGTTTGCATTGAATGTGTTTTCTCCTGATTTCAGGGGTATTTATAGTGATAGCAAGTTTGACAACTAACCTTAAAAACCGACCTCGCAATAGTGGCCTCGATTGGCCGAGGAATCGAGATCATGACACGTGGCGAGACCATGACTGGGGGATGTCTATTAACCACTCCCCTTCAGCTATTTGGCACTGCTGGGCTCTGGCTATTGGGCCAGAAATTTGATCCTTTTACCCAACTGAGTATAGCCCAGAGATTAAGTCTTATTTTTATTTTAACTAGGATGACACGTGTACGGCTCTGATGAGCCCATGTGTCGTCAAGGGAGCCGTAGATATTTGGCTACAACAATCCCAACTACTTTTTTCTACCCAACTACCTTTTACCCCACCCAATTATTTTTTCTCTTTCATCACCCAACCACCATTATACAATATTTTTATTATTTACTTTTTAATAATATTTAATACGAGCCCGCTAACGGGCGCCCCAGGGCGTTAGTTAAGAATTATAATTTTGTATATTACCTAATTAATTATTACTAACGAGCGCCCGGGGCGTTAGATAAGAAAAATAATTTGGTATATAAATAGATTTCAAATTATTATTAACGGGCGCCCTGGGGCGTTAGATAAGAACTATAATTTTTCAGTAGCATATGCAAAAAAAAAAAAATTTTTGTTTTTGTTTTTGTGAAGAGGGGATGAAGCTTTTTATTTAAAAGAAGAGATGTAAAGGTGCGTGGTATAACATTATGACACTACTCCTTACAATTTCCTAAGGCATGAGAAGCAAAGGCATTATGTCAAGTTGTGTCACATATCCCTGTCTAATAATTATTGTAAGGTAAAAAAACCAAAACACATATTAAAACAAGTACTAGCTACAACTAAAGCAACGTTTAGGTATTTAACACAAAAATAAAATCAAGAGTTTACAATCTTCGTAAATAGCGCACAAATTGATTTCCTCAAACAGACCCACCAAATACGCAATTCACGAGCTACTATCATGACTTTGCACTATCATCAAACAGTAAACCATCATGAGTGTTGCAAAAATCAAAATTTCAAGGCCTTCGTATCTGCAATTTGTAAAATAAACTCATAAATATCTTAATTAAACTCCTATAAATTAAATGATTTGAGAGAATAAATTACCTAAAATTTGACTGAAAAAACAGGGTTTAGATCTTCATTAGATGTACCGATTTTGGTTTTCTTCATCGGTACTGTAGCGTTCTCCTTATCAATCGAACAAGTATTGGCATAATGCCCGGATTTCTTGCACTTAGAACAATGTCTTGTTTGCTTTGCCAATTCCTTTCCTCCCTGTTGCCGTTTATTCTTCGGACGTCCTTTGGTTTTTGACTTTAAAGGACAACCAATACTACCACCATTATCAATGAACTCATCACATTCCGTAATTTGCTCACTCAAAACTTGAGTGGGGATGGTACTTTCATGAAGACGCCATCGTGTCGGCAAGTAAACTGGTGGAAGTTCATGACAATCCATTTGAAGAGATACTCGTAAAATGTGTCTGCAAATGATGCCTGAAAATTCAAATTGCTTGCAAGAGCACGTTGTAGTGTTTCCATCCCAAGATACATTGTGACACCGACTATTTTCACCCGTGTAATACTCGAGCGTGAAATTACACCCATCAAAGGAACCGATTGAATATTGAGTTGATCTAGAACATTCTTCTTTAAACTTCTCGAAAGCAAATGGAGTGAGAATTTCAGAAGCTTGTTTCTCTAAAGGTGACTTGACTTTTAGAACACTTATCTTAGTGACGGCTAACATATTATCATGTGATTGCCTCTGGATAATCTCTCGAATGGCAACGTCCACCTAATCAAGATAGTAATTAATATCAATGTAAAAGCCAAAATAATAGTAAAGGATGATACTATATGAATAAATTGGTACAAAACGTAAATATCTGTATATCCACAATATGATTTTTTAAAAAGTTTTGACCAACCTGTTTAGCAAGATCATTTAATGTTGAAGTAGATGATACAAATCTCTTGATGAAACCATTAATGTACTCACACCGTCCTGTAGTCCTCATGCCTCCAAAATTGTAACTACGAAGATATGATGGTGCCCAAAATTCTTTGATTTGATACAAACCCTTTACATGTTTATTATCATGCAAGTTGTATTGCCAACAACAAGGGGCCATTGACTCTCAAAATCCTCAATCGTCTCTAACTTATAGAGCGTATAGAAATCTTTGCACCAATCTTGATATTTATCTCGTAGAACAGATGTGAACCAACCACTAAATTTTGAAGTAATATGCCATATACAAAAACAAAGTTTAGTGTATGGCAACTCTTCAGCAATAGCTTTTGTCATCCATGGATCTTGGTCTGTTATAATGGTTTTTGGTGGCTTTTTCATTGTAGCAATAAAAGTCTACAACAAAAATATGCATAGTAAAATTGATAAGATGTAAGTTGTATGAAAAATATATAGTATCATTTTCTAAGTGGTCAGAAGGTGCATATGTAAGACACTATATTAACTTAGTTATATGGTTATTTATTTTGGTGATCGAGGAGGGGAAAGAAACCCCAAATAGAAGCAAAACAACAAAGACAAAGAAACAAGAAAAGGTAAGACAAGTAGACTACAACAACACTAATAAACTAAACTACTCAAACCACTACTCTACTTCCTAGACTCTAACCTTGAGCTCGTTATGAGATTATAATTTAGTTAGTTATGATGTTATTATTTAGTGTAATTTTTATGAGAAAAAGAAATATGTGAGAAGATATACCTTCATCAACCATTTGAAAGCATCTGTCGTCTCGTTCCGAAGCAATGCACATCCGAAAAAGATTGTCTTCCCGTGGTTGTTCATACCAACGAAAATGCCACAAGGCATGTCATATATATTTATCTTATAAGTGGTGTCGAAAACCACAACATCTCCAAATTTATCATACCACTCAATTGGTCGAGTCGGGCACCACAATAAGTGTTCCAACTTTCCTTCTTGATCAACCTTAATAA
This sequence comes from Beta lomatogona, assembly GCA_947646795.1. Classification (NCBI taxonomy): domain Eukaryota; kingdom Viridiplantae; phylum Streptophyta; class Magnoliopsida; order Caryophyllales; family Amaranthaceae; genus Beta; species Beta lomatogona. The sequence goes on from CANSNZ010000480.1 coordinate 2,465,471, forward strand.
CATAGTGGAAGTTAGAATTTTTTTCTTTGCAAGATTTGAAATATTCTACTAGATTGGCAACATCATCTCCGGAAATTGCTTTCTTCATTTTGGTGAACAGGTTACGTATATCTTTTTCAAGAAAAGGAAGATCTCCATGTTCTACATTTTTTCAAGCTCAAGTACTCGAATAATTTGTCTCACAAGTAAGGCCGGCTTCTTTTAATAGAAGAATATTCTTCTCATCTTGCTCACTTATCTCTCTATTAGCCGGAAGGAACCGCACTCTGAGATTGAGATAATAAATCATGAGTGTGTTTCACTTTGAATGTAGTTACATGCCATTCTTCGGGAAAAATTACATTACAACTTCTCAATTTGATACGCGGGTGAGCATTGCAATCACATCTAGCCGACACTCTATTTCTTTGTTCCTTGTTCGGGTCAATTTCCTTTAGTGGTTGCAAACGACTACGGTGACAATAGAAGTCACGAGCGACTATTATACCATCTCTTTTTCTTGTTCGATCCTTCCGAATGCTGAAACCATGTTGGCGTGCATAATTTTTGTAGAATACCCATGCTTCTTCCTCACTAAGAAATGTTTGGCCAACAAAGGGCTCAAGACAAAGCTCTAAATTATTTCGAGACGCTTCTACACCATTCGATTTTCTTCTACATGTAGTTCTTGGATGGAAGCATGTGAGGAAATTCCAAAATTTACCTCGTCTCCATTATTCCTAATAAAATCAAATGTAGTTTCCCCCATGAATGCAAGCATTTCATCATTGGTTGGGAGTTCATTTAAATCAAGCATTTTCTCTGCAAAGCCACTAATAAGTGTTGTTACATATTGAAAGAGTTATATATACTAGTGCTATATATATATTCGAAACCTACAAAAGCGATCGAGATAGTAATGAATCATGAATAAATTATGAAGTGGAAAGGCGTGGTTCAGGGCCATGAGTGTCTGCCATATGCCATGAATACTATACCTATATATACAAAATTCTACAAAGTACTTTGTGATTTTCATTACGGAGTGATCTAGCCGCCAAATTCAACAAGCGTCTGCAACTCATCCAATAGTAGTCAATATATGACAAAAATTAGAGGTGGAATGACCCTTCATTGAATTTATGCGCCAAAAATTAATAGGTAGTTCTTTAATCGACGAGTACTTGTCGAATCTATAAGCTTTAGTAAGTAGAGGTATGGTTGTAAACTCAATCATGACACAAAAAAAATTCTTCTAAAGAGAGAAATATACTGATAATTACCAAGTAGATTTATACGAGCCCGCTAACGGGCGCCCCAGGGCGTTAGTTAAGAATTATAATTTTGTATATTACCTAATTAATTATTACTAACGAGCGCCCGGGGCGTTAGATAAGAAAAATAATTTGGTATATAAATAGATTTCAAATTATTATTAAAATTATAAAGATATATTAGTCTTATCTAACGCCCCGGGGGCGCCCGTTAGCATTTGCCTATTTAATATTTATTACTAATTGATAAAAAAATTAATGAAATAAATACATAATTAGCGTTTTTAGCATTAACTAAATTAAATGTACAAAAATATTGTTTATTTTTTTTAGAGTGTAAAAGTGGAAGATATTTCATATAAAATAAGCAAAATTATAGAAAATTAGTAAATAGCTAGAAAAAAAAAGTTGTCCAAAATATTACAAAATGGGTCTCTCTTTGTAGATCTCTGAAAAATAGAGTCATTGGTAATTTTTTTATTATTTTTGGCTTTGTATTTTTTAAGATATTGCATTTTTAATATTTGTAATTGTATTATTTATCTAACCTGTCAGAATTTGACAAGTGTCAAATTCTGACGCGCGCGTCAGAAAATCTGACACACGCGTCAGAAATCTGACGAAATATATTTTTTTTTGGCTTTCAGCCAAAACGACGTCGTTTTGGCTGAGAGAAAGCCAAAAAAAATTATATTTTACCAGATCAGGCGGTGGGTCCCACTCCCACGCCTGATCATCAATTCAATCGTCCCATACAAAATTTTTTTGCCAATCAACCCACTATCTTTGTTTCACTCACCATTAAGGGAGGTTTTTTAAGATTATGTACATGATCTTTTTTTTATTTTCACCATTAAGGATGCCCTTACTTGTTTAGGCTATCTAATATCTTCAATCATATTGTTGAATTGTAGTATTAGCGGCCCAATTATGAATACAAGTAGGCCCTTCATTAATAGCTTAAAATAGAAAAATATAAAAAATTTAATTAATATTATAAAATGAAAAAAAATCATTAACATCATATTTCTACAACTAAATATATTTAAATATAATAAAGGAGTATAACATCCACAATAAAAAACATGTACTACAATAAGCCAATCACTACTAATAAAGAAAGTAATATTTGGGGCTCGAAATTGTCGGGGGCCTGTGCTGTCGCCTGATACTTGTGTTTGGTACAACTTAGTAGATTAATTCAAATTATTTAATACAAAAAGTATTGAAAATCTAATTGATATTAATGAATTACTATGAAGTACTTCTATATCTTAAGTTAAGTTGATCCGATCAATTCTCATACAATATGAACTGTATCGAATTACTATGAAGTATATCCTACATTAAGTTGATCTGATCAAATTCTCATACAATATGAACTATGTCGAAATACTATGACGTATATCTTAAGTTAAGTTCATCGGATCCATTCTTGTACAATGTGAACTATGTGGAATTACTATGAATTATGTATATCTTACATTAAAATAATCTGATCAATTCTCAGACAATATGAACTATGTTGAAATACTATGAAGTATATCTTAAGTTAAGTTCATCGGATCCATTTTATACAATGTGAACTATGTGGAATTACTATGAATTATGTATATCTTACATTAATTTGATCTGATCAATTCTCATACGATATCAACTACGCCGGAATACTATGAAGTAATAAGTATAACTTAAATTAAGTTGACCGTAGACATTCTCTAATAAAATGAAACATGTCACTGTCGAATTATTATGAAATATATCTTAATTTATGTTAATATGAAATATAACACACTAATATTTTGCTGATAGTTTTAGGTAATCTTATTAGAACCGTTGTTTATGTGGCAAGAACACTTGTTTTCTTGCTCAAAGTTTGTGTTTAGGCACCACTAAACTTAGTTTTGTAAATAATACCAACTATAATGTTTGCAAGAATTTTCTTTTCCATCCGTTCTCTTAACAAGAAAATTTTTATAAGTAACTTGTCTTTAAGAAAAATTGTGCAAAATCGTATGTATATCTTAAACTTATAAGTATATTATAACTTAAATATATCTTAATAACTTAGGTTGATATTGATGCACTTATTATATTTCAGAAAACAAATAACTTAAGTTGATACAAATACAATGGGTACATGATCTTATTAAATTGTATGTTTATTTGCAATGTTTATTCAAAGTAAATTATGTACTATATATATATAGTTTGGGAAACATTAAAAAAATGTATTGGTATACTATAATTTTTTGGAGATGAGATGCATTGGGCACGTGATCTTAAACCCCTGTTCATGCTTAGGTTCTCCTTGTTTTTGTCTCAACAATTGTTTTTCACATTAAAACCCCTGTTTTTCTGCAACATTTTCGAAATCTTTTCCTAATCTAAATTATTATATATGTAAAAGAGGAACTTTTTGAGAGCATATATATAGCTCCTCAAGATTTCGAGAGTATAGACCGCACCACCTATGTATATCATGCCATTAATTTTAATTTTTTTTTTTTGAAAAATAGAGTAATGTATAAATACGAATTTTGGATAAGGAAAAGTAAGATTTTTTGTTTTTATTAAACAAGCTAGATTTTTATACAATGTAAATTGAATATAATTTTTGCTACATAATTCGATATATTTTATTTGTATACCATTGAAGAATGCTCGAAATATGTTTAGAAGATCCATTTGCAATATAGTTGAACAACTTATGAAAGTATATTTATTTAGATGAATAATACTTCTTCCCTTTTATTTTGTTGTTCCTACTTGGCAATTGGAATCAGGGAAGAAACCAAAGCAACTTAAAAAATGGGCAAGATTCGACTATTTTAAAAATAAAGATTTCACCCCTTTGAGTTAAACTATGTTTGGTAACCAATGAGATAAAAGCTTGAGGCTTAAAAGAGGAAAAAGCAACTATTCAATAGTGAAGAATTTAAGTAATAAAATTAAAATATGTGTTGAAAGATTCAAAATGGGAATAACATATTGAGATTTCCTATAAGGAAATACTTGAACAATAAAAGAAAACTTTGAGGGAGTAATGTATTATTTATTTAAATATATATAAAAATAGCTATAAGAATAACATCATATATATATATATATATATATATATATATATATATATATATATATATATATATATATATATATATATATATTTGAACATTTAGGTGTAGTGTTTAGGGTTAAGCAAAATCTATTTTTCAAAATCTAGTTAATCTAATATTTAATATATGGCAACGTTAGTTAAGTATATTGAAACCCCTGTTTTTGTCTCATAAAGTGTTGTTCTTGTTATAAAATATCATATGTATGTCCATTTAATACTTGTGAAATTTCCCTGATGGAGCAACCAATAGATTTGAAATATGGTGCAATCATAACCTTGTAGCAGTAATCCGGAAAAACTAAACATGGGCTAATTATGGCCGGAAATTTCATGGCTGCCCAATGTGGCCCGTACGTCAAAAATCCTTTGTCGGAAGCTAATAATGTCTGCATTTTCCTTCTGCAATAATGATTTCATTGTTTTTTGTTTAACACAAAATTTCAGACAATGATTGCGAGTTCTTCAGATAGGATGACGATTACCAAGTTTCCGCAGATAACGAAGAAGAACAATATGAGTATAAAGCAAAAATCGCAGTCATGAAAAAGAAATCTGGGTTGTTGAAGGAAGAGATACGTCGTCTCAACGCATGCTTAATGAAAATGAACACAAAGAACAACATCAAATCTATCGCCATTATCGATTATAAATTGTAAAACGAAGTACTGTTTTTTTAAAAAAAAAATAACCAATTGCTATATTTTTTCATGTTCTATAAATAGAGTCTAATATTGAGATATTTCCAAAAACATTAATTTTATGTTTATTTCTCTCCTTTAAAAAAAAAAAACTTTTATTTCTCTATTTCAAATAAATATCTTGTTTTTCCCACACTTTTTATCACCAACAAAAATACTTCCTCAATTTTTTTAGTTCTAGCATATGCTCTTTGCACATTTGCCGACGCACAACTTTGAACAATTATATATTTAATTAGGTATAAGTAAAAAAAACTAGTATGCATGAACGTTGACTATGTATTAGAGTTGCATGAACGTAGTGAATACTAGTATGAAGATGGTTTTGGAGTACATAAATACACTAAATATAGGGGAAATTCACGGTTTTACACACACAAACAGTGGTTTATGCAGATGGCCACTTTGGTTGCCCATGTTTACTAGGTATTAGAGTTGCATGACCGTAGTGAATACTAGTACACACATGGCCTTGGAGTACACAAACTCTCTATAACTAGACTAAAACCGCGGTTTAGCATACATAAACAGTACTCCCTCTGTTTTTTTTATCTTTCTCACTTGGAATCTTGGCACTATTAATACTTAGAGATAATCTTCTCAATTTTTTTTCAATTTATAAGAAAAAAATATAGTCATGTGGGGTCTTGTTTGATTCGTCTCAATTAGTACATTATTAATATTCAATCGTTATAATTTTTACTAATATATAATGAAAGATATTTAAGTTCAAAGAGATGCATTGGGAGACGCGCACAGGAAAGTGAGAATGACAAAAAAAAACAGAGGGAGTATTATAGTATGAACACGGTTTTCCAGTACATAAACGCAATATATGTGGACAAAAATAGAGGTTTAGCATGCACGAACAATGGTTTATGCCGATGGCCACTTTGGTTGGCCATGTTTACTAAGTATTAGAGTTGCTTGAACGTAGTGAATAATAGTACACACATGTAGGGTTGTTCAGAGTGCGGTCTGGACCGCACCAAACCGCAACCCAAACCGTTTTTTCGCGGTTTGGGTTGGTTTGCGGTTTCAAAATTGCGGTTTGGGTTATGATTTCAAGCAAACCGCGGTTTGCGGTTTGGGTTGGGTTTTAATTTTTGTAAATCGAAACCGCACCATAAACCGCAATTTTATATGATTTTTTTTAAAAAAAATAAATTATATCTATTTTGATTTTTTTTAAATACACTTGACAAGATGGCATACAAGTATACAACTGAAAAAAGAAGTTTGAGGTAAAGAACTTGGACATTTTTGATAAATTATTATTTATGTTTAATTATGAAGTCAACTTCATATTTATTTGGACTCTTTATATTTATTAACAAATTTTTTTTTTAATCTTAGATTACAAAATTAATGTCGCGGAGGAAAAAATGGTTAAACGGCAAACCAAACCGCACCAAACCGTTTTGTGCGGTTTGGTTTGGGTTGGTTTAGGCAAAAGTGCGGTGCGGTTTGGGTTGGGAAAATGTCAAACCGTATATTTGTGGTTTGGGTTGGGTTACATCCCAAACCGCACCAACCCAAACCGCAAACACCCCTACACACATGGCTTTGGAGAACACAAACTCTTTATGTATAGACAAAAACAACGGTTTAGCATACATAAACAGTGGTTTATGCAGAAGTTCACATTGGTTGTCTATGTTGACTATGTTGTCTAATACCTAGTAAACATGGCCAACCAAAGTGGCCATCTGCATAAACCACTGTTTGTGTATGCCAAACCGCAGTTTTCTCCTATATTTAGTGTATTTATGTACTCCAAAACCATGTCCATACGATTATTCAATACGTTCATGCAACTTTAATATGGACAACCAAAGTGGCCTCCTGCATAAACCACTGTTAGTTTAAGCTAAACCGTTGTTTTTGTCTAAAAAATATTAGAGAAATTCTAATATAGTTAACGTCGTTATATCGTATTAGTGCATTTTTATAATTAATCATAATCTAAATTGGATAATAGTATTTTTTTTGTAATTTAATCACATAATATAATAACAATAGCGAAATATTGAATTAAGTAATCATAACCACACATAAATATAGAATTACATTACATATTAAACAATAATAAGAAATAGTAAAACTTTATTAATTCCTGTCTTGCCTAATTTAAGCCAAATAATTAAGCTAGATCGATATGTCATCCGCTTTTTTAGTTCTAACATTTTGACTTTTGACATTATTCACAAATTCTATTTGATCATCTTGTAGCATTTATACATTAGGAAAACACATAGGCCTTGTCCTGTTCGACTTAATTTTAGTCCTTATCAGAAAAAATTAAGTTCAGATTAGGACTAAGGCCCTATTCTGTTCAACTTATTTTAACTTATTTTAGATTTTATAAGATAAGATAAGATCAGATAAGATAAGATAAGCTAAGATAAGATAAATAAGATGTTCTGTTCAACTTATCTTCACTCATTTCAGAAAAAAATAAGATAAAATAAGATAAGATAAGATAAGACAAAATAAGTTGAGCAGAACAGACCCTAATAGATTGAGATACGTTTAATTCAGCAAAAATAAGTTCTAATAAGGACTAATAAGGTCGAATACAATTGAGTTTTTTCCTTAAGCAATTTTAGGGAAATACGGTTACTTACTCCCACCGATATTTTTTAGTTTCCCCACTTTTCTTAGAGTATGAGGGGGATACATGGCAACGAAAGGAATGATAGACTTCTCTCGTTTAGAAATAGTTGCACCATTTCATGTTTTCACGCTTGTAGATGCATGGTTGAAAAATTGACATCTTTAATTATTAATAAGTAAAAGCTATCAAAGTTGATATTAAATATATATATAAATTGAGACGAATCTAACAAGATCTCGTATGACTATGTTTCCCTAAAATAACTAACTTAAAATCTTTAATATCATTTAGTATCGTAAATTGGATAATACTATCAATTTTGGTAATTTAATAATAGAAAATACTAATAACGAAATGTTGCATTAAATAATAACTACAACACATAAATATAAGATTACGTTACACATTTAACAATAATAAAAATACATAGCAATAACTAATTGTCTTGCTCGAACTTAAGCAAAATGATTCAAGCCAGATAGATATTTCCTCCGTTTTCTCGTTTTACCATTTTGAATTTTGACAATATTCGCCAATCCTATTTGACCATCTTGTATTATTCATACATAAACTTTTTAAAAGATATTTCCTCGCGTGGAATCTCGTTGGATTCGCCTCGATCTATGCTTTCAAAATATAAACTTTTTAGAATTTTTTTATACCTTATTAAAGATATAATAGTTCAAAGTTATGGGTTGGCAAAACGTAGGGGTGGCAATCAGGTCTAGTTGGGTCAATTTCAAGTTGACCTGATTTCTATTTCGGGTCACTTACCCCTAACCCAAACCCAACCTGATTCTAATTTCAGGTCGAAAATCATAACATGAACCCCACCTTTCGGTTTCGTGTTGACCCAAAACCAACCCAAAATGACCCGAAATTAAATTTAAGCATTGCAATAATTTAAAACGCTAAGGGAGTCTTGAATTCAAATGTCAATATAATTAAATTTCGAAGATTTTATTTATATGTTTAGAAATTTAGAAGATTCAGGAAACGGGATTGGCCCAATACAAGTTAGAAGAACGTATAAAAAATTATAAAAATTATAAAAGTTGGGTTAATTTCAGGTTGACCCGACCTGAATCTGACCCAACTTCAAAATCAGGTTGTTCGGGTTGTTTTCAGGTTCAAAAAGGCAACCTGAATATAACCCATTATATTTCCAGGTCGGGTTGGGTCGACCCATTTTTTTTAACCTAAACTCGGAATTTTCAGGTTAGGTTCAGGTCGAGCATATGATATAGCTAAAAAATGGAGGAAGTATCTTTTGGTAATAAAGTGTGTGAAAAATAAGATATTTCTTTGACATAGAGAAAAAAACTTTTTTTTTTTTTTTGAAAGAACAGAAATAAACTTAAAATTGAAGTACATGAAAATATCTTAATATTAGTCTCTATTTATAGAACATGAAAAAATATAGCAGTTGGTCTTTTTTATTTTTTAAAATAATAATTGTTTTACGATTTATAATCTATACTAATTGCAATGTCAATAACATTTTCTTTTGAGAAGTGAAAAAGTAATCCTTGTAAAAGAAGAAAAGAAATGGGGAAAACAAGAGTCTTGGCCTTTTGGGACAGCAGACACGCACGCCGACACGGCAAACATATTGGAAAGAGGGCTGATTTGTTTTATTCGCCAATTTACATAAATGCCATGGATAGTGGATTGGCAATCCACTATCCGTTAGTGGTTTATCACTCCTCCAAGATATATATCCCACCAAAAATTGCCCAAACCGAGGCGACTGGTAGAGGCACAAATTTCCACACTCCCCATATATGTTTATCATCATATTCATCAAAACACGTCAGAGTTTAATCAATCATCGTTATCCTACGCACAAAAGGCCACTGCCAGTTCCATACCCGCACGTCTGCACCATAACCATAATTATTGCGATGACATCTTTCGTGTCTATCCGCTACCACTATAGAACAGTACTAATAATACGCAAACTTAGTATCATAATTCATTAACCCTAATACCAACATAATTAAACTTCTATTTATGCATGCACAACATCAAAAACCTTACCACATTATATAGTCCATACATTGAGAAGTATCGAGTGACTACCAATAACTTGAGTTACAAAAACAATGGATTTGGGTAGTGCATATCATTTTCCTGCTGTCCGACGATCGTCAGACAGCTATGAGGTGCCGGAAGGGGTGGATGTAAGGGGAAGATATGACGAGGAGTACGCCAAGATACTCACCAAAGATGCCTTGCAATTTGTGGCTGAGTTACAAAGGGAGTTTAGGAATCACATCAAGTATGCTATGGAGTGTAGGAAGGAGGCTAAGGCAAAGTATAATAGTGGGGCGTTGCCGGGGTTTGATCCTACCACCAGGAAAATTAGGGAAGGGATTTGGGTATGCTCCGCTCCGCCACCGGCAGTTGCTGATCGTAGGGTCGAGATTACTGGTCCTGTTGAGAGGAAGATGATCATCAATGCTCTTAATTCTGGTGCTAAAGTTTTCATGGTATGCATTTCTTTTACTTGTGCCTTGTAAAATAATTACCCCGTTGCATAATATTAAGTAAATTATTGTGTGGCAAGTAAATTATGATGGAGGGAATATTAATTTCAATTTTGATAAAATAATTCCTTATTCTCATTTTTGTAAATATATAATCCCTTTTTCTTTTATAATTCCAATATTTTGACTTTTATTTACACTATTTATATACTCCATTCATTTTCAATTGATTGTCTTTCAGGTTTGGGCAAACATATTATTAAATAATTTAAGAGTGTAAATATGTTTTTATGAATATATAAAGTAAAAATAAGCATTAAAAATATTAGAGTAAGGGTCTGTTCTATTCAACTTATTTTATCTTGTCTTATCTTATCTTACCTTATTCTGAAATGAGTCAAGATAAGTTGAACAGAACATCTTATTTATCTTATCTGATCTTATCTTATCTTATCTTATATGATCTTATCTGATCTTATAAAATCAATATATATATATAAAGGAGAAACTTTTCGGGAGCATAGGGAGCTCCTCAAGATTTCGAGGCCATAGAGTGCGCCACGTAGGATTGCCATGTCATTAATACGTATAATGAGTTTTGGATAAGCGAAAATTAGAGCCCAAATAATTATATTATGTAAATTGCGTATAACTTTTTGCTACGTAATTCGGAATATTATAATTTTTGTACCATTGGATAGTGCTTTCGAAATATACTTGAAATAAGATCCATTTACAATATAGTTCGACAAATTATGAAATAGAGAGCGCCACGTAGGATTGTCATGTCATTAGTTTTAAATTTAAACATTATAAAAAATCGAGTCCTTCATATATTTAAATACCTAAAAGTAGTTTTGGATAGGGAAAATTAAAGTTTCATTTTGAATAAACAACCTAAATTATTATATTATGTAAATTGTGTATAACTTTTGCTACCTAATTCAAAACATTATAATTCGTCTACCATTGGAGAGTGCTTGAAATATGCTTCAAAGTAAGATCCATTTACAATATAGGGTCACAAATCGTGAAAATATTTAAAGAATAGAGTTTTACATAGATTTATATGCATATATGGAGTTTTTGATAAGCGAAAATTAGAGTTTAGTTTTGAATTAACAACCTAAATTATTATATTATCTAAATTGTGTATAATAATATTTGTACCATTGGATAGTGCTCTAAATATGCTTTGAAATAAGATCAATTTACACTATAGTTCTACAACTTATGAAATATAATAAAATAAACAACAATGTAAAATTGATAGTCTGATTTTAAGTAAAAATCTAAACTATTATACAATGTAAAATGATTATAACTTTTTCTACATAATTCGCAATAGTATAGTTTTTTTTACCGTCGGAGAGTGCTCGAGATATGCTTTGAAATAAGATCTATATACAATATTGTTTTACAACTTATGAAAATGTATTTATTTAGATGAACAATAACATATTATTTATTCTTTATTTTAAATATATAAAAATAGCGTATTATACCCGACAATACTAATTATGTCTTTAAGAATCATACTTTTAAAAATTGAGTTATATAAAGATAAAAAATTCATATCCATAGTTTTGAACCTATAACATTCCGTGATGGCATTACATGAAGAATCAAATGAAAGTTTGTCATCGAGATTGCAGAGGTATTATGCAATTAACTAATTATTTTATTCCTAGAATATTTGCATACATAATTATTTATGTTTTTTTCCATATATCTATATGTAAGATCTTATTCTTTTCTCCATGAACTTAATTCTACTAAAACTATTTGGAAATCAAGATTCGCATTTCTAGACTGTTTAAGGTCACGGATCATAAAAAAGGGGGAAGTTTGATAAGTCTTGATATGGTCATGATTGATGAAGAGGTATTTTCTTCTCTCTTAAATAGTACTTTCAATTATTAATAGAGGTTAGTTTTACATTTAATTAATTTTATTCATGAAACTATCATTATGATCTGCTTTTTTGCTTTTTCATCTTCCATTCTATATGCGTTAGTGTTTATGTGCTATATTCAAAGTTGAAGTTGTGGCTGACACTCATGTTTTTCTCTATTCTTTCTGTTCTGCATCTATTAAATTATTACCCTCGCTCTACTTTCTTAAATTATCATTCGGGTATTATTCATGTAAAAACTGTGTTAATTATTGTTAGTCATATCTATTATTAGGATACCATTTAATAATAGAGTTAGTTACAACATTTAATTGGATATTAAAAATTATAAAATTTATATATCGTAATAACAAATCTAGAAATTATAGTATACTGACAAATACTTCCCTGTTCTTTTTCTACTACAACAATTGGTGTGGGCATGGTTTTTAAGGAAATAAAAAAATGGGTGATTTAATTAGCATAGAGGTACCCCTTTAGTTAACTAGAGTAGGGGATAAATAATAAAGTAAACGCAACTTTATGAGGTAATTTAGACAATTAATGAGGGTTTTATTAACATCATATAAAGGCAATATTGTCAACAATAGCTGCTTTTGTTTTACCAAAAGTGAAATGGTTCCAAAAGATGAAACTACTCAAAGCGGTAATTGTTGTAATAGAAAAGGAATGGAGAAAGTTATAAATACAATAGTGGTGAAAAATCTCATTTCACAGCAACACAAAATTGACAATGATATTAACAAAAAAATTTACAAAAAGATAAAATACTCAAATTATAAAATTATACCGTATTCAAAAGAAAGAAATTTAAAAATTATAAAGTTATACCGTATTTAAAAGAAAAATTTAACTCATTAAATTTTCATATATCTGAACTAAAGATGGCAACGGATCGGACTTGGACCGGGATTATGCATAGTCCAACTCCGACTCTACAACAAATCGGATTTTAAATTTCGACTCCAACTCCGGAAATCCGAATCCGATTCGACTTAGAATCCTAACATCCGACTTTGACTTGATCGACTTTTTCTTTGCCCCATTTTTTTAATACAAATATCTTCGGTTTTTTCACCATATACCCCTGACAAATTTTTTTTTGCACCATATACGCTTTCAACTTTTCAAATTCACAATATACCCTTCACTTTTCAAAAAATACATCCACTTACCCTTTTCACTGACGGTGTTAGACTTTCGTTAGTAATTAGGCCTTAATCCTCCCCTAACCCTAATTAACTAACCTAAATTAAACCCTAACCCTAATCTAATACACTAACTTGGGCCCTAACCCTAACCACCCCTCCCCCATCCCTTACCTCCACTTCCCCATCACCCCTTCACCACCACCCCCTCACCACTACCACCTCCTCACCACCACCACCCCTCCCCTTCCCCCCCACTGACCCCCCCGGCGTCGGCCCACACGCCGAACCCCTCCCCTCCCCTGCGTCGGCCACCCGTGAACTCCCTCCCCTCCCCCACTCTTGTCGGCCACTCGCCGAACCCCTCCCCTCCCCCTTTGTCGGTCTGTCGTCGCGAACCCCTCCCCTGCCCTTCCTTTCGCAGTTGTCGCGCAACCTTCCTCCCCTTCCCTTTGTGCACCCCCGAAACCCCTCGCACTTGAAAACCCTTCAAACCGTCGATTTTTTGCGGGGAAAGGGAAGGGGAGGGGGGTTGCGCGGCGTTCTTGGGGAACGGGGAAGGGGGTTGCGCGGCGTTTGCGGGGAAGGGGAGGGGCCGGCGAGGCTGCGGGAGTGGGGTAGGAAGGGTGGGGGTTGCGGTGGTTGTGGGGGTTTGGTGGGGTTGCGGTGGTTGTTGGGGGGATGGTATGCTGGGGGTGGGGTTGGGGGGATGGTGGGCTGGGTTAGAGAGAGTTAGGGTTTACTTAGGGTTAGGGTGTTAGATTTAGGTTAGTTAATTAGGGTTAGATGGGGGTTTAGGGCTTAATGACTAACGGAGTTTTACGTCGTTAGTCATTAAGGGTAAGTGAACGTATTTTTTGAAAAGTGGGGGGTATATGGTGAATTTCAAAAGTCGAAAGGGTATATGGTGCAAAAAAAAATTTGTCAGGGGTATATGGTGAAAAAACCGAAAAATCTTCTATAATACAAATAATCTAATTATTACTGTTTTTTAACAATCATATAGAAATCTTATATAATACAAATAATTTAAACATTACTATTTTTTAACAATCATTCCTTCAATGGAAAAATCTTATATAATACAATTACCTCAAAGTCGGAGTCAAACTATACATATACATTAATATAAATAAAAAAGGACTAATTGTATTAAAGTCGGAGTCGGATTCGAATGTCAGGTTTTTTATGGGAGCCTCCTCCTACTCAGAGTCCGAGTTTTTAAATGGAGTCAGATTAGGATTATTTTTTATCGGAGTCAGCTCGGATTATTATTTTTTCCTTCGGATCGGGGGCAGACCAGGATCTGATTCGGGCTGAATTTTCATCCCTAATCTGAATGCAAATCCCAAATTCATTCCATAATAGATGATTACTAGTTTTGAAGCCCGTGCGTTGCACGGGTTGTTGCTTATTTTATCTTTTTGTAAATTTTTTTGTAAATATTATTGTCAATTTTGTGTTGCTGTGAAATGAGATTTTTCAACACTATTGTATTTATAACTTTCTACATTCCTTTTCTATTACAACAATTATTGCTTTGGGTAGTTTCATATTTTCGAACCATTTCACTTTTGGTAAAACAAAAGCAACTATTGTTGACAATATTGCCTTTATTTTATGTTAATAAAACCCTCATTAATTATCTAAATTGCCTCATAAAGTTGCGTTTACTTTATTAAGGATTATTTATCCCCTACTCTAGTTAACTAAAGGGGTACCTCTATGCTAAATCACCCATTTTTTATTTCCTTAAAAACCATGCCCACACCAATTGTTGTAGTAGAAAAATAACAGGGAAGTATTTTTCATCATACTATAATTTCTAGATTTGTTATTACGATATATAAATTTTATAATTTTTAATATCCAATTAAATATTGTAACTAACTCTATGATTAAATGGTATCCTAATAATAGGTATGACTAACAATAATTAACACAGTTTTAACATGAATAATACCCGAATGATAATTTAAGAAAGTAGAGCGAGGGTAATAATTTAATAGATGCAGAACAGAAAGAATAGAGAAAAACATGAGTGTCAGCCACAACTTCAACTTTGAATATAGCACATAAACACTAACGTATATAGAATGGAAGATGAAAAGGCAAAAAAGAAGATCATAATGATAGTTTCATGAATAGAATTAATTAAATGTAAAACTAACCTCTATTAATAATTGAAAATACTATTTAAGAGAGAAAAAAATACCTCTTCATCAATCATGACCATATCAAGACTTATCAAACTCCCCCCTTTTTTATGATCCGTGATCTTAAACAGTCTAGAAACGCGAATCTTGATTTCCAAATAGTTTTAGTAGAATTAAGTTCATGGAGAAAAGAATAAGATCTTACATATAGATATATGGAAAAAAACATAAATAATTATGTATGCAATAAATATTCTAGGAATAAAATAATTAGTTAATTGCATATACCTTTGCAATCTCGATGACAAACTTTCATTATTCATGTAATGCCATCATGGAATGCTATAGGTTCAAAACTATGGATATGAATTTTTTACTTTATATAACTCAATTTTTAAAAGTATGATTCTTAAAGACATAATTAGTATTGTCAGGTATAATACGCTATTTTTATATATTTAATATAAAGAATAAATAATATGTTATTGTTTATCTAAATAAGTACATTTTCATAAGTTGTAAAACAATATTGTATATAGATCTTATTTCAAAGCATATCTCGAGCACTCTCCGACGGTAAAAAAAAACTAACTATTGCGAATTATGTAGCAAAAGTTATAATCAATTTACATTGTATAATATTTTAGATTTTTTATTTAAAATCAGACTATCAATTTTACATTGTTGTTTATTTTATTATATTTCATAAGTTGTAGAACTATATTGTAAATTGATCTTATTTCAAAGCATATCTAGAGCACTATCCAATGGTACAAAAATTATTATACACAATTTAGATAATATAATAATTTAGGTTGTTAATTCAAAACCAAACTCTAATTTTCGCTTATCAAAAGCTCCTTATATGCATTTAAATCTATGTAAAACTCTATTCTTTAAATATTTTCATGATTTGTGACCCTATATTGTAAATGGATCTTACTTTGAAGCATATTTCAAGCACTCTCCAATGGTAGACGAATTATAATGAGACGAATTATAAAATCTTATATAAGTTAAAATAAGTTGAACAGAACGAACCCTAAGAGATAGAGGTAGTAGGCGGTCCTACACTCCTACATGGATATAGGGATAAAATGTGAGAGATATATGGTTAGCTGGAGTAAAATTCTCTTATAAGTAATAAGAAAATAATTTATAGGAAAATAATTTATAGGAAAATATTTTATGGAAGGAAAACTAACTTTGACCATGTTGTTTGCTAATATAAAAATAAAAAATATTATTACTTAAATTTTGATTGATTAGTTTCAAAGAATATTTTAAAATAATTAACTTCAATAATTTTTACTCATTGTATACTAATACCTATCCAGGCCATGATCCCACCCCCAGGCCCCATCTTGAATAAAATTTAGATTAGTCGTTAATATGTAAATTCTACTAGTTAGATATTATAGGTATTAATAGTAAAGCCCGTGGCTTCTTCAAGGGGGCCTATCTGGGTCATGGCTTGCCCCGTCTTGAATACAACTTAGATCAGTCGTACATCTATATAAGCCAAAAACAGTTGAGCTAGGTTTTTCTTGTTTACATGACTTGACAATTGGGAGACTAAACCCCCTACATAAGGATGCAAATGAGTTGTATGTTCTTGAATTACTAGCGAACAAGCTCGACCAAAGTTTCGTCAAAGCTCGTTTGCGGAGTTAAAACCAAGCTAGAACAAAAATCTAAAACTCTTTAATTAAACGAGCCAAGCTCAAACAACTTTATATTTGACTCAGTAATGTTTTTGAGCTACTCGTTTAAGTTCTCTTTTAAGCTTTTACATGATCAAACATAACTTATTCAAACTCGAAAAGTTGTGAAAAATTTTAAAATTTATTAAGCGTGTGGTATATCTTTCACAAGAAATTAGAAATTTGAAAGAAAAAACAACCAATTTTGTTAATATAATATACAAATACAAGTACATCCATTAACTTTTTTCAAAAGAATGATGACAAAAGATATTAGTTTAATTAAATGTATGGATAAAATCCCTAAAAAAAAAATACCCACTTCATATGGAAACCTGGGCTCGTTTATAAAATGAAGCTCGATTTTAGCTCATTCAAGCTCAAGTTCAAACTTAAAATACAAATGAGTAATTTCGGGATCGACAGAGTTCAAACAAGCTCAAGTAAGAGCTTTTGAGAGCTCGTTTGAGTTCGAGCTAGCTCACAATAATAATTCTTATCAAATAGGCTAAAACTCGACTCGGCTCAACTTGTTTGCAGCTCTATGCCACTTTTTTGCTACTTGCCTCCTTCACTCCTTGTAGTTGTTTTACCATTTCCCGTTCTTTTTTTTTTCTTTTCTCTCATTGTTTCTCTATTTATCATAGCTTCTAAATTATTTTATTATCATTTCAATATATAAACTTTGAAAAAGGCACGCCTATATTTCATTGTATCTATTCTTTAAGGACTTTGAACATATATTATTGTATTATATGCATGCCAATGTAAAATTTTAACTTATTATTATGTTTAATTATTTATTTGTAGAAATTATTAAAGTTCATATATATTTGAAAAATATACATTAAAATTTAATCAAATAATCTTTGTCTACATATATTTCGGAGCAAGGGAGAATATTGTTTTGGGGGCCCACCTAATATAAAAGTTCTAGATATACCACTAGTTAGAGCTATATGCGACGTTAGAGTCAAGTAACTTGAATCAAGTAATCGAATATCATCCACTTTTGTATTTTATTTTCTTATTTGAGACTTTTATTTCTTAGATATATTTTTTATCACACTAACTTCTTACCTAAAAAAAAGCGCGTAATTCGTAACACTTTTTTTAAATAAATGGTATAGAGAAGGATCGGACCCTGTCTAAACCTCAACTCTTACATGCGGGTTAGGCTATTGAGAGTAAGGGGTGGGTAAGAGGATTACTTCTTCCAAACACCATACTTGGCATGATTCGAACTTAAAGATTTAAGGTAAGAGTCTTGCCATGTGATTAAGTACTACTTAACCCTTTTTTAATGGTAAGGAGGACCTTGTTCAAACCTCGTCTTGCACGATATCTTCGTCAAACCTCAACTTTCACAGAATCTTAGTCTAGTATTTGCAGGTAGGTGCTTGAGAGTAGGGAGAGGATAAGGGGGTCCTTACTTCCAATTCCCAAACACCACACTTGACAAGATTTGAATCTAAGACCTCAAGGATCTACTTAACATATAACATTTAATGCAAACAGTAGAACGGTTTAACATTATAACAAAATTCCACTGAACAAACTATTTAATGATAATGTTATTGATTTGGATCTGGAATAACAAATGCAGGCTGATTTTGAAGATGCACTATCACCAAGCTGGGAGAACTTGATAAAAGGACAAGTGAACTTAAGAGAAGCAGTAAATGGAACAATTAGTTTCCATGACATGACTAGGAATAAAATTTACAAATTAATTGATCAAACTGCCAAGCTCTTTGTCCGCCCACGCGGTTGGCACCTGCCTGAAGCCCATATTCTTATAGACGGTGAGCCGGCCACTGGCTGCCTCGTCGACTTTGGCCTCTACTTCCACCACAACTTTGCCAAGTTCCGCCAGGCACACGGTGATGGCTTTGGCCCATTCTTCTACCTCCCTAAAATGGAACACTCCAGGTAGTTAGATTATAGTATCATAAAGGATGTTCTTAGACTGATAATTTAGTATCCTAATATACTGAATTACGCAGGGAAGCAAAGATATGGAAGAATGTGTTTGAAAAGGCAGAGAAAATGGCAGGAATAGAACGAGGAAGTATAAGGGCAACGGTTCTTATAGAGACGCTTCCTGCAGTATTCCAAATGAATGAGATATTGTATGAGCTCAGAGACCACTCTGTTGGGCTCAACTGTGGGAGGTGGGATTACATCTTCAGCTATATCAAGACTTTCCAATCCCACCCTGACCGCCTTTTGCCTGACCGTGTTCAGGTTGGGATGACCCAACACTTCATGAGAAGTTATTCTGATCTTCTCATCTACACTTGCCATAGGCGTGGCGTCCATGCTATGGGAGGCATGGTACGTATCTACTCATTTTTATCTCTCGAGAACATTACTATTTGCGAGACTACAATACTCGAACATGTGTTTTTCTTCACAAATTTTCATCATCTGAGATGTGGTACCAATTGTTGATGAAAGTTTATGACAACATATACATTTTTCTTTTTGAAGGGAGTTCCATTACCATTGACAATAATATGACACTTCCCTTACATTATTATACATAATATGCTCACTTCAAGTAAAAATGGAAAGTGTTAATGATCCTCCCTTGGTCATATACTGAAAATCAACTAATCATGCCTCTTTCTATTGATTATTGAACAGGCAGCCCAGATTCCTATAAGGGACGACGCACAAGCAAACAAGGCGGCCTTGGAGTTGGTCAAGCTGGACAAGCTAAGAGAAGTGAATGCAGGGCATGATGGAACTTGGGCTGCTCATCCAGGCCTAATTCCACCCATCTTAGAAGTCTTCAACGCTAATATGGGAGACGCCCCAAACCAAATCCGATCCATAACCCGGCCTGAAGCCTCCACCATCTCGGAGGATGACCTCCTGCAGCTTCCCCGGGGGGTTCGCACCATGGAAGGGCTCCGGCTCAACACTCGGGTTGGAATCCAGTACCTAGCAGCCTGGCTTACAGGGTCAGGTGCAGTCCCCCTATACAACTTGATGGAGGATGCTGCTACTGCAGAAATCAGCAGGACCCAGAACTGGCAATGGCTCAAGTACCAGGCCGAGTTGGATGGGGACGGGGTTGGTATTAGGGTCAACCCGGAACTGTTTGCCCGTGTTGTGGAGGAAGAAATGGAGAGAATTCAGAAAGAAGTTGGGAATGAGAGATTTAAGAAAGGAATGTACAAGGAAGCCTGCAAGATATTTACCAACCAGTGTACTGCCACTGAGTTGGATGATTTTCTCACTCTTGATGCTTATAATCACATTGTCACCCATCATCCAAAGGGGTTACCGAGGCTTTGAGTGATTTAATCTACTCATTGTATCTATTTGATGCTTTGGTCATTAATTTCTATGTTTATGTATTCTGGTGATTAATTGTGTACTTTGTTTATGTTCCTCAAAACCTTATGCATACGGCTGCTTAACGCTTATATGAATAAAATCTTCCATCTTTGCTTTGATGCAAGCTTTCGTAATTGCCCGTGTAAGGGAACGTATAAATATAAGCGCCATTAGGTTGCATAAAAGCTCTTAGGACCTTAAAATGTGCAACAAACACCTCTTAAGTCTTATCATTAATTAGTCTGTTTTAAATGGTCTGGATGTGTTGCAAGATGAAAATCTGCAGAAATCAAATAACTTAACCTGAATTACAAGAACAAGTTGCGCCGTGGTATGATGGCCATTGCCTTAGAAACGAATTTCGCCACCACCGGTGCGGATTCACGATGACGTTCGTCCCCCAAGGTTCACACAACTATCGTGCACCCGGATCAAAGATTGGTATTTCTCAAGAACTGCTCAAATCTCATAGAGTATAGGGTAGGCTTGTGTTTTAGGGTTATATTGAACGAATAATGAAGAGAAATGGCCAAAACACTATTTATATGAGCGTTATAAAACCACTCCGAAATAAAACCGGAAACAAGAAGAAAATAAAAGATTTCGACTTCCTCGGAAACCGCGAATCGCGGTAAGCTTGCGGCAATCTACCGCGAAACAAGGCAGGAACCACGAACCGCGGCCACCGCGAGTCGCGGCCTTCACCGCGAGTCGCAGCAAGCAGGCGCGAGTCGCGGCCTCCACCGCGAGTCGCGGTAGGCTCACGGCCACATCTTCGCCAAAAGGCTTCGCGTTAAAATCGGATGAAATCCAACAATCCCCCACAAACGCGAAGTTAAAGGGAACATATTGAGAAATGAGCAGTAAAAGGAAAGCTTAATACTTACATATTAGTGTCCAAGGATTGAACTAACATGTTAGTGAGATGGGGTGTCCCCTCACCTACAAGTATCCTAAGATTGAACTAGCAGGAGAGAGAAGGGACCCGATAGCACATATCTTACTTTCAAAGCTTGAGAAACACCGCGTTATCCACTGAATTTCCCCATGAACAACATACAATATAGTTGAACATACAATTCATTTACATTCAAGACACATCACATGTCTTTCAAATGATTGTGAACATTACAAAGTTCAACAATCCTGGCCATCACCCTGGGATTACAAAGAGTGCTCTAGAATGCATACAAGAATGACATTCGACAGAAGGAGGCCATCCCTTCACACCCATCCACGATGTTCCATTACGTTCAAATAAATTGAATCAGCTATAAAAC
Organism: Beta lomatogona; assembly: GCA_947646795.1. Lineage (NCBI taxonomy): Eukaryota > Viridiplantae > Streptophyta > Magnoliopsida > Caryophyllales > Amaranthaceae > Beta > Beta lomatogona. The sequence goes on from CANSNZ010000480.1 coordinate 2,487,196, forward strand.
CATAGAAACATCCTATCCATTACGTTCAATCAAATTGAATCAGCCAAAGGCCATGGACACCAAATCTCAAAAATACACATATACAACCTGTTCAATAAGAACCACTCAGATCAGAGTAATAAGTATATTAATGAGAAATCATAAATAAGTTCAGTATACAATTCAAGGAATACAACAACCTATAAAGGTTTCAAACCCATTCCTCCTGAAAATTCTTGTACTAACTTCCTACTCAATCCTTTAGTAAAAGGATCAGCCAAATTTCTTTCACTTCTCACAAACTCAAGAGAGATGACACCATTCACAATAAATTGCCTCACAGACTCATGTCTGACCCAAATGTGCCTTTTCTTGCCATTATAAACACTGTTGTTGGCAACCCCTATCGCAGCTTGTGAATCACAGTGAACTAACACTGAAGGAGCTGGTCTCCCCCACAAAGGAATATCTGCCAAAAGGTTCCTCAACCAATCAGCCTCTTGAGTAGCAAGATCCAAAGCAATGAACTCAACTTCCATAGTAGATCGAGCTATACATGTCTGCTTTGCAGACTTCCATGATACTGCACTACCATTCAGAGTGAACACATACCCACTGGTAGAACTCACCTCATCACTGTCAGTCACCCAATTAGCATCACAATAACCTTCTAGGACAGTTGGAAAACCCACAAAGTTTAACCCCTAGTCCATGGTTCCTCTCAAATACCTCAATAGTCTTTTAAGAGCTTTCCAGTGATCCAAACTGGGATTATGAGTGTACCTGCTTAGCCTACTCACCGCATAGGCAATATCAGGACGAGTACAGTTCATCAAAAACATCAGACTACCTATAACCTTAGCATACTCTCCTTGTGACACACCATCACCATTATTCTTGAGTAATTGAACACTAGAGTCATAGGGAGTCCTGACTGGAGGATCATCAAAACAATCAAATTTCTTTAACACTTTCTCCACATAATGAGATTGAGACAGTGAATAACCCTTAGGGGTTTTAACAACTTTTACCCCTAATATCACATCGGCTATACCCAAATCTTTCATCTCAAACTTAGAAGACAAGAATCTCTTAGTTTCCTCTATGGCATCAAGACTCGCACTAAACAGAAGCATGTCATCAACATATAAGTATATGATTACGCAATCAGAGCCCATTACCTTTGAATATACACATGCATCTGAACCATTCACAGTAAATCCAAAACCAATAATAGTCTTATGGAATTTTTCATACCATTGTTTTGGAGCCTGCTTGAGGCCATAGAGAGACTTTTTCAGCCTGCACACCTTTTGCTCCATCCCAGGCACGGCACAACCAGGAGGTTGTTCCATATATATCTCCTCATCGAGATCGTCATTCAAGAAAGCTGTCTTTACATCCATCTGATGCACAAACAAGTTAAATGCAGAAGCTAAAGCAAATAAAACACGAATGGTAGCAATTTTAGTCATAGGTGAATAAGTATAAAAATAATCCACTCCAAATTTTTGAGTGAACCCTCTAATAATCAGTCTTGCCTTGAACCGTTCCACGGTCCCATCAATTTTCAAATTCTTCTTGAAAATCCACTTGCAGCTGATCGGCCTGTTCCCTTTAGGCAAATCTACAAGTTCCCAAGTGTTATTTGCCATGATGGATTCCAACTCACTGTTGACTGCTTCCCTCCAGAAACTAGCATCCATAGAACTCATGGCTTCTTCAAATGTCTTGGGATCCTCATCCACCATAAACAATGACATGTCCATGAACTCTGAAGCTTCAAACTCGGATATAAATGCAGTAATGAAATCCGGACCAAAGATTGATTCCACCCTTTGCCTTTTACTTCTCCTAGGCTCATCTGACTGACTTACCCCACTTGAAGTAACCAAAGAACTTGCATCACCAGACGAAACCCCCACAGAGGGAGCATTTATACTATGCCCAAACTTCTTCAAAGGAAATACCTCTTCAAAGAATTCTACATCTCGAGCTTCACACACAGACCTGTCATCCAACCTCAGATTCTATAGGCAGCACTATTTTCAGCATAACCAATGAAAACAGCATCAAAGGTCCTGGCTCCCATAGTAGTCCTCTTGAACGAAGGTATACCCACTTTAGCTAGACACCCCCACACTTTCATGAATTTCAGATTTGGCACAAAACCTCTCCATATCTGAAATGGAGTCTTGTCTAACTTCTTATGAGATACCCTGTTCAAAATATGGTTTGCAGATAGGACAGCTTCCCCCCACATATTATCAGGAAGGCCAGAACTTAAAAGCATAGCATTCATCATTTCCTTCAAAGTTTTATTCTTCCTTTCTGCTATGCCATTCTGCTGAGGGGTATATGGTGCAGACACCTCATGAATAATGCTCTCTTTCTCACATAAATTTTAAAGGAAATCAGACCCATATTCCCCACCACGGTCAGACCGAAGCCTTTTAATCTTTCGGTCCAACTGATTTTCAACTTCTGCCTTATAGACCAAGAATTTCTGTTCAGCCTCATCCTTTGACTTTAACAGGAAAACTCTACATAACCTAGAGCAATCATCCACAAAGGTATTATAATATTTCTTACCACCCCGACTCTCAAGATTCTTAAAGTCTGCCAGATCAGTATGAATTAGTTCTAACAGTTCAGATACTCTATTGGTAACTGGTTTGAAAGGCTTCCTTACAAATTTTGCCTCAGCACACACTTCACACTTATTAGGTCCATCATCAATCACATCATGCAATAGGTTCAATTGCATAAGACGATTAATTGAACCAACCCCCACATGACCCAGACGACAGTGCCACAGATTTACAGACTCAACAATATAAGTAGAAGAAGAAATCTTATTCATTTCAATAGGAGTTACAATGTCCAAAACAAACAAACCAGCATTAACGTACCCCTTCCCAACAAACTCGCCATTGCGAGTCAGCACTAGCTTATTAGCATCAAAAACTAACTTGACACCTGCTTTGTTAAGCAAACCACCAGAAATTAAATTTCTACGAAGGGAAGGGACATACAAAACATTAAGGAGAGCTAATGATTTCCCGGATGTCAGCTTCAGGAGAACTTTGCCTTTTCCGAGCACTTGAGACTTGCTGTCATTTCCCATATAGACTTGGTGACCCTCATCCACCCCTTCAAATTCCACAAATAGGTCCTTGTTTGCACAGAAGTGACGAGAGGCTCCTGTGTCTACTATCCACTCAGAATTATTCTCCACCAGATTAACTTCAGAAACCACAGCAACAACAAGATCACCTGCCTCTGCTAGATTTGCTTCGCCCTTATCTTGCTCCTTCGAGCCTTGACCCGGACCATTGCCTTTCTTTTTGTTTGGACAAACAGAAGCATAGTGACTCGGCTTGCCACAGTTGTAACAGTGACCCGGCTTCTTCTCAATCTTCCCATTGCTCTTAAACTTCCCTTTGCCAGGGGTCTTTTGACCCTTTCCATTGAACTTCTTGAAATCTCCTCTTAGCTTCCCAGAACTGGGACTAGAACCAGAGCCAGATTCAACCAGATTAGCCTTAACTGCCAGATTGTTTGCAGTTGGGGCTCCCGAGTCTTTCAATCTATTAGCCTCTTCAATTTTCATGTGACCAACTAATTCCTCCAGAGTCATGTCCCTCTTCTTGTGTTTCAGATGATTACGATAGATGTTCCATGATTCAGGCAACTTTTCAATCAGAACATTAGCCTGAAGAATCTCACACATCTTCATCCCTTCAGCAAGAACCTCAGCAACTAAATTCTCATACATATGAACTTGTTCCATAATTGGCTTATTATCTACCAATTTAAAGTTCAACCAGTTTCCAGTAACATACTTCTTTTTCCCTGCATCATCAGCACCATACTTTTCTCCAAAGAGATCCATATTGATTTTGCAGTCTTATAGGATACAAACAAATCAAATATGGGGTTTGTCATTAGGTTCAGCATATTTCCCTTAACAATCTTATTATCCCTGACAAATTTTTCCAGACTTATCCCCCCATCAGATTTAGGTGTTTTCTCAGATTTCTCTTTGGCAGGAGTATCAGCAATAACAATAGTTTTAGATGTAACATCTACACCATCTTTCTCAGCAGGTGGTTCATTAAACAACACATAATCAAGATCTACTTGTTCACATGCAATCAAGAACTTTTGAGACCACCTCTTATAATTAGTGCCATCCAAAGGTTCCAACTTTGACATATCAGGGAAAAATCGATTTTGAGAACTAGACATGATTTCAACAGAAAACATTCGTTTCTAAATTGTAAGATGAAAATCTGCAGAAATCAAATAACTTAACCTGAATTACAAGAACAAGTTGCGCCGTGGTATGATGGCCACTGCCTTAGAAACGAATTTCGCCACCACCGGTGCGGATTCACGATGACGTTCGTCCCCCTAGGTTCACACAACTATCTCTGACTCCGTGCACCCGGATCAAAGATTGGTATTTCTCAAGAACTGCTCAAATCTCAGAGAGTATAGGGTAGGCTTGTGTTTTAGGGTTATATTGAACGAATAATGAAGAGAAACGGCCAAAACACTATTTATATTAGCGTTATAAAACCACTCCGAAATAAATCCGGGAAACAAGAAGAAAATAAAAGATTTCGACTTCCTCGGAAACCGCGAATCGCGGAATATCTTTGCGAGTCGCGGTAAGCTTGCGGCAATCTACCGCGAAACAAGGCGGGAACCACGAACCGCGGCCACCGCGAGTCGCGGCAAGCAGGCGCGAGTCGCGGTAGGCTCACGGCCACATCTTCGCCAAAAGGCTTCGCGTTAAAAACGGATGAAATCCAACATGTGTGTATCAGTGTATCGAGGCTTCATGAATTTGAATTAAATATACAGTTCTTGGTCCAAATATCAGTAACACCATTTCTCAAGGGAATCAATGGGTCAAATTATGCCCCGTCCCCCTCCACAACCTACTATTCATATTATTTTTCGGGAATGTCTTTGTAAATCCTGCTTTTGAACACAATCTATTATCAGCTAGCAAACTTCTGAACCAAAACAAAAGAAGTGTTTATTCTGGTCAGAACCATGCCTTTTTCACTACGTTTCAAAAGTACCAAAAGGCAACGGCATCTGGATTACACAAACCAAACCAGTGATAATCTCAAGCTCGTCATACAATCTTTCTTATGTTGCTCCTTCTGTTCCTGTTTCTTGTTCTGTTTTATATCAAGATAAATCTGCTCTGAACAACCTTGCGGATAATTTCCATAAATGATTTTTTTTGTAAGATATAAAAATGTACATCGGTACTCTAGTGCATTTCTCCTCCAGCATTAGAATATATATGTTTCCGAAACCTTTCCTTAAAATTCAAAGTGGATGTCCCCACACAAATTTCAACAATCACTTCTTTGGACTCGACATATTGATTGTTTTGAACTAAAAATGTCACTATGTCTAAACCTAGTCCTTGCCTCAATTCTAGATTAGGTCATCCTAGTTTCATGAATAATTTAATAGTTCCATGTGAAGAAAATATTTCATCGTTTTAAGGGCATGTTCGGCAAAGGTAGCTATTGGTGTAGCTGTTAGCTGTTGGAGTAGTTGTTAGCGGTTCGAGTAGGTGTTAGCTGTCGGTTAGTAGCTGTTAGCTAAATCGGCTAGTAGTTGTTAGCTTTTAGCTGGGAAAGTAGCTGTTTAAAATATAAGTGTTTGGTAAAAGTAGTTGTTGAGATTATATGAAGTAAAAAAAAAAAAAGACATATTGTTTAGTTATAATAATAATTTCAATAATATGATTAATCATTTTATGGTTAAATTAAATGTCAATATTATAAACACAATGCATTATTTTTGTTTTACTATAATATCCTTAAATTTATTAAATACAGTTTTGTCTTCTTAACTAGATGCACAATATTTCATAGTTTTTTTTATACTCCCTCAATCCCATAATATAATGTTTGTTTTATTTTTCACGATCTCAAGACGCACCCTTTGACCTTCAATATCTCTAATTTCTTGTTTGATAAAAATATAAAAAAAAAAAATATTATAAAAGTATAAATTGTGTCAAACTTAACACGATCCCACATTGATATATTTTTTGTATATATTAATGAGAATATTTGGTTACCAAGGATGTCTTGGCATGATAGTTAAGATTGAGGTGCTAATAAATCACAAGTTCGAATCCCCCTTCCTTCTTTCAGCATGCTCATCTTTCGCCTGCTCTCGTATGGATAAAACAAAAATGAGAATATTTGATCAAAGATTTTTAAAGTTTGACCTTAAGAAGGAAAAACAAACACTAAATCAATAAAAATCACCTATTCCTTCCAATAAAAATCACCTATACAAGCTGCAGCTATTCAAACACTTGTATTCCATGTCTTTCAGATCTGTGCTTCCAATTTTTGCCATATCTTTTCTCACATTTTACACTCTAGAGATGTCCTTAGTATAAGTGATTTCATGCGTAAAGATGATACATCTCTCTTAATTCTCTCTCATCTAATTTCAGATCTGGGCTTCCAAAATTTTTTTATCTTTCGTTCGTTCAACTCTGAAACATTCAAACCCTTTTCTTCGTCTTTTTTGGTACTCTGTTTTTTTTTTTCATTCTTTTTGCCCCCAAAAATCTTCTTTTGGGGTTAATCTTTCTGGGCTTCACAAATTTCCTTCAATCAGATTCCGAAGATGATGGTATTTTTGGGATGGATCTTTCATTTTAGTCCAAATGATATTTCAGGGGAAACAGAAGAAGCAAGTAGCACAGGAGGTATTCTTGCAGAAATTTCAGTATATTTTGGTAATTTCTTATGGGATTTATTGATTAGTCCGAAATTAATTCATAAGAAGTGGGAATTTTTAAGATACTATTCAAGGTTTGAGAAGAAAGTTGCAGCAGCTTTGGAGGTAGAAGATGAGCCAAGAGTCTTCTATGATTTTTGGTATTTTTTTTTTTTTTCTGTGAAAATATAAGCAAAAAACCTTGGAACGCTAGTTTGTAACATTTGTGAACAGCTAACAAAAAGCTACATGAAACACTAACCACTACTCCAACATCTAGTATGCGAAGCACATAAGTCAAAACACTAAAAGCTAGTTGAAAAGCTAACGCCGAATAGGGTATAGAGTGTGAATCTTATGTAATAGCAAAGCATCACAGAATGTCTTTTCTGTTCACTTGTCTACAAATATCGGTGCTCAAGCTTTTGAAATGTTATGTTAATATGTTGCATATTGTTCATCACAAACATCAAGTCTATGTTGTTTGTTCATGATTTCTTGCTTAAGCTGGTACTCAATTTCAAGAAATAATTATTGTCATTAGAAGTGATGATGTTACTGAAGTTCTCAAAGATTTTTACACCTTTTTGTTTGCTCAAAGTGGTATTAGTCCTTAGAGAAATATAACTAACACACCTAAGCAAAATGAAAGGATAGGAGTTAGGCTTCCAGTGGATAGAAGACTTCGCGGCTGAGGTCGGGGTTCGATCTTATCCCACGTTATCTTTGGGGTGTTTTTTCGCATCTTGTCATGCCTTTATCGCCCAATGTGTTGGTGTTCTCTGCTAAGAAACTTGTAGGGGTTAGCCTGACTTAATCTCCTAATCAAAAAAAAAAAAAAAAAACAAACCTAAGCAAAATGGGAGCTACGGTATAGGTACCTTTTGGGATGTATCAGATATCTCAAAATTGATGCACCACTTTTTATTGATATGGGTGTGACAGGTTTACTTGGTGCTACTCATATGATTATATTGCTTCTTAGTTTTGTTCAGAATTGGAAGACACCTTATGAACCTTTGACAAAGGAGGCCCCTAATCATAGTCATTTGAGATTTGAGAGTCTTACTGTTGGCAAAATATCTTAACTAATGCCGATACAAAAGGAAAATGGGTGCTACAACTTTGCCTTGGAAAACTAGTTCTAAGATTTACTCGAACACCAAGTGTGAGATATTTGGTATTGTTTTGTGGTTTTGGTAGTGGTGTCAAAACAGGTTCTCAAACAGGTTCAGGTTATACCCACGTCGAACTAGGTCGGACCGGACGAGTCGGGATTCTCGATTGTCGGTGCCCTGGTCATGATTGGTCGGAGTTTTGTTCAACCTGGGTCGAACACATTTGAATCATTGGATTTCCGGGTCTTTGGGCCAGTGCGAGCGTTCCATTTACAAGTCCATCCATTCCGGGTATGATCGCGCGGTGACAATTTTTTCCCGGGTTTGCGCAGGTCGTATTTAGGTTTCATGTACGGTTGAGTTAAGTCAAATGTACTCGGGTTGAATTAGTAATGACCTTAGTTCGATCATTATGAAACATCGGATCCATTCGCTATTGAACATCAATTCAATTTCGGGTAACTCCTGATCGGGCCATCTTAATTTTATTATGGATTTTGTAAACGAATCATATTAATAAAAGTATTAAGATCGACATATATATACATATGTGTGTGTGCGATAAATATATGGATGACAATGAAAAACAAAAAAAAAACACTATATTGATTACCGTGATGTTTAGTGTATTCTCTTAGTCAACTCTTATTTCGAATAATCAACTGCGTAAAACCACTCTAATGAGTAAAGGAGTAGAACGACTCTTCATATGTTTTAATATTATATATTATAACCAACGACAATAATAACGAGTAGACGATCAATTCCAAACTTTATATAAATAATTTATTATTATAAGCATTATGATTGATATATAAGTTTGTAAATAGCTATGATGGTAATGAGAATAATAATATTAATAAACATAAAGCGACAATGATAATAGGTAAAAATACAAATAATAACAGTAATAGTAACAAGGTTAACAATAGCAATAGTAATACAAATAAGAATAAGAATACTAACAATAACAATATAAATACTAATATGTTGAATCATTTTAATATAAGACTGATATCAAAATAATTGTAAAACCAATCTAATCTATTGATTATAAATTAGTATAACGACTCTTAATATGTTATAATGCTATAACAAATGACAATCATACATTCATATGTTTACAACGACGGTTCATATGAGGCCTAAGTGATTATAACGAGGGTTTATATGTTGCACAATAATAATAATAATAATAAATTATTCCCCCAAATCATTATCCCCTATAAAAGCTAACCATAACTTATTAAAATAAGTTAACTGTTAACAAGTAACAACCATAAGTAAAATACTACCTCCGTTTCTTTTTAATAGTTAGTACGATATCAGTATTTTATCAGTACAATATCAGTATTTTATCAGTAGACTTATATATGTTAGTACGATATTATAATATTGGAACCATTCTAGCTAATTCGTGAATGATTATTAATGAGTATCGACTCTTATTATGCTCTAATAGTATAACTAACGATAATAATAATGAGTATTATATATTAACTACTAGTATACGATCAATTATTGGATTTATATAAAATTTAAATGACTCGATTATGGTAAGCATTATGATTCGAAATAATAATAATAAAATAACTACACTATTTTAAGCTAATTCAAGATAATAGTACACTATTTTAGCTAGTAGTCTTCATGTTAATGCATCTCGATAAAAAAAACATTTATTTGGATTGAAACAAGTTATTATCGGATGAGATCAATGAATGTATCATTGTAAGTCGATGTAACACTACATATAAGTTCACTTAAATAAATATAAGTATACTATTACTTAATTGAGTAATAGACAAATGATAGTTGTATAAGTAACGCTATAAGTAAGGAGTCTAATTAAAATTTAGAAACTCAATTCATAACTCTAACTAAATAATAATAATAATAATAATAATGGTTATATTATGCTAATTAATAAATAATAATTATACTTAAATACTAATCATTATAATTTCAATAAAAATAACCAAAATTTCAAATACTCAATTCATAACTCAAATTAAATAATAATAATAATAATAATAATAATAATAATAATAATAATGATTATATTATGCTAATTAATAAATAATAATTATACTTAAATACTAATCATTATAATTTCAATAAAAATAACCAAAATTTCAAATTATAATAAAATAATTGACTAATTATTAAAGTTAGTAAACCAAGACAAGAATTAGTAAGATTACAAGAATATAAGATTACCAATCATGTGCTAGGTTATCAATCCATGTGCTAGGTAATTCTCTTTTCCTATTGGCCAAAAAATAATATCATGGATCATGAATTAGAACCCTTTATTTGAAGAGGATCAAAACCTAACCATCAATCTCTCAAACCCATCTCCCATCTCCCATTTCCCTCATCTCTCTTCCGTCTCTCCTCTCTAAAACCCTCATCCCCATCCCTCTCATCCACCCACATCCTCTTCCTTATCTCATTCTCTCTCCTCTTCCTTATCGCCGTCGTTCAGCTCACTTGCAGGCCCACTTGCGCGCCTCCCTACCTCCCTTTATCGCAGACGTTCACCAAGTTCGTCTCCGCCGCATTCAATTTTGTATCCGCCTCCTTCAACCTCCCCGCCGTTTTCAACCTCAGCTCTGTTTTTAATTTTTCAGTTTCAACTCTTTTTTTTACTGATAGTTTCAATTTGTTAGTTTGGTGTTCTTCAGTTTTTTATGTATGTTTTAGTTTTAGATCTGATGTTAGTGGTAATTGTGATATTTTTTCTTGTATTTTTTTTGTATGTTTTAGTTTTAGATCTGATATTTTTTCTTGTATTTTTTCATTTTTAGCAACAAAACGCTGAAATCCTGCAATTATTGGAAGCGATTTGGTTAATTTTGGGAGAGTTTTTTTTTTTTTTTTTAATATATTGTAACGAGTAACTGAAATTTTGGTTATAGGCGTTATTATTACTAGTATTAAGAGAGGCGTAAATATGACTTCGAATTATCACTTGCTGATTTTTAAGAAATGCCAGTGAGCGACTAGGATAATAATATCATAGTTTGTCTGCATTTGTTGTTTCGAGTAATTAAGATTTGAGTTGCTTGATTAAGTTTTTGACCTGACGGATAAATGGATCCTAAGAAATCCAAATTAGAAGTTGCTTGATTAGAATCCATTAATGCCACTTGCTGATTTCTAAGAAATCCAAATTAAGATTGCATTTGCTTGATTAAGTTTTTGACCTGACGAATTCATGGATTACATATTTGGTTCAAGATGATTAGATTATAAATCGCGAATGAAAAATGACAAATCCGTGCTTTTTTACTCAGATGAGAATTTCTAGATATTTGGACTCGTACTCGCCGAGAATTGGTTTGCTCTGACAGAGTGACAGTAGTAAGCTAATATGTTATACTCATGTTATAGACACCTTAAAAGAACGAATGTTATATATATTTATATGCATATATATCTAGCAAAATATATACATCTTAAATAATTTTGTAGCTATAGAATAATAATTGAATTTTAATAATTTGGTGGGGTTTAGTCGTCCAAATAGGTTGGTTTGAAAAATTGGATCAAATAAGACATATTTGATTTTATCTAGTTAACATCAATTATAGTTGAATTCGGGTCGGTCATAAACAAATCTGATATTTACTGGGTCTAGTTGGGTTTTGGGTTAATATTTGGTTTGGTTATTGTTAGGTTCGGGTTTAAATGCAGGTCTGTGTGGTCAGGTCAGAATATGATCTTGCCGGGTGCCGGTCATGTCTGGGTAATCCCAGGTCAGGTATGGGGATTGACCCTCACAGGTCAAACCAGGTTCAAGTCAAGTCAGTATCAGGTTGATCCAGCGGTCAGGTCTGTTTCTGACACCACTAGGTTTTGGCTACAACAAGACTTAAAGTGTGTATAAAGAGAGAACACAAAGCTGCAAGCGCTACTTCTGTAGGACTTATGATAAGAGTCGCATGCCAGTCGAAAAGGCAGGCCTACCCGACCATAAATTTCAAACAAGGAACAGTTAAGCAATCAAAGAAAAACAGGACGGAACATGTAGACTTAACTATTAATAAGAAGATCAGGGCATATATATTTATTGGCCAGTCAAAAAAATGAACGCTATAATTACGAGAAGCTTCAAATGTGTGTCATCTGATATTAAGGAGCCAAGTTATGATGATCACATGTTTGTGCTACTGTGTGACATTAATCCGAAGATTTTGAAGCTCAAACAATAATTACCTAATAAACTATAAAAAGAAGCTCTTCTAATAGAATAGCCTTAATCACTTGCTTTAATGTCTGCCAATTTCAATCTTTTCAAGAAATAAGTAGTGTTCTGCTCATTGCACTATAAGCAATTAGTCTCCATTTCATAAATCTACTATGTATATTACTATATTAGGCTAAGGTTTCTTCACATTACTTGTAAATTACTGCAAAAGATCGTATATCAAAATTTTAGCGAAGTAGCAACCCACAATTTCAACCCTTTGCTGCATTGTGTTACAGAAAGAGAAGAAGGAAATTGACAGTGTAAAAATGCAGATGTATCCAATTAATACAAATTGCACTGCGATGCGGATCTATATGCACTTGCTTTAGTTAGAGTAACACACAAATTCAACACTTGCCAGTCATTTCCATCACGGAATTTGGCTAATTAAATTTGATTTAATGATACAAGGTACTAAAGGTAATTGTAGTACTACACTACATCAATATGCAAGAGGAGAAGACTACTAGAAAGCCTCTTTATTTCATAATCTAAAACAAAATATAAATAAACATGCAAGTGTTCTAAGTTAGAAGACTGTGATTACTACTCCTTGATAATGAATCATGATTGTTTTTGCAAACATTATTTGCCTCCAGTAGCACTATAACAAACAGCCTGCACAACCCTTTTCTCAAAGGACCTGCACAACCCTAAGCTATTTGTATGCTGATCCAACAGCCATTGACGAATATCAATACCTGACTAAACAAATCCTTCAGTAGCAACCAACACACCTTTATGCCTCACAAACCTGCAGTCACAAACCACACCACATCCTATCATGGCTATCACGCTCACCTACTTATCTTCCTATCTAGCAGTACAATGCGCACACATGCAATAGCCACCACCTGCAGTAATAACAGTATACACTCATACGAACAACAAGAACAACAGGAACCAAGACGACGACGACGACAACAACACTACTACCGCATCAAGCACTGAAGCAGCATCAACAATTCTTTAATAGGGCCAATAATTCTTAATTTTATAATAACAAGTGGTTGAAAGAGATAATAAGAATAAAGCTAACAACAATAAAAATTAATCTACGTAAAGACGCTAGAGCCTAGAGGAGTGAGAAAGCTTTGTACAGCAGATAACGAAGACTTAACTAGTACTTCTTGAATTCGGATATATCAAAAATATTATTTGGTAGATATTTAAGACTCCTTTTCCAATTCGGTTTCAAAGCTTTTATGCTATATCAATTAGGATTAGTTAATCCTCTATATAAAGAGTTAAGGAGGCCATACGAGAAATCATTTTTTTTTTTTCATTGTTTGTACAATTAAGTTCTTAGGTTTGACGCACAAATTCTATCATTAGCTACTGATCGAGACTAGTGCCGCTAATAAATCTCAAAAGTTGACATAAATATGGCGCGCGATTGGGCCCAACTTTTACCTGAGATGTTGGAGATTATAGCACAGAAGTGTCTCGGGAGAAATTCCAAGGATTTTGTGATGTTTCTAATGTTTGTTGTTCATGGTACCAAGCTGCTACTATTGTAAAATCGAGTACCATATTGATGCCATGGCTAGTGGCCTAGTGCTTCCCAACGATCTGGGTAGCAACAATAATAACAATCACATACTGAATATCAAAGGTTGCACTTGCACAGAGGGTGAAGATGAATCAAAGGCCCACAAAAGAAGTTTGTTGGATTTGAGCAGCAATACGTTATACGTGCTACAATTTGAGGCTTCCCCAAGCCTCGAAAAGGAAGTGCTTTGGTACTGGAAGTGAATGGATTTTAACGGTTGGTGTAGACTGTAGACCATGATATTGGCTTACTTAATCCTCTCACTCAGGCTGTATTACCCCTCCCATCGTATCGCACCTTACCCTTCCCTGCAGTACTAGATACAGATGACGAGGATAATAAACACCCTAATACGATCAAATGGTTACGCAAAAATAATTACATAAGACCGGAATCACCATTTAAGTATGACTGTATGGTGTACACTTTTGGTACTATACTACTATGAAGTAAGAAGAGAACTCGTAGTACACTCATCGAATTTGTCCAAGTTGTTGGTGGTGTCGATCTATGGCTACTTCAAATACGATGTGATGGCCATGCAAGGGGACCTAAAGTAGAGACCTATTATTGACGTGGATGATGTAGCTGATGTTGCATATTGTTCTACTTCAGATCTCTTCTTGTTCCTGCAAACATCCGGGAAACTCAGTTATTTTGATCTACATCAGATTAATACTTGCTCTACTTTGAGTTTAGAGGATTATATTCCACCTCCAAGCCTTCTTATTCCAGATGAAATATTTATTGAAAGTCTTTATTTACTTGCTTGAGTCGGTGTATGGGGATATTCTAATGGTTCGGAGGTCATTTGATGAAGATGTGAAGGATCGATACTTATTTTTTGAAATATATAAGCTGGACTTGCAGACCAAAGAATGGGAAGAATTGCTAGATTTAGCCTTTAGGGGATATCGCACTCTTTGTAAGGAATAGTCCTGTTACTTAAGTTATTGCTTCAAGCTTCTCCGCATGCAAACCTAATCAATCAATGAATATATATACTATATATATATATAAAGGAGGAGCTTTTTGGGAGCGTGGGGGAGCTCCTCAAGATTTCGAGCTCATAGAGCGCGCCACGTAGCATTGCCACGTCATTAATTTATATTTTTATTTTTTACAAAAATAGAGTTCTAGATGATTTAAATACATATAAGGAGATTGGATAAGCGAAAATTAGAGTTTGGATTTGAATTAACAACCTAAATTATTATATCATGAAATTTGTGTATAACTTTTGCTACGTAGTTCGGAATATTATAACTTTTGTACCATTGGAGAGTGCTCAAAATATGCTTCGAAATAAGATCCATTTATAATATAGTTGTACAACTTATGAAATATAGAGCGTCGCGTAGGATTGTCATGTACTCATCAATTTTTATTTTTATATTTTTTCTAAAAATAAAGTTCTACGTAGATTTAAATACATATAAGGAGTCTTGGATAAGCATAAATTAGAGTTTCGTTTTGAATGAATAACCTAAATTATTGTATTATGTAAATTGTGTATAACTTTTGCTACCTTATTGGGAATATTATAATTTTTGTACCATTAGATAGTGCTCGAAATATGCTTTGAAATAAGATCCATTTACAATATAGTTCTACAATTTATGAAATAGATAGTGCCACTTAAGATTGCCATGTCATTAGTTTTTATTTTAAATATTTGAAAAAATAGAATTCTGCATATATTTAAATACATAAAAGAGTTTTGGATAGGGGAAATTAGAGTTGCGTTTTGAATAAAGAACCTAAATTATTATATAATGTAAATTGAATTTAACTTTTTCTACCTAATTCAAAACATTATCATTTTTTTACCATTGGAGAGTGCTTGAAATATGCTTCAAAATATGACCTACTTACAATATAGTGTTACAACTCATGAAAATATATTAAATTAGATGCATTGTAGGACATTATTTAGTCTTTTTTTTAAGATAAATATAATAATGGGTATAAGTAGGGATGGCAATGGATCGGAGGTGGATCGGGTGGAGCATCATCCGCCCCATCACCCGCGACCCAAAACTCCATCCACACCATCCATCACCCGCGAAAAATTCCATCCATATCCGCTCCACCCATCATCCGCGGGTGGGGCGGGTGGAGCGAGTGGGAAACGGGTGAAACTAAAAAAAGTTAAATTGTAGATTTAACAATTTTTTTAAAAAAATAATATTGAAAACTTAATCAACTGCCAACTGTATAAGTTTTTTTTTATTACATTAAATGGTAAGTGGCAGTAAAAATTTTAAAATAATTTTTTTTATATTACATATATATATATATATACATATATATATATATACATATATATATATAAACGAGTGGATGGATGGAGCGGGTGATGGATCGGGTGATGGGTCAAAAAAGAGTCATCCACATCCGACCCGATCCATCCATCACCCGCCAGTCATCCGCTCCACCGCGGGTTTTCACCCATTTATTCGGGGCGGGTGGATGGATAATCCACTCACCCATGGGTAATTGCCATCCCTAGGTATAAGTATTAAGTATAGTGTATTATATGTGATTATAACATTTGATTATAGGTCCAATTTACAGGATTAAACATATTAGCTTTCAAAACCTCAACCTTACTCAACTAAACTAAAACAATATAGTATTGCAACAAAATTTATTAACTAAAATCTATAGCGATAAAGTTACATATTAGAGTTTTGAATTATGTAAAAATTAGAGTTTGATTTAAATAAAACATCCTTAGCATAATATAAAGAGCTCCGCCTAAGCATATCATTTCATTCTTATCAATTTTTAAGAAAGTATTCTTTCTGTCCTGCATCAATTAAATTATTACCCTCTACTTTCTTAAAGTATCTTTCGGGTAATATTCATGTTAAAACCGTATTAGCTATTGTTAGTCATACCTGTTATTGGGATACCATTTAATTGGTTTGGACATGGTTTTAAGGAAAGAAAAAAATGGGTAGTCTATCATATAGGTACCTCTTTAGTTAACTAGAGTAGGGGACAAATAAATCCTTATTGAAGTAAACGCAACTTTATAAGGCAATTCGGGTAATTAATGATGGTTTTATTAACATAGAGTAAAGGTAATAATGTCAACTGTAGTTTCTTTTATTACCAAAAGTGGAATGGTTCCAAAAGATGAAACTACCTAAAGTGGTAATTGTTGTAATAGAAAAAGAACGGAGGAAGTATGTAAATGCAATGATCTTGAAAAATCTCATTTTACAACAACACAAAATCAACAATAATTTTAACAAAAAAAATGCAATAAAATAAAATAAACAACAACCGTGCAACGCACGGGCTTCAAACCTAGTATATATATATATAAAGGAGGAACTTTTCGGGAGCATATGGAGCTCCTCAAGATTTCGAGGTCATAGAGCGCGCCACGTAGGATTGTCATGTCATTAATTTTTATTTTTATTTTTTTACAAAAATAGATTCTACATAGATTTAAATACGTCTAAGGAGTTTTGGATAAGCGAAAATTTGAGTTTGGTTTTGAATGAAAAACTCAAATTATTATATTATGTTTATTATGTATAACTTTTGCTACATGATTCGGAATATTCTAATTTTTGTACAATTGGATAGTGCTCGAATTATGCTCCGAAATAAGATCCATTTACAATATAGTTCAACAACTTATGAAATAGAGAGCGCCATGTAGGATTGCCATGTCATTAATTTTTATTTTAAATATTTTAAAAAATAGAGTTCTACATATATTTAAATACATAAAAGAGTTTTGGATGGGGAGACATTAGAGTTTGGTTTTGAATGAAAAACTCAAATTATTATATTATGTTAATTGTGTATAACTTTTGCTACGTGAATGGAAATATTATAATTTGTGTACTATTGGATAGTGCTCGAAATATGCTACGAAATAAGATCCATTTACAATATAGTTCTACAACTTCGGGAGCAGAGGGAGCTCATCAAGATTTCGAGGTCATAGAGCGCGCCACGTAGGATTGTTATGTCATTAATTTTTATTTTTATTTTTTACAAAAATAGAGTGCTACATAGATTTAAATACGTAGATTTCGAGGTCATAGAGCGCGCCACGTAGAATTGCCATATCATTAATTTTTATTTTTATTTTTTTACAAAAATAGAGTTCTACATAGATTTAAATACGTATAAGGAGTTTTGGATAAGCGAAAATTAGAGTTTGGTTTTGAATGAAAAACTCAAATTATTATATTATGTTAATTGTGTATAACTTTTGCTACGTGATTCGGAATATTATAATTTTTGTACAATTGGATAGTGCTCGAAATATGCTCCGAAATAAGATTCATTTACAATATAGTTCTACAACTTATGAAATAGAGAGCGCCGTGTAGGATTGCCATGTCACTAATTTTTATTTTAAATATTTTAAAAAATAGAATTCTACATATATTTAAATACATAAAAGGAGTTTAGGATAGGGAGACATTAGAGTTTCGTTACGAATAAACAACGTAAATTATTATATTAAGTAAATTGAATATAACTTTTGCTACCTAATTCAAAACATTATAATTTTTACCATTGGATAGTGCTTGAAAATATGCTTCAAAATAAGATCCATTTACAATATAGTTTTACGGATCATGAAAATATATTTAATTAGATGAATGGTAAGGTATCATTTAGTCTTTCTTTTAGATGAATATAATAATAGTTATATGTATAGTGTACTATATGACTATATGTGATTATAGCATTTTATCATAGGTCCAATTTACGAGGATTAAACATATTATCATTTAAAATCTCAACCTTACTCAACTGAACCAAAACAATTTAGTATTGCAACAAAATTTATTAAGGAAATGTTGTTGTTAAAAGCGTGTTAGCTATTGTTAAATATACCAATTATCGGGTTACCATTTAAAAATAGACTTAGCTACAATATTCAATTGAATATTAAAAAATATAAAATATATATATTGCAATAACAAATCTAGAAATTAGAGTACAATGACAAATACTTTCTCCGTTGTTTTTCTCTTTGGAACAAAGAGTTTGGGCATGGTTTTTAAGGAAATGAGAAGAATGGGTAGTTTAGCATAAAGGTACCCCTTTGATTAACTAGAGTAAGGGATAAGTAAATCCTTAATAAAGTAAACGCAACTATATGAAGCAATTTGAGTAACTAATGATGATTAATTAACATAAAGTAAAGGCAATATTGTCAACTATAGTTGCTTTTTTTTTACCATAGAGTGGAGTGGTCCTAATTAATAGATGAAACTACCCAAAGTGGTAATTGTTGCAATTGAAAAGAATGCAAGAAGTATGTAAATACAATGGTGTTGAAAAATCTAATTTGACAACACACAAAATCAACAATGTTAACAAAAAAATTTGTAAAAAAAATAAAATAAACAACAACCCGTGCAACGCACGGGCTTCAAAGCTAGTTCTATATATTTCAACAAGAGTTAGTCTTGCATGCATGGACCTCGTCCACAATAATATTATTGTGGACCAAAACCACTTATTTAACATAGTGACCATTTAGTTTCATATAGTAACCTTTTCATATTTTAAGTTTACACTATACGGTTACTATCTAACATAATGATTGTTTTTTTTTAATATAATAACTCTTTCTCACATTAGTTTGTCATGATGAAATTTTCACTTTGTGACATAGTAACCCTTTCTTTTTCATAGTCAAACTTCATAATTTATATCTATTCATCTTTTATATTTATTTTTTATATAGTGATCCTTTTATTTTTCATAAATCACATGAATTAGCATAGGTCCACACTAATTTAGTGTGGACCAAGTCCATATAAGTTTTTGCGGAATCCAGTTTTTATTATGGTGCTACAAATCATGGTGCGCGACACTTATGTTGCGTTTTTGCGGAATCCAGTTTTTATTATACACGATATTTTGTAACAATCTTTACATTTCAAAACTATTGTCTAGATTTTCCGCTGTCAATGCTCCTTCGACTTTGAATTCAAAACCTTTAGCGCCTGGTAAAATCGAGCGGGCGAGTTTGGTTTAGATCATGGAATGGAAAGGAATTTGGAATCAAAATAGAAGAGGGATGGTTACAAAATTTGTTATGTTTATTGGGTATATGATTCATGCATTGGATTGAAAAGGAAAAGGAAACCATTACCGCCAACAAATGAAATTTGCTATATAAGGGAGAAGGAAAGGTAATAAATTAGAGGAATATCTTCTTTGCTAAATAATGATAATGGATCGAGCAAACAAGAAGAAAGAGAATATGTTTTAATTTCATTTTTTGGAACCTAACAATGTTAAATCAAACATACTCGAATGAATCTATTATTTTCATGCAGAGAGAGAGAGATAGAATCCATTAGTCAATAGAAAATGTTACAATCATCTTAAAATAAAGGAAGTATATTAATATTAATATAAGTTCTCAAAATAAGCTTGCATGAGATGATGAGAATATTAGACATCTGGCCATGGCTCTTTCATAGTAAAATCAGATATCTTCATATAAACAAAGTTTGTCAAAATTTTATCTATTGTAATTTATAAAGTAAATGTCAATAAAGAATCTGCAAGTGCCAAATTACCGAAACCAAGAAAGGTATTTCATCCGTCTTCCAACAATTAAACCATTTGCGTTTTAAGTCTAAGTTTAGCAATTTTAATTTACTTCTCACTAATATATGAGATAAGTACTTGGAAAGACGAAAGGGAGCATAAAATATAGTGAATCAGGTTGATGAATGGAACCCCGTGACCCATATTTCAACAGCACTCTGCATTCTGCAACAACCTAGGACATGAAAAAGAAACAAGATTGATTTCTTCTGTTGTGTTTGCTGGATGTATAAACTTCCAAGGTTCGATGAATTAAAGTCCCCACAGTTATAATAAAGCTGATGCCAAACATGTACTAACCCCTGATTCTGGGAGCAGTGACATGGTTCAACTTACAAATGAATCTCGCTTTTTTACAGGAAAAATTAAGGCCAAAAATAAAACTTGCTTAACTGAGCTACCTTTTACCCCTGACGATGAATGCCACAGCTTACTGTCCATGTAGGCTTTTGCTTAAACGAGAAAAAACCCGAGACACCTTAAATCGAAGCTAAACCAAAAACATCCAAGGGCCTCATAGCTAGAACTATTACGGAGTAAACTCTACTCCCATTTGATTGCTCGTGAAAAAGCTCCAAAGCGGAGATAGACAAATGACAGCCACCATACCAGAAGGGAAGCTGTCATGCATGCTGCAGAAAGAAACATACTCTTGGAAAGCCATGTTCTTTAGTCCCTTTAAACAATAATTGCATAGTTGGGAAGGAAGTCCTGCATCAATCAATTTCTCCTTCCTCAACATCATTTGGTTCTGCTTCTGGAGCATTATGTGGGGCCTCAACTTCCTCTTCCTCTTCATCGTCATCTTTCCTGTATAACCCAAGTTGTTCCAGGGGGTTGCTATTTCCCCGGAATCTGAAACTACCCAGACCACCGCCATTTTCAGAGTCATTTGGGCTCGTATCGCCTATAAAACTTGACAAATTATCAGCAGGAGCTGTACTAAGCATCTCTAAATCCTCCATGAACTGACAATTCTCGTTAATATCTACTGTTTTCTCCATCTGTACAATGCCAAAAGAATCCGCATTAGTCAAGAAGCATACAGTTTCAGAGCTAAATTTACAACAAAAGAGTACGCTTGTCATGTACTACAAATGCAGCTGAAGCTAAATGTGCTTCCAATTGTAGGCATAAATTGTATGCAACAGCAGGACACAAACACATCAGACAAGAAAGTTCCATGTTGATAAGCTAACACACCTCTGCAACCCGCCAAACCCCACAACTTGGAAGTTAGTAGGATGTGGGACGCTGCCGCTAGACACTTCTCATATACTATAACACATTTTTCTTTTGTCCACAACTAAATTTATCCAAGCATAAACTGCCAAGGACATGCTACAAAGTACCATGCGTGTTCATCTCACCTTCTGCAGAGCAAGACGCGCAGCCTCCCTCTCCAATTCCCTTTTCCTTTTAGCTTCAGCAGCAGCTTCAGCTTCAGCTTTCCTTCGTGCCTCCTCTGCCGCCCTGGCTTCTGCTTGTAACCTAGCCTTTTCTGATGGACAGCAATGAGATAGTTACAAATCAAGTGTAATTGAGGACTAAGAAGGCTACAGCTATATTAAACCATTAACGCAAACAAGAAAAAAAAAGATCAAGGTGACACCTTCTCTTTGCCTTCGCTCGAGCTCTTCCCTTTCCAGTCGCAACTTCTCTGGATCACGCTTTTCACCCTGAACAAAGTAGCAATTACATTATGCACCCCTAATGCAATGGAGCCACAATATGAAAAACAGAAGCAAAACATTCATAACACCTTTTCTAGTGTCTTTTCTTGTGCTTTGAGAATTGTATCAGCAAATCGGCTCCTCAATAAAGCAGCACGGTATAGTTTATCTGGGGAGACTTGCCTCTCAGATGGCGCACTCTCCCCTAACACGTTACAGCTTAAGGGGTAAGACAGCAACTCAAACTAACAGCACACTCTTCTGATCATGATTTATTTTCATGCTTACCCTCTTTAAGACCATCCACCTCAATTGACGGAGCCTTAATCTGAGAACTCTGCTCAACTTGGCTCAAACTGCTCCTAGATTCTGTGCAACATAAAATCAGAACTTCAGCATACAATATATATATATATATAAGGTCCTAAAGGAAGCATATTCTATACGATACTGAGATGAAATAGCTGCTGAAGCCATTAAATTCATCAACTTGTACAGTGTAAATCTTTTTCAGAAGAAAATATGCAAAACTTGCAGCTACTCACGATTTCTCCCAACTTCCTGACCACTTTCACTTCGATTCTGATCCATGTTCGCGTTGACATCCACAGTTGGCTACCAATGATTCGAAATAAATATAAGAAAATCAATATATAAACTAACAAGATAAAACTGGGACTTATTTCCACATAAAGTCAAAAGAGGGACTTCACTAATATGATACAGTTTAAGCCTTTCCCCCTTATAATTTTATCATGTAAAATGCCATTATACCTGCAACTTGTTGCCCGGAGGCACAGCTCTTGCACCTTTAGATTCACTGCTAGAACTGCCAGACTCTGAATCTGAAAAGCAATGAAGCGAACACATTAACATGGAGGAGAGCATTCAACATTAAGGTTTCATACTCCAATTAGCCAAGGGGGCAACGAGTCAGGAGGGAAGGTTACATTATGTGACTTCATGCTAGAAAGAACAAAATATTTAGACAACAAAAACCTAGCCGAAAGAAAAATTTAGTCACCCAAACTATAGTAGTAGCTACAAATGTCTTTCTCAATCATATGCATCAGTCCTAAACTGAGCATATAGCAATGCCAACTAAGTCTGTATCTGCCCCCTCTAAATGTGTGTTTTCTTACCAGAACAAAGGCATTACAAGTTTATTTAGAATACATCCTCTCTTACCCACGTACAGAGTAGCCACCTAACAGCAGCTAACAGATATAAAAGAATACCCCGCCTGAAGATCTACGAAATATGTCAATTACAAAAGGACTTGGCCAAAATGTTCACCTTGTTGAGTGCCTAATCCACATATATGGGATAGAATATCGATTGGCGCATTTCCACAAATGGTAAGATTATCTTATACTTGCATGCTTCTCAAGTAGCTAGAATACACAGCTTCTTTTGACAAATTTCACCAGTAAGGAGCCTTAATCCATATATATGGGATAACAAAAATTGGTGCATTCCCGCAAATGGTAAGATAAATAGTATACATGCTTCTCAATAGCTGGAATACACAGCTTCTTTTAGGGCTTCCTAGTTTTGAAAAGGCTGAAGACACACTAAGGAGATCAGGCCCAGAGTACAGACATGAGGCGTACACCTCATCAAAGTGATGGAATTTATATTCTTTCATACGAAAAAAAACCTATGTAAGAACAAGTTATAGAAATGGAAATTAATGCAGCCACTACCTTATATGCGCCTAAACGAAAACGCCTTGGCAGGCCTTCTAAGTTCTAAACACTTAGGCAATGGCCCCTTGTGTTTCAGAAGCTTGCCTTTTCAGATGCTGAGCATTCTTAAAGTTCTCCTGATTCCCAGATTAAGCTACTCTTTTTTTCTCAGAATAAAATTGTACTATAAGTCTATAACCACCATACCAACATCTATGAAGTCAACCGCTACGGTGAGAATTCACCCCATACACCAATTATAGGAGGAGCATTTAAATGCAAAAAACCAAAGGCTTTAATGCCCGAGTGTCAAATTTCTCTTAAACTACTAATTTATTTCCCAGATTAAAACCGTAGTATAACCACCATGCCAACATCTCAAGACTCAGCCACTATGGTCAGAAATCACCCGATACGCCAATAATAGAAGGACCATTCAAATGCAGAAAACCAAAGCATTCAATGCCTTCGTGTAAAATTTCACATATAACTAATCATACCCTCAAAAATCTCACAGTATGAGACATGAGATGTCATAGAGTCAGCCCATCAGAAAAAGTCTCTTACAGTAGACGCATAGATCCATAAACCTAGATAATGTGAATAACTCCACACTTCAAACACAATGAAGTTCTATTACCAATCATAATGCAGCCCAATTTAGTAACAGGCCTATATAGAAAGAACATATGATCTCAGGTGACAAAAGCCTAAATGATTCAGTTTCGCACTACATATATTTCAAATCAACCATACCCTCATAATTTCCTCAATATGAGACTTAGCAGTGTTACACATTGTCTCCCACTTGTCGACCCCAAACTGAAGTAATAGCTTATTCTTGTTTAGTAGATAAATAAATATCCAAAGTCGAGTATGCATCAATGAGATTCAATTGAAAGTATAAAAGGTTGTTGCCTATTCCTCCAAGAATTCGTAACACGTTGGCTGCAAATTTGATAGCATCGACTGTGTTGCAATTTTCTCACAACATAAAAGGTACAAAAAGTTTACAGAAACAAAATTTGATCTAGTGTGCATCATTATCCAAAAAAGAACTAAATGTCAACCACTTTTTCAGCTCAATTGGCAATATCCGCAACTATCTATGACAACAAATAATAACTCTAAATCACACCTAAACAAATATGAAAATAATCCCAATGCAGCAAATCACCCAAACCAAATATGTTACTGTGTCCTCCAACAGACACCAAAATTTTCAGACCTCCTCAAATTTGCAAAAGGTAGAGGAAGTTTGCAAATTTGCAGTGACTAAAAACGGCCGAGACCACCATCTTGTCATCCACAGCCTAAAGCATGTTGAAAAGTTGAAAACTCTTTACATGGAAGTTCGGTTATATACATCCTTACAAAGCAAAAATCTCAAAACCATTTTAAATTTCAGTCAAGTTTCAAGTTTTAGGTTTGTACTACTTTTAGTAGTTCTAACTTCTAAGAACATTCACCTATAGAAGCAAAAATTACAACAAAGAATTTTACGCAGTACCCATGAGCACACAATATGTAACCAGTCTCCATAATGTAAGCACAATTAGAGTTCCAATTCCAAGATAATGTATGGGGGCTGATGCATACGGTTCAAACAAAATTGTGAAAAAAAGTCAATGTGTAGATTTTATATCCTTTTTTTTTTCATCGAGGTTTTTTCAACTTATAATGAATAATCAAGGGTCTTCTTTTCTATTTTTCAAGAAAGATTACTTTTTGTTCCTTTCCCGAAATCACCCATATAATAATAGAATAAAAATCTACTAGAATCGAAAAAAAATCAAATTTACTAAACTTATCGAACTTACTTTTCATTAATGTATCATATCATCGAGATCCAATCCGAATCACGTTGTCATTTTCTTGTTCTTGAATGGATCTCTTTTATTTTTTTTAGGTTTATGCTCTACTCCGGGTAAAGATACGCCGAATTTGATTTGCACGTATAGGGCACATGTTTCCAATACCACTTGTTTTTGTTCTTAAGATTTTCCTTTTTCTTATTTATTTCATATCGTTTCTTTCGTCAATTTCAATATTCAACATATTATATTCATTACTTTAATTGAGTGATTAAGGTTAAGATCGCTCTTTTTCTATTTTGAATTTCAATTTGAAATGATTAAGAGTTTAAAGTAAATAAACTATATAATACAAGTAGTAATTTGTAATATATTCCCAATTGGGATTGCGGTTTTTATAAGCGGAGCCTGGACACTTCATTTTTTTGGTCCAACTGAGCCAACCATAAACTATTCTAATTGATAATATTAATCTGAGTCCCCCTAAAACTAAAAAAAGATCTAATTGCATTTCACGCTCCAAATTTTGGATGATTCAATCAATCTTTCTTGGGCGAAAGGGAGGATATCTCAATCGGGAGAGAGAACGGGAAAATCCCATATGACCCAATATATCAGACAAGTCGCACTATATGTCAACCCAAGATGCATCTTCCTCTCCGGGACTTCGAAAGGGAACTTTTGGAACACCCAATAGGCATTAAATGAAAGAAAAAATAATTAAGTACTCTATTTCACTTTGATGTGGAAACGTAATAATTAGGATTTAGGATTATTGTCTTTATAATATCAACCTTCTTTTAATTCTATTTTCTGCATAGATTAAAACATGTCTCAAAGATCAAGGTGCTTGCATATATGTAACTAATACTACAATCTTTTCAAGTTTTGCAAGTAATCACCAATCCTAGCATTCCATTTCTATATAATATATTGATTGTATCATGATGTGTTGCAACAGATAAGTGGTTTTATTAGAGATCATTTTCCATAAGATCTGATTCTACGTAGAGTAGTTCTTACATAAAATCTGAAATGGTACATATTGCCTCCTTATATGGAACTATGCAAGGACGGGGGACACACATTTTTGACATTACGTTGTGATTGAGAAGAAACACCCTACGGAAGGGAGTCTAGATTCTCTCCTAATTCATTCATGTGCCATAATGTACTTCAGGGGCAAGGTCAAGGTCATAGCTGATTTGGGAAAAAAATAGGAAACAAGAAAAAGCATTTGACTCGTCTTCACCCTATCCCAACTCCCACTTGGGCATGTGCCTTCAGCTCTCCTCTTTTGTCTAGCCTCTAGGATCCCTAATACCATCAAGCCCCCGAAAATTGAGCACTATAGTTTCATCCGGGGGAAGAAGCTTGATTGGCTTTCTCTAAAACAAAAGGCGGATGTAAAGCAAGGACCATCGGGCAATTATTACAATTTATAGCTCACCAAAGAATCTAAAATCTAAATATTAGACTACATGACCATTTCAACAAGGATCCAAAGGATATTTAAATGCCAAAATTCCACGAAAGTTCAGAACAAACACAAGCTTTGTAAAGATTAGGAAGTACACAAACTTGGAACAAAAGCTGGAAACGCAAGTTCATCTCATCCTTTGAAGCAATAACTTCAAAAGCCCTACTCTTACACAAATCAAACCACTAAACATGTCTTGCTACCAAATTAGATATTCTACCCAAACACTAATTGATTACAACTCTTTGCAACTTGAATGTAATTAGATATTCTACCAAATTAGTTGTTTCACTTAGTAAAATTAGTTAAGTTCAGTTCAAAAATAAGTTACACCAAAAAATAAGCTAAGTTCGGTTCAAAAAATGTAAGTGAAGTTTAGCAAAAATAAGTTACTGAGTTCAAAAATAAGTTACGGTTCAAAAATAAGTTACGGTTCCTCAAAAAATAAGTCACAACAAAAATGAGTTAAGTTCAGCAAATATAAGTTAGATTCAGCATAAATAAGTTCAGCTAAAGAAAAATAAGTTCAGCAAAAATAAGTTCAGCAAAAATAAGTTCAATTCAGCAATGATACGTTGTAAAGACTAGTCGAAGAGAACAGACCGCTTCCTCTATGATACATGATTAACCTTGTGTATGAAACCAAAGTGCAACTCTCAAACAACTAATCAAACTATAATCGTTACAGCTAAAAAGCCACCTAATATAATATTTGAACTAGACAAAAGTGAGCAAAAATTCCAGAAAACAGAAACAAAAAGAAACCCCACATGCAGGTAAACAAACAGAAAATTCTGGTCTCAGTTGGCCTTTTAGTTCCACTTCAGTTTTGTTTCCTATTCTAAAAATCAGGTACAAAACGCAACAAATAATAAAGTCCAATGGTCTTAGAGTAATCAGTGCGATGGCTTAGTTTTACATAAGCTTACACTGCTAAGTAAGTATTACTGTCAATGGAGATACCGACTTCAAGCGTCAATCCACGTTATCATTTTTGCATATTTGCATCAACTTCAATTACATTTGCTATCTAGACGCAACTATATCTCTTCCACTCACTTTTGCATTTGACCAAAAAAGACTCAAGTTTGCTTCTTTTGTTATTCAACAGCTTGTTTGGTAATTTTTAATAAAGGAAGAGAAAAGAGAGGAAGTGAAGAGAAGAGAAGAAAGAAAAGTGATGGAAAGGGAAGAGAAGGGCAAAAAGAAAGGAGCTTCTTTTTCTAATGTTTGGTTTAGTGGATGGAAGGGAAGGGAAGGGAACGGAAAGTCGATATATTTCTCTTTCCTTCCAAAATCCTCCAAATTTGGGAGGAAAGGAAACTAGAAAAACCATAAGATTTTCTTCACATCACGTCCTTTCCTTTCCTATAGAATCCAGGAGAAATTTTGAAGCAAGCATAGGGGAAGTCTTTTAATTCCTTTCTATTCCATCCAATTTCACCCTACCAAACAAAAGGTAAACAAATTCGATGATTTGTATTTAATTTCAGTTTTCGTTAGTTTGGATTTTGTTTTTATAGCTATTACAGTTCCTTTTTTATTCATTTCTTGTTGCCTTTTCCTTATGAGAAAATATCATTACCCAGATCCAATCAGAAGTCCTAGATACCCAAATCCAATCAAAAGTTCTAGGTTCCCAAATGTTCAGGTTAACTGTATATCCTGTTACGAATAGGTTTGCCATATTTACTACTTAACTCAGATTGAACACAGTCTAGCACACCCTTGTTTGACAACATAAAAGAGCGAAAAGCCAATAAAAATGCTAGCAAAAGCCATTTATCAAACAAAATTGTATAGCTCAATGAACAAGCCAATCTCAAAGTAGGACACTGTCCAATAGCTGTCAAGCAACCAATCAACAGAATTCAGAATCATTCATAAAAAAAGTGTAGGTTACAAAAGATAAGTACTCCCACAGCCATCTGTTTTATCACTTTTGACATTTCAATATAGGTTAGGTTGATTACACATTTCAACCACCGGCAACACAAGATCTGACACAAACTAAGAATATCAGTCAGACAAATCAGAGTGCATCATATATTTGTTGACCTACTAAATGAAAGCTTGCACTATCACTAGCACTTACCTGATAGTCTGATATGAGTACACCTTATCTCCAATTGGAAAAATGAACAAGAAATGCCACAAAGTCCCATAATAGCATGAACGGGAAATTATCTTTGAAATGATGAGAAGTTATAAGATCTGTCTAAAACACATGACGGGAGTCAACACTGTATTCGTGTTGATCAATTAGGATAATTAACGATCGACACCATCTAGAAATGTTAAAAAAGAACTTAACCAAAATTTTCCACTCTTACATATAACCCCCTTCCCCCAAACCTCTACCCATGCATTTCACCTTCCTTCTCACAATTCTAACACCCATAACTAATAGATCCATCCATAAGTGGCAGTTAGGTCCATCCATGGCCAGTCAGATCCAGGTAAATCTACTCACATCTGATACCTATGTAAATACCCCACCCAGACTACATTTTCAGTGATTTCTCGAATCTCCTTTGATCCCTCTTTCCCAAAACTGCATCAGCTTCCCCTAGACAAAATCCTCTACAGGCTTAGTGCAGCTCGAGAATGATCAAGAAAACCCTCGAAAGCTTCATGAAGAATATAAAGAAGCAGAAGTTAGACATAGACCAAGCAATATGCTCATATTAAGGAGCTTAGTCATGTTTTATCACAATAGACATCAGATACAACCTTCAATTTGATCCAGATTGTAAAATATAATATTTCGGACTCCCTATCCAGGTAGCTGTGATCACTATACTTCAGCAATTTCATACCAAGTTTCAATTATCATGAACTAATCTACTACTGACCTTGTGTAATTATGGAATTAAAACTCTCCCGTTCCGTTACAGAACGGCCGTTCTGTAACGGATTTTGGATTTGCCGTTCCGCGAAATGCCGTTACGGAACGCCATAATAAAAATCACATACTTCTCGCCGCGTTGTCCGTTCTGTAACGCGAACTCGCCGCGTTAGAACGCTTTTATCCCCGCTACATCCGTTCTTTTCAAATATTAGCCAAAAATATTTTATAATTTAACTATATAGCTAATGTAACATGATATTGTGATAGATTTAAATATATTATGTTCTAATAATGCTTCATAAACTAAAATTAAGCAAATAAGGTTAGAACATATTAATGTGAATTTTTTAAAAAAATTCACGCCGCGTTGGCCGCGAAACGTTCTATTTCCCCGTTACAAGCCGTTCCCGCGACAACGCGACCGTTCCCGTTAACGCGACCGCGACCGCGTTTTTTTTCTATGGGTGTAAACTAGCCTAGCTAGAGTTATCTTGCACTATGTATCAGACACCAACTACATAGAGGCAAACAGAACAACTTCGTATAGAAACAAGTGCTTTGAGACCAATAGGAATATACTATTTGGTTTCCACAAATTAGACTGAGAAATGGTCCAAGCAACAATCGCTGTGACATATAAACGAAAAGAAAGTGATAGTGTCATCCAATTCAACGCAAAGCTTCTCCAATGCACACAGTATACAACATAATTTACTTCAGATCCCAATATTTAAGTAACCTTGACAGTTAACAAGTGTTCTAATTCTTGCCACAGTAGCACAGTGAACATTCTAAAGAACTAATAGTATTTAACGTAGAAGTAACCAGCAAGAATTAAGGAGTAACCAGCAAGAATATGAAGGATAGATTAAGCCCAAGGCAACAGTTCCTTAATACACCTCTACCCCACCCCACCTTGGTGAAAAAACACCTCCAAAAAGGACAAAGAAATAGACAAGAGACATGCATACAACAAAATGGGAAATGGTAGTCTGGAAATGGTTCACTATGAAATCAATTGGATATTAAGTAAACCATGAATCAATCATTAAATACTTTGAGCTCCACCTGAATATATAACTTCTACAACAAGTCTATCCTATTCCCAAGAGCTTTACATCTAGCAGGGAAGATTATAAGTCACATTAAGATCAAAAAGATCAGAAGTGACCTGCAACAGCCATCAGCCCTCCTTCCTAGATTACAGATCAACCACCAGTTCAGGGACGAAGCCAAAAATCCTTTCTATGGGTGACAAGTACATCATCAACATTGTAGAACCAAAAGTAAAAAAAAAAAAACTATACTATTCTGCGACATCCAAATATACCAAGTCCAAAATATTTTATTTAGCTGTTAAGTGAACTAATCATAATCCTTACCTGAAGAGTCCTACTTCTGTCATTAAATAGCATTGAACTCATAGTTCTTACTTCTTAATGTTATCATCTCTCTTAACAAAATTAATAGTAATATTGTCATTACAATCTTTGTGTAAGTTTATTTTATTGGTTAGGACTTCAAAGGCTACTACAATTGAAAAAATTTCACCAAAGATATAGAATGTTTACATGATTCATTGACTCTCTTAGGTACAGTAAGAAATTTGAAGGGGGTGATGACCTACGTTCTCCCAGTACAGATCTAAAAGGGAGAGGAAAGAAGTTTGGAAAAGAAAAAACAAGAACATGGGTACAAAAGCAATAACAGGAACTTGAAATGAACAAAGCCTAGCAGCATTACCAAATAAATAAATAAAAACTAGGGTATACATATAGAAACCAAAAGGTATCAATGATAGCAGCATAAGATAATCTGTGGAAGTATACTTATCTACCTGATGCAATAAGCAGCCGTTATAAACAAATAGAAAGAGAGCATTTCTACCAAAAAAAAACTAGTGAAAAGTAGGCGCGGAAGCTTGCTAGTTTCTAGCCAACTATATCCATGAGTATACGGCAAACTACTGCCATGCAGAAATGTCAATAATATACAATAACAACCATTTGAAATGGGATGAAACCAAAAACGTTAACTAAAGGACCAACCACTAGATGATGAACCTGAGTCGCTGCTGGAACTGGTAGGACTACTGCATCTACTGTTCTTATTGGCTGTGTCTTTCTCTATCTCTACTGGAGGGAAGCTTGAAATAGGATGGTCACTACCCCCAATATCAATATCCTCATCGACCACCTCATTGCCTGAGACACATTCCACCCAAAGTAACATATAAAAGAAAGTTAGAAAGTCATACAGGGGAGTGACTTCACAGTAGCAATCTACCCTTCTACACGGATCAGTAATAACCTTTTCCAACTTGAATAGATGAATTGCTCAACCCGGACTCATTTTGCAGCTGTAACAAGGAGAAAAGATCATGAGACAAGTCGTACAAACATAACATTCAATCAAAAGCCAGCAACAATAAGTCAAAATGTAATGCGAGCATCCAAACACATGCTATCAGATGCTAAAAAGTCTGAAACATATGGAAGGGGGAAAACTAAGAGAGTAAGCTGAACCAACAGATACGACGAAGCATAAAAAAAGTACCTCTATTTCGCATGGCTCAGACCTTGCCTGGTTCTTCTTTTTCTCCAAGAGGAAATCATCTACCATCTTTCTCAGCTTGAACAAGACATCGTCACTGAGAGCATAGATATCAATCTCAATCTCATCCTCGCTGCATTGGTCAGCACCAGAACTATTTTCTTTCAAGAAATCAATTATATTGTCCGGTAATTCACTAAGATATTCCTCCAATTCCTTGCTCAGCTCTTGCTTCTCCACATCCGTTATCACCTTCTTGACAGGCTCCAACTTCCCTATTCCAACAGGAGCAACCTTCTTTTTCTTCGAAGGTGGTACATGATGTGCAGTTGATTCATTCTGCACAGGGGCATGCAACTGCGAAGGTAATGCTTGAACATCCGTAGTTTTTGGGATCTTTTTCTCTATTACTTTCCACCTCTGCTCAAAACATTTACTTAGTGCTTGAGCCATGAAATGGACATCATTTCCAGGTGGATTGTACGTCATTGCATTTGAAAATGTAAGCCTAACATCCGAAGCGAACACCAGTGGATTTGTGTATTCCCCTCTGCTTAGCTTGCTCTTTATTGTGCTGAAATCCATGGGATGCTTAATGACAGTAAAATAATCGGGAATATTCAACTTCACAACATCAACAGGTTCATTAAACACCCAAGAAAACTGATGTTCCATCAACCAACTCAAAAGGTTTTCACATCGTTTCATCAGCATAGGGTTATTATTGTTCGTTGCTGCAATGTTCTTTGCCGGATCAATCTGCCCAAGGAAACCCTTTTTCACACGAGCCCCATTACGTCCTACAGGTTGTTTCTTCCCCTGTACCGGATGTTCTGGCAGTCTCGTAGTATTCTCTAGAGGAGGCCTCTTCTGCCCATCACTACAGCTACGAATATCACTCGCTGGTGATAACACAACAGCACTTGTAGTAAAAGAAGCAACTCTCCTCTGTAATACCCGAACCTCATCAAGCTCCCTCCTCAACCTAACCTCCAACTCCTTCCTCTCTAACCTCGACATCTTAGAAAATGACAGAACTTGAATGGGAACCCCAAACTGATCATGACTATCCCCGTTTAAACTAATCCGCTTCCTCTTCGGCGAGCAAGAATCCTCAGACAGAGTCATCTCTGTGTCTACCCGCCCCGAGCTCCCAAAACCCTCAGACTCAGCCGTGATTTCGACAGCATGGCGGTAATCCGAGATCAAACCCCTTTGATTCCCCATAGAAAACTTCCTAGCTTTTCCCATCATTTTCATCAAACTTTTCTTAGAGCAATTCTTTGATTCTTTTTGTCCAGTGTACACTATGGGAACAGCAGGTGCCATAGAAAAAACCCAGAATATCTGCACATGTCAGCTACCCTTCTCTACTAATGACTTCTTCTCCACTACAAACCCTTCAAAACCCAATCTTCTGCAATATTTTATATCCCCCAAAAAAATTGAAAAACTTCAATGAAAACCCGATATTCAATAAATTACTAATCAATGTTAAAAACTACACATATATACTCGGAATTGTTGCTAAAATATGCAAAAGATCCAAAATTTTAATCTTAAAAAATTCTATTAAGATAACTCTCAAACAAACCTTCAATTTCTTTGGAAGAACCAAGTTTGCGATCTCGTCGAAGAAGATTAATTTGCGCGCAATCCTTTATGTATCACTCTTCGTATGTGTTCTTCAACAACTTGAGGAAGATAATTTGAAGATGAGAATGCGAAATCGCGGAATGAGAAATCGCGCAAGCTGGAATGGATGAACCTTGAGAGAGAAAGAGAGTTGTAAATTGTAATTGAGGGTTAGGGTTAGAGAGTTGATTTTTTTTTTTTTCTTTATGTCCCTACCCTTCTCCTTTTTTCGTTTGTATTCTTTTTGTTTTTGGGTTTTTAGCCAATTATGGAGTTATTATTATAATTTATAAAGAGGTTATTGTGTCTGTGTTAAAAAAAATAGCTTTTTTTATTGTTCTTTGAATATAACAAATTAGTCCATCAAAAAAAAAATACTAGAGTTTATATAATATGCCGTCAATTTTTAGCTTTAAACTAGTCTCTTGGCCCGAACGATGCCCAGAGTCAGTTACAACTATAAAATATATTATTATTCATAAATTTCATAGTTGATTTTTTTTAGCTTTTCGTAATTATTTATTCTAGTGCGAAATTGAGAAATGGACATTATGACATAATAAGTTGTTTTAAAAAAACTTTCAAGGAATTGGGGATTAAAAAAACAAATTTAATGGAATATTGGGGTAAGAGAACGGTATTACCTTAATAAAAGTGTTAGAGATCAAAAAACTTGTCTATGTTGTTATAGCTACATATATATAATTATAAAATTTTATTATGTTTTACTTTGAAATATTATAAAACTTTGAAATTGTAGTGCATTGGTGGTCAAAATGTCTTACTTCATTTCAAAGGTCATGTGTTCGTTTCCTAGTAGCTACCAATTGTTAACATTTTCAAATGAGATCATAAACATGTGTATTAGAATCTTGAGAAGAGTGTCACGTGGCGCATACATTCGAAAGTGTCATGCGGCACCGTTCCTTTGATAAGGTCTTAAAGATATTTGTATAGCTTTTCAAAATTAGTGTTCGTTTGCTTGATGCAAAAATATATAGGAAAAGTAAATCACTTTAATTAAAAAAATGTCAAGTTGTTTGGTTAACAAAACTACATGATTTCTTACTTCATGGGAAGTTCTGCTTCCCATAAAATGAGGGAAGTTATTTACCTTGTCCCTCTTAGGTGAATAGTAATTCCCACGGGCATTACAACTTCCTAAAGAAATGACATAATTCCTCCGCTTTTCCGTGGCTCATATTAAACTCCCTCCTATTCAAATGGAATATAGCATGAATTGTGTGTTTAAAGAACTCCAAACAAATCCTAGAAAATGAAATTTTTTGATGAAAATTGCAAGAATTCTGGTAAATGTAATATCATGTATGCAACTAGACGGCCACTTAGTTTGCTGGCACAGGCGACGCTTGAGTTAGTATACGTAATATGATTGATTGATTCTCTCGTGCAATACACGGATGTTACTATATATTTACTAAACTTACTTTATATGTTCATCAATAATCTTAAGAAAATTGAAGTAATTAACATAAACTTGAGTTGTGTCATGTGCTAATGGGAAAATAAGGGGAAAAGAAATGAATATCAAAGACATACTTAGTATAAAGTTATCATAGAGCATCTTTAATGTAAGATTGAAAGGACTATGCTAACAATTATTTCGAAAGTACAACTTAGCTCTACTATTGAAGTGCTTGTGTGAGATTGGCTTTGTCAACCTAATTTCCTTTGTAGAGCTACTTTGACAAGTAAAATATTGTGGGGCCAAGCTAAAACATGTGTGAGGAAAAAGAGAACTGTAGGACCTACTCAAGCAAGAAGTATCACTAGCTTACCAATTGAGGGTTGGTTGCCTGCAAGGCCATGGAGCCTCATAAGCAAGATAGGCAGCAACTTAGGCCCCCAAATAAAGATCCTAACTACATTGAAAGAAACAAAATAATAATAAAAAAAAGGCAGTTAATACTAGTAGAAGTCTACAACCAGCCACTTCTGAGAAAAAGTTTAGTCTTTTACATTTCCTAAACTACTTAATTGATTGTGTAATATCCCGAAAATTTAAACTTGTTTAATTTATTAATAATCATAAATTAGTAGTAAGAATTTTTAATTTATTAATGTTTTAGGTTCTTCTAGCTAGATTAATAAAAAATTAATATCTAAGTTAGAAGTTGGACTATAAATTTCATGAATTCTCTAAGTTAAAATTCTAATAAATGTGAATTAATTAATTAGTTGTAATAAAATAACTTAAGCCTTGTTCATAAAATATAAACTCACTTAATAATAAGAATTACTTAAATAAATTAAGAAAGCCATATACAAACAAACAACTAGTGGATGATTAAAATATTAGAGCAAAAGAAAAAGAATGGCATGGAAAGCATAAATAATTTTCTCTCTCTCTCTCCTCACATGGCAATACCAAATCAGATTTTTTTTTTCCATTAAACAAACATTTTCTAGATTTTATATTATTTTTAATCAATGTTCCAAGTGTTTGGGTCAATAAATAGTACATGGATCCAAGAAGCTTCTCCACTTTTGTCTGATTTCTCAAACACAAAAACACATCACACTTCCTTCCTCTTCTTCTCCTCTCTCCTTCCCGTAGCCCCCTCCCCTGCTACCCTCGCAGGAGACCGACGCCGTCCAGCCACCTGCGCAACCCCCTCCCTGCTGCCTTCACTCGCCGCCACTTACTCCCCCTCTCGCATCACACTCTCTCTTCCTCCTCTCGCTACTCTCTCTCCTCTCGTGCTCCTTCTTTCTTCCCCTGCTCTTGCGTGTTGTCCCTATCATTTCCGTCGTGCAGCAGCCACGACTCACGACCCCCACCACCTCCTGGCCGTGCCGCACAACCCCTGCCACCGCCGCCCCTGCTCCTGTCTGCCTCCTCTTGCTTCCTCCTACATTGGTTCTCCATTGAACCATAAGAGGTACACCATCTTCAATTAATTATGGAATGAATGAGTTTAACTAATTACAAGTCAACTTAGCTAACTAGATTTTAGTTTACTTATTTACTGGTTTGACATTGTTAAATTGATGCATTAATTAAACTATAAACCTATAGTATGTTAGTATTATGTTCATGGCTAATTATTAGAAACTAAAATGTTTGAGTTTCAAGTTATTCTTTGAATTAATCTCAGTCCACTTATAATGTTAAATAGATGGTAAACTTATGTTTTATGTGCACTTATGATATTGAAATGAATAACATTACTTTAATTAATTTATAATTAACATGCATTCACCACTTACTATATAACTTGAATGTAAATTGAAATGAGAAATATGCTAACTAAGTTCGGTAATTATCTTAAACTAATGACTTATCCTAACTAACTAATGACTAACTTGTACTAACTACTAACAATTGACTTTGATACTAACCCATGCTAACATAACTTCTAACTTCTAATTACTAACTACTTAACATAATGTTGTTATTTATACCTTATTATAACATTATAAGTTGAAGTTATAAAATGATTACTAATTATAAAAAGAAAATAATTAAGTTGTTGCTATTTCACTTTTATTAACTTAATTGGTAAATCACATAGTCATAACTCATAAGTGATAACTTTAAACGATGAACTATGAAATTGATAAATGTATTGGCTTATAACATTCCCTTTGACTAAAATTGACTTATGGACATCATGACTATCTCTGAGGACAATGACGATGTGGACAAGGACTTGGACATTCTGTGACTTTGTACTAACATACTAACATTTTCTTAATTGATTAATAAGATCACTTGTTTTCGATTTATAATTAATAACTAATAAGAATAATAACTAAAAGTCTACTGAAGTACCAAAGTAAATAAATATTTATACTTTCCTTATTTAAATTCTTGATTAGATTAAAGGAAGGGATATTACAAGCCTCCCCCGACTTTCAAGGTTATTAAGCAGGAATCGAGGTAACATCTATTGCTAACACGCACGATCCCCTTCGAAATGTGTTTGTGAAATGATGTTTATGATTATGTTAAAGGTTTTTGTGATATAATTCTTATATGGATTGTGGGATACTTAAATGTTTACGAATGAGTTTCATATATTATGAGTTATTGATTCTCAAGTATGATTCATGAAAGTTCTAAGCTTATGCCGATGAACGCTAAAAACATGATAAAAGAAAGTGAAAGAGGTTCTAGCAGTATAATGTTACGGTATGCTTACTATCTACTTTATGGTCGTGCACATACCTTCGCACCCGCCGTACACCTAACAAGGGAGAGTGCTCCTTGAGGGGTACCACAAGTTCATAGTCTATTTTAGTGCGAGTGGTGTATCCAACAAGGGAGAGTGCTCCTTGAGGATCATCGCAAGGTGGGAGACGTCCCGCAAGTCTATACTCGCCAGTTTCCATATTAAAAGATGGAAAGATAATGGGAACTTATGAAGTATCAATATGCCACTTGTAATTGTTTACTTTGCTATTATTTCATTATGGTTTCGTAATCTGTTTTACTTTATTCTCGTCTCCCTGTTGGCAAATAAAATGAGTTGAAATGAATCTACGATGTTAGGGTAGTATGTTACTGAGCTTCGGCTCATGATGCTTTGCTTTTCTGTTTTAGGTATGAGCTGAACAATCTCAAGAGCGCTATTGTAAAGGAATAAGTTGAAGTGAATCTGTATGAATTGGGGTATGTAGGATATCTTGTAAAAAGGATAATCATTATTATATAAGTCGAGCATTGTGTATTATCAAGGGTTATTTAAGGATGTATTATATTAGTGGGCCCATATCCCACAGCCATGAACTGTATTTCCGCTGTCAAGTATGAGTAATTGTGTTTAATTAATGTTATAAATATTCGGGGAGTTACAGATTGCAATAGTATTAAACTATTAAGAGTAGGAGTAATATGTAATTAGTTAACTTTCCTATTTATATAGGCTACAATTATGAATAAATATTTTTTCTCCATGTTATTTCTCGTTCTTCCTAAATTAACTAGTAGCAAAAAGCTAATAACATTCCAAAAAAAATTAATATATTCTTTTTTTTATTATATATCTCAACTACATCATCCAACTATATTCATCCCATTTTTCTAACTTTGTTATTTGATATTTTTGATATTCATTTGAAGTGGGTATTTGGATGGATTAATTGAATGAATAACCAACACTAATTATAGAGAGTGAAATGTT
This sequence comes from Beta lomatogona, assembly GCA_947646795.1. Classification (NCBI taxonomy): domain Eukaryota; kingdom Viridiplantae; phylum Streptophyta; class Magnoliopsida; order Caryophyllales; family Amaranthaceae; genus Beta; species Beta lomatogona. The sequence goes on from CANSNZ010000480.1 coordinate 2,526,324, forward strand.
GGAACTCATATACTTTGTATCCCAAAAAGCTAGAAAAGTAAGGATTGGTTACTTATTTTAATTATGCCTATAAATTAGTTTTTTGCCTAGTGCCCGTAGAATCCTAGACACGACCCTGGTTGCCTGGAAGGGAGTTAGTTAAAGAAGTTTAGGTGTCACTCTTAGCTAAATGGATATTATTCTACCATTACTCTTATATGCACGTCTATTATGATAGCCTTATTCATAAAAGCATGTATTAAATGAATTATAATTATTAATCTAATTTTGTACCGGATACTCTTATTTTATATAAGTTGGAATATGAATTTTTATTTGTCATGTTTGTAAATTATTTATTAAATTAATTTTATGAGGTTATTATTAAAATTATTTTGGGTTTTAAGTACCAAAATAATTAGTTGAATATTATTTGCCAAAAAGGGAAACCCAATCCCAAATCCCCCCCTTGTCGGTTGCTTTTAGAAACCCCAAATTAAACCCCATTTCTTTTCTCTCTCATCTCATCACTTTTTCCTCCCTCTAAGAGCATGTACAATGGGGAAAATGGAGAGCTACTTCTTACCCAACAATGGGGCTCTTGGGGGTGTCTTGGGTGTATCTTCATGGAGACACTTTGGAAAGTAACTCTTGAGGGAGATACCATTTGGGTTGAAGGAGAGATGGCTCTCCAATGTGTGGGGCCCACATACTATTGCAATTACTTAATTTTTCTTTTTCTTCTTGCAACCATTTAATGATTTTTTTATAAAAATTAAAAAAAAAGATGGCAATAATTACTATCCCAACAACTATAATTTTTCTTTATCTATAAAATGAGCCTAATATTGGATATATTTCATATATAAAATCTACTATCTTTTTTTAATTTATAAAATTAAATATTAATAGCTTGAAAAAATATTAATTTTGAATGCTAATATTTAATTTCATAAATTATAAAAAGATAGTAGATTTTGTGTATGAAATATATCCAATATTAGGTTCATTTTATAGATAAAGAAAAATTATAGTTGTTGGGATTAGGGGTAATAATGAGCCTGGCTTGTTCGCGAACAGTTCGGGATCGGCTCGGTCAAAGCTCTGCTCGTGGTAGCTCGGCTTGAATTCGGACTCGGCTCGAGACTTTAACGAGCCGAGCTGAGCTAAGCAAAGCTCGACTCGAAAGCTCGTGAACGGGATCGATTATACTTTATATAGAAAAATAATATATTTATATATATATACAAAGTATATCAACCTAAATATCACACAATAATAAGACCTATAAATCTCAAATATTAAAAAAAGGAAAAAAGAAAAAGAAAACATGTAAAAACCGGGGGTGATAAAGAGTCAAGCTTGTTCGTGAACAGTTCGAGCTCGGCTCGTTTAACATTTGGCAAAGCTCGGCTCGAACAGAGTTCGCCTCGTTAAGATTCGAGCTCGAGCCGAGCTCGAATAAACTTAAACGAACACAAGCCTAGCAGACCACAGTTCGGACTCGGCCGATCGATTATTAGTCCTAGTTGGGATAGTAATTATTACCATCTTTTTTTTTATTAAATGGTTGCAAGAAGAAAATAAAACATTAGTAATGGCAATTGGTATGTTTTGGTTTTGTGGGGCCCACACATAGGAGAGTCATCTCTCCTTTAACCCAAATGGTATCTCCTCCAAGAGACACTTTGCAAAGTGTCTCTATAGAGATACACTCAAGGCACACCCGAGAGCCTCATTGTTGGGCAAGAGGTAGCTTTCGATTTTCTCTCTCCTTGGAGAGCTAGTTGGAGAACCCCATTGTACACACTTTAACCTCATCAAAACCTCCCCATGATTATTCTCTCTTCCTCACACCTTCCTCCATTCCTCCTGTCTGTTGCTGCCTCCAGCAAGCCCACCTCCTCCGCCTCCCTGAGCTCACCGGAGCTTATTCTCCTCTTTGGCACTGTCATTGCTGTTGTTGTTTTGTTGCGCTGCTGGTGTCGTTGCTCTACTCTACGGTGTTGCCGCCATGAGCTGCGTAGCTCTGGTGGCCCTCCTCGACGCAGTTCTATTATTGTTATCCTCTCTCTCTCCTCCCACTGGTCGTGTGTGCTGAAGCTACCTCACCTCTGTTTCTCCTCTATTGCGCTGTTGCTCTATCGTGCAATGCTGCCGGCATTTACCGCCTTGTGTTGGTATTGTTGGGCGTGGTCTGGTGGAGCTACCACCGACTGCTTCTTGTGCTTGTTGCTGCCTCATCCTTGTTACTGCTGTAGTGGTGGACTGGTGGGTGTTGCTGGAGGCCCTTCACTCGTGCTCTAATTGTGTGAGCGTATGCTACTCTTAAAATGTTCTATTGCTTCTTTCCTCTTTTTGTTAATTTTTGATTTGTGTAAATAGCCAAATCGGTTTCTTGTTAATTTCATTAAGGTTGTGAGCTACATTTGGTTAGTTTAATTTGATAATTTAGAATTATGATTCTGAATTGCATATTAAGGAATTAGAATTTTAAAGGTATTATAGACACATAATCGTGTCTCCCCGTTTCAATATCCAATGATGTCAAATATCGTCGTCTTAATTGGTTCGATCGGAAAGGGAGCACTCCAAAGAGTTAAGTCCAAAATTGTTTTAAAGAATGCAAAGTCTTTTTATTTGTTTAAAAGATTTCAAGCCCAATTTTAAAAGCCCAATTTATTATTCTTGATAATTAATTTTACTTTTAAGCCCATCTTTTGTAAAACCCAATTAATTATTTATGATAATTAATTATATTTTAAACTATTTTTAATACACATTTTCTAAGATAAAGGATATTATGAAAATCATATTTTATCTTCTACAAAGATGTTATCCAGATTTAAATGATAATATTTAATAGAGGATAAAAAAATCTTTTAATTTCAGATAACAAATAAAACTCCTCCAAATCTGCGGGTTGCGCGACGCGTAACCTGTTACATCTCGTGCACCAATGTTGTGCATGCGCTTGCTTTGGATAGTCAACAAAATCAGAAAAACGCTCAGCAGGAAGCGTTTGCGTACTGCCATGCACATGGTGCATCATTGTTGTGTGCCACGCAGCGCCTATGCATCAGCCGCATCAGGTTTGTGCGCAGTAGAGTCTCAAATCTAATCTTATTTCTTATATTTTCCTATAAATATGTCTCATTCCATTTGGTTATTGGCACGACTTTCAACTGAGCTTTCTTCTAGCATACTCTAAGCCTACTCCTAAACACTTTAAACACCCATATACTTTCTCAATCTCCATTAATTTCGATTCAAGCTCCAAGATTGCTACTCTGGAAGGTTTATTCATTAAGACCCAGGCGACATCGATATATATATCTGCGGGTCCTTAATCATTCAAATCCTATTTAATTGTTTGAAGTTACTAACACATTTTTCATGATGTATATCCTTAATATTCATATCTTTTGTATATTCTAAATCTTTAATATTTTCTTTATATTTTTGTACGTATATCTATGATTTTATGTTTTGTTGCTTGCTTTCATCACCTCATGTATTTATTATCGTTAATCAATGACCTAAAGAAATGTTCTAATATTAAACTTATATAACTTGGACAATTGATATAGGTACTTAGTAATTTGATTGATAATAAACATATCACAAAAATTAATCTTTTGTATGTTTAATGAACAAACATAGATTAATTTTTAGGGTTTTTAAATATGTTCATTTGTTTTTTAATTGCATAAAAAAAGATCTATGAATTGTATTAAGTAGAGGCCAGGAATGGACGAACATGTACGTGATAATATTCGCACCTAATAGGCGTGTCATGCACCTAACAAAAATAAATGACCTAACTAATCCTCCTAACTATATAGTAGGGAAGTTAGGATTGATCCATAGAGAGAAAGTTGTTATGCGATTAGCTCTTAAATAATGGTAAGACTAAAGGAGATTATTTTTCAGATCAAAAAGAAACTTTGGGATAAACTATACTAATAAATATATAAATAAAAGACTCTAGAGTTAAGTATCCCCACTAGCATGAATTAATACAATAATAATTCCTAACCCAAACTAATCAATTAAATATTCACAGGGAAAAGTACACCCTAAAAAGTACCATAAACCTCCCCGAGTATCTATTGCTTCCCTTATATATAATATTCCAAAATTATTTTCACAAATTTTGCTATAACATTGTGTTTTACAAAATAATACATTATTTACCTCTTTCTTTATGACTTAAATTTGAGTTAAATATTATTTTTACAAATCAATATTACTTTCGATTTACAAAACAATGCCTAATCAATATATATATAAAGGAGGAACTTTTTGGGAGCATAGGGAGCTCCTCGAGATTTCGAGGCCATAGAGCGCGCCACGTAGGATTGCCATGTCATTAATTATTATTTTTATTTTTTACAAAAATAGAGTTCTACAAAAATTTAAATACGTATAAGGAGTTTTGGATAAGCGAAAATTAGAGTTTGATTTTGAATTAACAACCCAAATAATTATATTATGTAAATTGCGTATAACTTTTGTTACGTAATTCGGAATATTATAATTTTTGTACCATTGTATAGTGCTCGAAATATACTTCGAAATAAGATCCACTTACAATATAGCTCGACAACTTATGAAATAGAGAGTGCCACGTAGGATTGCCATGTCATTAGTTTTAAATTTAAATATTATAAAAAATAGAGTTCTACATATATTTAAATACCTAAAAGTAGTTTTGGATAGGGAAAATTAGAGTTTCATTTTGAATAAACAACCTAAATTATTATATTATGTAAATTGTGTATAACTTTTGCTACCTAATTGAAAACATTATAATTCGTCTACCATTGGAGAGTGTTTGAAATATGCTTCAAAGTAAGATCCATTTACAATATAGGGTCACAGCAAATCATGAAAATATTTAAAGAATAGAGTTTTACATAGATTTAAATGCATATAAGGAGCTTTTGATAAGCGAAAAGTAGAGTTTGATTTTGAATTAACAACCTAAATTATTATATTATCTAAATTGTGTATAATAATTTTTGTACCATTGGATAGTACTCTAGATATGCTTTGAAATAAGATCAATTTACAATATAGTTCTACAACTTATGAAATATAATAAAATAAACAACAATGTAAAATTGATAGTCTGATTTTAAATAAAAAATCAAAACTATTATACAATGTAAATTGATTAGAGCGCGCCACGTAGGATTGCCATGTCACTAATTTTTATTTTTGTTTTTTACAAAAATAGAGTTATACATAGATTTAAATACATATAGGGAGTCTTGGATAAGCGGAAATTAGAGTTTCATTTTGAATGAACAACCTAAATTATTATATTATGTAAATTGTGTATAACTTTTGCTACCTAATTCGAATATTATAATTTTTGTACCATTGGATAGTGCTCGAAATATGCATCGAAATAAGATCTATTTACAATATAGTTCTACAAATTATGAAATAGAGAGCGTCACTCGGGATTGTCATGTCATTAGTTTTTATTTTAACTATTTGAAAAAAAAATAGAACTCTACATATATATTTAAATACATAAAAGAGTTTTGGATATGGGGAAATTAGAGTTTTCTTTTGAATAAACAACCTAAGTTATTATATTATGTAAATTGAATTTAACTCCTCGCTACCTAATTCAAAACATTATAATTTTTTTACCATTGGAGAGTGCTTGAAATATACTTCAAAATAAGATCTATTTACAATATAGTTCTACAACTCATGAAAATATATTAAATTAGATGAATTGTAAGACATTATTTAGTCTTTCTTTTAGATAAATATAATAATAGCTATACACATAAGTATAGTGTATTATATGTGATTATAACATTTAATTATAGGTCCAATTTACGGGATTAAACATATTATCTTTTTTTACCATTGGAGAGTGCTTGAAATATGCTTCAAAATAAGATCCATTTACAATATAGTTTTACAACTCATGAAAATATATTAAATTAGATGAATTCTAAGACATTATTTAGTTTTTCTTTTAAATAAATATAATAATAGCTATATGTATTAAGTATAGTATATTATAAGTGATTATAACATTTGATTATAGGTCCAATTTACAGGATTAAACATATAATCTTTAAAAACCTCAACCTTACTCAACGAAACCAAAACAATATAGGATTGCAACAAAATTTATTAAGGAAACTTTGTTGTTACAACAAAAACTATAATCTATAGCGATAAAGTTACATATATATATACATATATATATATATTAGAGTTTTGGATTATGTAAAAATTGGAGTTTGATTTAAATAAAACAACCTTAGAATATTATAAAGAGCTCCACCTAATTAAGCATGCCATGTCATTCTTTTTAATTTTTTTTTTAAAAATAGTGTTCAACATAGATATAAATACATATAAGGTGTTTTGGATAAGTGAAGATTACAGTCTGATTTTAAATAAACAACCTATATTATTATACTATGTAAATTGAACATAACTATAAAGATAAAAAATTCATATCTATAGTTTTAAACCTATAACATTCCATGATGACATTACATGAAGAATCAAATGAAAGTTTGTCATCGAGACTGCAGAGGCATTATGCAATTGACTAATTATTTTATTCCTAGAATATTTATTGTATCCATAATCATTTATGTTTTTTTTCCATATATCTATATATCAGATCTTGTTATTTTCTCCATGAACTTAATTCTACTAAAACTATTTGGAAATCAAGGATCGCATTTCTAGACTATCTGAGGTTTTGAACTTTATTTATAGAATATTTATTGTATCCATAATCATAAATAAGGAGGAAGTTTGATAAGTCTTGATATGGTCATGATTGATGAAGAGGTATTTTTTTTCTCTTAAATAGTATTTTCTATTATTAGTAGAGGTTAATTTTATTCATGATACTATCATTATGATCTTCTTTTTGGTTTTTCCATCTTCCTTTCTATATGCGTTAGTGTTTATGTGCTATACTAGAAATTGAAGTTGTGGCTGGCAGTTATGCTTTTCTCTATTCTTTTTGTCCTACATCTATTAAATTATTACCCTCTACTTTCTTAAAGTATTATTCGGGTATTATTCATGTTAAAACTGTGTTAGCTATTGTGAGTCATACCTATTATTGGGATACCATTTAATAATAGACTTAGCTACAATATTCAATTAAATTTAAAAAATTAAAAAAATTATATATCACAATAACAAATCTAGAAATTATAGTATAATGACAAATACTTTATCCGTTCTTTTTCTACTGCAACAATTGGTTTGGGCATGATTTTAAGGAAATAAAAAATGGGTAGTTCAGCATAGAGGTACCCCTTTAGTTAACTAGAGTAGGGGATAAATAATTTCTTAATAATGTAAACGCAAATTTATGACGCAATTTGGGTAATCAATTATGGTTTTATTAACATAAAGTAAAGACAATATTGTCAACTATAGTTGTTTATTTTAACAAAAATGGAATGGTTCCAAGAGATGAAACTATCCAAAGCAGTATTTGTTGTAATAGAAAAAGAATAAAGAAAGTATGTAAATACAACGGTGTTGAAAAATCTCATTTCACAGCAACACAAAATCAACAATTATATTCACAAAAAATTTGCAAAAAATTGTCTTCCATTTTCATTAATCTGGCAAAGATTACAAATCAATTAGCTAGGTGATTGAATAAATCAAGCCATCTAATTTAGTACCCTAATCAATCTCATTGAAATTGATTGAGGAAATTAAATCAAGCAACCAAATCTCAAACTATTCTAAATTACTCTTGACCATCATACTATAAAATCCACAGCTTTCTTCCACCAGATTACCAAACTCAACTCTTCCTCTTGTGTAAGTTCCCTCAAGTTTACCCTTCTGCCATTATTTCGATTTACTGGAAAAATATTTTACAAAGAAAAAAAAACCTTATTAGTCGTGACCACCACCTACTCGCCGCCGTTGATCGCTGGTATGGTTGGGTGTGGTGGAAGTCATGGCATCTTCTTCTTCTTCCTCTCTTTTCTTCTTTTCTTCTTTTCTACTTTTTTTTTCCTTCTGCGGCCTCGTCCTTTTGATGAAACTGATCTCTATTATATATGTGAAGAGGGGTAGGACACCAAAATATAAAAACTCCAAATTTACCCCTAATAAATTAAGCAAATTACATCCAATATAATAAGAGAAAGTGAAAAAAGGGAAAAACATTAAAAAAAATCAAAAGAGAAACACACATACAAGAAAACTAACTAATTTATTCAAAAAAAAAAACAAATACACCCAATACAAAGTAAAAAGAAAAGGAGAGTTAACTACCTGCTTTTAATTTTTTTGAAATAATAGGCAAGATAATTATATCTCTATCCTCTCACCACTCAAATCACAAACCTCCTCCATCAGAAAAAACTGTCATTATTATCCCAAACTGTATCTTAATCCAGTATGATTTCGCACGTATCGCGTGCATATAAGACTAGTTCTATGAATAGTAAAGTGGTTTGTTATTTTCTTTTAACTTTTTTACTTTTCCTTTTCTTTTATTTTTGTTTTTCTCTTTCTTTTACCTATTTGTTTTCCTCTAAATTTCTTTTATTGTTTTCCTCTGACCCTTGTTTTCTCATGCTTCTTAGTTTTCTTTTTTAAAAAAGCCACCAGATTCAATGTGTTGTTTTCTTTTCTTTATACGTTCTGTTTTACTTAGATCCTTTTCACCTTCTTTTAATTTGTTATGAAGATATTAATGCAAAGTAGAAATTTAAGACTTGTCTAGTATTTTAATTGACAATATTATAGTACCTACCCTCAACTTAACAATTTTAATTACTTTCGGATTTTCCATAGGCGACTAATTTAGTTCGTTAACTTATCATTGTAGACAAAGATTTTGTAGAAAGAACTTTCTAGGGGCGACTTTATTATTCATATCTGCACTACTCGAGGTAATTCCGATGTCCATCGTACTCTAATCTCCGTTGTAAGACGGTTTACCTATGTGATTGTGAGATTATGTGGTTATGTATGTGACATGTAATTATGGACTAGTATAGGAGTATTATTAAATTATGAGTTAGTAATTATTATTATAAGAGTATACTTTTTGTATTACTATAAGCTTGATTACGTTATTATAATGTTGATTATAGTATAAATCTTTTATTATCATGTATTTATTTTGGAACAAAGATTACTAATAAGTATTAATATGTGATTATTCTTGTAAAGAACTTATGACCTGAATATGTTCTATGTTAAAAAGACTTGTGAAATTGTATGGTTATTAAATTGAGAACTTGTGTACATTATGACTTTTTAAATAAAACTAAGGAAGGAAATGAATCCCGAAATGGTTTGAACAGGTTGCCCTATATGATATATGATAGTATATCTATCTATAGGTTAATTATTATATATACGGTACAAAACTGTTGTCTTCCTTCTATTTATTGTGATCCAAGTAGAAAGGGTGTGCACACTAGGGACTCTATGATATTGGCCATGGTTGTATAGGGGTGACGACCTCTTGTTGAAGTAGGCGGATAATAGGGATTAGTCCCAGCCTACTAGCGTTCACATTCCCTCTCTTAATTAAAAAATATTGTTGATAATTGTGTGATTAAATGTTATATGATTACGGACTTATGTTTGGAGTTATTAATATAAACGTTTTAGAACCCAAACATTAATATTACTATTATCTGTTCACCTTACCTTCTAAACTCAGAACTTATTTTTAATTTTTTTTTTACGGAATGGAGTCGAATTACTCACTTTTTTTAATTTTGGGGAGTTGTCTCTCTTGTTGTCTTTTTCCTGTTACTTGCAGGTTGGACTTGGTGATGGGATCTTGTGTGAGGAGACTTATTAGATAATTTACATAGAGGATTTATATAGTGGTTCTATCATGGAATTATTTTTTTTAGTTTTTGACTAAAAATTTGGTTGTAATAGTATTCTTAACTTCAAATTCTCCTTTCCAGAGAGTACTTGGGTTACTTAATTTTTGTTAGCCTTTCGTTTTCTCTTAGAGAGTATATGGGCGGTAATATCTTCCAAGTTTGAATATCTTTAATTCCTTTAACCCAACTTTCCCTAGTTAATCTTAAACCTAAGCTCTTGATACCACTTTGTAACACCGTCCAAATTTAAATAAATATATAATCATTTATTCAAACTTGGAGGATATTACCGCCCATATACTCTCTAAGAGTAAACGAAAGACTAACAAAAATTAATCAACCCATGTACTCTGGAAAGGAGAATTTGAAGTTAAGAATACTATTACAACCAAATTTTTAGTCAAAAACTCCAATAAGTAATTCCATGATAGAACCACTAAATAAATCCTCTAGGTGAATTATCTAATAAGTCTCCTCACACGATATCCCATCACCAAGTCCAACCTACAAGTAACAGAATAGAAGACAACAAGAGAGACAATTCCCAAAAATCAGAAAAACTGAGTAATTCGACTCCATCCGTAAAAAAAAAAAATTTAAAAATAAGTTTTGAGTTTAGAAGGAAATGTGAACAAATAATAGTAATATTAATGTTTGGGTTCTAAAACATTTATATTAATAACTCCAGACATAAGTCACGTAATCATATAACATTTAATCACACAATTATCAACAATAATTTTTAAGTAAGAGAGGGAATGTGAACGCCAGTAGGCCAGTGTTAATTCCTATTATCCACCTACTTCGACAATAGGTCGTCACCCCAATACAACCATGGCCAATATCATAGAGTCCCTAGTGTGCACACCCCTTCTACTTGGATCACAAGAAATAAAAGGAAGACAACAGTTTTGTACCGTATATATAATAATTAACTTATAAATAGATATACTATCATATAGGGCAACCTGTTCAACACCATTTCGGGCTTCATTTCCCTCCTTAGTTTTATTTAAAAGGTCATAATGTACACAAGTTCTCAATTTAATAACCACACAATTTCACAAGTCTCTTTAACATAGAACATATTCAGGTCATAAGTTCTTTACAAGAATAATCACATATTAATACTTATTAATAATCTTTGTTCCAAAATATATACACGATAATAAAAGATTTATACTATTATCAACATTATAATAACGTAATCAAGTTTATAGTAATACAAAAATTATACTCTTATAATAATAATAATTACTAACTCATAATTTAATAATACTCCTATACTAGTCCATAATTACCTATCACATACATAACCACATAATCTCACAATCACATAGGTAAACCGTCTTACAACGGAAATTAGAGTACGATGGACATCATATTTACCTTGAGTAGCGCAGATACAAATAATAAAGTCTCCCCTAGAAAGTTCCTTCTACAAAATCTCCGTCTACATTAATAAGTTAACGAACTAAATTAGTTGCCTATGTAAAACCCGAAAGTAATTAAAATTGTTAAGTTGAGGATAGGTACTAATATTTTCTATTAAAATACTAGACAAGTCTTAAAGTTGTACTTCGCATTAATATTTTTAAAACAAACTAAAAGAAGGTGAAAAGGATCTAAGTGAAACAGAACGTATAAAGAAAAGAAAACAATACATTGAATCTGGCGGCTTTTTAAAAAAGAAAACTAAGAAGCATGAGGAAACAAGGGTTAGAGGAAAACAATCAAAAGAAATTTAAAGAAAAACAAAAAGGTAAAAGAAAGAGAAAGACAAAAATAAAAGAAAAGGAAAAGTAAAAAAGTTAAAAGAAAATAACAAACCACTTTACTATCCATAGAATCATTTTCATCAAATGGACGAGGCCGCAGAAGGAAAAAAAGAGTAGAAAAGAAGAAAAGAAGAAAAGAGAGGAAGAAGAAGAAGATGCCACGACTTCCACCACACCCAACCATACCAGCGATCAGAGGCGGCGAGTAGGTGGTGGTCACGACTGATAAGGTTTTTTTTTTTCTTTAAAATATTTTTCCAGTAAATCGAAATAATGGCAGAAGGGTAAACTTGAGGGAACTTACACAAGAGGAAGAGTTGAATTTGGTAATCTGGTGGAAGAAAGTTGTGGATTTTATAGTGTGATGGTCAAGAGTAATTTAGGATAGTTTGAGATTTGGTTGTTTGATTTCCTCAATCAATTTCAATGAGATTGATTAGGGTACTAAATTAGGGCTTGATTTATTCAATCACCTAGCTAATTGATTTGTAATCTTTGACAGAATAATGAAAATGGAATGACAATATATGTGGAAGTTGCGTGCATATCTTGACAAAATTTTTCTTTTTTTTCCCTTTTTTTTTTGAAAGCTAAATGTAAGGGAAAGATGAAATCAGGCATTGTTTTGTAAATCGAAAGTAATATTGATTTGTAAAAATAATATTTAACTTAAATTTAAGTCATAAAGAAAAAGGTAAATAATGTATTATTTTGTATAACACAGTGTTGAAATAATTCCGGAATATTATATTTACTCCTCCTTAAGAGCAAAGTTCGTCCTCGAACTATATCGCCAAAAAAAAGTCGCTAAGCTAGCAAAACAAATAAAATACTGGTAGCACATTCTTCCCCCAATTTAAGAAGTTTTGTCCTCGAAACTCTATCGTACGTGAGGAAAGAGTTCTGGGTATCGGTTTTTCATGTCATCCTCAGCTTCCCAAGTTGCTTCCTCGGTCTTCTGATTCGACCATAATAAGTTAACTAACTTCACAGCTTTGCGTCGAGTATTTCGCGTTTTGGTATCTAAGATCTTAGTAGGTCGGTCCTCAAAGGTAAGGTTTTGATCTAATTCGACAGCTTCTGGTTGAAGGATATGGTTTGGATCATGAACATATCTACGAAGTTGAGACACATGGAAAACATTATGGACATTGGCTAATTCCATAGGTAATGCTAACCTATAGGCACCCTCTCCAATTCGCTGTGCTCCAAAACTTCATAAGGACCAATATATCAAGGACTTAGCTTCCTTTTCTCCTAAACCGCATCACACCTTTAGTCGGGGAGACCTTGAGTAACACTTTTTCTCCTATTTCGAACTGTAAGTCTCGCCTTTTCGTATCTGCATAAGATTTTTGTCTATCTTGTGCTGCCTTCATATGCTCTTGAATGAGTTTCACCTTTTTGGTAGTCTCTTCAATCATGTCGGGTCCCAGATTCAATGATTCATTCACATCACTCCAAAGATATAGGGCTTCGCATTTTTGTCCATACAAAGCTTCATAAGATGCCATCTTTATACTTGAATGATAACTATTATTATATGAGAATTCTATATACATCAAGTATTCATCCCATGATCCTCCAAAGTCCATCACACATGCCCGTAACATGTCTTCGAGTGTCTGAATAGTTCTTTTAGTTTGTCCATCAGTAGCTGGATGAAATGCTATACTAAACTTGAGTATGGTTCCCACATCTTCTTGAAGCTTGTGCAGAATTTGGACAAGAATCGAGAATCCTTATCAGATTCAATATCCTTGGGTACACCATGCAATCTTACTACCTCCTTGAAATAAGCATCTGATAGTTGTTGCATTGACCATGTGTCCTTCATTGCCACAAATCTCGCTGTTTTTGTCAAACGGTCTACTATAACCCAAATGGCATTCTTTCCTGACTTAGTATTGGGCAATCTCATAACAAAGTCTTTAGAGATCGATTACCATTTCCATCTGGAACCGTTAAAGGTTGTAGCTTTCCTCCAGGTTTCATGTGCTGAATCTTCACTTTTTGGCAAGTCAAGCATTTAGCTACGAATTTAGCCACTTCTCGCTTCATTCTAGGCCACCAAAAGTGTTGTTTGAGGTCTTTGTAAAGTTTGTCTCCTCCAGGGTGTATGGAGTAATGGGAATTATGAGCTGCTTTCAAGATCTTGTCCTTTAGGGCTTCATCATTAGGTACACACCATCTCCCCTTGTACCTTGCTATTCCGTTAATATCAACCTCAAATTCAGGTGCTTGACCATCCTCTTTCATTTTCCAACTTAATCAACCAATCATCTGTGCCTTGTTTGCTTGGATTTCTTCGAAGAGATTAGACTCAACATTGACCGCATTTAATCTAGCTTCTAGATATCCATGTTCGACAACTTCTAAGTTCAATTTTTAAAAGTCTTTGCATAACTCGTCAGCTAAGATCAATACATTCAATGTATGACTACTCTTCCTGCTTAAAGCATCCACAACCTTGTTTGCTTTGCCTTCATGACATACATTGTCAAGATTATAGTCATTGATGAGTTCAAGCCAACGCCTTTGTCTCATGTTCAACTCCTTCGAGTGTAGAGATATTTTAAACTCTTATGGTCCGTGTACATTGTGCACTTGACTCTATATAAATAATGTTTCCATATTTTGAGCGCAAACACAATTGCTCCTAGCTCCAAATCATGAGTAGGTAATTTTGTTCATAAGGTTTTAATTGCCTTAATGCATATGCTACGACTTTCCCATGTTGCATCGCACACACCCTAACCCATGCTTTGAGGCGTCAGTATACACCTCGAAGCCTTCTGTTCCAGAGGGTAAGGTCAATACTGGTGTTGTTGTAAGTCGTTTCTTCAATTCTTGAAATGCTAACTCGCATTGGTCGTCCCAATGAAATTTAGTGGTATTCTTCATCAGGTTGGTGAGAGGTTGAGCAATCTTAGAGAAATCTCTAACGAATCTCCTATACCTAGCAAGATCTAAGAAGCTTATGATTTATGTTAGTTACACTTGCGGGTCGAGCCCAATTGGTCACTGCTTGTATCTTTGAGGGGTCAACAGCTGCTCCGTCCTTTGATATCAAATGGCCCAAAAATGCGACTTTCTCTAACCAAAATTCACACTTTGAGAATTTTGCATACAATTTCTCTTGTCGAAGTATCTCCAAAATTTTCCTCAAATAGGCCTCATGCTATTCCTTATCTCCTGAGAATACCAGAATGTCATCGATGAATATGACCACGCACTTATCCAAGTACTGCTTGAAGGTCCTATTCATGAGATCCATGAATGCAGCAGGCGCATTAGTGAGTCCAAATGGCATAACTGTGAACTCGTAATGGCCATACCTTGTTCGGAAAGCTGTTTTTGGGTATATGTTCATCCGCGATTCTCAACTTATGATATCCAGAACGCAATTATAGTCGATTTTCAAGAATACTGCAGCACCTTTTAACTGATCAAATAAATCCTCGATTCAAGGAAGTGGGTATCTATTCTTGACATTGACATTATTCAATTCCCTATAGTCGACGCATAGTCTTAGAGACCCATCCTTCTTCCTAACGAACAACACTGGTGCTCCTCAAGGTGAGACACTTGGTCTTATATATCCTTTCTCCAAGAGTTCTTCTAATTGCACTTTCAGTTCTCTTGTTTCTGCTGGGGCCATTAGATATGGTACTTTAGAAATAGGGCATGTTAAAGGAATTACATCGATCTTGAAATCAACTTTTCTCTCTAGTGGCATTCATGGAATCTCTTCTGGAAATACATACGAGAATTCGCAAACAACAGGAATTTTGGGTATCTCCTCATCCTCCTTACTGATATCTTTCATGTGACATAGGTAGAATAGGTAGCCTTTCCTAATGTAAGATTCAAGGTTACAAATGGTATCGGAAGCAACCCCCGCGATCTGCGTTCCGATCGTATGGATAATTAATCCAAGGTTAGCCGCCTAGTGGGGAGGATTTCGGGCGCTATATCACCGGCTACGTGTCGAATATGTGATTAGTTTCCAGGCTGGGGTCGTATGCCAAATATGTGGAGTCCTCAGGCGCAACGAGGGCGTTGCTGTTCTTAAGTGGGGGTGTATGTAATACCCCTCTTGATTGCTTTAAAGGGATTTAGCAGGTTACTCATTCCAACAAGATGCATCTTTTTTTTAGAGAGCTCATTTCCTTAATTACTCCATAGTTAAGCATGCTTGGCTGGGAGTAGTCCAGGGATGGGTGACCTCCTGGGAAGTTTCTCAGGGTGCACATGAGTAATGACAAAATGTGCCGGAAGAACTTGTGTTGGTTATTGAGGACAGTTGTTGGCCCTGGATGCGCATTGGTGACGATATACTCGACTCTATATGGGGTGGGTGTTACATAATATGCAATCATACCTACTCCCGTGGAATCATGCAAATTAAAGGCATTAAACGCAACACTCTAATTTTCTAACAATCCATTCTACCTACTCCCGTGGAGAATTTCATACTCTTAATTGGAATACTCAAATCCGTCAAAACCCAACTCCCGTTGTGATCAAGACAAAGGAATGATAATAATACTAATAATCCCTAATATAGTATTGGAAATTGCACAATCAATTAAGTAGGAACAATTAAACAACGAATTTGGGAACTTAAAGAAACAAATCATATATTTATTCATATTAGGGTTCAACCTAATCATAGATAAAAGAACTACTCAAGCATAAAAATAAATAAACCAAAGAACAATAGTTAAACTTCATAATAAAAAAGAGAAAAGAAGAAAAAATAAATACTTGAATTAGTGGAAGAAAGGTAGAGTCTTGGACAACAATAAGAAACTCTCCAAAGAAAACTAAATATCACGTCTACAAGATGAGAAGAAAGGAGTGTGTGAGAGAGCCTCCACAAAAATTGATTCCTAATATATATATAAGACTAAGGCTATGTTTAGTTCACCTTATTTTTACTGATCTGATATGAACTTATTTTTTTCGATCCAACTCGATCGATCCGGTCCGATCCGAAATCCGATCCGATTTGGTCCGTTTCGAACTTATCTTTTATAAAAAACATATTACTCTAATATTATTATTACTTTGTATTTCATTACTAGTATTATTATTATTATCACAACTTTTAATAATAATAATAATAATAATAATAATAATAATAATAATAATAATAATAATAATAATAATAATAATAACAACAACAACAATAATAATAAGAATAAAAATAATAATAAATAATAACAATAACAACAATAACAACAACAACAACAACAACAATAACAACAATAATAATAATAATAACAGTAATAACAATAACAATACTAATAATAATAATAATAATAATAATAACAATAATACTAATACTAATACTAATACTAATACTAATACTAATACTAATACTAATACTAATACTAATACTAATACTAATACTAATACTAATAATAATAATAATAATAATAATAATAATAATAATAATAATAATAATAATAATAATAATAATAATAATAATAATAATAATAATAATAATAATAATAATAATAATAACAATAACAATAACAATAATAATAACAACAATAATAATAATAACAATAACAATAACAACAACAACAACAATAATAATAATAATAATAATAATAATAATAATAATAATAATAATGATAATAATAATAATAATAATAACACTAATAATAATAATAATAATAATAATAATAATAATAATAATAATAATAATAATAATAATAATAATAATAATAATAATAATGCATATGTTCATTTTTCCCTGAGCCATAATTTATAATATTATCATCTTGTATAGTGAATTATGTCGAATATTTTAAAACTTGAATTTCATGAAAATATATACTCTCGTTTATGAAGTTCATGACTCAAAGATACTTCACTAATCACATTTTATATCATGATTATGGCACGCTTCCGAGAACATTGAACATATATTCTTATATTTGTTTACCGATGAGCATATAATTTGAGTTTGAGATATATTTTATAAGCTGAAAATATAATTATCTCCACATGGTACCTTTTCTTTTAATTTGTCATTTGTATGAATGTATGTACTAATATTTCTTTGGTTGAAAGGATGATGAGAAAAGGGGGAGATAAAATGGATATTATTTTATCATATTCAAATCTCTTGTCTAGTATTTTTATCAATAAATTAAATTGAATTTAATGCTCCTGAAGAGTATATATTATCTAGCTTCAAGTAGAATATGCTTTGGAAGAGCACATGTTCTCCCAGAAGGAGTCAAGAAATTTCTAGTCTTGCTAATATAAAAGAGATGTTGGTTAACGGTCAGATGTCACATTATTATCTGGCCAAATTAATAGTGTATTATTTAAATTCAAGTGATAAATTCAAATCTTATCCGACCGGTTAGTTAATTGAAAGTATGACCATTTGAAATTTTGACCAACCAGATGTTTGGCATGTACAAAGTAATCATAATGAAATATGATGACATAAGACATATCCTTGATGCGACAAATTAGGCCATTTGGGTGTAACTTATCCATTTTGAGAATTTGAAAAAAATTATACAAAATGTGCTTGAAGCTCTCTCTTTCGTAATTATATTATTTTAAGGGCAAGACATAACATTGAGATTGAGCATGAAATTGGAGATTTTGAAAACAATTGTTGTTAAACTCATCAAACTTGATTGGAATGGATTGATGTTATACAAGTGTTATATAAATGAGCAAGCCATACATGTATGTTTTGGAATTCATTGCATAAGTTGATCTCCAATTTGGGGTAAATATTATTCAACACAAGAAAATCCAACTGCGTAAATATATTTACTCCCCAAATTTGTTTGTTCTCCCTGAAGATAATCGATACGAGAGAATTAGTAGATTAGAGTTCATAAAAGAGGACATGAGAAACTGAATCTAAGGTGGATATATTCTTGATTTATAACAAATGGTCTCATAAGTGTATCAATTGAAGATAGTTTTTACCACGTTAGGGGGAGAATAATCGGAGAAAGCTGGTAAAAATAATGTTTGATCCCCAAACTGAACCAAAAGTTCAAAATTATTATGAATATGAGATATATCGAATAGAGGTTCATAACATTAAAGTAATATTATGGATTGATTTATTTGATGATGTATCATATATACACCAGTGATATCTGTCGAGTTATTGAGTTAGTGACCATTAACCTAAAGTAGCAGGTTACATGACCTGCTAGGCCCACTTAAAAATGAGTTATGCAATAGTTGGGTCTGCCACTGGATTATTGATAGTTGGTACCTATTAAAGAAAACCGCTCATAGTTGAGCCCCATAGCGTCAATTTTTCTTTTCTATTTATATTTTTGTATATGTAGGCCACCGATTTCGGATCTAAAAACACTTTTTACATGCTCTCTACTCTCGAATACTTGCGATCTCCCAAACTTTCAAACTCTCATACTTTCATAGTTACAAATACATAAACACATATTTACAAACACATAAACACATACTTTGATCGATCTTCACAAGTTTTTGTTGAAAGGCTTCACGATTGCTCCTCCCGAAGGTTGTTATTCCCTCAGACCCAAGCCACATCGGTATACCGTATATTCCTGGTCCTTGAATAAATTTCTCATATTTTTATATTGAAGTTACTAACGTTTTCTTTCATGATGTAGATCTCATGTAAAAAAATCGTCTTTTGTGTATTCTAACCTATATTCCTTCTTTTTATATTTCTTATATTTTTATGATTGTCCTGCTTATGTTTTCATCACCAACATGTTATTGCTAATCAAGACCTAAGGAATTGTTCTAATATTAATCAGATAATTTGGACTACTTATCAGGAACCCTGTAATTTTGATTGCTTAATAATGTGTCACTAACAAAAATAGTCTTTTTGATGTGTTTAATCAACCAACTTAGACTAATATTTTTAGGGTGCTTGAAAATATTCTCTGGTTATTCTTTTGCATAAAACTTGTTGTGAATCGATATTTAGTAGAGGTCAGCAATGGGCGAACGTGGTCCCTGACCATGTCTGTACCCTCACCCCCCGAACTCACTTTTTGGTTGATGACCATTAATGAGGTTATGACGGGGAAATCTACATTGGATAAGTCCCAAAGTTGTCCCTAAGGTTTCCCAATATCCAATTAGTTTTATGAGTCTTCCTTTAATCCTTTAAAGACTTGTTGGCGACTTCAAAAACGTATTTAATAAAACCTTAACAATGGGGTAGTCAAATACGCGCTCACACCGTGTAGGCGAAATAAAATTACGCTTACAATAATATAGTAACAAAAATAGTAAAATTGATAAGTTATAGAGACTTGCTTAATTTTTAGTATTTAACATTCACTCTTCACGTTTTGGGTCAAGGCCCATCTTTCAATCTTACAATTCGCAAACTTAATATTCTAGGCATATGATGATGATTCAAACAACTTGTAGATTTCATAGCTCAATTACACTATTTTCATACAATCTCATATCAACAAATATACATACATTATAAGAAATACATAAATACATCAAAAAATTATCATAACTTAATCAAATTAAAACACATGACAACTTTATCTCATCAACAAATCAAACAAAAAAACAAGGAAATTAAACTAGTTACCTCTTAACACCAATGAAGAGAAATGAAGAGAGAAGAGATAGTTGGAACTTTATTTGCCTTCCTTAGTCTCTTTTTCCTACAATTAACAAAACCCACATTGCACATTAATCATTTAAGAAAAACAAAACTAACTTAAATAACAAGATTAATTCATACTAATTAATTAACTAAGCAAAACTCACTATGATTCGAAAGCGAAGGGCAGTGGTGGTGGTGGAGGTCGCTACCGGTTGTGGGTGGTGCGCAAGGTGTCCAAGGGTTGCGTGGTGGTAATCGTTGCTGCGCGTGGTGGAGAAGCAGTGGAGGAGAGAAAGGAAGAGAAGAAGCAATGCAGTTGAGGAGAGAAAAGAAGAGAAGAAGCAATGCAGTGGCCCTGAGGTGGTGTGCAAGGCGGAGCAGTGGTGGTGCTCAAGGTGGAGCTAGGGTTTTGTGGGCAAGGAGAAGAATTTCGTGCGAGAAATTTTTTCAAGGGAGGGAAATTTGGATCTTGGTGTGTTACTGTGTAATGTTTCAAAAAACGCAGCCCTTGCATTTTTTTCCACTAGTGTGATATTTTTTTAATAGATAAAAAGGGTATGGGATGGAGGAGAAGTGGGGCGACCGGGGATGGGTATAACATAAAATTCACAGCCACCCTGCCGCTCATGGCAGGTACAATTTTCAACCCCATCCTCGCCCATCACCCTCCAAACCTAGACCTATCCCCGACAAACTGACATCCATACTGATAAGTACTAATCATGAATCGACATGAGGGTCCGAATTAACAACTCTAAGATTTGGTCAGTTAGGACTATCGGTGTCAAATTAATATCAATATCAATCAATCTATATATATTATTAAAACACGTAGGGAAGAATTGCACCGCGCCATATGTCACCCGTCCCCTCTCTCAAGCACTGACATGACGTCATTGTCATATGTGAAGTGGCATTTCTTTGCTTTCATGTTGCAGACACATAATCATGTCTCCCTATTTAAGGATCCGATGATGAAACATACCGCGGTCTTAATTGGTTTAATCCAAGGGCAGAGCAGTCTAAAGAGCCATTCAAAACCATTTCGAAAAGTGTTAAAGTCCTATTTTAAAGCCCAATTAATTATTCATGATAATTAATTGTATTTGAGCCCAATTCTTTGAAAAGCCCAATTAATTGATAATTAATTCATTTATTTTAATAAATAAATATTTTCAAAAGATATATTTTTAAGGTCAAAATCAAATTTTATCCCATAAAATCAGATTTCCGGAGTTAAAAATCTTTAACAAAAAAACTATCAAAAACAAGGCAGTGCGCCGAGCGCAATGATCGTGTTAACGCACGCACGTGTCCTGCCACATGGACTTTCACGTAGGGTGCGCCAAGCGTACAGGCTGTGCTAAGAGCACCAGAACTGCCACGTAGACTTCTGTTTCATGTAGAGTCCTGCGTCAAGCGCAGCACTCTGCTTGAGACGCAGATTTTCTTTCTTATCTTTTTAAAAGCGCGTACCACGTGAGCACTTTTTATTGGTCATGCCGCGTCATACGCTTGCCACGTCATGCGCGCCGGGACGCCCGGCGCGTGAGGCGCAAAGTCCGTTTCTCTATAAATAGGCCTAATTTCCGAACAGATTTCGAACGGATTTTTCACATAACACTCGACGAATACTTTACGAATCTCTCTACAAACTACAAAACTTCCCTACAAAAACTCATACATTTCAAACACAAATACATTCAATCTACATACATTCGGATTTTCGGGCTTCACGATTGCTCGTCCCGAAGGTTGTCAATCTCTCGGACCCATGCCACGGTATAATCCCGAGGGTCCTTGAATAAATTATTTTTATATTGAAGTTACTAACGGTTTTCTTTCCCGATGTAGATCTTTAATGTAAAATCGCTATAGTGTATGTTCTAACCCTTTTTCTATACTTTATTTTATTTTATTATATTTTCATATTATTCTTGCCTTTGTATATTATATGCTTGCCTGATCATTCTATGCATGTTATTATGATTGTCCTTGCTTTATTGCTTTTATCACCCACATGTTATTTTTGCTAATCAAGACCTAAAGAACTGTTCTAATATTAATCCGATTAATTTGGATAACCCGCTAGGTTCCCCGTAAATTGATTGCCTAATAACATGTCACTAAAATTTAGTCTTTTTATGTGTTTCCTGAACCAATTTCGAATAATATTTTTAGGGTTTTTAAAACATTATTTGATTATTTTTTGGCATAAATTTGCAAATGAATCGATATTTAGTAAAGGCCAGCAATGGGCAATATGGTTCCCGACCATATTTGTACCCTCACCCCCGAACTCAATCTTTGGTTCATTTTGACCATCTATGGAGTCATGACGGGAAATCTACATTGGATAATTTGTCCCTATGATTTTCCTATATCCAATTAGGTTTATGATTCTTCCTAAAAAGAATTGTTGGCGACTTCTTTCAAAACAATTTTCAATAAAACCTTTACAGTGGGGTAGTCAAATCTAATACGCGCTCACACCGCGTAGGTGAAATAAAATCCACGCCTACAATTTGGCGACTCCACTGGGGAGGATTTTAAAAAAATTAAATTTTTTAAATGAGTGGGTGAAACTTGAAAAATACGATTCATTCTTATTTTATGCCTTAGAATAATATACAGTTTTGCATATGCATGGCTATTGTTCGGCCGCCATAAGGACAATCAACCTTGCCTCATGAGCACATGTTCTATGTGTGAGGTCACCCCAGGGGGTTTGCGCTTTGTCCTTCCAAAAGCTTCCCGAGCGATAGTGTTGGATCTTAGTTATAAGCAAACCTACCCAACCATGGCATTATTCTCTTGTTCCTGACTTGAGACTGGAGTGCGTCTTACACGTGGCCACCTCTTTAAGCAGGGGTACGAAGCGTGGGATCAATCTCTTAGTCATGGACCCTTTTCAGACTGAACCTAAACCTGACCAATAGTTTAAAACATAGAACTGGACTTTAGCTTGGAATTTTTGCATCCATGTTATATGACATTTGCTTGTGATTGCAATTTTTGCCTGCTATTATTTTGTCAAATTGCCATTATTATGCGTCGTGCCTAAAATCGCGTCTAACAAACAAGAAAAAATTCGTCAATCGGCAGATTCGTCGCCTAAATCCCCGAAAATCGTGCTGGGGAGTAGTGTGCTAAGCGCATTGAGTTGCGCCCGGCGCACCACTCCCCGCTCCCGATGCACGGGCGTGCGCCGCGCGATCGTGCATCGCACGCTTTTCGTCAATTTATCCGTCGTAATTGTCGATCCTATGTTCAGTCCTATGTGCGTCTGTCTGTCTGCATTCGCGTAATTTGGTCATTTAGGCTTATCACCTAATTCAACATATAAAAATCAGTCTTTTCATGCAAGGTCAAGTCTGTCCTAAAAAAAAAAGTGCATCTAAACTGGTAATTGTAGAGTTAGAGTTGTCATGCATGTCTACCTCTTCCCATTTTCTCCCTGCTGTTCAACTAATCTTCCCTATCAATTCTATCCTTACCATATTCACCAATTTCAAAAAACTTACATCTTTCAAAATCAATCCTACACCCTCTTCTATTCTACCTTTTTCGAAAATATTTACTAATCATCATCATACCACGACATTTCAAAAAAAAAATTTCAAAATTAATTCATCATCTTTGCCTAACAAAAGATAAAAATAAGGGGTTACTTTCAAAAATGAATTTCAGAAAATTCTAAGCCCATTCCAAACACCTTCAATCCAATTCAATCCAATTCAATCCAATCGACCCAATTCACTTGCATTCATTCTAGGCCCATATGCATTAGAGTCCATTTTGCATTCATATAGGGTCCATCTATTTCGAGTCCATGCATTCATATTAGGCCCGCTAGCATTAGAGTCCATCTTAGGCCCATATAAGTCTAGCTCCTGTCAAAACATAGGCCCATTTGCATCTTTATGTGAACCCTAGTCTATGTCACTCCCAAATCCCAAGTCTAATCCAACTATCCAATGTCAAGCCCATGTGCATTTTCAAGTCTAACTTCAAATCAATATAGGACTAAGTCTAGAATTAGGTCCACATAAGGCCCAACTCATTTCCAAAATCAATCCAGTCCAATTCCAAATCCATATAGGACGAAGTCCAAACCATTAAGTCTAGCGAAGCTAGCATCCCTGTAAGACCATAACGGCACCCCTTTGACCTAGCTAAGCTAGTCATCCCTATAAGACCATAACAACACCCCTTTGAATTAGCTAAGCTAGTCACCCCTTAAGACTATAATGGCACCCCTTGATTTAGCTAAGCTAGTCATCCCTTTAAGACCCTAACGGCACCCATTGATCTAGTGAAGCTAGTTATCCCTAAGACCATAAAGGCACCCTCCGAGTTTAGCGAAGCTACTCTTATCTTACATCTATAACAATCCCAAATCA
Source organism: Beta lomatogona (assembly GCA_947646795.1). NCBI lineage: Eukaryota > Viridiplantae > Streptophyta > Magnoliopsida > Caryophyllales > Amaranthaceae > Beta > Beta lomatogona. The sequence goes on from CANSNZ010000480.1 coordinate 2,550,988, forward strand.
TCAAGTCTAACGAAGTCGATTCCTTCCTAAGTCTAGCGAAACTAGCATTCCATAAGTCCATAAAGGCAATCCATTAAGTCTAGTGAAACTAGCATACCAAATCTCAATCCGCACAACCCGGTCCGGTCCAGTCCAGTCATTTGTATCTGCATATAGTTAATGTCACCACCATAACCATAATCATACCCATCTCTAACTATCTCCTGCTTCCATTTCATCCTCCATTTTTCATCCCCATTTCCACTTTCATCTTCATTTCCATTTCTCCATCCCTCGTTTCCATTTCTCATTTCGAAAGCATAATTTCTAAAAATTTACGAGGTCCATTCGATTTCTGTTCAGGACAGGTCGTGAGATTATAACTTGGGAACGTTCGACAGAGAGGCAACAAGGTCGACCTACTCCTAGACTCGTCAAACGCATCCTCACATTTTCAGACGAACCCTCTGACTCTTCCGAAGCATCATCTGAAATGGGGGACACTAATGAGCAGCTCAGTGCCATTATGGCCCAAAATTCAAGGGGGTCGAAGACCCAGATGACCACTTGAGAGCTTTCTCCATCTCTATGGCTCTCAAGGGCATGAGCAATGACCTCTTTGCTTATGTCTTTCCTTTAACCTTGGATACACATCCATCCAAGTGGTTCGGATCACTAAACAAAGCTAAGCCGAACGAATGGGACTACATCGAGAAGAGTTCCACAAACAATACATCTACAATACTCGGTTTCCCATTGGCCTTCGTGAGTTGGAATTAACTAAGCAGATTCCAACGAAGACTTTGTCACCTTCCTTAACAGATGGAGGGAAAAGGCTGCACAAATGACTAATAGGCCATCCCAAAAGGATCAAGTCCGATTGGTGATCCGTAACCTGCAGCCCAAGTATGGGGACCATATTAAGTTCCAACCCATAGAGTGTAACGCCCGGAAAATACATAACCTTAATCGTCAGCTTAATCGTCAGCGGAATCATAGCTTAAGCCTGTGGGTTAGGGCCCACTTATAATATAGTAGTCTAAAATGATAATTCATCTATACATTTACTCATCATAAAACAATACTTGTTCATCTATCATACAAAATATTTTAAACCTCATAGAATCATACTTACTCTCCTCAACACATCTCATTATAATAGCCATACTGTAGTTGTTCTTCAATACCTAAAACATAAAACAAAACGTCATGAGCCGAGGCTCAGTAACATACTACCCTAACATCGTAAAAGCATTTCAACTTATTTTAGTTGCAACCAGGGAGAAGAGAAATAGTAAAACCATTTCGTAAACATAGCCATTAAATCATAATCATAAAACATTATCAAAAACATTATCATCACTCTTTGTCATGTTCATCATCATATATCTTTTACTTTGGTAACTTGGCTAGTACAACGGAAGGGATGTCTCCCGATTTTTATTTTCGTAAACGGAAGGCTACCACCCGAGGACCTTGGCCCCCCACATACAGAAGGTGGTATATAATGCCCAAAACATAACACGGAATCACCCCAATAAGTAGAAGGTGACTGACCCGCCAGAAGGTACGTGCGCAAGACCCGATTTTCATTTTCATAAACGGAAGGCTACCACCCGAGGACCTTGGCCCCCACATTACAGAAGGTGGTATATAACCCAAAACATAACACGGAACCACCCATGGACATATGCCCCATAGACGTAAGGTGGCTAACCCGCCGTAAGGTACGTGCACGACCCGACATAAACATAATATCGCCAAGAACCGTTCTTCCACTTAGCTTTATCATGTTTCATTTCTTTTACGTATCATAATTACATTACATCATCGTAATCGTAATCATAAAACATAATTATAATCATTAAACGTAATCATAACATATTTTCATAACATTAAAATCGCCATACTTCATAGCATTAAATCATTTAATAAACATCGTTTACATAGCAAACATTTCATATCCCGCACACCATAAATAACATAGCATAAACATCGTATAAAGCATCATAAAACATAGTTTGGAAAGGGAGTGCGGGTGCTAGCAGTAGACGTTACCTGAAATCCTGCTTACCAACTTTGATAGCCGGGGGAGGCTTAGCTTGTAATATCCTTTATCTTCTTTAATCTATTCAAGAATAATTTTATTAATGAACGTTTCGTTATTTAGCTTTTAAGCCTAAATAATAGCTAGCGGTTATTAACGTCATAACGTTCCTTATAACGTCGTAAAGGTCTCATTAAAGGTCGTTATTATCTTAGTCGTTAATAACTTCTTAAGGTGACTCTTTAATCGACTAATAAGTGAACTCCTATAGTTATACTTTTAGAATTATCGAAACATTATACTTACAATTACACATATTATAAGAGTTCATAGTTAATTATCTATTAATAGTCTATCATTAAACTAATTAAATTTATAGCTATAATAGAACTATTAATATTATTATAACATTATTTAATCTCATAAAACTCGTAAGTCAAGCTATCTTGTTATATTAAGTATTAGTGGAGGTAATAATAAATTAAACTCATATTATAAATAACAAGCTTATTGGATTTTTAATTAGTTTTAAACAACTCAATTACTTTAGTAATCATGAAATATAACTCAATAATAGTTTTTAGGAGTCAAGTTAAGTGGTTTAATTAAACTAACCAAACCAAGTCCATAGAATAAGTTCAAGCATCTTTTTAGCCTAACATAATAAAATTCGCATTAGTTTAATCATAACTTTCTTAGTTTAAGTCTTATTACAAGATTAGCCCAACAAATTAACCAAGTTTGTTAAACTAAGTGAATTAGTTTTCTTTAGGCCCAAACTTAAACTAATCATCAAAGGGTGTAATTGGGCTTGTATTAGTAATACTTGAAAATCCGAAAATTAAAAAGAACACAAGAGGTAATTTATACCTCTCGCTACTTGAGCAGGGGCGACTTCACGCGGCTCGGGCGAGAGGGAGGACGGAGCTCCGGTGACCGGGCAACGAGGCGATACAACACTTCCCGGTGGTTTCGTGGCGGCCATTGCCGACGTTCGTCGGTCTTGAGTCCGCGCTAGGGCAAGCCAGACACGAGGAAGCAAGAGAGAAAAGAAAGGATGAAAATCAGAGGTGACTAGGTGAGAATGGAGCACCGGCGGTGGGTTGATGCCGGAGGTCAAGCGTGTGGTGGTGCTTGGTGGCGCGCGAGCCGGCGGCAACGGTGGTGGTGGTGTTTGAAACCCGAAACAGAGGAGAGAGAGAAATGGGTTTTCTTTTTGGGTTTCTTTGGGTCGCGTTTTCCGGCGAGTTGTTGACTGAAAAATTCTGATTAGTTCTTAGGTGGTGGTCAGGTGAGATGAAAGGATGAAAGTTGTTGGTGATGGTGTTCTTGGTGAGTAACCATGGTTATTTATAGCCATTGAGGAGTTCCTATACAACTTGAAAACCATGTCTTGAAGATAACTATGGAGCTTGTAGAGAATTTATGTTTCAATTGTTCTCTTGTTGTGGCAGCCATTTAATGGTTGTTGGGAAGAAAATTTTGAAATAACTTGGTTTGCCATGTAAGGGAAAGAAGGAGGTGGAAGAAGGTGGAAGGAGGAGGAAGGAAGGTAGAATAAGGAAGAAGAAGGTGGGAAAAGAAAGTCAAATTTTTTGGCTTAAACTTATTCATCTAATTCCATTATTCTTCTTCTTTCTTTTTGTATTATTATTATTATTATTATTATTAAACTAAAATAATTTCACTTTGGATAATTCATATTAAAAGAGAAGTTATGCATATTGTGATTTTTAATTACTTACTTGTTAAGCTAATTATAACTCATAACTACTTAATAAAAATTACATTCTTCTCTTTTATTTATTTTAGAAAAATCATACCTTAATAGCTTATAATAGTTTAATTAGAACTTCATTGATAACATAATTAGTAAAACAATAACTAGTTAGCTAATTAAGCATGTTTAAATTTTCAGGATATTACTAGAGTCTTTCACGAAGCTCTATAAGGTAGGACTGCTGATTGAAGAAGAGGTACATGCTAACAAAAACAAGAGTTCTAACAACAACATCTCTTTCATGAAGAGTAATAATAACCCTTCTACCTCTAAAAGCGGTGACATAAACGCCCTAACTACTGACAAGAGAGGTTATCAAGGACCTCAAAGGACGTTCACTCCTTTGGGCATGCCTCTAGAAGAAGCCGTCACTAGGCTTCATGCAAAGGGAGCACTTCAGCCTCTTGGCCCTACTCCGGACCCTCCTCTGGAGAAGAGATCCAGTAGATGGAATCCTAATTCCTACTGCAAGTACCATCAAGGGAATGGGCATCTGACATCGCAATGCTGGACTTTGAAGCATCATCTGCAGGATATGGTCAAGACGGTAGATTGCCAATTCCACCTACAACAAAAGTCGGCAATAGTAGCAACCCCATGGGCAGCACCTGAACAACGCCAGGGCTTAGTCATTTAACGCCAGTTTTCTAGGTTGAGTCGGAGAGTCCCTCCCCTAGCTCCTTCATTTCCTTTCTTGTCGAGTCCATGTCATTTAGGTTTTTATTTCTAATAAGCCTTGTTATGTTTATATCTGATTAATAAAAGAATTTCATTTTCATTTTCATTAGCCTTCCATCAGTTTATTTATGCTTCTAATTCAATGATGAAACTCAAATCACCTAATGAACTTGACTAACAATAATAAAATACAAGATCTGAAAAAAAGAAAAAATAAAAAGGAGGACATACATTGGATCGGGAGTTATTCCCTCTCCATGCCATTGCCTTTCATAAGCCATCCTCATACAACCAAGGAAAAACAAAAATCCTTTAAACCATCATTAGCCAAACAATCCCTTCAATTCAAAGCTCCACAGAAATCCTTCAAGCCTTCCAATACCCTAAACCAAACTTGTGTGCAAGCCTTACTACATCAAAATAATCAATGCCAAGCAAAAACAAAAAAATGAATAAAAAAATTCAAAGTGCGAAAAAATGAAAACGGCAAAAGAAAATACACAAGACAAAAAGAAAGAGCCAAAGGCAAAGAAATATAAAGTCAAGCTAGGGGGCTTGCACACAAGTTCTACCCCTCATTCAAATCCTTCAACCCCATCAAACTTTAACCCATATAACTAAAATTCATGATCCTTACCTTATTCCAATCAATTAAACATTCATCGTAACCTCAAGCCTTAAACCTTTCAACCTTTCATCAACTCTAACTCCTTATTCAACGTATGTCTAAGCCCGCTAGGTTGAAAACCCGAAAGAGGCGCAACCTAGGCAAAAGTTAGGGCACAAAAAAAAATCATCGATCCAGAACTACGAATGGTCTGATTCCGCAAGGATACGTATGAATCCTCATCTCGAGGTCCGACCACTTCAATAAAATAAAAATTAGTCATGGTCTAATGATTTGACTTTCTAGAATTTAGGAGCATACTCTTTCTAGATTCCGACATAGACTCGAGTCCGCACCTAGCCTCGTCAAAGCCTTTTGTAACACCCCGACAATTCTCTCTTTTCTAAAATACCTTTTTATAGTAAAACATAGAGAATTATCAAAGTATTATCGCCCGTGTGAAAACGTATCGGCTTATTCAGAATTTTGCAGCGGAAAATATAAATATAACTAAACTTCATACTTCAAATATAATAAACAACAAAGTACTTAAAAACCAACACACTATAACCGTCTACTTCCAAAACCAAACTTAACATAATGCGTTCCTACTAAAGCAATAGATAAAACAACTTGTTATACAAGCTCTCCACATCCCGCATTCCCAATGATGCAATATCTCGCACACCCGTAGATGTCAATGCTCTAAAGAATCTCGCTCACCAAAATGGGTCATCACAGATCAATAAGGCAAAGCCATGATCAACACATATAAACAAAGCACGTAATCGCCAAAGCCGAGTACTACATAACAATACATAAACATTCCTAACTTGTTACTAAGAAATAATAAACAAAAATAAATAAAAATATAGCATTATAACATTCTCGCGTATAACTTCTACCGAACTAAACTTTAATCATCTTTTATTACTTTAAATGGAATAGTTATTGGACCGAGTTGTCTAACTAAAAAACCACCTTCCCTAGGAAGCCGAAATACGGGCGCGACTTCGTATTCCATAATGACCTCGCGATATCGAGGAACCTTTGAATAAAAAAGAGGAACTGTGATCAATCCAATTCCCCGTAAAAGCCATGGCACGCTCACCATGTACCCCAACTCATGATTGTCCAACTTCAGACGTGCACCAGTCTAAAGTTTATTACTATCCAAGTTACACATTACGTGATTTACAATTTATTACTTATTATGACACACAATTAATACAGAATCTCAAATCGACATTCACAACCGAACTTCTCTTATCTTAGGATTAAAACAAGTGATCATAAACTTACAATCCAAGATCAATCTCATTTTATTCCAATTCTACTTATTTGTTGAACCTAGCCAACAATAAACTTACCTTTCAAAGGTATAAATTATCAACTTACCAAATAAGGCCCACAAGTCCTTATAGAGTAGTGAAAATAATAATATAAAGGAACACATGATCTAAACATGATCCATTCATAAATATATTAATTCCCCATGTGAATTAATAAATGAAGTTCCCAATCCAATTTAACATGTTTGCATCAATATTCCATACAAACATGATATTCAACTCATAATCAAATCTTATAAACAACATGTTTGCACACAGGCATAAAACATGTAAAATCCAATCATAATAAAAATCATATATGAACTTACAAGTTCCTATACATGATACTACAACTTTTCCTTCCTAAAATCATGATACCATCACATAACACATAGGTATGTACGAAACCTTGTATAAACAAACCGATAGGCCACCTTTAATCACGTTAAAAATCGCCACCGAAAATTCTCCGCCTAAAACAATCAATATAATTTAAAGTCAATACTCTAATTAAATTCCAGCAACTTTAAAATACTTTAAATCTTCTTTAAAAATATTTAAAAGTTGTTTTTAACATTAAAACTTCAAATACTAATACTCCCTAGCATAGTATTACTATACTAGTCATTAAAATCCAACAAACTCCCTTAATAAATCTTTTCTTAAAATTCCAGCAGCATATAATTTATTAAAAAACCGTCTTTATACACACTTAAACATGCTTAAAATCATAAATTAAATCGATTTCATAATTTATAACATGCTACTATGATTTTCCAATATTTAACACCCTAAAAATTCATGCTTTGATAATTAAAAACTCAATCTAAACATAATAACCAAATATGAAATTTTATTCTTTTAATACACAATATATAATATCCATGATTAATCATTAAAACAGTAAATTAAAGTTATTAATCATGATTAGTACCAAAATAAAGCATAAAAATATGATCTTTAATTGAAACTTGAGGAGGAAGAAAATAATTAAACCAACACAAAGAAGAGAACAAGGAGGCAAAGGGGCGCCTAAGAAGAACAAGGCAAAGATGGCAAAAGAATCGGCGCGGTGGCGGTGGTGTTGCGACGTTTCTTGGCGAAGAAGAAAGCGTTACTTGAAGAAGAAGAAAGAAAATTGGAGAAGAAGAAAAGAACGTGAAAGAGAACAAGGACCGCCGGTTTGTAAGTGAGGGAGGATAGAGAAAATTTGTGTGGTAAAATAATTTAGGTTTATGGGTATTTATAGTTTCCCTTTTGTGGGCTTAAGAAAAATAGAATTAGGCTTCAAATAGAGTTTGGTGATGAATAGGATTGATGATTTAAACTCCTAACATCACTAGGATTAGTATTTGGGTTCCTCAAGCCCATTAAACTTCTTTTCCAAATCCAATTAGTATTTCAAACATTTTTCAAAGCATGCCTAACAAACATTTTAACTTTCTTAAATCTCTTTTTAAAATAATTCCTTTGACTTTCAAAATGGTCAACCTTTGAAATATGAAATCATTAAAATGCTAATATATATATTAAAATATAAATAACTATATATTAAAATATATTTATAAAATTCATAAAAATACGGGGGATTACAGTCTACCCCTCTTAAAAGAAGTTTCGTCCCGAAACTTGACACGAAAACTCACACCTTTTCAAAAGTTTTTCAACTCAACTTCTATTGGAGAAATACTTGTGCTACTCATGTGCACTCTTTTGCCAACTTAAAATCACTTGTGTTACTAATGAACACTTTTTCTTATGCGGAGAATCTATTTATTTTGCACCAACATGTGCAAATCGCCAAAATAAGCATAAAAATGCATAAAAATACTATCAAAATAGGTAAAAAGCGCAAAATTCTATCGCATTCTAGCCCCCTTATAGAAAACGAGTTACGCCCTCGTAACTCACCTCAAGGAATAAATCTCGATACTTCTTCTTCATGTCAGCTTCATCTAGGTTCTCCTTGGGAGGGTAGTTCTAAGGTTCCTAGTGTGCGTTGTTTTCTCGATTTCTTCGAGATTTCTGATCAGAATCAATATGGCTTCCTTGCTTATTAAGGGTAATGGGGGTGAGGACAAGGCGAGCAAAGAGAATAATTCTCCCCGCGAAGGAGAAAGAAACAAATGATCGAGGGCTAATAGAAGACAATAACTTGTCGGATGAAAAGTCCGAAGAAGCAGTGGATTGGATTGATGAAGGTGCTAATGACGAGGAGGCTAGGTTGAATTGGGTCTTGTAGGGCATATATGGACCAGCCGTAGCATAAATCCCAACGCTTTTATTACTACAATGAGAAGTGTTTGGCAACCTAAACATGGCCTCGAAATCAGCAATATTGGAAAAAACATGTTTGTTTTCCAATTTCATCATTGGTACGATAAATGTAAGGTTGTCGAAGGGCAACCGTGGCACTTTGACAAACATGTTATACTCCTTGGCGACATATGAAGGTAACGTTAAACCCTCGGATATGCAACTCTATAGCCGCCTATGTGGATTAGGGTTTATAATTTACCGTTTAAAGGAAGACTTAATAATAATAATGTAGAGGCAATTGGGAATAAAATTGGCTCTTTTATTAAGTTAGATAGTTCGGGATCGATGGGGATTGACAAATCTATAAGAATAAGAGTCAATTTTGATGTTCGAAAACCATTGATGCGGAGGGTAAAAATTAAAATGAGAAGTGGATCGAAGAATTTTTTGATGTGAAGTATGAAAGGCCTCCATTGTTTTGCTACTTTTGTGGTAAGATTGGGCATGGTCTTAAGGATTGTGATAGCTGCCATGAACAAGAGGATCCACCCCTATTATATGGCGCTTAGATCAAGGCCTCACCATGGAAATATAATAGGGAGGATGCAAGTGAATAGGTCGATTAATAATGAAGGCTCTTGTGCTCGAAGACTTTTCACAACTAAACCCAAACCAAAAGTGGGTGCGGTTGAGAAGATCATTGTCAAAGGGGTCACGTCGAAGATTTCACAATGCTCTCTCAATGGGAGTGTGGATGATTTTGAAGAAAGTGCGGCATCCGCGGCGTGATTGAGAATCATAATAGGGATGAGGCGGGGACAAACTCCTCCCGATCCCCCAGTGATGAAAGTGAGGCTAGAACAACGAATCCCATGATGTAACTAGTAAGCAGATTGAGCAAAAGGTACAACATTGCACCGAGGCTATCTTCGAAAAACCAAAGAAGGCCTGGATGGAAACGTGTTCCACGTGAAGGTACGAAAAATAGTGAAGGGGCAATGAGCCAGCCGGTGCTCGAAGAAAGAAGAGAGATAAGGCGCTCAAAGTGAGTGGTGTATGCATGGAGGAGGAGGAAAATAGTCCTCACAAAAAGCGAATGTTAGAAGCCTCGATGAATTATAACCAGATGATATGCAAACAGATGAACATGTGGCGGGCCCCACCCTATGGGCTCTCGGTGGACAATGATACACGTCCTCTCATGGAATTGTCGGGGGTGGGGAATATCCCTATAGGAAATGCACTTCGCTTAGTTGTTATTACCGAAAATCCCCATTTGTTACTTTTACAAGAAATGAGGCTTCATCAATTCGAGATGGAGCGGCTAAAAATCAAATTGAAGTTTAAAAGTATGTTTGCGTAGGGTGTGAAGGAGAAGGGAGGAAAAGAAGAGGTGGAATAGCTTTGTTTTGGAGGGATGATTGGGAGGTCTCGGTGACGATGTCTTTCTCAAACAACCATATCGATGTGACGATAAGGGATGTGAACAATGAAGAATGGAGATTCACAGGATTATACGGGTATCCCGAAGAAGAAAACAAGCACAAAACAGAGTACTTATGAGATCCTTCTATGGTAATCAAAGCATTCCTTGGCTATGTGGGCGATTTAAACTTGATGTTGTGGTCTACAACAAGGTGGAAATGACTTTAAGTTTGAAGAGGCAGCCATTTTGAGAGATGCGATTGATTATTCCAAGTCGGAGGATCTACCTTATATTGGTCACCCGTATACATGGACCAATAATAGGGGTGGTGATGAGAATGTTGAAGAAAGGCTCGACAGTTTGTAGCAAATGAGTCATGGAGAGAGAAGTTTCGTGGATCGTTTGTTTCGCATCTAGATAAACGAAGTCGGATCATCTCCCCATTCTCTTATGTGTGAAGCCTCGTGCCCATGCACAAAATAAGAAAAAAAGGCGCAAATTGTTCCGATTTGAAGAAATGTGGCTTAGGGAAGATTCTTGTTCGGAGATCATTGCAAAAGCGTGGGAAGCGAGGGAAGATGTCAAGGGGAACATTGATCGCACGGCTAGTAAATTGTTAACGTGGAGTAAGAGCACGTTTGGGGATTTTGCGAAAGAATTGAGAAGCTGCCAACAACAAATGCATACCTTAATGGAAGAGACTCAAATGGTGGGAGGTGATAAGCAAAATGCGGGCTTTAGATGAGCGAATGGATGAGTTGGAAAGAAGGGAAGAAGTGTTTTGGAAACAAAGAAGCAGACAAGAGTTGGCCGAGGCATGGTGATAAGAACTCAAAGTTCTTCCATACTAAAGCCAAACAACGTGAAGCCCGGAATCACATCGATCACATCTTTGATGCAACAGGGAATATCTTTGAGAAAGAAGAGCAAATTTCGAGGTCTTTGTTCAACACTTTAAAGACTTGTTCAAGTACAAATGAACATACTGGATCTCCGCGCCCCGTCACCGAGAAAATGGGCTCTAAAGTTTCTGACTCTATGGTCCATATGCTCAGGGCGCCATATACAGGCGAAGAGGTGTTTGAAGCTCTTTGTCAAATGCATCCAACTAAAGCCCCGGGACCCGATGGTATGCGTGCTCTCTTTTTTCAAAAATTCTGGGGTATAGTGGGGCCGGATGTAATTAGTAATGTGCTGAAAATTTTGAATTATGGGGGTGAAATTGTTCTATAAATCGACTTACATTACTTTAATTCCAAAACTAAAGAAATGTGAGTCTCCCTGATTTTTAGACCAATTAGCTCTCGTAATGTGATGTATAAACCGGTCTCAAAAGTCCTTGCGAATAGGCTCAAAAAAGTGCTCCCCGTGGTAATTCATGAGTCTCAGAGTGGTTTTGTCCCAAAGCGATTGATCACCGATAATATCTTAGTGGCTTATGAATGCTTTCATTACTTGAGAAAGAAGAAAACCGGGAAGGAGGGATATCTTGGGCTCAAACTCGACATGAGTAAAGCTTATGATCGAGTCGAATGGGTTTTCCTCGACGAAACAATGTTGAAACTCGGGTTTCCTATGTCCTTTGTTACTATTATTATGAGATGTGTTCGCTCCGCATCGTTCTCCATTCGAATAACAATCAACCCTCAAGGAGATTTCTCCCTTCACGGGGCTCTGGCCAAGGAGATCCTCTCGTCCCCGTTTCTCTTCATCTTATGTGCGTAAGGGGGCCAACCTTGCTTCGTGATGCCGAGCTCTCGAACAAAATTCATGGGGTTAAAATCGGCAAAAAGTGGATCCTATCTCTCACCTCTTTTTGCCGGATGATAGCCTCTTGTTTATAAAGGCGAAACGAGGAGGAAGTAGACCAAGTGTTGAAATTTTATTGACCCTTGAAACCGCCGATGTCAAAAACCCAACTTGGAAAAGTCCGAAATGTCCTCAGTAGCCAAACGTTGATCAAGAAAAAGAAACAAATGCTTCGGATGAAGTTATCCTTTAAGGCTGTTGAAGGGCATGAGAAATATCTTGGGTTACCAACTTACATTGGTGGCTCTAAGAAAGTGATTTTCCAATCCATTCAGAACGTGTCTTGAAAAAGTTCCGAAAGGGTGAAAAGAAGGTTTCTTGTCTCAAGGGGTCGGGAGGTGCTTATTAAAGCCATAGCTCGAGCCATTCCGACGTATACGATGCAATGCTTTTCCATACCATGAACATCCTCACGAAATAGAAAAATGGTCATTGTCAATTTTTTTGGGGTTCGAGGAATAATGAAAGACGCACGCGCTGGGTAGCGTGAAGCGTATGTACACCCCAAAAAAAAGGGTGGGTTAGGGATGAGAAATCTCCAAGTCTTCAATAAGGCTTTGCTTGGCTAAGGGCGTTTTTGGAGGATCTTATCTAATACTAACACGTTGATGACAAAAAAACGTCGAAAACAAATACTTCCCGAATTCGGAAGTTTCTTGGATGTCAAAGTGAGCCCTATTGCAAGTTTTACATGGGAAATCGATCCCTTCTAGGGAGCCGATTAAAAAAGGAATGCTTGGAAGGTTGTAGGGGGATGGTACTAGGGATTCGCGATTTGGCAGACCCCCGGGCTTCCAAACTCGAGTGTTCTTCCCGCGTCAACATAGCGACCGAACACACCCTCCGCTGTTTGTCTATGAGCTGCAAACAAGTGAGGGGTGGAATAGGGAGCTACTGTCCACCTACTTTAGTGATTGGGAAAGGAAGCTATTCTGAAAATTCCTCCCCCAAGATATCCATGTGAGGATCGGTGGTCATGGAAGCTTACAAATCATGGAAATTTCACAATCCGAGTGCATACTCCGAACTCAAGGCAAGACAAGAAGCCAAAAGCTAGCAACTCCACATTAGCAAGCCATGCGATATGGACAAAACTATGGCATGCCAAAGTTCCCCCGAAAATTAGACATTTTGGTCGGAAAGTTTTGAACCAAGGTGTGCCTGTCATGGTGAATTTGAATAAAAGAGGCCTGAAGGACGATGCTATCCGCCTCTGTGTGGTGACGTGGAAGAATCTCTTATTCATGCGTTGATGCAATGCCCGAAAGCTAGTATAATTTCGCATAGCTCTCCTTGAGATTGGATGTCTTTGCCGGTGATAAAAACAATATGTGGATTTGTGATCACATCTTCCGAGTGTTATCACAGAAGATAATTGGTGGGTTTTGCAAGTATTATGGCCGGGGGAATATGGCTCAAACTTAATGCTTTTGGATTTTTTTTCCAAGAAAAAGATAGGGCCGCAGGATGTTGTGTGCAAAGCCGTAGGCCTAGTGACCGAATATGAGCAAGCGAATGAGAAGCCGACACGAGGCTTAAACAATAATACTCACCCGATTAGAGTGTGGCGGGCTCCTGGTTGGGATTTACAAAGCATATGTGATGCAGCAGTTGTTTGCGGATGGTTGGATTGGACTTGGGGGCGTGGTGCGTGATTATGAGGGCGATATAATGGCTGCAATGTGTAGCAAACCGCAGGAGAATTTTCAGATGGAAGTAGGCGGGGAGGCTCGCGTAACGCGCTTTGTGTTAGTATCGGCCTTAGAGGCTTTTGGGAGTCTCACAATCGAACCGGGATAATTCTCTTAAACTCTTCTCTCTATTGAAGAAAGGCTGCAAGGAAGCTTCTTTAAGCACAGGCGCTATAACATCTCGATGTAATACACTTAGGTGAACAATGTCATGTAGTTTCGTTTTTCTCATTAGTGTGTAGGTCCTGGGAAGTTAAGCCACAAGCTTGCTCACTTAAGTAGAAATTATGAGGAGATGAGAGTATGGTTAGAAGAAGCTCCAAGTGAAGTTATGCTCGATGTAATATCGATTTATCCCGTGTTGAATAAAATTTGAGAACTTTCCCGTCAAAAAAAAAAATCAAGAGTATAGGCTCTCAACATATCTTCCATAATCTGGGGCCGGGCTTCTCGTCCGACCATCAGCCGGTGAAAGACAAGTACTCATTTTCAACGTTGTCCCAAGATTTAATCGACCTTTTGCAAAATTTCGAGAGGAATCTCGAATCACGGTCGAAACAATATCGGTTGGAACCCCGTGCCATCTCATTACATGCTTAAAAACATACGTCTTCGCAAGTTGCTTCTTCTTCCATGTCTCTTTGATTTGGTATGAAAACGGCCGACTTCGTCGGAGGGTCCACAATAACCTAAATAGTATCATTGCTATTCCTTGTTCTAGGCAAAGAGCCGTGCAAAATCCATCGATATGAATCCCACTTCCATCCCGAACCTCTAAGGATTGAACTTTCCCATGGGTCTCTTACCATCTTTTTTGACTTTCCGAAAGGTTAAACACTTGGACACGAACTCGGCAATCTCTCACGTTTCATGTTTCGGCCACCATGCGGCTTCTTAAGGTCCTTATACACCTTGTCACCCCCCAGGTGCCGCAGTGGAATTGTATTATGACCCTCATCCATAAGACGTCTCTTGCTTATCACATTTTTTGTGGGTATACACCACCTTCCCTTAACCTCGATTACCATGTTCTTGGATTTTAAAATCCCTTTTCCTTACCTTGGCCCTTCTTTTCCTTAATCTTCTCTAGGTGCTCATCCCCAACTTGACCCTCTTTACTTTGCGCCGAAAATTGACAATCCCAATGACAAAGCACTCGAAATCTTGCCTCGATCTCCCAAGGATTGTGGATTTCTAGGCTAAGTCTTTGCATATCTCGA